>JAAGEH010000041.1:49388203-49587246 GCA_011751065.1 Lasiurus cinereus
ACTGATCAACTATACCTCTTTTCTTCGAAGCCTGCTCACAAGTTTCAAAATTATTTTCAAAGTGCTTCAGGAAAATAATAATTGATACAGTGAGCAATACATCATAAAGTCTAATTGCCATTTCTGGGCAAAATGGATTTTTAACTATGTTATCTTAGTTAATTGACATACTTTAGGAATGAAAATTTTCTAGTTAATTACATTTTCTAATTTAGTTTTTTTCTTTTTTTTAACTTATGTTTATAGTTGTGAAAATATGGTATGGGTGAAAAGTTTTCAACCAGAATAAAATAAATAGGCATAAGACTAGGATGTTCTCATGAAAAGTCATTATTTCATGAGATTGAAATAATCTCATGTGCAAAGGGAGCAGTTGGGGCTTTTATCTCAGTTAAAAGTAAGGAAAAAAGATGTTAAAAACATATAAGTATTAAAAATTGGGGCAGTTTATATATTAAAAAAGAAACTGGAGAGCCTTTAAACATATTTTAATCTAGAAGATTGTTACCAACAACATCAAGAAATCAGACCTTTGCTTTTTACAGGGCTTTCAAAAAATCTCTAATGAAGAAAACATGTTCTTTTTGATCTCTTTTAAAATATAGAGAATACCTGGACAAGCCCAGACGTAAGGATCTAAGTAATGTTTATTTAGCCCATTTTAAGAGGCCCAATATCTAAGTTTTAGAAGTATTTTTTTTGGAATTCAATATTTGGTTTCAGCTGAAACCGGTTTTACTCAGTGGATAGAGTGTCGGCCTGTGGACTGAAGGGTCCCAGGTTCCATTCTGGTCAAGGGCATGTACTTTGGTTGCGGGCATATCCCCAGTAGGGGGCGTGCAGGAGGCGGCTGATCGATATCTCTCTCTCATAGATGTTTCTAACTCTCTATCCTTCTCCCTTCCTCTCTGTAAAAAAAAAAAAAAATCAATAAAATATATATTATTTTATATTTGGTTTCATGTCTTTCCTGCTATTCAATAAACTAAAACAGACTTAAAGTGAACACCTTTTTTCTTAATTCTGAAATTGCAAAATTTTGGGTACTATCTCAGCTCAGTTAAGGGCTTTTTGACTTTTTGTTTGTTTCTCTCTTTCAAACTGTACATCCTCATAGCAAGTGAGACTATACTCCCTCACAATAGGTAACAATATATAGACAGTGTCAGTAAGACTATTAGCCTATACACCTTATAGATAAGTTTTAGTTATTCTTTCAGATACAATGCTCAGTTTACAGAGGTATGATCAAGTTTTTAGACAGAATGCCTGGAGCCAACAGGTTTGAAAACAACACAAAACACTGAACAAAAGCACCTATACTCAAATCCTTTAAAAAGTAGATTAAAACAAGTTAGTGAAGGAATGGGGAGGAGGGTGTTCTCCATTTTCTATTTGCTGCAAGAAAGAATTTTCAAAAGTTATTAGAGCCTCTTAGTGCTGTCTAGTATAGAAGAAACTGAGGTCCAAAGTCTCAGTTACAAGAAAAAAATTATCAGATGAACGATTTTTCAAGTTTTTAAATAATTTCTTTCGGCAAATGGAATTGTGAGCTTCTCCTCAATTTACACTCATAATTTTAATCATTATAGAATTCTGATTCTTTAAACTTTCATGGTATAGGTCACTTTACCACTGACTAGGTCTCATGCTTACGTTCTTTCCTCTATACCACTTTGCTTCCCATTCCTAAATGAGGTGCCCGATGAAGCTTCTGTTCCTTAGAATCAATCAGTATTTTATAAATGTAATGAGTAACAAGTACAAAATTGTATGCACACTACAATCAATGATTTCCTTGCTGATTCTTAACACAGCAAGAAATATCTTGTCTTAGGGCTCGTGTACTTCCAGATTTCTCTGCTCATGAAATTCTTTTCTCCAGATAAACACATATTTTATACTAAGTATTTATCATCTGCTTCATAAGAATAAATTATATTTGCAGAATATAAGTTTCACAAAGTACAGACATTGTAACTGCTAAATCATGGAGTGCCTAGGATAGGTCTTGACAAAATAAGCACTTGTTAAATAAGTATTCGTTAAGTGAATGTTTAAAATGTGTATCTGATTTCACTTAGCATGATACATGTGAAATAAGTCAGTCAGAAAAGGAAAAGTATTACATGATTGCACTCATATTTGGAATCTAAGTAACAAAATAAATGGATAAATGGAGTGGATCCAGAGACATGGAAGCATGGAACAGAGTGCAGAATCTCTGAGGGAAGGTGGGGGAGGATGGGTGGGTGGAAGATAATCAACCAAAGACCTTATATGCATATATGCATAACCCATGGACACAGACAATAGAGTGCTGAAGACCAGGGTTGTGGAGGGCAAGAGCAGGCTGGAGGAGGTCAATGGGGGAAACGGGAGAACATATGTAATACTTTCAACAATAAAGAATTATTTTTTTAAAGAGTGTATCTGATAAAAAATAAAGAAACACATTAGAACTAGAATAGCTTTTAAAATTACAAGATTACTTAAGAGTTTTCTTTTTCCAATTTTATAAATGATTTTATATTTTTTAGATTATTTGAACTGTGTGGCTACACAAATTACCGAAGGCATTTAGACAGTACTTTTCATCTGAAGCCATTTTTAGACAGGTAGCTTAGTAGCTAATAAATTGTCAATTATGTCTCAATTTTCTAAAATATAATAACTATTCTTCCTGCTAAATATACCTGTAACTAGGATATCACTGCATGATTTGACAATTAAGAAAGAATGAGTCTCATCTTAAAGCAGTGAAACTATAAGAGGAAGCGTGTGATTTGGTGGTTGGTGAGTTCCCTTTTCCTCAATTAAGCAGATTTCTCTCCAGTAGGAATCTGAGTCATTCAGGTTTTTAACATGATCAGACAATTAATTATGTGCTAAAATGCTGTATGAGGAAAATGGTTAAAGATTATCCACGCCTGAAAAAATCCCAGTAATAGCAGTAACTTGAGGGCATTCATTCAGGTTTTGCCTTAAAATAAGGACATGTGAAACTTATTTTCCATATTTAAAAAATGTAATAGACTTGCTAACCATTTTAAGGATGAGCTTATAGGCTGTATTCATTTTGCTTATTACAAAATTTGTCAGGTTATTACCTATTTTCCCCAATAAATAATTTTATAAAAATTAGCTCAAAAGCTTTCTAATCAATAACTTACTGAATGAATAGTATTGTACTAGAAACCTAACTGCTACATCTAACAATAAATAGTCCTACAGGAAAATTTCTTCAGTTTAACTTGTTGTGGTAAGTCTTTATTTCTCTTGTGATGGGAGCAGATTGTGCCAGAAATAGAAAGAGTAATGAAAGTGTTTAGGCTTCTGGGATTTGAGTGTAGATAAAGATCTAAGTCAGTAAGAGCCTCTTTTCAGTGGTTTAACCTGTCCTTCCACACACACCTAGCTTCAGTGATTGCCCTGTGTACATCCCATCCCATCTTCCAGTGCTTTCATGCACGGTTCTCTTCCTTCGCCTAAGTGCTGATCAGAACATGCAGCTTACATACAGCTCTTCTAGTATTCCTCTGCTGTGGCTGAAAGACTCAGGCCTCTGAAGTAAAATTTTATCTGCTACCACTCACCTAAATGTATATCAAATGTAAATAGGCTTCTTCACAAATCAAAACAGATGGCTTGGAGCAAATCACACTTGTCATTGTCAAAAGAGCTAAAGAAATCAATAAATCGTATTTTAAAGATAGTACAAAAATAATACATATTTTGGGTGAATACCTAACGTGTAAGTTAATGTGCTGTGAAATATGCTATTTAAAATGAATACCAAATTTTAAAAATATATCTACAATTGTATCAAGTGGCAGTCATCTATTTAATGGTCATCTTTTCATCTTACAACACATTTCAGAGCAAGGATTTAACAACTAAAATTTACTTGATATGATGTGCCAGGTATTATGTTTAAACACTTTATTATCTTTATAATAATCATTTAGGATTTATTATTGTCTCATTAGAAAACAAAAAACTTAAGAAAATAGCTTACTGGATCAAGCATTGGCCTATGGACTAAAGGGTCCTGGGTTCAATCCTAGTCAAGGGCATGTATCTTAGTTGCAGGTTCCATGCCTGGCCTCAGTTGGGGTGTGGGCAAGAGGCAACCAATCTCTGTGTCTCCCTGTCTGCTTCTCCACCTTCCTTTCACTTTCTCTAAAAATCAATGGGGAAAAATATCCCCAGGTGAGGATTAGCAACCCTTTCCCCCCGAAAAAAAAAAAGAAGTAGTAATCTCAAATCACAAAGCTAAGTAATGGTGAATCCATTCTCTGGACTCCAAAATACATGTGTTTAAACATCTATAGCCAAGTACTCCCCAAACTCCTATTTATTTAAATGAAGCATGAGGCAAGCGGCCAGCTGTGAGTATGACATGCTTGGTACACTATGTTGCTTGCTACACAGCAGATTAAGTCTTACAGATAACTTAAGTGTAACTATTAGAAACCAAACTCTTATTCTTTTCTATACATCTACTCTTCCTCAAATGTCATTTTAGTAGATGCCTCTTACCTAGTTGCTCAAGCTAACCTTCATAGATTCCCCTCTGTTCCTTATCTCTTCTACCCCACCTATTCTTAAACTATCTAGAATCTACCCAAGCCTTTCTAAAAGATTTTTACAGATTCTGTCTCAATTTCAGTCATGCCTGTACTACCTTGCAGGTTAAAATACAAGAGTTCTCCTTAAAGATACACTCTAGTGTTAAGAGTACACTGCAGATAAAATACAACTCATTAAAGTGGCAAAGAAACTGACTCAAATTAAAAAAAAAATCTAAATGCAAGCAACAAGTGATATTAAATTCCAATATCTGGGACAATCTTTTTGAGGCAAAAAATTCTTATAACAGAATTTATTTTCCTAATATCTTTTCCAGCTTTCAATCGCATCAATCTTTCTAGACACTTGCATTAAAACCTTGTTTAGTGATGCTTCTATAGCAAAAAAATCTTCCCTTTTACATATCTGAACAGTACTGAAAACTGTCACCAATTCCAACCATTCAGTTATTACATACTAATCTTAAGTTCCTTTTTCCTTCCAAAGAACATACTTCAACATGAGAAAAAGGCAGGTAGCCCTTTCTCATTTATCCACAAGGATTTTATAAAATTTAAGCTCTTTAGCAAAAGATGCAATAATAACAGCACCTTTTTATAGTTATGGTGTCTTCTATTTTTAAAGTACTTTCATATATAGAAAATGAGCAAAAGTAGGTTTACAATTGTGAGTACACAAAACAGTTTATAAAGCTACTGTGATAATATTAACCTGCATGTCTAGTGCCATATGAACTGTAAACCTACTTTTGCCCACACCTGTATATTATTTCATCCTTCAGCAGCCATGTGACGTAAGCTTTATAGTTATTATTCTCAGATTAGAAAACTCTAAGAGACATTGTCATTTTGCCTAGGTCACAAGGCTATTACTAGAAGAACCAGGACTAAACACCAAACACAAAGATTTTCCATTTGCTGCTCTTTCCACTACATATCACTACTTCTATTTTTAAAAAATCTTTTTTAAAAATGTCATGTCTTTGTAAATAAAAATCTCATTATTTCCTTCAACTATTTCAACCATGGTTTATCTATACTTAATTACAAAAGAGGGGAAAAGTAAGACCTAACTAATAGTGAAGAATGACAGCTAAACTCAACTTCATTTAAAATCTCTAAGAAAAAGAAATAATATAAAGAAGATTACAAATAAATATTTCTCCTGTTATTGAAACTAAAGATGGTAAAAATTCATAGAAATCAAATTAAATCTCAAAAAAATGTTAACCATAATGTATCTGGTTAATGTAACAGTCAGAAAATAAAAATAACTATGACACACAAATGAAGTGTAAAAAGCATGCACAAAAAGGACATGCTTTCATTTAGAGAGCATGCTTCCATTAAATCTGCAGGCAATCTAAGGGGAATATAAAACTGATGTATAAAACTTAGCTACTTTGCAATTAAATTAAATACACATTTACAGAAAGTCTCTCCTTTTTTTTGGTCAGAACAAGCCAGAAATTACAATATAAAAACATTTAAGAAAAAATGGATTTGCTAGATTCATATTTTCAGTCTGCGCTTCAAAAACTAAGTGTGCTCTGGCGGCTTTGGCTCAGTGAATAGAGCGTCAGCCTGCAGACTGGAGGGTCGTGAGTTTGATTTCTGGTCAATGGTACATGTCTGGGTTGATGTTTCTATCTCTCTTTTCCTCTCCTTTCTTCTATAAAAGCAATAAAAATATATTTAAGAAAATAAATAAGTGGTTATTTACAATGAAATTGGCAGGACAGGAAAATGAGTTAAAATTTACCCATCTTTCAAATGGCTTTTCTAAGTATAACTTTTGTTTTTAAAAAGAGAAATTCCCTTTAGTATTTTATACCACTTTGTAATGAAGTATTTATTTCTACTGTTGACCTTGAATCTTCAGAGCTCATAGAAATAAGATAGTTAGAAAAGTAGTTGAATTCATTAGTTCAAATTATCATATTTCCTTTATGGTAATTTGAGGAAAGTCAGGCAGTATAAATAATGAAAAGCCAAATTAAGAGATACAAGAAGAAATTAACTTAGAAGGAGATCAACTGCATAGCTTATGCTTACCTTGACTGTTTTTTCACGGGTTGACATTTTTGCTGGTTGAAACAAAAATGATATCTATACTAATAAAAGGGTAATATGCTAATTAGATTGAACATCTTCCAGACGACCTTCCAGATGTCCTTCTGGACAAAGCCATGTTGGCAGGGCCAAGGCAGAGGAGATTAGAGGTGATCAGGCAGGCAGGGGAGAGTGGTTAGGGGGATCAGGCTAGGAGACAGGTTAGTGGTTAGGAGCCAAAGGTCCTGAGGGTTCCCAGATTGGAGAGAGTGCTGGCTGAGCTGAGGGGACCCCCTTCCTATGCATAAATTTCATGCACTGGGCGTCTAGTCTTATAATAATTGGGCATTTTCTTAAATGACTATAATAATGCACTTCTCTAAATTACTATGAGCTAATAAAGTACATTGCATGAAAATAGTCTATATACTGATCAATTAGCAAAAATTTAACTGACATAAAAAAGCAAAGTAAATATTTTTAAAACGAATTTTTACCTTGGTTGATGATGACATCTTTATGCCTACAAAAGAAATTAAAAGGCACTTATTTTATAATTTTATTTGGCTCACCATTATTACGAATCACCTGAAATCATAAAAGTTTCAATGCTTAGGCCATACCCCAAGTAAATCTCTAGAAATGAAATTCAGGTATCTCACTGGTTTCAACTACTAACCTATTATTTTATAAAATAATGAATATTTCATAAGATCAACTAAAGAGTGAAAGCATAGAAACAATTTATAAAAAACACTCCAATCTTATAGGAATCTCTGAGGTTTACTATTTGAGTTGAGGTGCATTAATAGGAAGACGTAGTCTTTTTAAGAACATTAAAAAAAAGATATACTTAGGAAAAAAAGATAAATTATAATATAGGCTTTTATTTTATTTTTAATTGAATTTATTGGGGTGACATTGGTTAATAAAATTATATAGGTTGCAGGTGTACAATTTGATAATATATCATCTGTATATTGTCTGTGTATTCAACATCCCAAGTCAAGTCTCCTATCACCAGTTATCTTCCTTATCCCCTCTTCTACCTCCTCCTACTCACTCCTCTTTCCTTCTGGTAATCACCATGCTGATGTCTGTGTCTATAGTATAGGTTTCAAAAAAATAATTCAAACCAGGCACTTAATTGTACATGCAAACATGATAGTCACATATTTACTAATTTTCAGATATAATTGAGAAACTGTAATACTTACTTGTCTGTATTTTTTATAACTTTTGATATTATTTTTGATGTTGAAACTGCCTTTAATAATTTATTACGACTATCATCTGAATTTTCCCAGGAATTATGTGACTTTTCAGCTGTCGATGGTCGTTTTATGCTGGAAGAAACATATTAATTTTTTAATAGAAAAATTCTATAAACAGCAATGACAGTTTATATAGAATATAAAAGCAGCAATTAACATTTCCTTAAAGCTAATTCAGAAAAGAGAAGGAAGCATTAGTTGAAAGGTTCTGCCTGGATGAGTGAAGGAGTTATGCAAGGCAATTACCAAGTTCATTTTATTGTTTTCACTATTATTCAGAAGACTCATTAGAATAGGTTTTACTTTATTTTTAAAAATCTGTACTTTTTTATTAATAGGAAAAATCTATTTGCTTAAATCTCCAAGTAGCATTATTTCTCATAACTAGTGGAACTGTGTGAATTTTTGAAAAAATCTATAATGTTTCATATGTTGTTATAAAGCTGCTATTTCATTATATATGGTACATATGATTATTTTCTAAACAAATTGTAGGACTAAAACTTTCGTTTATATCTTTTAGAGACAATTTTACCCATGACCAGAAGTAAACACAATTTAACCTTAGAATGTTGTATTACCAACACTGATTCATTTATTTATAACTGAAAATTTTCTGACTTCTATATAAATTTTTGGCTGCATTGCTAACCTCCTGTAACTCATCCAGTCTTCAAGACTTCTCACAATAGTATCCCAAAGAGCAATTTAGAATGGCAAGCATATTTCCAAGAGACCTCAATAAGCTGAAAAGAAGGCCTGGGACAAAGAAGACATCAAATCAAATCAGAACCTTTAAGAGATTGATTATAAAAATAAGTTACCTTTAACCACATACACTTCAAAAGTGTGTAACATTAATAAGCTATGTCCAAGAAAAACGCCACGAGACCAAGCAGAAAAATTTGCATGAGACACACAGACCAAGCATTTTTTAAAATGTTAAACATGCATTAATAAAGTGAAGTATTTTTTGTTTTCCCAAATTTCCCACTAGTGATTTGAGGCAAAATATTAAACTGATCAAGTAAAAATATATTATAAATCTTTTAGAAATGGTTATTTATTTTACTAGAATCCTAGCCAGTTCTAAGGATGGTTTAATATTTTCCTAAGATTTTCAAGAAAAAGTATGTTGATAAAAAGAGTTGTGGGTAAAAGTAGGTTTACAGTTGTAAATATGAGAAACAGACTTTACTCTTGTATTATTAATTATTATATTATTTCCCACAAGAATACCTGTAAATCTACTTTTGACCACCCCGTATAACTATACCTAAACATATAGCTAAAATCAGCATTTCTAGAGCAAGCATATTTCATTAAGTTGGTCTAAATATTTGATTATAAGGCAGCTGTAGCACTGAACTCCCAGCATGCAGGTTTAGATCCCCAATTTAGGCTTACACATCTTGTTAGAATGTCTCTCCCTTCTTCCCCTCTCATACCTTTAAAATATTAATTATTATAGACACAGAGAGAAGCCCTCAAGCAAGCCTTTAGCATAGAAAAGACCAAGTGAAATGGATTCATTTCTCTACTCAAGCAAGAACTTCTCCTAAAACCCATACTAAATCTGAGAGGCAGTAACAACAAAGAGCCATTTGTTGAGAAGGGGCCCTTGAAAGCTAAAGCTTGTAATGATGCCAAAATATGAAGAGGATGATTACATATGGCAATTTTCTATCCATGGCTATAAATTTATGCATAGTTATATAAATTTAAAATATTCTGTAATTTTATTAGAAAAATATTGTCTTGGTTTTAGAGGTTATTTATGCTTTCCATTCATCAAACTGTTTATAGCTTAGGTTTTTCTTCCAGTTTTAAATGAGAAATTTTGATCTTAAATTCATTTTCCAATGTCTAGAGTATAGATTATAGCAACAAAGAAGAAAAAATAAAAGCTACTAGGCTTTCTCTTGGAATCCATGGATAGCCAATTTTTTCCCACGTCATAGAATTTAGGTATCATTACAACCATTCCCTAGCTCTGAACTCAGGGACAGTTAAAACCTTTTGGTGGGAGTAGAATTCTTGCTTTCTGGAGTTTGTCTGTGTATTTGGAGAGGCTGTGAAGAGGGCTGGGGAGAAGGTGATGCTCGAATTTGTGGACTTTGATCATTAGAATGAGATTCCTCTTTTTTTTCTCTCTGTCCTTGTGGTTTTTCTTTCTTTTTTTCTGTACCACTGTAAAATAAAGTATAAATGGAACAACACAAATTTAAACAAAAAGAAATTAAATGAGGGGAAAAGTGATTATTATATAATTCAATCCTAAAAAACACACAGGAATACAATTTACACTGCTTTCATTGGAATGAAAATATTTCTATGAAAATTCTGGACGCTACTATAAAATCTTCAATGAAGAATTTAAGAATAATAAGGTAATTTATCTATTGCCTCTTTAGATCCAAAATTACCTAAGGCATTTGCCATCTTGGCAATTTTGGAAGAACAACAGATCTCATTTCAGCTTACCCAAATGAGAGCATTAGTGACACTTTCCATTACTTTTGTAACACATACTGACACCTAAAGCACACTGACCGAGTTTAGTCAATTATTCTCTAATTCCCATTTATTCTGTATACTTCTGCTCCTGCCAGTTGAGTTTTAAATTTACCGAGTTCACTGTGCTTTCCCCTCTGAATCTGTTTACACCAGCTGTACTTATTTTAATGGTAATTAAATACAAAGAAAAGTGATAAAATATACAAAGAGAACTGTAATCTTTATGAACACTAAGTTAAATGCCCCAGAAAGACTCCATATAAATAGTTACTAAAAAAATTATTATTACTTTTTATGTAGGTGAGACAACTATAAAAGTTTGAGGGGAAAAAAATCATAGAGAAAGATATGGGTTCTAATTCATATTGTTTTGCAAGAGTTTTAAAAATTTCTCACTTTGTTTTAAAAACTACAACCAAAAATTATAAAAAATAGTTTGTGGGTATATTTTATGCAAGATCATCAATAAGGCATCTCAGAGATGCATACTTAGAAAGAAAGGGGGTGAGAGGCTCATTTAATTGTCAAGTGAATATATTTTGTGTAAAATAAAACATTTATGGCTTAGTGGTTGGAGCGTTGGTCCACGGAATGAAGAGTCTTGGGTTCGATTCTGATAAAGGGCATGTACCTCAGTTGCAAGCTCTATTCCTACCCCAGTTGGGGTGTGTGCATGAGGCAACCAATTGATGTGTCTCACATAGATGTTCTCTATCTCTCCCCCTCCCTTCCACTCTCTCTAAAAATATAACAATCAATGGAGAAAATATCCTCAGGTGAGGATTAACCAAAACAAATAAACACTTTAAATTCTTGTGATTCCACACTTTGACTTTTATTTTTATTATTGATAGTATTCACACTTTGACTCTTGATTAATAAAGTACCTGCCATTCCTAATCACATGATGTAAGAATCCTTACAATGCACGAACTATAATGCAATAGAATCAAGACTTGAATTCCAGAGTTGAAAACTATCAACTGTTTAAACTTAATCAAAGACATTTTGTAATTAGACTCTAAGGTGTATAAATCTACAAGGAAGTAGGTTTATAAAGATTTTAAACAAATATACATACTATATACAATTTACCACATTATAATAGTTTAAAATGTTAACAGATAATTTTGTAAGTGACATTTCTTTCTTTCTTTTTAATATATTTTATTGATTTTTTTACAGAGAGGAAGGGAGAGAGATAGAGAGCTAGAAACATCGATGAGAGAGAAACATCTATCAGCTGCCTCCTGCACAACCCCTACTGGGGATGTGTCCGCAACCAAGGTACGTGCCCTTGACTGGAATCGAACCTGGGACCTTTCAGTCCGCAGGCTGACGCTCTATCCACTGAGCCAAACCACTTTCGGCGAAAGTGACATTTCTTAATCTAATTCAGTTCTGATATCTTGACTCTAGTTCATGTTCAGTTTGTGTGTGTGTGTGTGTTTTAATTATGTGCTGAGATATAATTTTACCTAAAAAATATCACAGTAACTTTGAAATTTATATCTGAGTTAGAAACTGCTTTTTTCTTATTCTTCAAATTATCCTGAATGCACAAGCCACTACTCTTATGTGGGGTCCAGCATAACCTAAAAGAGATTTTCCTTTTGGTTTATTAAAAACAAAATATTACCCAGCCCCTGAATCATAAAGTAACAAATTCAGTTGGTCTTAGACTGCTGAGTCATTGTCATGCATAATATTGATCACTGCACAGAATAGGTAAGAATCTAAACTATTATTGGATAAAAGGAAGTTAAAAATTGTATGAAATTAATGCCAAGGACTTCAAAGACTGAATTCTAGAAGGGTCTTTTTAAAAGGCCTAAAGATCTTGTCATTTCTTCAGCATTCCTGGTAAACATCTTTAAGTCCACACTGATGAATAATTTAGTCACTAGCATTAGTTTATCAAGGCAACCATTTTCTATCAGTACATTTTAAAATATTATTCTATTACTTGAGGTTCTCAATTATTCTTTGAAGAAAACAACTCTAAGATTATGTAGTTCATCTCTTGTGGTCTCTCCAAACTCCGCATGGAATAATTTGTTAGGAATTACACAAAAGCAATTTTGTTGAAACAAATGATTAAATTAATTAATTGATGGAAAGTAGAGAATATAAATCCGTAATCCACTGAAACTTTTATATTGCAGTATTTCCACTGTCTTCCATCCCCTGACACACATACATAAATACACATACCACAAAGTACTATATTTTAAATTAAGCCTTAATTTTGTAGTTAAAGAATAAAAATTATAATAGTGTTTAACTTCTCACTAATGTAGATATTTATTAAAGATTCTATTTCTCCTTCAAAACGTTGCATTAGAGGATGACAAATACTGTATGATATGACTTTTATGTGGAACCTAAAAAAACCCAAAATAAACAAAGCCTCAGATACAGAGAACAATCTGATGGGTGCTAGAAGGGAGAGAAGTGGAGCGTTAGGTGAAAAAAGTAGAGGGTTAGGTGAATAAAAGGCACAAACTTACAGTTATAAAATAAGTCACAGGAATGTAAATGTACAGCATAAGGAATATAGTCATTAATATTTTAATAACTTTGTATGGTCACAGATATTTACTAGATTTATTGTGGTGGTCACATCCTAGGGTACATAAAAATGATGAACCACTAGGTTGTACACCTGAAACTAATACATTGTATGTCCACTACTTTATACATAAACTAGAGGCCTGATGCATGAAATACATGCAGGGGGCCTGTCTTCACCACTGCGGCGACTTCATCCAGATAAATGTCCAGTCTAATTAGCATATTATGCTTTTATTATTATAGATAGGCAAGCATGCTATATCAAATGTATCGCTTTCTATGGAAAATTCACTTATGAAATTATATTAAACATAGTGACACTTAACTCATCAACAAATGTTTGTTAAAAAGAAACCAAACCCCACCTCCCTGAAAATGCAAATGCTCTTTTAAAGCAACAACCAAAAGCTGTCTCACACAACTCGATAGGTAATGATGATTATAAACTGAGTGAGTACAGGCTGGATATCTCTATGTTCAAAGGACATACTTCAATTTTATAAGCTCTACTTCATATCTGTTTCAGAAGTGGACTGTTATCCTATTCAACCATTTTTACAATGTTACTTTCTCTCTTACACACACACACACACACACACACACACACACCTTACAAATGGATACCTTTTAGCAGCAGATGAAAAAGTGTCTTTTCTGGCAACTGAGACAGAGCTGGTATGACTTGGTTTTCTGTTTGTACCACTCCCATTGGTTATACAGGACATGGAAATAGCTTCTCGAATGCCTGTTTGACCTAAAGGTGGTTAAGAAAAAAATTTTCACCAAAGTTAAAAATATTTCTCAAAGATTGGAGTTTAAAAAATTAAAACATTAGTGTTTGGAACTAGTAAGCAAATTGTTCTCCCTGGTATACAGCATACAATAGTCTTGTCTCAAGAGTTAATCTCATCAGAATGAATTTATAGGGAAACCATGCTAAGTTGCTAAATTGCAGCTAGATCATTCGTTACCTAAATGATTTGCTTGCCACACATAGCAGCTTTAAAGTACATGATTTTAGGTTATGCTTCAAATTAAATGACAAATTCCTTACATCATTAATTTTCAGAAATAGCTCAAATTCTGTTGAAATTTAATTAGAAATACTAAATGATAAATCTTAGCATGTTATTTCATATTAATAAATTATAAGTATACAAAGTAACCTCTGTTTTTTAAATTTACACAACAGAAGGGTTGGAATAAATATGTGATGCCTATGATAGTGTGGTCAGAAAGACTCAAAGTCACAGATGAAACAGCTACATACACTTAAGGGGTAAGTTCATTTAAAGATTTGGGAATAGAGAAGTTTTGAATTATTGAACTCAAGTTTTCTCACATGCACACAACAAAATCTATTTTTAAATTTGGCCAATCTCACATTTGTTTGCTTTTCTTCATAAAAGAACATAGTAAAACACTTTTATGTACAGCACTCTAAAGCAGTGGTTGCCAACCTTTCGGACCTCATAGACCACCAGTGGTCCACAGACCACCAGTTGGCGACCACTGCTCTAAAGTGTCCCATATATCATGGTATAACATTGCATTTTTATACGAATAAGCAGTAGGCACACCTGTGTCATAAGCATCTAAAATGTTTCCTTAATATACAGATTCCTAGACCCTACCTTAGACCAAATGACTCAGAAGAGAGGAAGGGGGAGACGTATTGTGTGTGTGTGTGTGTGTGTGTATATATATATATATATTTTTTTTTTTTTTAATTTCCTAGGAAATTTTTCACAAATTATAAGGTACAACCCTTCCAATTTATGCAATATCATTGGTCATCAGCTCTAGCGCTAGTCTGTGAAATAAGTGACTGGTGTAATACAATATTTAAATTTTTTAAATTAATTTATTTTTTTAAACTCACCTGAGAATATATTTATTGATTTTAGAGAGACACAGGGAGAGAGAAACAAACATTGATCAGTTGCCTTCTACATGCACCTCGACTAGGAATCAAACCTGTGACCTTTTGGTGTACAGGATGATACTGCAAACAACCAAGCCATCTGGCCAGAGTTGTACTACAGCTTAAAAAAAAAATTGTGGTAAATACTCATAATGTAAAATTTGCCACTTTAACCATTTATTCAGCAACATTCAGTGTATTTACAATGTTGTGCAACCGTTACCATTATTCAGTTCAAGAACATTTTCATCACCTCAAATAGACTCTTTACTATTAAGCAGTCCCTACTTCCCATCCCTCCTTCCTCCCCCCAGCCTTTATCAACCATTAACCGGCATTATCTCTACAGATTTTCCTATTCCAAATATTTAATTATACATGGAATCATACTATGTGTACTCTTTTTGTGTCCAGTTTCTTTCACTTAGCACCATGTTTTCAATTTTCAAGGTTCCTTCATGTGGCAGCATGTAATAATAGTACTTTATTCTGTTTTATGGCTGAATAATATGCCATTGGATAATATACCACTTTTTGTTGCTTCATTCCTCTGTCATGGATATATGGTTGTTTCCATCTCTTGGCTATTTTGACTAGTGTGTTGCCATAAACATTTGTGTACAAGTTTTCATGTAAACATCTCATCATTTATTTAGGTATGTAACTAGGAGAATCGCTGGGGTTCACATGGCAATTTTGTGTTTAATTTACTGAGGAACCCCAACAAACATAGCAGTTGTACCATTTTACTATCCACCAGTAATGTATGAGGGTTACAATTTTACCACATCCTTGCCAAGATTTATTTTCAGTTTTTTTAAAAAAACTTACAGCCTTCTCTGTGAGTATTAAGTGCTATCTCACTAGGATTTTGATTTACATTTCCCTAATGAGGATGAAAATCTTTTCCTGGGCTTGTTAGCTATTTATATGTCCTCGTTGGAAAAATATCTACTGAAATCTTTGTCCATTTTTTTCAATAGGACTATAGTATGATGTAAATGGTAGTCTTCCTTCTTTTTTCTTAGTCTTTATAGAGCTAAAAGTTTGTCATGTTTGTTGATCTTTTATTTTTTAAGTTTTGGTTTCATTAACTCCATTATTTTCCTATATTCTACTTCATTTATCTCTAATCTTTATTATTCCCTTCCCTATGCTGGTTTTAGATTTGGTTTTGTGTTTTTCTATTTCCGTAAGGTTAAAGTTAGTTACTGATTTGAGATCCTTTTTTTTTTTTTTAATAACATAGGCATTTATAACTCTAAATTTTCCTCTGAGCACTGGTTGTTTGAAATGTCAATTAGCTTTTTTTTTTTTTTACATTTTTTGTTATACACACACAAAATAAAACATTAACCACTATGTAAAACTATATTTAGTCTGCAATCCACTTCTCAAGCTTTCTTTCAAAGTCCCAAACCTCATCTCAAAAGAGATCAGTCACACTCATTAGGACAGCAATTATTAAAAACAAAACAACACACACACACACACACACACGACTATTATTAAAAACTAAACACACACACAAAAATAACAAGTCTTGGCAAGTATTTAGAGAAATTGGAATCCTTGTATATTTTTGGCAGGAATTTAACTGTGGATAACAGTATTGCCTGTTTTTCAAAAATTAAACATGGAAATACCATATAATCTAGCAATTCTACATCTGGGTATATGTACCCAAAAGAACTGAAAGCAGGGAGTTGCCCGGGTTGAGTATCTCGGTTGGAGCATCATCCCAATGCACCAAGTTTGTGGGGTTCTATCCCTGGGTTGGGGCACATACAGGAATCAACAAATGGTTGTGTGAATGAGACAACAAACTGATATTTCTGTCTTTCTGAAAATCAATTAAAAAAAAATCAAGGAGTCAAGCAAATATTTGTACACCCATGTTCATAGCAACATTATTCACAATACCCAAAAGACAGAAGTCACCCAAATGTCCACTGAATGGCTATCCAATTGTTGTACATACATACAATGCACATTATTCAACGTAAAAAAAAAGATAAACGAAGTTGTGAAACATTACTATTACATGGATGGACCTTGAAGATGTTATTCTAAGTCAGGGATGGGGAATCTTTTTTTTGCCAAGAACCATTTGGATTTTTATTATATTCTCGGCCATACAAAATTGTCAACTTAAAAATTAGCCTGCTGTATATGATTAAACATTTAATTAATTCTCACCCCTGATGCCTTGGCAGGGCCAGACCAAAATATTTCATGGGCCTTATACGGCCCTCGGCTGGACGTTCCCCACTCCTGTTCTAAATGAAATAAGACAGATACAAAAGAACAAATATTGTATGATTTCAATTATACTAGGTATTTAGAGTAGTGAAATTCATAGCAATTAGAATGGTGATTACTAAGGATTGAGGGGGTTTGGATGGAGTAAATGTAGAGTTTCAATTTGGGAAGATGAAGGAGTTCTGAATATGAATGTATAGTTGCACAACAATATGAATGTATACCCCTGACCTGTAACCATAAAAATAGTTAAAAGTGGTAAATTTCATGTTATGTATATTTTATCACAATAAAAATATTCAATATATCACCAATGTTTCTAAGTCCTATAGTTTACTCTTCAATTCTTCAAATGCTTTCAAGATAGCTGTAGAACTATTCATCTTTACATGATTAGATGGCAGTGTATGTTTCATACTTTTGATCAGTGTCAGAGGCCCTCTATTCACATCCTAGATATTTACTCCTAAAAGCCCATATATAATGGCTTTCAACTACCGAGTCAGTTATAAAGTTTATTTCATAAAGTAGTAACAATAAAAAGTGGAAATGTTTGTATAATACTTCAATATTTTATTAATTTATGTAAAATGAATGAAAAAATTGAAAAATGAAGGTGCTGATGTGAATGAAAAAGTAAGTCTCAAAAACATAATATATGGGAGAATCCAAGATGGCGGCATAGGTAAACACATACACTGCTGCCTCGCACAACAATTTCAAAACTACAACTAAAAGACAGAACGGACATCATCCAGAGCCCAGGAAAGCTGGCTGAGTGGAAGTTCTACAACTAGAGGGAAAGAGAGGGGCTCACAGAGACCCAGAGGAGCTGTAAAAAGCTGAGGTACGGAGACGCGCGCGAGGAGAGAGTGGGTGCTGGAGTACCTGGCTGGTTTTCTCTGGCGGGAGGGAGACGGAGATTCTCAAAGGCATTGAACCCCTTGTCCTGCGACACTAAACCCCAGATCCAGCCGAGACTCATATGGGGGGAGTTTGGACTGTGAAAAGGGAGAAGTGCACGGAAATTTAGGGGAGTTGCAAAGGATCGGAGGTCTGGTTGCGCACGGCACCACGCGGAGGACAGATTGTGCCGCTGGCTTTCGCGAGTGGGCGGGAGACAGACCCTCCCAACTGTGCCACTTCTGAGTCCACTAAGCCCCTGTTTTGGGCGAAACCCTGGAGACCTAGACTCGTGTGGTCCTGGTTCGCAGGGGAGCCGGAAAGGCAGTGGTTAGAGGCACTGCAGGCGCATGCACAAGGACCGCTCCAGCCATTACCTAGTCACGTGAGACTCAGGGGCCATGGAGGGCGGGCCGACTGGAAGGCAAGGTGGTCCCTTAAGCCCTGAAACTCCACCCCTCCCAAGCTCAACAGAGGCTTCTGCGGCTGAATCCAGCACAGAAGTTTCCCCGGCATAGTGAAAATGCCGAGACAAGGGAAGGGATTACAAGCAAAAGAAATGGAGGGAAAAAAACGACTGGATATAGAGTTCAAAACCACGCTTATAAGGTTTTTCAAGAATATGCTAGAAAAGATGGATAAATTTAGTGAGACCCAAGAGGAGATGAAAAATACACTGACTGAAATAAAAACTATTATACAGAGTCCTAACAGCAGACTAGAGAAAGGCAAGGATCAAGTCCAAAATTTGAAATATAAAGAAGCAAAAAACATTCAACTGGAAAAGCAAGAAGAGAAAAGAATCCAAAAATGTGAAGATAATGTAAGGAGCCTCTGGGACAGCTTCAAGCGTACCAACATCAGAATTGTGGGGGTGCCAGAAGAAGAGAGAGAGGAAGATACTGAAAACCTATTTAAGGAAATAATGACTGAAAACTTCCCACATCTGGTAAAAGAAATAAGACTTACAAGTCCAGGAAGCACACAGAACCCCATATAAAAGGAATCCAAAGAGGACTACACCAAGACACATCATAATTAAAATACCAAGAGCAAAAGACAAAGAGAGAATATTAAAAGCAGCAAGAGAAAAACAGTTCATTACCTACAAGGGAGCACCCATACGACTGTCAGCTGACTTCTCAACAGAAACGATGCAGGCCAGACGGGAGTGGCAAGAAATATTCAACGTGATGAACAGCAAGAACCTACAACCAAGAATAATCTATCCAGCAAAGCTATCATTCAGAATTGAAGGGCAGATAAAGACCTTCACAGAGAAGAAAAAGCTAAAGGAGTTCATCAACTCCAAACCAGTATTATATGAAATGCTGAAAGGTACTCTTTTAGAAGAGGAAGAAGAAAAAGGTAAAAGACAAAAAATTATGAACAACAAATACACATCTATCAACAAGTGAATCTAAAAATTAAGCGAATTAAAAATCTGATCAACAGAATAAACTGGTGAATATAATAGAATCAGGAGCACAGAAAAGGAGTAGACTGATAATTCTCAGGAGGACAAAAATCATAAAGCATCAAACAGACTGTGAAATTACAGCAGAAAGATTAGTTAGGTGAGGTAAATAAGTGATCAATCAAAGGACTTGTATGCATGCTTACAAACATAACCAATGACCACAGACACTGGGGGGTCGGGGTATGCCTGGGAGGGAGGGGGGGCAATGGGGAGATATGTATAAAAAATTAATAAAAATTAATTTAAAAAAAACAAAAAAAAACACATAATATATGATTGAAAATTTTCTAGTACTATGTTAAAAAGAAAAAATCTTTAGCTTAAACTGAACTCTCACTGGATTTGTTAATTGTATGGTCACTAGTGAAAGAAAACAAAATTTTAAAAGTAAAAAACCTAAAGAAATTTTGGAGCCACACCAAAGTTTGAAGTACAAATGATAATTTTACTATATTTTTTATTTCTTTATCAGAATCTCACTCTCACACATATATACATGATGTAAGCATTTCAGAGATGAATTATGTATGATTATTCTATTTTGGAATATTTCACTGAAAGCAACAGGGAGATAGGGCCATGGGTGAATTTCCTTTGTTAAATTATGTCCAATCCTCTCTGATAAACAAACACATAACAAAGTTTCTTCATGTTCTTTTACCTCCAAAAGAAAGAAGAGCTTGTATTTCATGCACACTAAGCTAACAATTATTTCCAACAGAAAAACATTATACTACCAAAGTATAAGTGGAATAATCGCTTTAATTACAAAATAATCTGAGTAGGGTCACAATTTGCATGAGGACTATTAAGTAGTCTGTAACTCATTTAGAATTTAACCTGTAGGTATTCTCTTCACTAAACACCAACAAATTAATCATAAATATATAATATAATCTGTGTATCACATGTAATGGAATTGTTTCATTTGCATTTGAATTTTTTACATTCCCTTGAATATCACTTAAAAAACAATTACCATTCTTTTACCAATGTCTCAATGGCATATCTACGTACTTCAACTTAGTGCTTCTGAAATTACTAACCTAAATTGACATTTTATGTTGGTACTAATATAACTATTTATTCCTTTCTCAGCAATTACACTATGGTGAAATTTTAGTTACTGATTATGAAATGTATTCTTCTGAATATTAATATATTTATTAGATTGAGTCACCCTATAACCCTTAACTGAATATTACTTAAAATACTATTGTGCAGAAAAAAATAAAAAACTGGCCACTAAAACTTTGCAGAAGTCTTCTAACCCTGTTCAAATTACCCCATCCTCTAAGAACTACTGTTAAGGAATACAAATGAGCTTATTCTGACATTATCAGAAGCAAAACCTTGGTTTTGAATTTTGTAAAATGTAAATATGTATGCCATTAGAGCCGAAGTGTCTGTGCACCTATCTCTGAGCACATATCCCCAATTTCCGCTCTCCTAGAGGTTATCGGTTAGTTTGGGTGTTTCTGATTTGCAGTAATAAAACAACCAAACATAAGAGAATAACTTTCTGAATACTGCTTATCAAAGCAAACTGTTATATAGCCATTGAAAAGTAAGAGTGAAAAAATGGTTAGAAAAGGAGAAAAAACGAATAGTCTGTGAAAATAGGTTTTTTTAGAGGCAGGAAGGAGGTGAGCCTCGGCAGTCCTAAGGTACAAAGGTAGGTTAGGCTGAAATGAACATTGATTAGATGCAATACTTTACAAGTAAATTGCATCTAATTACCTGTCATTCAAGTTATAAACCAACTAGTGGCCCAGTGCATGAAATTCGCCCATGGAGGGTGGGGGGATTTTACCCTCAGCCCAGCCTGCACCCTCTCCAATTGGGGACCCCTCCGGGGATATCCAACTGCCGGCAGTTGGACATCCCTCTTGCAATCTGGGGCCACTGGCTCCAAACCGTTCACCTGCCTGCCTGCCTGCCTGCCTGATCACCCCTAACTGCCTCTGCCTGCCTGATCTTGCCCCTAGCTGTCCAACCCTGCCAGCCTGATCTTGCCCTTAACTGCACTTCCCTGCCAATCTGATCATCCCTAACTGCCCTCCCCTGCCGTCTGATCTTGCACCCAACTGCCCTTTCTGCCGGCAATTTGTTTCTGATTGGTTTGTTTCTGATTGGTTTGTTTCTATGCCGGTCAGCATCAAAAGCTCTGCCTCCTAGGCAGCCTCTGACTCCTCAGATGACCCAGACTTTGTGCTGATTGGTCAGTTTCTATGCCAGTATCAAAAGCTCCACCTCCTAGCAGCCATTAGCTCCTCACACTTGACCCAGATTTGGTTCTGATTGGTCGATTTCTATGCCAGCCAGCATCTCTGGGCCTATCAACGGGAACTGATCAGAAAGGTGAGGCTAATCAGCCGCTTCAGTGAAGGCCTGGAGAGAAATGGAGGCGTGGCTGCTGGCCAAGCCCAGAGAGAAAGAGAGAGGCAAGTGCTGATCAACAGCTGCCACACAGGCTAAAACAGAAACTTACATTATTATGGTAAATTGTGGGTCACTTTTAAAACTCCTTCAATGTTGTTAAATTATCTGATTAATATTAAAAATCTGACTATTTTAAAAATTAAATCAAACATCCTTGGTAATTCCTGTAGAATCTTTACATCTTTGTTGTATCTCTGTTTATCTTCCTTGCTGAAGATCTTTGCTGTCTTGCCTTCGTATTGTCCAGACAGACCCCAACTATCTGATTATATAAATATAACACCATGTTTTTATTACCTTTTGACATTTGGGTTGTTTCCAGTTTTGTGCTATCTAATATCTAATAAAGGAGCAATATGAAATTTGACTGTACCTCTGCTACACCCACAAGCCACGCCTGCCAGCCAATCAGAGTATGCAAATTAATCCAACCAAGATGGCTATGGCCACAGAGAGAGCTGGAGGGGGGCTTGAGTTGCCCATGGCGATGGAGGAAGCCAAGCTTTCCACATACCCTGGTGGGCCCACAACTCCGCTTAAGGCAACAAAGTTTCAATGGCTGTGCCAGCAGAAGGCTTGGCTTCACTCCAGGCTACAAAATTTCAATTGTAGAAGATAAATAAATCCCAGATACCAGGGTCTCCGCTTGGGTCACCAGGGGGCATGGCTGGCCTGCAAACCACTAAGGCCCCTCACCCAGGCCACCTCATCCCCCAAGAGAACACCTACCCTGATCCAGGACAACTTTCAGGGAAAACCACCCATGCACCAGGCCTCTATCCTATCTAATAAAAGAGTAATATGCAGATTGACTATCACTCCAACACACAAGATGACTGCCCCTATGTGATCAAAAATTCCTGCTCCCATGTCACCAGATGGCCACCACAAGATGGCCAGCAGGGGAGGGGGCAGTTGGCAGGGACCAGGCCTGCAAGGGAGGCCAGTTGAGGGTGATCAAGCCTACAGGGGAGGGCAGTTAGGGGTGACCAGGCCTGCAGGGGAGTGGTAAAGGGGTGATCAGGCTGGCAGGCAAAAGCGGTTAGGGGCAATCAGGAAGGCAGGCAGGTGAGCAGATGGGAGCCAGTAGTCCTGGATTGTAAGAGGGATATCTGACTGCCCATTTAAGCCCAATCCTATACTCAAGGGGTCCCAGATTGGAGAGGGAACAGGCTGGGCTGAAGGACACCACCACCCTCCCCCCAACCCTGTCCATGCACAAGTTTTCTGCACCAAGCCTCTAATTGTAAATAATGCTACAATGAACTAAGTGTGTAAGTCTTTGTGTCAATATATGCTTTCATTCTTACAGGTAAATAACCTGGGTTGTATAGTAGATGAATTTTAATAAGAAACTGACATGTTTTTTTCCCAAAGAGGCAGTAGCATTTCACATTCCCACCTGCACCACCTGAGTTTCTAGTTGCTCCACATCCTTGAATATACTTGGAATGACCAATCTCGTTACTTTTAGCTATCCTGGTGAGCATGTAGTGGTATCTCTCTGTGTTTTTAATTTGCATTTCTTGAATGTCTAAAGGTTTTAAATATTTTTTTCATGGGGAATATTAAGTTCTCTGTAACTCATTTAGAATGTAACCTGAGGGTATTCTATTCACTTATTTAATAGGGGCCCAGCACATGAATTCATACACCTTGAAAGCAACTGTGGGCTGCAAGTCTATGGTGGGCACAGAGGCGAGTCTAGGCCCATCCTCCATGCCCCTGCCCAGTCCCTCCTACTCCACTCCCCCTCCCCCCACTGCTCCCAGACAGCACCGCCCCTGCTTGCACCTGCTGATGTTGTGGAGTGATTGGGGCTGGCTTCAGCAGCAGATGCAAGCGGAGCTGGTGCCATCAATGGGTGTAAGTGGTGACTGCTGGCCCCAATCGCCCCTCAGGAGAAGGGGGAGGCCGAGAAGCTCTCAGGGGTGATTGGCGCTGGCAGCTGCCATTCACACCCACTGACAGTGCAGAGCAATTGGGACCGGCAGCAGGTGTGAGCAATGGTGGGACCATGGCATACAGGAGCCAAGAATTTTCAGTAACCACCAGAGGCTCATACTGATGACAGCAATTGGTACCCCACCTTGGTCTGGTGCCCCCACTCACCTGCTCCACCATCCCGCTGCAGCCTATGCCCGTGTTCTGCATGCCGACGCTCATGTTTCACAGGCGCCCCCTATTGGTCAGCACACATCATAGTGACCAGCTCTTCGGTTGTTTGGTTGTTCCAGTGTTTGGCCTATTTGCATATTAGGGTTTTATATTCATAGATCATATATCTTCTTTGGTAATGTGTCTGCTCAAATCTTTATTTTTTAAATGGGCTGTCTTCCTAATTATTGAGTTGTAAGAGTTGTTCATATATTCTAGATAAAAAATTTTTGACAAATGAATGTTTTGCAGACATTTTCTCCTGTTCTACATCTTATTTTCAAAACCGTTATGGAAGAGTAAGATTTTTAAATTTTGATGAAGTTCAATTAATTGACTTTTCTGTTATCATTTGTACTTATGTCCTATTTAAGCACTTTTGCCAAACCCAAGGTCTCAAAGATTTTTCTCCTTTATTTTTTGTTATTGTGTTATTGGTTTTAACCCTTACAATGAGGTCTATGATTCATTTTGACCTAATTTTTTATCCTAGCCTTGTGAGGTAAAAGTCAAGGTGGATTTGTTTTTGAGCTTATAACCAAAATCTTGAATTCAATTTTCCCTCCCTATCCTTTCTTGCATCAACACTTTTGCATTTGCTCCTCTATTTAAGAAGTTCTTCACCTGGAAGATTCATTCTCATCTTTTAAATTTCAACTCAATATCACTTCCTCAAAGAAGGTTTCTATGATCCCCTTATCTAAAGTGCCCCACTCACAGTTTACTCTCTCACTAACCTCCCCTTTACTTCCTTCACAGTCCTTATCACCATTTAGAATGATTCTTAATTCTACCTGGACACCTTACTTCCTTGGTGATTCTTGTAGTATATATTTCCCCATGCTTAGCACTGTGCTTGGTACATAAAAAGCACTTACTATCTAAATGACTAAATAAATGCATCCTCACCATACTGCCTCAAACTTCTCTTCTGGATTATGTTAATCAGTATATCTCTATATTCCCTTTTTGTAGTATTATCTTGCTCTTAAGGTATTCTCTACACTATGCCAGAATGATGTTTCTCAATCATGCTGTGTGTCTTTAAATTTAATAGATCATCAATTGTAATATGCACCATTATCTTGAGTACCACTAGGAAGAAGTGTTGCCTATGAGAACTATAAGACACAATCAATTGTAAGATGCATTACAATTTCAGAAATGTTAAAATGCAGGAAATACAGGTCTCTTAGAATTAATAGATTACTGTAAATGTACCTGCCACTCCACAGATTAAAATCCTTTAATGGCTTTCAGTGCCTTCAGGATAAAAACTAAATTCCTTAGCAAGGCATAAGAAAACCTTTCACTATTGGTTCTATACCTACCAGTTTAGGCTCATTTCTTGACACTCCCAGTCTTATACCTTATGCTTCAGTTTATTTTGAACTCCTAAACTAAGTACTCTTACTGCTCTGTGCCTAAATTAACATGTATTTATCATGCATCTACACATCAAATACTTACTCAGAGCCTGTTATGAGCCTAGCCTTGTGTTTACAAAAGAATACCTGGCATCAAGGAATTAAAAATCTTGCAAAAGAATCACACTGGCGATAGAAGTGTAATAAGTACAGTAACAGAGTATTGTGAAAGTACAAAGACACATAATGCTGTATGAATGATTAGAGACACAGAGCTCAAGAAAGGCTTAGTAAAAGAAATGCAAAACAAAGTCTTAAAGAATAAAAGGTAGCCAGGTAAAAATGGAGGTAATAAGATACTGAGATTGTATTCCAGTATGTATAAAGAATAGAAAGAATATAACAGTAAAGAGGGGTGTGCATGTGTGTGTAGCATTGAGTAGGGGTGAGAGTACACAAAAAGCTCTTTATGTGGTGAGAATGTGAAATAAAAGAGGGCAGAGTCCAAATGGGAAGGGTGAGTCAAGATGGGAGAAGTAAACAGGAGTTAGATGATAAAGACTTTATCTACAGAGGATAGAGACTACTAAAGGGTTTTAAGCTGGGGGGTGGGAAGGACTTAGGTCAATTTACATTTTTGAGAAAATGCTCTAGAGCAGTGATTCTCACCTTTCTAATGCCGTGACCCTTTAATACAGTTCCTCATGTTGTGGTGACCCCCAACCATAAAATTATTTTTGTTGCTACTTCATAACTGTAATTTTGCAACTGTTATGAATCGTATCTGTGTTTTCCAATGGTCTTAGGCGACCCCTGTGAAAGTGTTGTTCGACCCCCAAAGGGTTGAGAACCGCTGCTCTAGAGGCTATATGCAAAGCAGATTTCAGGACAACGGTCTAAGCATGAGATCATGGAGACCAGAAACAAGAGCTAAGAAGCATGAAGGGAAAGGAGGAAGTAGTCTTAAGGAATGTTAATCAAGTCAGTTTGGGGACAGGAATTCTGAGGGATAAACAAGCAGAACACTCTAGTACAGCTGTCGCTAACCTTTCAGACCTAGGTCCGGGGACCACTGGTTGGTGACCACTGGGATAGAAAGAGAATTCTGAAGTACTCGATTCAGATAGCAATATGAAAACTGGCACCAATTTAAGACCATGAAGGGAGTACTAATGCCACCTTTTTCAAGAAACCTTCAACTCCAGTTTGAGTTAGGTATTTATCCTAGGTGCTCCCAGAGTACCCTAAATTTACCCTCTTAATACCAATTATCATATAATATTATATTTATTGACATACCTGTTTTCTCACTTTATCTGAAGCCCTTTAGGAGCAAATACAAAGCCTTTTATTTCTTTAATCTCCAGCACTTAAAACAGTACACCAAAAAGATGTAGGAAACAGAAAACTGTCCATACAGTAAATGGTGTGAAATAATATTAATCATCAAACAGATGCAATTTGCTAGGCATTGTCCTAAGTAATTTATAATTGTTATATCCTTTAACCTTCACCATAATCCTAAAAGGATTTACTATTATCATCCCAATTTTGCTGATGAATAAACTGAAGCTTAGAGAGATTATTAAGATACTCAAGGTTATTGTAGTAGGCAGTAAAAGCAAGATTTGAGTCCAGGCAGAAGAAAGGTGGGTAAATAAGTAGAAAGGAATAATTCTGCCCAGGAGAGGGTGACATTTTGAGCTGTACCGGGATAACAGAGGGCGTAGGGAGAAAGAAAACATCTAAGCAGATAATAGTACTAAATTATCAAGGTCCCCCAGATATTTATGTAAAGAGCAAGAAAAGACCAGAAGATTCTCATAGCCACTTTCAACCTTACAGCTTAATTTGAGACAACTCGGTGCTGGGGATCCTTAGTATTTGAATAAAAGAGTGATTTATTGTTTAAGCAGATGCAGAAAACAAAAAGGGTCTGTGAGTGAATGCTTGTTTTTCAATAGAGAAGTCTAAAGAGTATATATGCCATTTGCATATATATGCATCCTTTTCCTCCAGTGCTTGGGTATTATAAAGGTCATAACCGTCTCAAAGGTTAGCCAGCAAGACTAGAAGCAACAGTGGCCTCTACTATACCCAAAGGTACAGTAGTTCTATTTCTAAGCAGCAATCCAGCTGAAATAAGACAAATTTAAGCTAAAAGTCTATAAATCAAGGTTTCAACCACAGTGGATACCATCATAATCCCGTGGTTGAAAGCCAATGATAATTTTTATTCTTTATATTATTTTATCATGATGTGATATAAATGGTTTATATTCCTTGATGACAGTCCTAAGCAGTGACCTGATACCTTAGCCCAGTGGTCGGCAAACTGCGGCTCATGAGTTGCACCGCAGTTTGCCGCTCTGTTGACTAATGAGTTTGCCAACCACTGCATAAGGCATTACCCTTACCCAGAAGTTTTGACTCCAGGTTAAAGACATTAGTACATTATTAAAATGTTTTTTACGTGTTTTTCCCTAAGGCAGTGATTGGCAAACTGATTAGTCAACCGAACGACCACTGCCTTAGCCTGACAGTTTATAAATACTAATGAATCTCAGTGTACTCTAATACTCCCACAGTAAAGTTATCACTAATAACTATTACATATTCAAAATCTAAAATCCTTACTACCCTCATCCACAATATCCTCTTATTCTTGCATCTATCCCAATCCCTCCTTCCAAAACAATAATTTTTTTAACCACAACTTCCTATTTCAATAACTTTTTCCTCCCGACATTCACCTTAACAAGTATTTATTGAGTCATTCCTAGGCCAGCTATTAGTAGGAAACTGTCCCTACCTTCAAATAGTTTATAATCTACCAGGAACACCAAATATATCAAAAAAGACATGCAAAAAAGTTTAAAATAATTTCAATAAAAGACAAAAAATGGAAATAGTTTGAGGCCATAAAGGATGGGGAAATATTTTTATTAGAATGATAAGTATGGTCCATGGAAAAAGAACTCTAGTGGATAATCAAAATCTTTCATTTATCTCAGATTCTCTATCATATGCTCTACAGCTCCAACCAATAGCAGACCTCTTCCACATTCTTCATATTTTCAAATTCCCTGCTACCTTTTGTTTCAATCTCTTAATTCTTTAAAGAGATTGAAGACTACCTATAATGCATCCACGTTAATCTTATCACTTAGAATTTTATTTGTACACTTCTCTTTTATCTCCCAGGAAGGTGTACTTGAATTCTGTTAATTCCTGGCCACTAATTTTTTTTTTTAAAGCACATTTTGAATAGAAATGACCAAAGAAGGATTTGACTCTCACAGATAAATGGAATTCTATAAATGGTAATTGCTGCCTGGTCTGGGGTAATATCCACCCATGTGCTTCTACATACAAAGAGCAGCTTCCAAGTCTTTGATCTGTTGTCAAAATAATAAGACACTCTCCCATCCTCTACCACAATTATAATTTTAGCCTAAGGGCTCCATTAAGGAAATTCTCACCTTCCAACCTGATTAATGTATTTACTTACTAACAACATTTATAGAAAACCCATGGCAATCCTTGTCTTCTTCCAGGAATAAGAGCCAAATGATACAGGTCTGTGCTGGTACACACCATTCCAGATTCTACAAAATTATGAATGTTTCTTTTGGAGAACTGACATCTTCTATGGTCCAATTATGCCTCTGAGTTCTTTCATTCTTCAAGAAGCATTTACAATGCTTGATACTTTTGATTTACCAACAGTTTCCCTCAGGTAAATTTTTACTCCTTTGCTTTTACACCATTGTGTACTAACAACTTGTCTTCACCTAATGCCACTGGGCTGTGTTCTCAAATTACATTCATTTGGTCACCCCAAAAGATCTTAAGAAGATTCCCAGGCACCAGCTGTGACATAATTTGTCTTCCTAGCAGTTAAAACTGCCAAAGTGTTCTCTGGGCTACAAAGTACAGGTAATTTTTTTTGGGGGGGGGGGGCAGGGATTCAGTTGCAACTGATGCATATATTATAAGCATATGCCGTCAAAAGGAAAGAATTCTCCAACAGAATAGAAGGTATATGAGAAATTTAAATGATTGGCACCTTAAAAACTACTGGGGAAACTTTCTACCTTAGTTAAGTTTTTGGCATAATATGCTAAAATACATAAATAAATGAAGCTTTCTTTTAATAAGCGCTCCTTATCGGTGGTTTTGATTTCTAATATTTCAATAACCTATGGTTAAATTTCAGAAATAAACGACTTTTAATTTGCACGCTGTTCTGAGAACCTCACTTCATCTCATTACATAGGCATTGTATCATCTCACCTCTTCACAGAGTGAGTACAGTACAATAAGATATTTTGGGAGAAAGAAAAAGCCCAGTCACATAAAATTTATTACAGTACATTGTTATAATTGTTTATTTTACTATTAGTTATTATTGTTAATCCCTTACTGTGCTTAATGCATAAATTAAACTTTATCATATGTATACATGTATTTACGCATGTATGCATAGGGAAAAAAGCAATATATATACACAGAGTTTTTGGTTCTATCTTCAGTTTTAGGACAACTATAAAAAGTCTAGAAAGGATGCCTTACAAAAAGTATATTCCTAGGAAATAGAAACTACAGATATTGACTTGCATTTATTTATTGTGACACTTAAACAGGTGTTATACAAAATATTATCCATCTACCAAATTTTAAAAGCAGCCTTTAATTTTTCTTATATTTCTTTACTGAAAGACCTCGATAAATAAAAAACAAGAGAAAACACTTAAAAATTTTCAACATATTATCATGTATTGTTGTTCTAACACAGTGGTCGGCAAACTGCGGATCACGAGCCATATGCAGCTCTTTGGCCCCTTGAGTGTGGCTCTTCCACAAAATACCATGGCCTGGGCGAGTCTATTTTGAAGTGGCGTTTGGAAGTAGTTTAAAAATTTTAGCTTTCAAAAGAAATTTCAATCGTTGTTCTATTGATATTTGGTTTTGTTGACTAATGAGTTTACTGACCACTGTTCTAACATAATAATAAAAAAAAAATTTTTTTTTAGACCCATAAACTATTTAAAACAAGCTTTTAAAAATACTGTGGCCCTGCTGGTGTTTTTCAGTGGTTAGTGTTGGCCCTCCCGACCACAGGGTCGTGGGTTCAATTCCCGGTCAAGGGTGCATACCAGAGTTGCAGGTTTGATCCCCAGCCCTGGTCAAGGCATGTGTGAGAGGCAACCAATCGATGTGTCTCTCTCACATCAATGTCTTATCTGTTTCTCTCTTCCTCCCTCCCTCCACCACTTCATTCTCTCTAAAACTCAATGGAAAAAAATATCCTCGGCTGAGGATTAACAACAAAAAAATATGTGTGTATAGTGGACACTAACCTACCATTATCTGGCAATATTCAAATTTGACTCTTAAAAAAAAAATTTTTAAATCACAATATAGCCGAGACCGGTTTGGCTCAGTAGATAGAGCGTCGACCTGCAGACTGGAAGGTCCTGGGTTCGATTCCGGTCAGAGGAATGTACCTTGCTTGCGGGCACATCTCCAGTGTGAGGTGTGCAGGAGGCGGCTGATCGATGTCTCTCTCTCATCGATGTTTCTGACTTTCTATCCCTCTCCCTTCCTCTCTGTGAAAAATCAATAAAATATATTTTTTAAAAAATCACAATATAACATCATTAACTGAAGTGGTTTCTATTAAGTTGTTTGCCAAACTCTCAAGTCCCTTGTCATTACAAACTGCTAATAAAAAAGATGAATGCTGCCGTTTCTAAGTCTCCACATCTAGCCCCAGCATGAGTAAGGGTGGGAGGGATAAGAATGAGAACCACAAAACCAGGCAAAATGAATGCCCCCTCCCCCAAAGTTTCCCACCTCAATGCTCTCAAGGTCATTCAGCATTTCTCTCCATAAAAATGCTGAATGGCCTTGAGAGCATTGAGGTGGGAAGTTAATATTTGTGACCATTCCAAACATTTTTTAAATATATTTTTTATTCATTTCAGAGAGGAAGGGGAAGGGAGGGAGGGAGGGAGAATGAAACATCAATGATGAGAGGCCATCATTGATTGGCTGCCTCCTGCACCAATGTGCCCTTGATGGGACTTGAACCCAGGACCCTTCAGTCTGTAGGCCAATGCTCTATCCACTGAGCCAAACTAGCTAGGGTACCATTCCAAATATTAACTCCTATTTTTTCACCACACAGGAACTGTCTTACTTTCTTAAAGGACATCACTGTATCCTGAGGAGAAAGTGATAAGAGAAGTTCCAGCCCTGACAACTGTGATAGATAGCAAAGTTCACTTGCTATCTCATGGAAAGAGATGTCTTTTTTCTGTCTAAGACTAGTTTTTTACCTGCTCTAAGATCCTTTTGTAAACTATCAGGAAATTTGCCTCATCAATTACCATCCCTCCTCCCCATCAATAATACCTTATCTGCTGCACTTTTATTCTCAACTTATCTTCATGCTCAGGTTGAAACATCTTAAAAAATAAAAATAAAAATTGGCCTTTAATTTAGCATCTTCTTCTAAGTACTACCATCTTCCCCTCTCAGGCAAATTTTCTGAAATGGCTACAGTTACTGCTCTTAATTCCATAATTCTCAATTGCTGCTCCTGCTCAGAACTTTCCCGAGCCTTGTTCTTGTTTTACATCCTTTTTCTATGGCTTCAGCTATTATCCATAAGAAGAACATTTTCCAAAATCTTATTCTAGTCAAGATTAATATGAGCACTAGATTCCAGCTATCTATAATATCATCTATATACTATATATACCTCGAAGTCAACATTCAGAAACTGAATTCATAATCTTTCTAACAAATTTACTTGTCATATCCTAGTTAACTATCTTCTATCTAGCCTAGATTCTACAAGTTATGGAAGCCTCCTCCCTATGTTAATAAAATACACTGACATATTACAGTAGAGAAATAATAAGCCAATGACTACCCTCACTTTTCCGGTTGCCAAAATGGGAATAATCATGCCCATGTTCACTTACACTACCAAGAAATCAGTAAGATATATAAATAAAACGTTCAATTGTATGATTAATGTGAAAGAATTTTAAATTCTTCCTGAGTGATTGGAGAAAGGGAAAGGCCACACTTCATTTGCTCCAAGCTCTCTCAACATGTGAAAACTCTCCATGACTAGAAGTTAAAATTCCCATTGTATTGTGGAGTTAGCAATACATTTCAGAACTTAAATGCTTCAGGATTCTGCTAATGACCACAGTAGGTTCAGAATGAAGCTTTTTAAACTATAATACTTTTAATCATCTCTGTAATGATAAGGGTATTAATTCAAAAGTACAGAAGTGACTACCTGCCCTCAATTTGTTATTTACTTGGAAAATACTAAGTGCACACAAATATTATGACATAAAAGCTTATAAATACAATTAGCGGTATTACTCAAAAATTCCCAATTTAAAAATTAAAAAAAAAAAACCTTTCAGAATTTCTTGGGAATAAAGAAAAAGGAAATAGAAAAGAAACTGTAATCACAACCCGAAAGAGAAACTATAGTTTTATATTGCCAATTTTAATGTCACTTATAAAATACACAAGTTTTATATATCACTGCAAAGAAAGTGTTGCAAAAAGCAAGACACTTTCTGCTATATAACACAATTACCTTTACTTGGGACCGATTTCTTGACTGAGGCTACATGATCTTCAGAGCTTGCAAGACGCCTCAAAACATCAGCCAAAGCTGCCTTTAGCACAGTGATTTCATCTTCTTGTTGTTGAACTCGTAACTCAAGAGCTGAGAGGCGATCCTGAACATCAGAAGTACTTGCAGCAGATATACTATCATCTATAAAATTAAGGGAAATACGGAATATTTTTAAGTAAACTGCTTTAGAATCTAATGACAAGAATTATGTAAATCTTTTAAAAGGTAAGAAAAATTAAAGGAAAAAAACTTATTTTTGTACAGATTAACTTATACAAAAATTTTTATAGCTATTTGAACTAATTTAAAAATAGTTAAAGTTAGTATGTCAAAGAAAATTATGAAAAATTTCCCTAAGGTCAAATTCCCTTAATATTATACCACTTTTTAATCAAAATGTTTCCTAAATATATCACTTTGTACACTTTTGGAAATCTGCAGTACAAATCACTTCAGTTTTGCTTTACATATCAGATTGAGAATGACTCACCTTCAGCATAAATGACCAGAAAGCATGCTTTAGTATTATATTCAAAAACCCAGCAAAACACTGCTATGTAATTAGTGAAAGACTCTCTATTGTTCCTTCTTTCCACCTAATGCTTCAAACTTATGAAGAAAGGGTATGGTCTCCATAAAGCACAGAGCTGTATTTGCGTTAAGTATGTAACAATAACAAAAAGGCTATTTAAATAAAGTTTAGATATAGCACAGCAATTACAAAATACTTCCAAAGCTATGTAACTTTAGAGCAGTCGTTCTCAACCTTTTTAATGCCATGACCCTTTAATACAGTTCCTCATGTTGTGGTGACCCCCAACCATAAAATTATTTTCATTGCTACTTCATAACTGTAATTTTGCTACTGTTAATAAATGATAATGTAAATATCTGTGTTTTCCAATGGTCTTAGACAACCTTGCTAACAGTTGAGAACTGCTGCTATGGATATTTTCATTACGATCATTAACAGTAGCAAAATTAGTTATGAAGTAGTAATGAAAATAACTTTATGGTTGGGGGTCACCACAACATGAGGAATTATATTAAAGGATAGTGGCATTAAAAAGGTTAAGAACCACTGCTTTAGAATCAACATGTATGCTATTAGCTATTTCACTAAAAACAAAAGTTTTCAGGAGGAAATTTGGATCTTAGATAAGAATGATCTGGACCATGGTGACAGTGATATAAACTGGGTGAATCGTTCACAGAAATAGCAGTGTGTACCATTTTTCTCATACCAAGATGTGACATATATCTTCTTAAAAAGACAATTTAACCAAAAATTTGAATTAAAACACTGTCAGCATTTAAAAAGCAAAGCTATCACCATTATTATGGAACAATAAACAATATTCATATTTAAGACCATATATACCTACAGATGTCACAGGCATATGTACTCTATTTTTAGAGGTTATTTTTTTTAAAAGAAATATTTTATTGATTTTTTACAGAGAGGAAGGGAGAGGTCACTGTTTTTTTGGAGGAGCATCTCCCCAGAATGCTTTCCCATTTTCCTTCTTCTAGTGGGAAGAGCAAAAGACCTTCTCTTTTGTGGAACTACACCATTTTGTGAGGTCCTGTTAGGGTTGTCAATCTAGGATGTCTCAATCTCTCCTTTACCATCCCATACTATTAGTAGGTTGAACCATATGAAATGGCCTGTTTAGTTGGTAAAAGTATTATTGACTATTAGTAATTTAGTTCAATCTACTACTACTATAGTACAGGAGTGCTTGTGAGATATGGGCTAGGCCAGTGGTTGGGCATACCGCGGCTTGTGAGCCACATGTGGCTCTTTGGCCCCTTGAGTGTGGCTCTTCCACAAAATACCCTTGCCTAGGTGAGTCTATTTTGAAGAAATGGCATTAGAAGAAGTTTAAAAAATTTGGCTCTCAAAAGAAATTTCAATCGTACTGTTGATATTTGGCTCTGTTGACTAATGAGTTGGCTAGGCCAAATGGAGTTCTCCCCTAATTTCCCCAAAAGAAAGGTGTAGCCTATCCTTCTTAGTTTGCACCCAGACCTACAGCTGTAAGTCATAAAAAGTGTCTTGTCTATCCACAGCTCCTTTGAAGGTCCTCTGACGGCCTGGACCTTCAATTCTGAGAGTTGCTCCAATACTACGCTTAGCTAATTATGTAACCTAATAAATTCCCGTTTTGCACTCTATCACTTGTAAGCAAAAAAGGTCTTAAGTCAGTAAATTATTTGAAATGCTTTTCTAAATTGTTCTCAATTTACAAAGATTAGTTATCTATCTCTATATAAAAGGTTAAGTGACCATCGCATCCGAAACAACCAATGGACAACCGAACAGGCTGTGTGGGGCGACCAGGCTGGCAGGAGGATTAGTAAGGAATGACCAAATGACTGAACAGCAGGCTGCATTGGGCAACCAGGCCAGCAGGGGGATTAGTGAGGCAGTTGGAGGCAATCAGGAAGCAAGGGTGGTCAGATCCCACTCATGCCCGAATTCATGCACTGGGCTTCTCATATATGTGCAAAGGAGTGTGTGTCCCTCAGCCCAGCCTGCACCCTCGCCAATCTGGGACCCCTCAAGGAATGTCCGACTGCCCATTTAGGCCCGATCCTACTGGGAAGTCAGACATCCCTCTCACAATCAGGACTGCTGGCTCCCAATTGCTCACCTGCCTGCCTTCCTGATTGCCCCTAACCGCTTTTGCCTGCCAACCTGATCACCCCCTAACCACTCCCCTGCCAGCCTGATTGATGCCTAACTGTTCCCCTGCCAGTCTGATTGCTCCTAGCTGCCTTTCCCTGCAGGCCTGGTCCCCTTCCCCCCAAATGCTCTCCCCTGCAGGCCTGGATCCCTCCCCCCGCCCCTCCAGCTGCCCTTCCCTGCAGATCCAGTCACCACCAATTTCCCTCCTCTGCCAGCCCGGTCACCTCTAACTGCCCTCCCCTGCATGCTTGATCGCCCCTAACTGCCCTCCCTTGCAGGCCTGGTCCCTCCCAACTGTCTTCCCTTACTGGCCATTTTGTGATGGCCATCTGATGTGCACATGGTGGCAGCCACCTTATGTGTTGGAGTGATGATCAATTTGCATATTACTTTTATTAGATAGGATAGAGGCTTGGTTGTCCAGGATCAGGTTGGAAGTTCCCTTGGGGCATGGAGTGGCCTGGGCGAGGGGCCTGTGGTGGTTTGCAGGCTGGCCACATCCCCCCTAACTCCCAGCAACCCAAGCAGAGGCCTTGGGATCTGGGATTTATTTCTCTTCTATAATTGAAACTTTGTAGCCTTGAGGAGAGGCCAGGATGGTAGGAAAGCTTAGCTTCCTCCATCACTGGGGAAACCCAAGTCTCCTGCTCCCTCCATGGCTGCCACCATTTTTGTTAGGATTTATTTATCTTCTATAATTGAAACTTTGTAGTCTTGAAGGGAGGCCAGGGCAGGCCAGGGCAGTAGAAAAGCTTGGTTTCCTCCATTGCCAAGGAAACCCAAGCCTCCTGCTCACTCTGTTACTGCAGCCATTTTGTTGGAATTTACTTATCTTCTATAATTGAAACTTTGTAGACTTGAGTGGAGTCCAGGGCCAGCCAAGATGAGCAGGAAGCTTGGCTTCCTCCATTGCTGGGAAAACCCAAGCCTCTGCTCACTCATGGCTGCAACCATTTTGGATTAATTTGTATATTCAATCCTGATTGGCTGGCGGGTGTGGCTTGTGGGTGAAGAAGAGGTTAGGCCAATTTGCATATTACTCTTTCATTAGATAGGGTATCTACACTAATAAAAGAGAAACATGCAAGTGGACCATACCTCTGCTACACCTACAAGCCACGCCCTACATCTAATCAGGAGTCTTAGGTTTGTCCAGTGATGGAGGAAGCCCAGCTTTTCAATAGCTCTGGCCAGCCCTGGCCTCCTTTCAAGACTACAAAGTTTCAATTATAGAAGATAAATCCTAGATACTTGCTTCCAGCTGGCTCTAGCCTCTGCTCAAGGAGGCCCTGAAAATAAAAAAGACAGATAAAGGAAAAAAGGAGGGGGGTTGAGGCCTTGTGTCACCAGGGGGTGATCAGGTCAGAATGGGATGGCAGGGCCATTGGGATAAGTAGACGAGCAGGGGAACCAGTTAGGGTGAGCAGGCTGTCAGTGAGGGGTCAGTTGTGGACAATCAAGACAGCAGTGGAGGGGAGCAGTTGGGGGGTACCAGTCCTGCAGGGGAGGGGCAGTTGGGGGGGACCAGGCCTGCAGGGGATGGCAATTTGAGGGGACCCAGGCCTGCAGGAGAGGGCAGTTGGGGGGAATAGGGTACCAGACCAGCAGGGTAGAGCAGTTAAGGAAGATGAAGCTGGCAGGGGAGGGCAGTTGGGGGTGACTGGGTCAGCAGGGAAGGGCAGTTGAGGGGGACCAGGCCTGTAGGAGAGGGAAGTTGGGGGGGGGGTATCCAGGCCTGCAAGGGAGGGCATGGGGGGGGTGGAGAACCAGATCAGCTGGGGAGAGGGTTAGGAGAGATGAGGCTGGCAGGGGAGGGCAGTTAGGAGTGACTGGGTCGGCAGGGAAGGGAAGTTGAGGGGGACCAGGCCTGCAGGGAAGGGCAATTAGCAGGGACCAGGTTGGCAGGGGAGGGCAGTTAAGGGTGACCAGGCTGGCAGGGGAGGGCAGTTAGGGGTGATCAATTCAGCAGGGGAGGGAGTTAGGGGTAACCAGTTTGGATATCAATTACAGGGTCACAATGGAGATGCAAAGGAGTATAATAATTGATTTCTTCTATTCTTATAGCTCTAAAATTCTATAACCCCTTCCTGCCTAAAATCTTGGCTCTTCACCTTTTTACATGAAGCAAGAATTTCACTTGGGAATCCAATAAAAGCTGTAGTAGAATAGTACATGAGCTCTGATGTTACACTATTTAAGTAAATCTGTTTGCTACTTAGCAGCTCTGTGACTGGTTTCCTCATTAGTAATTTATTCATGCTAATTAGTACTTATCGCAAGCTTGGGGTTAATCTGATGAAATAATGCACTGCACTGCCACATCTTGAGGGTTCAATAAGTTGTTATCATGTATAGTGGTGGACTTTACTATACTGTTTATTATTGTACAAAATTGAAAATGACCTAGAGTCCATGAATAGGGTTAATAAACTATGACATGCTCACACTAAACAATACCAGCCAACATTTAAAAACATTGTGGTAGGTATACAAGGTAAAACTTTGAAAGAGCCACAAGACAAGTGGAATAAGAAATTGCAAAACAGTATGCTCTGAATAATTTATTAAAACACCCCCCAAATACTTCTAAAAAATAAGTAAAGACTTCATATTTATATATGTATGATACATGTATGTAATGTAGATAAAGAAAAAAGTCTAGGTCAGTAGTCGGCAAACTCATTAGTCAAGAGAGCCAAATATCAACAGTACAACGATTGAAATTTCTTTTGAGAGCCAAATTTTTTTAACTTAAACTTTCAAATTTTAACTTAAAGGTTGAGAAGTGGTTCTCAACCTTCCTAAGGCCGCGACCCTTGCATACAGTTCATGTGGTGGTAACCCACAACCATGAAATTTTGCTACTATTATGCATCGTGATGTAAATATCTGCATTTTCTGATGGTCTTAGGCGACCCCTGTGAAAGGGTCATTTTACCCCCAAAAGGGTCACGACCCACAGGTTGAGAACCGCTGCTCTAGACAGTGTTCCAATTTTATAAAGGGCTATTAAGAATGAAAAGCAATTAACTTTGCACTTGTCAATTACTAAAGCTAGAAAAAAGACTATCCTAAAGACCAACAACCCCTCCTGTCATTTATAGATAAGAAACTAAGATTCTGGAAAATGAAGTGAGTTACTCATGGTCACACAGCAAATTGTGATTAGAGTTCCCTCCTCGGAGTATAGAATTCATCACTCTTGTCCTTTCGGTTTGAAAACTTTTTTATTTTTTATCTTCCAATCTTTAAAGTACCACAATACATTTTTAGGACTACATTTATTCAGTAAAGAGAATATCTATTTTGGGGGGGCTTTTTACAATCCTTTTTCTTAGTTCAAGTACATTTTCCTCTTCTTTCTTAGCTCCTTTTAAAAATAGTTTTCTAGCCTTGAGTATTAAAATATAAACTACAATGAATTTTCAAGCATTCTTAAATTCATGGTGAATGTGTGAGGCGGGTGGTGGGGGTGGAGGGGATGGTGGTGGAGAAAGTAGATCCATAAACCTTTATCCATCAGTCTATTCTATTTATTGGCATTGCCAAATCTCTTATTAGAGGTGCAAGCAAATTTGTATATAACTAGTAAACTTGAATATTCAATATAGTTGTAAAACAGCAATGACAGCTGCTTATTATACTTTCATAGCTAATTTGTCTTCTGAATTGTCAAGAAATATGTGTTATCTTTGCAGTGATAAATATATTGTATTCTAAATATCCAATATATAAGTATCTAATATATTGGCAATCCAGTATATTAGAATAAGATATTCCCACAACATTCTAGCAATTTTGAATGTCAATAATTTTCTATAAATTATTGTGAAATGAAGTATTTCCTTTCTTGTCTTCCTAACAAGGGCACGAACTAATAATGTAGTCATTTCTAGATGACTCAGAATATGAATTACTTTGTGCTAAAAGCACTGTGATAAAAATAATGCCCTAGAGGCTATCATCTTTCTAATTAAATAACTGAAAGCACTACATTTTCAAATTTCTAATCTTTCGTGATATCTTTCCTGGTTCCCTCTTTGCAGTTAGGATTAACTATGCTGGTCTAGAGCAACAATCCTTTCCAGTCTAACTGCCTACATTATGGGAAACAGGCTAACTAAACTTTTAAAATTGTTTGCAAGAAGAAAAAATAACCTCTGAAATTAGGACTTTTTCTATTTAAAAAAATATATTTTGTAGGTATATTACATACATACATTACATCTGTGATTGGCACAATCTAAATAGGGCAAAAATGAATATAGCCCTAGGCCTAATATTTGTGTCTTTGGAGTCCCAGAGGAAGAAGAAATATTCTAGCTGAAAAATAATATGTGAAGAAGTAATATCTGAACTTCACAAGTTAAATTAATATTTACAAACTCATGCAGAAACCGGTTTGGTTCAGTGGATAGTGTCGGCCTGCAGACTGAAGGGTCCCAGGTTCGATTCCAGTCAAGGGCATGTACCTGGGTTGCGGGCACATCTCCAGTAGGATTCATGCAGGAGGCAGATGATCAATGTTTCTCTCTCATGGATATTTCTAACTCTCTATCCCTTTCCCTTCCTTCTGTAAAAAAAAAATCAATAAAATGTTTTTTTTTAATTTACAAATTCATTAAAATTAATTATATATTCAAGTCCTTACCTCCACTTACATAAAAGTCAAATCCCAGTATATTAAAGAACTAAAGAAAAAAATCATAAAATCTTTAGAAAATAACAGAGAATATCTTTATATCTTACAAGTACAGAGGAGGTTCCTATAAATTAGTACAGAAAAATTTAGAGTGTATGTTCCCTTAAAAACACAATAATAAAAAGAAAAAGCAATTCATAAACTAGGAAAAGATAGTGGTAACACCTATAACTGTAAATAATTAGTACCCTGAATAAAAGAATCCCTAGACCAACACCTTATGGAAAAGCAAAAATAAATAGACAGTGAACATATGAAATGAGGCTCAAGTATCTAATTAATAATCTCAGAAAGGAAAATTAGAACCATTTGAAATACTATTTTTACTCACCAAACTGGTAAAAAAAAAAAAAAAAATTAAAGCCTGACAATATCAAGTGTTCCCAAGGATAGAGTAACATGGAGTCACTCCCATACATTCCTGGTAGAAAGTAAACTGTTTCAATGATTTTAGGAGGGAAAAAACCCACTCTGGCATTATCCAGTAAAACTGAAAATACATCCTAAGACACAGCAATTACATTCCTAGGTGAATATACCCTGATCTTACAGCAGGACAGGCAAACTTTTGCAATGGAGAAGATAGTAAATATTTTAGGCTATAGAGACTATATAGTCTCTGTAGCAACTACTTAGATGCCTTTGTAAAACAAAAACAGCTATAGATAAGTAGGTAAATGACTGGGCTATGTTCCAATAAAACTTTATTTACAAAACAGGTGGCCTGCCAGTTCTCCAACCTGGGCTCTGGCACACACATACAATTCATGAGACATTCCCAAGAATGTTCACAACAGCATAATTCATAATAGAAACAAAGTAGAAACAACCTTTTTGTCCACCAACTGTAAACTGCACAAATAAATTGATAGAAACATTCAATGGAATACTACAGTGAAAAAAATAAACTATGTCTATATGTAACCTCATGTATGAATCTTAGGAATATAATGATGAGTGTAAAAAGTAAGCCAGATGGGCTTTGTATAAACTTCAAAAAATACAAAAGAAAATACCATTGTTTACAGAATAACTACAAAGCAAGGGAATAATATACCCAAAACCTATGACAACAGTTATTTCTGGTAGTATAGGACAGGGGGATAGTATATGGAGGCATCTACAGACTATGAAACATCTATGCCATAAATATTAAAATATGTACATCATATTTTTATGGAGGACAGAAGCTGAGTGATTTTTCTCTTTTGAAAAAGATTGGGGGGATAAGAATTACTAGACTCATATATGACTTGCTTAATTTATTTTTGCAAAGCAAATTCCAAAACAGATAGAAATGGAGTTGCGCTTCCAAAAAATCCTGAGGTTTTGTGTCATAAAAACAACTAAACCAGATGGATTTTATGATAGACTTCAGGGTTAATAGTATGATCCTAAAATAAGTTGTTATCAATGAACCTTTGGGGTAAAAAGTCCATTGCAAAAAAGTACATGATACAAAATACCACCCAAAAAAACAAATATTAAAAATGGTCTCTGATCTACCCTTCATAAAGCATTTATGTTAAGACACTGGGCAGATCTTACTGTGTAGAATGGTAATGGCAGATGATCAGATTAGTGGAGCTAATATGGATAGAGAACCATGAGAAAATAGTAACAATACCATGCCTTTACAGTTTAAATAAATAAAAAGCACTAGCCCAAAGGACTATTAATAGGCAATTAATTAAATAAATGGTTGTGCTATGCTATGCTCTGTAGGTCTTTAAAAGAATGGTGTATATTTATAACCATCAACAAGTCTGGTAGGAGGGACAACACACTCTGGAAAGAAAAAATTTGCAGGGCAAGATTTATAGTGTATTCTATATAAGAGTAGAACTGTATATTTGTGGCCATACATATATATATATATATATAGATCTAAAGAGAAACGAGATATATCTCTTGAAAGTGGGATTTCAGAGGATATTTTCCTTCCTTAGAGTTTTCTACATAATAAAATTCTATTTTCTCAGTAAAAATATAACAGAACTTAGTCTATGATGTGAACCTATTTAGTATCGAGTCCAAAATTTCAATACAAGTTTGGTTACTTTGTAGATTTTGATCCATAGTGAATGAAAACATCTCTGCAAAAATATAAATTTAAGCATCATGATATACAAAAGGCATATTCTCAGGCTGGTACAAAACACAAAAATCAATACAATGCAGCCAAAGGAAGACCCAGTCTTTAAATATTTCTTCAAAACACAAAAAACAAAACAAAATTACAAATGATTTGTCACATTAGTAAATTAAAACAAATTAAAATTCAAATAATTTTTTGTTTTGTTCTAAAATGAAATTTGTTGTCTTCAAATATTATCACATAAAGACAGAAATAAATTAAGTACTATATTAAGAAGTCATGCACTATGTATTCTACAACAGCTAAAATTTATTTTTTGAAAATAAGCCATAATAAAATATATTAATAAAACCACAGCACCTAATATGAATATATATTCATAATTATGCAAGAATTAATGTTTTCTAATCAAAATTTCTCAAAGAATTTTAATTAAATAAGGCATTTTAACTATTAAAGCTTACATATTTTATTTCTTTAGTAAATGACACTATTAATTACCTCCTGCAAACAACAATATGATTATATTAAAATAAGACTAATTTCTGGTTTCAATGAAATTAACATGAATTATATTGTTGGCTTATTTTCTATTTTTAAAAACGAAGTTTGTATTTTCCATATAAGCTATTTTTACTAAAAACTTACTAGCATAAAATTAAAAGAGAAATTGTGTTAAGAAAATTTTAAAAACATTTTGCTCAGTACTCTGAGCAAGATGGCTAATCCCAGGAAAAGATTTCACTTTCTTCTATCTCCAAAATTCATTCACAATTAAAATGATCTTTTTTCAAAGTCTTACTTGATTTAACACAGAATTAAAAACAGATATTCAGATAACTAACTGCTTTTGATGAAGTTTTTTTGGTTAGACTTTATAGAAGCAAACATTCAGCTTAATTATACAATTTCCTATTTCTTATTATTTGAGATACTTTTTTTATTGTTTTCCATTAAAATCTGCTGTTTTAATCCCCCCTCCCAAGAATAATATAATAACCATCTTTTGAGGGGAGGCAGGGAAAGAACAAGTTAAGAAAAGTCCACTCTGCCCTCACAACAGAAATATATTTGTTTATACAGTGGTTAGTTATAATCTTAAATACTTGATGGCATTATTGACACATATTTCTAAAGGACGGAGGGATTTAAAAAAAGGAAGGGATCTAGATTTATTCCAACTCCTCAGACTTCTTTTGTCACAAGTAGTAAAGTTGGTGGAACAGGTCTGAATTCTCAGGAAAGGAGAGATACGTTACCAGTGCAGAAGTTCGTAAGTACAGAGGAACCATACACTGAAGCGAGACCAGGCAAGCTGTCTTCCATTCTTGCCACCTACTTCACAAGCAACATAAACCAGTTCTGTCTACGTTTCCTGCTGCCTTCCCAGATAGTCCAGGGCAAATCCCAGCTTTCTAAATCTCACGACATATTTTACATTCTGAGGAAATCTTCCAGTCCAGATGGCCTACCACAAAGCACTTTTATTTGGCACAAATAAAAACTTCTTAAGATAGCTCTTCTCCTGGACCTTTGCTCTCTGAACTAAAGAAAGGTTTTCTACTTATTTATATAGAGAGACAAAGAAACTGAAGGAGAGAGAACAGACAGAGCACGCAGGCAAAAAGGAGGTAGTATTCAGACAAAACACTTGGGCTGCTTTGGGGAGTGGCTAAACTCCAGGCGAAGGGAGAAACACATGAATTAATGCACCACATGAAGATTCTCTACGATAATTTGGTGGTCCTCGGGTACTACTTTTCTAATCATCTTTTACTCGGTTTAGAGTAAGGTACAGTTGCTTCAAATACAAAAAGGTTTTGCCTTCTGAAACTGAAACACAAATATATTAAATAGTTTCTATAAAAAAGAGGTAAAGCCCCCAAAGTGAGTATTTTCTCTACTAGGAAATAAACAATGTGTGGACAAAGTGGCAAGTCACATTTCCTTTTTCCTTTTGCTTTTGTTTAAAATTAAAATGAAATTTACATGAACTGTAAAGAAACTGAAAGAATTATCACTTTTCATTGATTTTTAAAACCTGTTAAGATTAACATGGCTGATTTATTATCACTATTTCACTAAATATAATAAATGTAATTAACAATGAGAAGTCATTTTTCTTAATATGCTAACTTTTCAAATTATTTTAAATCAATACAACTGCACTAGTAAATGACCTATAATAATAAACAATTTATATCTGGTCAGATATTCCCATTTTAAAACACTCAAGCTTATAATAAGATAAATGTATAAAGTAAATCAAATTCTAAATATCTTCAGTCTGCCTTACAAAACCATGTAACCAGGTAAAAGTTAATGAATGCAATATGTATTTATTCTTCTGATAACTACTTGTAAACCTAAGACTAATCAAAGAACAAACACAAGGAAGTAAGTGTCCAAAGAAACTATTGGCAGTTTATCTCTTGAATTTGTTGCTTTAAGCTTTAAATTTATAATTGAGAAAAGGATATTTGAACCAACCTAAGGTAAAACAGAAACAACATGACTGCTATAAATACACACCAAAGAAATATGTACAATGGATGAAACCTAAACTTAACTAAACATTTAAGAGTTACACTATAAAGATTGAGATAAGAATCAACCAACAGCAAAGCTAATAAAAGACAGAGGAATGAAGTAAAATGATCTAGATTAACAGTAACAAAAAGCCTTTATGACAAAAGAGTGTTTCCTCAAGTGAGACTTGGGAAAACACTTCTCTTTAGATTAATACCAGGTACAGATTCATCAAAATCTAGGAGCCATTTAAAGATAAATAGAAGTGGGCTGGGAGTGTGCAATGTGTTTGAAATAAAGGACATTCAGGTGAGACCACATCTTATATAATAAAAGCCTAATATGCAAATTGACTGAACTGTGGAACGACCAGCAGAATCACTGGTCGCTATGACATGCATTGACTACCAGGGGGCAGATGCTCAACACGGGAGCTGTTCCCTGGTGGTCAGTGCGCTCCCACAGGGGAGAGCACTGCTCAGCCAAAAGCCAGGCTCACAGCTGGTAAGCGCAGCAGCAGCGGTGGAAGCCTCTCCCGCCCCAGCAGCAGTGCTAAGGAGCAATGAGCCAAGAGGTAAGGAGCAGCAAGCAGGTGGGTGGTAAGGAGTGAGGGGTCCTGGACTGCGAGAGGGCACAGGCCGGGCTGAGGGACCCTCCCCAACTCAATGCACGAATTTCGTGCACCAGGCCCCTAGTAGGTAAAATAAAAGCAGACAAAACTGGAAATATAATGATACAAAAGAAATGTGGTATGCCAGGTAGAGACTAGGAAACATGTCAAATTCTGGATATACATCCAAGAGAAATAAAAATATAAGCCCACATAAAAAGTTGCGCTTGAATGTTCATAGCAGATTCAATAAAAGCCAGAATGTGATTTAGTCCCTACCCTCAAGCAGCCTTAAAAGATGCAAAAATCCTCAAAAAAAAAAAAAAGTATTAGTAAACCAAATGTGTTAATATATTTAAAAAGATAATCAACCATGATCAAGTTGAATTTATTAATTACAATTAATAAAATTAATCACATTAACAGAAAAAATCATTTTCATTTCAACAAAGGGCATTTTATAAAGTTTGATATCCATTCAAGATCAAACCGTTAAATACATATTATGAAAAGAAGAGAACATTCTTAATCATAAAAAATTCACGGCAGATCATATTCTGTGCATTTCTCTAATACACACATACATAAATATATATATGCATAAGTATGTATGTATGTATGCCATCTCAAGTGCTCTTCTTACAATGTGTCTTTTTTTCACCAAAAAAGCAGGATCTATGTTCCCTCTTATATATGGACGGGAGCTTCTGACTGTTCCAATCAGGATATAGCAAAAATGACTTCAGTGACTAGGTTGTAAAAAGTTAAAGCTTCTACCTAGTTTTTTTCCTTTGGTTATGCTTGCTTAAGGAGAAACCAGCTACAATGCTGTGAAGAAGCTCATACTAGCCTACATGAAGAGACCACATGGAAGGATTCAGGTGGAGAAAACTTATGAGTAAATGAGCCTTCAGGTCATTCCTTCCCTGTGCCCTTTCCATCTTGCAGCCAACCCTCAGACAAGCAGATAAACCTTTATGACGTGCCCTACTTAAATTCCTAATCCACAGAATCCATGGTCATAATGGATGCTTCATGCCACTAAATTCTTAATTGGTTATGCAGCCACAGTAAATGGAACAGGCATGTTTTAAAAAATACATTATATTTTTTATGTTGAAATACGGGAAGCTTTCCTTTTGAGATAAGGAGGGGGAAAAAACCTCTTACCACTTTGATTCTGTGTTGCAATCCTACTCAGTTCAGTAAGATAAGAGAAATAAAGATTAGAAAAGAAGAATATAACTATCATTCACAGGCAAAAAATATATAGGTAGCTTATTAGAATTATTAGAATTAACAGCAAGGTTGATAAACATTGGTCAACACACAAAATCAACTGTATCTTAGCAATGAACAGAAAATGTTTTAAAATATCATTCATAAAAGTACGTAATAAGTAATAAATAGAAATAAAAATAAATGAAGTTCGAGACCTGCACATAAAACTAGGAAATTTTTGGCCCTGGCCAGTGTGGCTTATTAGTTGGGTGTTGTCCTGGACACCTAAAGGTTACTGGTTCAATTCCCTGTCAGGGCACATGCCCAGATTGTCGATTTGATCCCCAGTAGGGAGTGTGCAGGAGGCAGATGTTCCACCCTCATATTGATGTTCCTCCATCTCCCTTTCTCTCTCTAAAATTCAATAAAAGTATTTTTTTAAAAACTAGTAAATTTTGTTAAAAGAAACAAAAGGCCTAAATAATCATATAAATATACTATGCTTCTGGGTTAAAAACTCACTGAAAACATGCCCCTTTTACCCAAACTGATCTGGAAATTTAATACGTAAAAAAATTCCAAGCTTTGTGTATGCATGCACACATGTGTGTACTTACATATGCATTGAATTTGATAAGCTTATTTGAAAGTTTATGTGGAAAAGCAAAGGATCAAGAATAACAAACCCTCTTGAAGAAAAGGAAGAAAAGAGGAGCCCTTGCTCTATTAGATATCAAGACTTATTATGAAATTATAACTTAAAAGAAAGATACATTTACAAATGGACTCATGGAACTGAAAAGAGAACCCAAAAATAAAAACAGCCATATAAAGAACAAAGGTGGCACTTTAGAGATCGAGGAAACAACAGTCACGACAATATATAATGAAGTGTCGAATGGATCTCCATATGGAAAAAATAAAATAAAAAGAAACAAACTTGACTCATAAGTCACAGCACATATAAAAGTCAATTCCAGGTGGATTGTAGATCTAAATGTGAAAGACAAATACTTAAGTTTTTAGAATATAAACAAGACACAGAAGTCACTACTAAAGAATGATAAGATAACAGAACCAATTTAAAACCAAGAATGTCTATTCATAAAAAGATACCATTAAGAGTGAAAAGGGCCCTAACTGGTTTAGCTCAGTGGATAGAGCATCCACTGAGGTTAAGGTCCCAGGTTCAATTCCGGTTAAGGGCATGTACCTTGGTTGTGAGCACATCCCCAGTAGGAGGTGTGCAGGAGCAGCTGATAGATGGTTTTCTCTCATCGATGTTTCTAACTCTATCCCTCTCCCGTCCTCTCTGTAAAAAAATCAATAAAATATTTATCTTTTTAAAAAAGAGTGAAAAGGAAAGCCAGAATAGAGGAAAGTAGTTGAAACATATAACTGACATCCTGAATATCAAGAAATACTTACAAATCAATTAGAAAGACAGTCTGGTAGAAAAATGAGCTGGCCAATAAATACACAAAAAGGTGCTCAACCTTATTAATAATAAAAAAAAATGTAATTTAAAACCACAATAAAAAATCACTACACATTCACCAGACAGCTTAAAATGAAAAGACGAACAATATCTAGTGTTGAAGATGTGGAACACTAGAAACTCCTGAAACTGCTGGTGGGTGGGACTACAAACTGATACAACCACTATGTAAAACTATTTGGTATTATCTATTAAAGTGGAATAAACACTTACCAATAACTCAGCAATTTCAGTCCTATAATTAAACTCAACAGAAATGTGTACACATGTGTATTAAGAGATATGTACATGAATCATCATTATCCATAAGAGTCGAACACTGGAAACTAACCAAAAATGAACAAGTAAATTGTGGCATATTCATATAAACAAATATTCAGCAACAATACTGCATGAACAACAACTACATACAACAATATGGATGAATCTTACAAATGTGATATTGAGCAAAAGAAACCAGACACAAACATGCCCTCACTTTGTGCCTCAGTTGGTTGAAGTGTGGTTCCATGCATCAAAACAGGCGTGGATTTGATTCCCCGTCAGGACACATATCTAGGTTACTGGTTTGATCCCTAGTTGGGACACATATGGCAGGCAACCAATTGATGTTTCTATCTTCCTTCCCTCTCTCTAAAAATCAATAAAAAAAGCATATCGCCAGGTAAAGACTAAAACAAAATAATAATAAAAGAAACCATACACAAAAGAATACATGTTTTATGATCCTACATAAAAACAGGCAAACTACACTATATTATCAGAAATGAAGAGAGCACTTATTTTGGAAATGTGAGAAGGGGAGTAATTGGGAGAAACATATTTATTTCTTCCAAGTGAATCAAATATCTTAATCCTGCAGTTGTAATTTTTTATTACTTTCACTCCCATACGTTGCCTTGTAGTTTTTAAATAGGACTTAATTCCCCAAAATAGTTTATTTATATTTTATGCAGACCTGGAATAGTAGATAATATTAACACATGGGAAATAAACTTTTTGGTTTTTCAATCATTAGTATTTTAAGTATATATATTTAGGATAAGATTCATCCATATTTCAAATGAATCTTAGTAATTTTGACACTGGAAAGATGATTTCTTATCAGATTGGATTAGATCACTGATTTTAAATACAAGGCCCAGTGCATGAATTCGTGCACCAATGGGCCTGCAGGATTGGGCTGAAACTACTCTCTGACATCCTGCGAGGGGTCCCGGATTGCGAGAGGGCACAGGCCAGCCTGAGCCACCCCACCGGTACACAATCGGGGCCGGGGAGAGACACAGGAGGTTGGCCAGCCAGGGAAGGATTAAGGGAGGGCTCCAGGGTGTGTCTGGCCCTTCTCGCTCAATCTCGATCAGCTGGACCCCAGCAGTAAACTAACCTACTGCTCAGTGCACATCATAATAACTTGGTGACTGTCTGCCCCCTGGTGATCAGTACATGTCATAACGAGTGGTTGAGCAACCCTATCATATCATTAGCATATTTCACTTTGATTGGTTGAATGGCCAGCAGACGACCAGATGCTTAGCATATTAGGCTTTTAATATATAAGATACTTGGAGAATCCAAGATGGTGGCATAGGTAAACACCTACACTGCTGCCTCGCACAACAATTTCAAAAATACAACTAGAGGACAGAACAGACATCATCCAGAACCACAGGAAAGCTGGCAGAGTGGAAATTCTACAGCTAGAGGGAAAGAGAGGGGCTCACGGAGACCCAGAGGAGCTGCAAAAAGCTAAGGTACAGAGACGCGTGATGAGAGAGCGGGTGCCAGAGAACCTGGCTGGCTTTCTCTGGCGGGAGGGAAACGGAGACTCCCAACGGTACTGAACTCCTTATCCTACAACACTAAACCCCAGATCCAGCCGAAACTCATACGGGGGGAATTTGGACTGTGAAAAGGGAGAGGTGCATGGAAATTTAGGGGAGTCGCAGGGGATCAGAGGTCTGGTGGTGCACACGGCACTGCACTGCGGAGGACAGACTGCTGATTGTGCCGCTAGCTTTCGCGAGTGGGCGGGAGACAGACCCTCCCAAATGTGCCACTTCTGACTTCACTGGGCCCCGGTTTCGGGCGAAACCCTGGGGACCCAGACTCGTGTGGTCCCGTAGTGCGGGGGAGCCAGAGTGCCAGCGGTCTGGAGGCACTGCGAGAGAGCACGCGTGCGCGCACGCACAGGGACCGCTCCAGTGACTACCCAGTCACAAGAGACTCAGGGGACGTGGAGGGCGGGCCCAAATGGAAGGCGAGGTGGTCCCTTAAGCCCTGAGACTCCACCCATCCCAAGCTCAGGAGAGGCTTTTGCACTTTCTCAAGTCTGGTATAATAAGGCTGAATCCAACACAGAAGTTCTCTTGGCATAGTGAAAATGGCGAGACAAGGGAAGGGATCACAAACAAAAGAAATGGAGGGGGAAAAACGACTGGATAGAGACTTCAAAACCATGCTTTTTAGGTTTTTCAAGAATATGCTAGAAAAGTTAGCGAGTCCCAAAAGGAGATGCAAAAGGACCAACTGGAGATGCAAAAGATCCAACTAGAGATGATAAAGGACCAAATAGAAATTAAAACATACACTGACTGAAATAAAAAATATTAAACATAGTAGACTAGCGGAAGGCAAGAATCAAGTCAAAAATTTGAAATACAAAGAAGCAGAAAACACTCCACTGGAAAAGCAAGAAGAGAAAAGAATCCAAAAATGTGAAGATAATGTAAGGAGCCTCTGGGACAGCTTCAAGCATACCAACATCAGAATTGTGGGGGTGCCAGAAGAGAGAGAGCAAGATACTGAAAACCTATTTAAAGAAATAATGACTGAAAACTTCCCACATCTGGTAAAAGAAATAGACTTACAAGTCCAGGAAGCACACAGAACCCCATATAAAAGGAATCCAAAGAGGACTACACCAAGACACATCATAATTAAAATGCCAAGAGCAAAAGACAAAGAGAGAATATTAAAAGCAACAAGAGTTCATTACCTACAAGGGAGCACCCATACGACTGTCAGCTGATTTCTCAACAGAAACGATGCAGGCCAGATGGGAGTGGCAAGAAATATTCAACGTGATGAATAGCAAGAACCTACAACCAAGAATACTCTATCCAGCAAAGCTAACATTCAGAATTGAAGGGCAGATAAAGAGCTTCACAGAGAAGAAAAAGCTAAAGGAGTTCATCAACTCCAAACCAGTATATATGAAATGCTGAAAGGTACTCTTTTAGAAGAGGAAGAAGAAAAAGGTAAAAGATAAAAAATTATGAACAAATACATATCTATCAACAAGTGAATCTAAAAATTAAGTGAATTAAAAATTTGATCAACAGAATAAACTGGTGAATATACTAGAATCAGGAGCACAGAAAGGGAGTGGACTGATAATTCTCAGGGGGAAAGGAGGGAGGGGGGTACAGGGAGTGACTGGACAAAAATCATACACCTATGGACTCATCATTTGGGGGGAAAGGTAAGGGTAGAGGGAGGGGTGGGAATGGGGTGGAGGGGAAAAAAGAGAGACAAATGTAATAATCTGAATAATAAAGATTTAATAAAAATATATATATATATATAAGATACTTTATTGATTTCAGAGAGGAAAGAAGAGATAGAAACATCAATGATGAATCACTGATTGGCTGCCTTCTGCACACCCCACACTGGGCATCAAGCTCACAACCCGGGCATGTGCCCTGACTGGGAATCAAACCATGACCTCCTGGTTCAGAGGTCAATGCTCAAGCACTGAGCCTCAATAGCCAGCTAGATCACTGATTTTAAAACTGTGATGTAGCTGACAAAGAGCTTGAATAAGAACAGAAGGATAAGTTGTGTCATGTTTTTATTGCTCTCTTATGCTTGACTTATTACCTTATCCTAAATCTATGGTTTCTTTGAAGAAATCTTTTAAAATGAGAGATCCAAGTAGTAAGTCTCAAGTGTAGAACACGAGATGTCCAAGAGCCCACTTTTGCAGAGGCTGATATAATTTTCTGGGATCACCCCAGATCTGACTCATACCCTTAAATTAATCCCAGGATCAATTTAACATTTCAAGAATTTGCCCAAAATGAGATGATTAGAGCTCAGATCAAATTTTCAATGTCTTCCCCAGAGCAAATATACAATTCAAAAGTCAGATTAATTCCAGACTATTTTCTCTAGTGAGTCATTTGGCTATTACATTTATTGATCTTATATTTGAGCATACGTTCTAAAGACAGTTTCAGCAATGGAGCAATGTAGTTTCAATTAACTAACTGCTCATTAAGATAATAATGAATACATACACACAAACATGACTAACCATAGTCCAGAAGCATAGAGTGGTACCTCGAGATACGAGTGCCCTAACATATGAGATTTTTGAGATATGAGCCATAGAGCGAGCTATTTTTGCTTTGAAATACGAGCAACATTTGAGGTAGGAGTAATCGCGTGGATCGGCCGGCTGCACATGACCCACCAGTTTACCAAGACTCGAGCATCTCATAGTTTCCCACGCCTCAAGGTTATGGAACGAATTAAACTTGTATCTCAAGGTACCACTGTATTTTAATAATCACCAGAGAGCATCTTTCTCATGGATAGAATGCTGTTTAGGTCAATCTGTATTATATAAATAACTTAATTCAAACACAAGCACACCCTAAAAGATAAATGTTAGGTTTCAAATATGTAAATTTACTATATGAAAAACAGCAACCATCTGTTTTTACAGAAGGCCAAACAAGATAAAATTTAAATATACTCAATAGAGAATATGAAAAATGTTAGATGAAAAAAAAATTTATAGTAAAGGTTAATTCAAGCAGAATGAACTGTGACAAGAACAGCTTTCTCTGAAAAATATTTTAATAAAACAAAATTTAACTGCCTTGATGGGTTAAGTATCATCTTGTATCACTGTAAGAGGACTCATAAATGATCTTCTACAAGACACTTTATCCCTAAGACTATACACTGAGTGGCCTTATTTTATGATCTCTGAACATATAATAACCTGGCCACTCAAGTATATGCTATCTAGTAAAAGGGTAATATGCAATTTTGTTCCCTTGACCAGGAATTTGACCAGCAGGCAGGCTGGCTAATCCCCATGTCCCCACCCCCTGGCCAGGCTACCGCACCCCATCCATGCACAAATTCATGCAGCAGGCTTCTAACACACACACAGTGGCTAGATTATTATGCGTTCAGAGGGCATAATAATCTGGCCACTCAGTGTAGATTTCAATATTAGAATATCCCTCTCTAACTAGCTCAAAATAGGTGAAATTATAGTTATTTTGGTGTATATTAGCAAGTGATATGAACTGGTTACTGCTTCTTAGAGTTCACAGGAGTTCCACAATAAGAATAAAATTCATTAGAAAGGTAATATACATATCTATTCTTTGTATTTAAATCAAGTTTCTAATATACTTAAACTTGCAGGTAAACTTTAAATAGGAAATTTACTCAACCCAACTCTGAAAATAATTGTCAGAATACTAGTAAAAATGATAATTTACTTAATTGAAAAAAATGTTGCATCAAAGTTTAAAATATCGTTTTCTAACTTATTCATTTGCTCCTAATGCAGTTTCAAAGCCAACCAGGACTGAAGTCGATCTTTCTTCCTTCCAACTTCTTTGTTTCTCTGCCATTTATTTCAACTCTTAAGGTAATGTGAGTCGGGTGGATAAACTTTGCATATAACCAGTTTCAGACTGAAATGTAATAAACAACTAGAGGCCCAGTGCCTGAAATTTGTGCACTGGTAGGGTCCCTAGCGGCTGCCAGCTGGGTACTCCCTCCCTTCCCCTGGCTGCCTGCTATCACTGCTTGCCAGGGCCTCTCTCCCTTCCCTGGACCAGTATACCCCCTGGTTGAACTCCCAGAAGAACTCTGATTGAGGGGACAATTTGCATATTACACATTTATTACATAGGATTATTATATAGGATAACATCTCATTGGATTCAAGAAGTTTTCTCGAGAGAATCCAAGATGGCGGCATAGGTAAACACCTACACTGCTGCCTCGCACAACAATTTCAAAACTACAACTGAAAGACAGAACGGACATCATCCAGAACCACAGGAAAGCTGGCTGAGTGGAAATTCTACAGCTAGAAGGAAAAAGAGGGACTCACAGAGACCCAGAGGAGCTGTAAAAAGCTGAGGTACAGAGACGCAGGCGTGGAGAAAGCAGGTGACAGCGAACCTGGCTGGCTTTCTCTGGCAGGAGGGAGACAGAGACTCTCAAAGGCACTGAACTCCTTATCCTACGACACTAAACCCCAGATCCAGCCTAAACTCATACGAGGGGAGTTTGGACTGTGAAAAGGGAGAGGTGCACGGAAATTTAGGGGAGTCGCAAAATATCAGAAGTCTGGTGGCGCGCACGGCACTGCGCAGAGGACCGACTGCTGAGTGTGCCGCTGGCTTTCTGGAGTGGGCGGGAGATAGACCCTCCCAACTGTGCCACTTCTAACTCCACTAAACCCCATTTCAGGCAAAACCTGGGGACCCAGACTCGTGTGGTCCCAGAGCACAGGGGAGCCGGAGGGGCAGCAGTCTAGAGGCACTGCGAGAGAGAGAGAGAGAGAGAGAGAGAGAGAGAGAGAGAGAGAGAGAGCCCGAGCGAGCGCAGGGACTGCTCCAGTGATTACCCAGTCACATGAGACTCAGGGGCTGTGGAGGGCGGGGCCGACTGGAAGGCAAGGCGGTCCCTTAAGCCCTGAGACTCCACCCATCCCAAGCTCAACAGAGAGGCTTTTGCAGTTTTTCAAGTCTGGTATTATAAGGCTGAATCCAACACAGAAGTTCTCCCAGCATAGTGAAAATGCCGAGACAGGGAAGGGATCACAAACAAAAGAAATGGAGGAAAACAAACGTAGAGTTCAAAACCACGCTTACAAGGTTTTTCAGAAAACAAACGTAGAGTTCAAAACCACGCTTACAAGGTTTTTCAAGAATATCCTAGAAAAGTTGGATAAAGTTAGCGAGACCCAAGAGGAGATGAAAAAGGACCAACTAGAGATGCAAAAGATCCAACTAGAGATGGAAAAGGAACAACTAGAGATGATAAAGGACCAAATAGAAATTAAAAATACACTGACTGAAATAAAAAATATTATACAGAGACCTTACGGCAGACTAGCGGAAGGCAAGAATCAAGTCAAAAATTTGAAATATAAAGAAGCAGAAAACACTCAACTGGAAAAGCAAGAAGAGAAAAGAATCCAAAAATGTGAAGATAATGTAAGTAGCCTCTGGGACAGCTTCAAGCGTACCAACATCAGAATTGTGGGGGTGCCAGAAGAAGAGAGCGAGCAAGATACTGAAAACCTACTTAAAGAAATAATGACTGAAAATTTCCCACATCTGGTAAAAGAAATAGACTTACAAGTCCAGGAAGCACACAGAACCCCATATAAAAGAAATCCAAAGAGGACTACAGCAAGACACATTATAATTAAAATACCAAGAGCAAAAGACAAAGAGAGAATATTAAAAGCAGCCAGAGAAAAACAATTAATTACCTACAAGGGAGCACCCATACAACTATCAGCTGATTTCTCAACAGAAACGATGCAGGCCAGATGCGAGTGGCAAAAAATATTCAACGTGATGAATAGCAAGAACCTACAACCAAGAATACTCTATCCAGCAAAGCTATCATTCAGAATTGAAGGGCAGATAAAGAGCTTCACAGATAAGAAAAAGCTAAAGGAGTTCATCAACTCCAAACCAGTATTATATGAAATGCTGAAAGGTACTCTTTTAGAAGAGGAAGAAGAAAAAGGTGAAAGATAAAAAATTATGAACAACAAATACATATCTATCAACAAGTGAATCTAAAAATGAAGTGAATTAAAAATTTGATCAACAGAATAAACTGGTGAATATACTAGAATCAGGAGCACAGAAAGGGAGTGGACTGATAATCCTCAGGGAGAAAGGGGGGAGGGGTGTACAGGGAGTGACTGGACAAAAATCATACACCTACGGACTCATCAACGTGGGGGAGGTAAGGGTAGAGGGAGGGGTAGGAGCTGGGTGGAGGGGAGCTATGGAGGGAAAAAAAGAGAGACAAATGTAATAATCTGAGTAATAAAGATTTAATTAAAAATAAAAAGAAAGAAGCAGGACTGAAGGGGATCTGGTAAGGAAGGAGGGAAGTCAGGCCAGGGTGAAGGTGTTCAGCTTACTTCTCTCAGGTCTGAGGTCAGGAGTCAGAGGCTTGAGGCTGGCTCAATGCTCTGGTGGAAGGGAGATGCCCTTGGGAAAGACTGGTAGCAATCTTGACTAGTAGCTCTTCCCAAATAGCTGGGAAGGCACAGAACAGAGAGCTGGACAAAGGGGTGCTCTGAAGTATCCTTTCACTTTATATCCAAGAGGACGAAGAAAGTAAAGGGGCTCCAATACATGATGACAGAGGAGACTCGACTTTGGGTGGCGAGCACACAATAGAGTATATTATAAAGTTGCACACGTGAAACTTCTGTTATTAACCAATGTTACACCAATAGATTTAATAAAAAATAAAATAAATATATTTTTTTTTAAAAAAAGGTTTTCTCAGTTGGAAAGCAACTTAATTGTCCAATAGCAGCATGGTTAGAAACAGTGATGTAGTCATTCAATAAAATATCAGACACTTGCTACTTAGTAGGCCATAATATAATAATCTAAAAACTTTACATATTTTTAAAAATATTTAACAATTATATGCCACAAGCAATAGCTCTAAAAATACATGAGCCCTAGTTGGGTGGCTCATTTGCTTAGAGTGTTTGTTACATCAAAATGTTGCAAATTTGATTCCTAGTCAGGGTACATACCTAGGGTGTGGGATTGGATTCCTAGTACGGGCACATTTGCGTTAAGGGTACATTTGTGTTTGAGTTTGCATTTTTGTGTTCTCTATCTTTCTCTCTTTCCTCGGGTAAGGATAAAAAAAAAAACACATTAAATGAAAAAGAACAGGGAACACAAATGAAAGTAGTTGTACTTATGCTGAGAATATGAACGCTTGTTTTTATAATTTAAGAAAAGGACTTCTTTTTCTCCAAAAATCTTTAGTGAGACAACCACAAGTGTTGTAGTAGATATATTGGTGTTCACTGTACATCTGAAACCGTTATAGGGAAATGAAAATATTAAGATAGCTTAAGTTTACAATAATAAGCTCGGATTAAATTATCTGAATACCATTTTATTAAAAAATAAGTTTTATAAATTTCTATGTAGAGCTATACTCTTAGAACCAATGGTATAGTTTTCAAAGATGACCCTCTCCCCCAAAAAACACACCACACCATGCAGTCAGTAGTCATGCCCTTATGTAGTCCTTTCCTTTCAATCTGGGCTGGCCCTGTGGCTTGTTTTTGATTAACAGAAGTTGTATAACTTTCAGGACTAGGTATTAATATGTCTTGCACATTGTAAGACTCTGGTTTCTTTCTCCAGGAGTACTGAGCTGCCACTTAAGAAGTCTAACTACTCTGAACCACCATGCTAGAGAAGCCACATATACACGGTCAGTTTGGCAGTCCCAGCAAGCCCAGCCTGCCAGCCATCCAGATATGCTCCAGACATGTAAATGAAACTGTTTAACCTATAGTCAAATATCACCAAGTGAGCTTATTAAAGAAGAAATACCTAGCTAAACTCTGCCCAAGTTTATGACCCACAATAATGTAATATACAACAACATGAGTGCTATTTTAAGCTACTAAGTTCTTGGTGATTTTTTAGAAAACCAGAATAAACTAAGCCCCTTAAATAGCAAATATTTAGTCCAACTCCTTTGCTTTGATCAATGGTCCATTCTCAATGAACTGGAAAATAAGAAAGAACACTGTAAATTCTAGGCTAAGCAGATAACAATAAACAGATAAAGAAAAAAGCTAAATAGTTGCCTACCCTATTCAAAAATACAAACTTCACTATATATTAAAAATTCAGCTAAACAACAAATAACAGGCCTTTTTTTTTTTTTTTAAGTTTTCTCTTTTGGGCCCTGGCCAGGTACCTCAATTGGTTAGCATTGTCCTATTTTGCCAAGGTTGCAAGCTTCATCCCCAAGCAGGGCACAAACAACAATCAACCAAGGAATGCATAAATAAGTGAAACAGCAAGTCTCTCTCTCTCAAAAAATCAATAAATACAAATAAAAAATTTTAAATTTTTCCATTTTGGATGATATTTATAGAGGAGTAAATGTGTTAGACATAAGTTGAGTTATTTAAGTTCAGACTAGATCCATTGCCTGACATTCTGTCATTAGTCTGACTACCACCTAGTATAAAGAGTTAATAAAGAATGAACTGAATTAAAAATAATAAAATGTCTTCATCCTCTGCAATTGATTTGTTGGGAAAAATTTTATTGCTTGATATAGGCAATAAAAAAGTTATACTATAACCATGCACATAATAGTTGCTTGGTAAGTGTTGATGAAATGAGTATTAAAATTCTACACACTCAGCTTATATAACTGTGTGAGAGAATGTTATGAACATTAACTTAAGCTAATATAACTAAATAATAAGTTTGTCATCAATACTCTTACATTTTATATTAGTTTTGAGAAAACACAAAAGTACCTTATAACTAGTTGTAAAGTATGAAAGCTGCAATTTTTGTATCTGCCTTAGACAGTATAAATTATGGCCTTTATTAATCTTTTATATGTGTGCTTCTAGAACTTTTTCATGTTATTAAAACAATGATCAAACTATCCTTTCTTCCAATAAAGACAGCAAGGCAATATTCATATGGCTACTTTGAAAAAGGGGAGACATTAACTTAACTAAATTGAAGTACCCATTTGTAACCTGAAGTCACTTAAACAGTATATAAAAGTATAAATTAGAATGAGAATCCTGAAGATTAGGAAGTTTTAATTTTAATGTAGTTCAATTTACCTCTTTTTTTTCTTTGTGATTAGTCCAATAGGACTGGATTAATCAACTGTATATTTATACAAAGGAACTCCACACAGCAATGAAAATGAACAACTCTCTAAGACTTACACATATAAAGCTAAGAAAAAGAAGGCAGACAAACCCTAACTGGTTTGGCTTAGTGGACAGAGCATTGGGCTGCGGACTAAAGGGCCTCAAGTTCGATTCCCTATCAGGGCGCGTGCCCGGGTTGCAGGCTTGGTCCCCAGTATGGGGTGTGCAAAAGGCAGCCGATCAATAATTTTCTCTCATCACTGACATTTCTCTCTCTCCCTCTCCCTTTCTCTCTCTGAAATCAATATTACACACACACACACACACACACACACACACACACACAAAGAAAGCAGACATAAGAAGACATACTGAATGATTCTAACAACAGCCAAAATTAATCTATGGTGTTAAGATGTCAAGATAGTGGTTACTCTTATACAGGGGAGGGAGAAGAAGTGACTAGGAATCACTAAGGGGCTTCCAGAATTCTGATAATGTTTTGTCATCTGTGTACTTTTTCTGTATTTATGCTGTACTTTAGTTAAATTTTACATTAAAAGGGGGGAAAGAGATATAATATCTGAAGCAGAGGTATTCCAAAATTGGTTCTTAATACGTTTGCACTAATATATTTGTTTGCATAAATAATATAATTATAGAAGGTGAATTGGAGATCATGTAAGTCAAATGAGAATGCAGAACTAACTTCCAGGGTTACATTAACAAAAGGCAGAAACAGGATTAGAACACAGGCCTCCAAACTCCTGTTGTGCTTTATTACTAGACAATACTGCCAACTCCTCTTTCTTTAGCAGCTACTTTAAAAGTATCTGCAGATATGCTTTCCTATTCCCAAGCCCTGAACTACACAATGGTACAATAGTGCCCTAAAAGAAACACTGGAAAATATTATGAAAATACAACAATGCATGAAAGGAATAATAATCTACCTTTACTATGGTACTAAATAATGTACACAATCAGTAAGTATCAATGCTATGACAATTTATCTGTAAATAGGAAAGAAAAAAGTTCTAATGAGAAAAGAATGTTAGCAGCAACTGGTTGGGGAATGGAAGCTTTCTGAAACTGACCCTCAAAAGAGTCTCACACCGTTTATAACATTGTGATTTCCTATGATAAAACATACGTAGCTAAAAATATTTGCTACAGAGTCTATTTTTAATATATTTTCCTTACTTCTCTTTAAAATGTGAACCAGTTAAAAATTTTAAATGATACTGAAAAGTCAATTTGGAAGTCTAATATTTAATTCAATAAAGGTGACTTTAAATATACACTAGTTCAGCCCCGGCTGAGAAGCTCAATTGGTTAGACTAGAGCATTGTGCCTATATGCCAAGGTTTGATTTCCAGTCACTGCACATACAGGTTATCAAGCAATGAATATATCAGTAAGTGGAACAACAAGTCATGTTTCTCTCTCTCTCAAATCAATAAATTTAAAAAATATTTATATATACTTGTTCCAATTTCAAACATCATATTACTACTTTGTAAGTAAAATATGCAAAAAATAAGAAAATTTTCATTAAGAATTAAAACCAACAAAAACATTATCATCTTAACAGATAATTACAAATGTCCCAAAGCAAGTACCATAACTTAAAAAAAAACAAACCCCATTACATATGTTTACATATCATTTTTAAGTGGTTTATTACATGTCTGGGAAAAAACTATTACTGTTTGCTGCCAGCCTAAGTTTATCCATTAAGACAAAGGGTAAATCTTACCCTAGTGAGAACATTGATGACACTATGCAGTTAACAGGAGTAGTTTATACAATTTAAATTTCATGTTTCAATGAGAAAGTATAATAACCTTCCTGGAGGCATAAAGATTTCAATGTCTCTAATAATATTTTATTTGCAGATTTTAAACATCTAAGTAGTTCAATAATTACAACTGACCCCTTTACGCATGTCATACTTTAATACAGTGACTTTAAACCTTTATTACAAAAGACAGAGGGAATCAATCCATTGGTTCCAATACTTTCAAACTACTCCAGTTTGTATCAACATAAGATTGCATCCCAGCCAATTTCCTCGTCTCCAGATAATGCTCATTCAGTTCATTTGGCCTGAAAAAACTCCACCCACCTCCCCATATCCCATTTTCAGGACCCACTATAGGTCTTACCTCTAGGAAATCTTTCCTTTTATTCTATTCAACACAAAACCCTACCTTTCCTTAACTCTTATAAGCTTCACCTCTATCACTTAGAATTTAACACCCAGCGGTATATAATTGACTTTTTTTCACATGTCACTCAAGCTTTCATTTTTTAGATATTTATGTAGATTTATGTAGTGTATAAAATATTTACAAACACTAAAACTTATCCACAATTAAATAAAAAACTATAACAAGAAAATTACTGCTTTTGCAGCTGGTCACTCGGAGCTTATTCTTAGGAAATGTACACTGAAGTATTTAGGCATAGATAGGTATTTTATTTGCAACTTACTGTCAAAGGGTTCAGTAGAAAGAAATGTATGTAGAGAAAGGATTATAAAGCATATGTGGCAAAATGTTAACAACTGTATAAGAATATTCAGGTGTTCTTTGTGTTAAGTTTTATAACTTTTGAAATTATTTAAAAACAAAAGAGAAATAATGCATCTTAGGAAAAAATTTCTACACCATAAATATGCAATTCATTAAGTTTTAACTTTTCTTCAAAGTTCTAAGATATATCAAAACAAGTGTAAATATGGTCTCTATTGTCTAAGAGTTTTACAGCAGGTGGGGGTGATAAAAACAAATATTTTTATAAGAAATATCACAAAGCACTACAAGAGATGACAGGTGATAAGTGCTAAAAATTTAGAAGGCAAAAAATATCATGATGGACAAGAGTGGTCCTACTGAAAGAAAAGAGGTTTGATTTAAGTCTTAAAGTCTAAACAAAACAGGCTAGGCGGAAAAAAGAAAGAACATTCCAATCTATATACAGTGGTACCTCGAGATACGAGTTTAATTCGTTTTGTAACCTTGAGGCGTGGGAAACTATGAGTCGCTCAAATTGAAGTAAACTGGTGGGTCGTGTGCAGCCGGCCGATCCGCACGATTACTCCTATCTCAATGTTGCTCATATTTCAAAGCAAAAATCACTCACATGACGGCTCGTATCTCAAAAATCTCGTATGTTAGGGCACTCATATTTCGAGGCACCACTGTATATATAAAAGCCTAAGTGACTGACCAATGTGTTGCTATGACACACAATGACCACCAGAAGACAGGCGCTTAACACACAGGCTCCCTCTTGTCTGGATTGGGTCTGTGGGGATTGGGCTGAAACTGGCTATCTTGACATCCCCCTGAGGGGTCCTGGATTGCAAGAGGGCACAGGCCAGGCTGGGGACCCCATTCGTTCACAAATCTGTGCATTGGGTCTCTAGTGTGAGAATATATTTGTGGATAAATGAGTGAATAATAAAGATTGACTATAGTCTGTTACCACTGGAGAATGAAAATCAAGGCTTGAAACAAAGGCTGGGACAAATTAAATAAGGCTTTTGGATTTCATATTATAGGCAATAGCCAACCACTAAATGATTCTGACACAGTATTAATACAAATGATTTCTCCATTGTCTAGAATCTGACTGATTCACTGTATTTGACAATTCCTAAAAAGAACCTTTTCTTTTGTGCTAAAAGATCTTTTGAATTCTCCATTTAACATCAAACATTTATTGAATGCTTATTGTGGGTTAGGCAAGCTGGAGGAGCTGACTCAGCATCAACCAGATAGTCCCTATAAAGGACCATTTACTTCAACACCATCTACAGCTATAGCTGTTATTGGTTAAACTGGAATTTAGTTTTAGTGTATCTCTTTTCCTTACCAAATACTAAAATGTAAATGTTTGCTGATAAAGTTTACTATATGTAAGGACAGGTTTTATTAGTGTTGATTTGTCAACACTAAGTTTTCATTAAGCTTTTTAATTCACAACCATGTATCAGAGATCACATCTGGAAATATTTTGTGTTGCACACAAGCCAAACTTATATGAAATTCACCCTACAAAGTTTATAAATGAAAAATTATAATCTACGATGCCAATTTTCTAAATTCTGCACAAATCGTTTTTGAGAACACTTCATTGTATTTCCAACACTCCTTTTCCCTTACCAGAAGAATCAAATTACCTCAGCCCCTTATATACTTTAGCCTAGAACCAAAGATGTTGTTGTGTGTGTTTTTTAATAATTCCAGAACAAATGACAACTTACTAGGAATAATTAAGAATTGAATATGTATGATTTCAAATAGCATATGGTATGGTAATGTGAAGAATTAAAATATTATAGCATTCCATGAATATCTTAGCTCAAAGAAACATATACCTAGATTTACTTCTAACTTGTAACTATACCTAATAATACTAGTTTATTCTAAAAACTATGAAGAAGTCTTCATTTCCATATGCTTGGTGGGGGAAAGAACAATTACAATAAGCCATTCAGCAGAGGTCAGCCATCTGATCCCATCACCTGTTTTCCCAGGACCAGCAAAATAAGAATAATTTTTTACATTTTAAAATAGCTCAGAAACAAAGTAGTATTTAAGGACCCATAAAAATTATATGAAATTCAGTATCCATAAATAAAGTTTTATCAGAACACAACCCCACCCATTCTTTCAGGTATTGTCTGAGACTACTCTATAAAAACAACTAAGTAATTTTGCCCACAAAGAATAAAATATTTACTGCCTGGCCACACTTAACAGAAAGTTTGCCAATCCCTGACATACAGCTGAGTAGATAAGAGGTTCAGACCAACCTGGATTCAAAAGCTGTCTATGTCACTAATATTGTAGCTTTTCCAGTTATTTAATGGCTCTAAACTCAGATTTCTAAAAAAATTTTCAAGACAGATAATATTATCTATCTTGTAAGACTGGGTGAGGATTAAAAATGATAAACACACAGCCCTGCCCAGGTAGCTTTGTTGGTCCCATGCACCAAAAAATTGTGGGCTCGATAACCAGACAGGACTCATACAGGAAGCAAACAACTGATGTTTCTCTCTCTCCCCTGGCCCCTTCTTCTCTCTCTAAAAATTAAATAAAAACATATCCTCAGGTGAGGATTGAAAAAAGAGGACAAACATATGTGAGGCATTATACTTAATACAAAGTAAGCACTAAATAAATGTTGAAGTCTGGAACCACAGGTTAATATTATAAATTATATATATTTTCAGACTTTATAGCTACCCTGTACAACTGCTTCCATAGGTAATGATACCACCATTGTACTTTAAATAAAATCTATATAATGTCAAGTGAATTGTTATAACTTTAGTTACAGCTATGTCAAGACATTTGGTTTGCTTAATAATGACAAACCAAATTTATTCAATTCAGAAAAACTATACATATCTAATACAGACTCAAAAGGTTTATTTCAGATGCTATAATAAACAAAAAAGGTTACCATAGAAAGATAATCTATGTCTATGGATTATGAAAAATAAACAAACCACCCACACCTTACCTTTAAATGATACTTATGGAAAGTGTTATTATAGACTAGAGGCCTGGTGCACAGATTTGTGCACTGGAGAGATCCCTCAGCCTGGTCTGTAAGGATTGGGTGAAACTGACTCTCCAACATCCCCCAAGGGCATCTGGATTGGAAGAGGGTACAGGCTAGGCTGAGGGATTTGTGCACCCATCGTCTAGTAGGCAGATAAGATCTTTGGTTAATCTCGTCCCACCCTCCCCGCTTCCCTCTAAGATTCGTCAAGCTGTTCCATGTTTCCATACCTATAGTTTCCATTCCTATGTTGACAGTCTGCCCCCTAGTGATTCAGTGTGTGTCATAATTACCAGCTGGTTGCTTAGTCTTATATATATACTAGAGACCCAGTGCACGAAATTCATTCACGGAGGTTTGGGGGAGAGCGTGGTGTCCCTCAGCCCAGCCTGCACCCTCTCCAATCTGGGACCCTGATTTGGTAGGATGGGACCTATACGGGCAGTAGGACATCCCTCTCACAATCCAGGACTGCTGGCTCCTAATTGCTTGCCTGCCTGCCTTCCTGATTGCCCATAACCACTTCTGCCTGCCAGCCTGATCACCCCCTAACCACTCTCCTGCCAGCCTGATTGATGCCTGTTTCTCTGCCAGCCAGATTGCCCCCAACTTCTCTTCTCTGCAGGTCCCCCCAACTGCTCCCCTGCTGGCTTGACTGCCCACAACTGCCCTCTCCTTTACAGGCCTGGTCCTGCCCAAGTGCCCTCCCCTGCTGACTTATTGCTCACAACTGCCCTCCCTTGCAGGCCTGGTCCCGCCCAAGTGCCCTCTCTTGCTGGCCATCTTGTGTCCACATGGGGGCAAGATCTTTGACTACATAGGGGCAGCCATCTTGTATGTTGGAGTGATGGTCAATTTGCATATTACTCTTTTATTAGGATAGAGGCCTGGTGCACAGGTGGGGACCAGCTGGCTTCCCTGAAGGGTGTCCTAGATCAGGGTGGGGGTTCCCTTGGGACGTGGGGTGTTATGGGCAAAGGACCTGTGGTGGTTTGCAGGCTGGCCACACCTCCTGGCTACCCAAGCCAAAGCCTGGGATCTGGGATTTATTTATCTTTTATAATTGAAACTTTGTAGCCTTGAGTGGAGGCCTGGGCCTGTCAGGGTGTGCAGAAAGCTTGGCTTCCTCCAACGCCGGGGAAACCAAAGCCTCCTACTCCCTCCGTGGCCGCAGCCATCTTGATTGGGTTAATTTGCATAGTTTCTCCTAATTGGTGGTGGGCATGGCTTGTGGGTATAGTGGAGTGATGGTTATTTTGCATATTACTCTTTTATTAGATAGGCTACCTATAGATATTTATAACATTTTAAGTTCTTAAGGGTTTAATAATCTTAAATTCAACTTCATAAACTAAATTAAAAACTGACATACACTAAGACTAGCTGTGTAACCTTGGACAAGTTACTTTTAATCCATGCCTTAGTTTCCTATCTGTAAAGTGGGGCTAAAAATACAAATTCCTTTATAAACTTATTGTGAACATTGAATCAATTATTAAGTACTTTTAAAAAATATGTTTTTATTGATTTCAGAGAAAGGAAGGGAAATATAGAAACTGATAGGTTGCTCCTACACACCCACATCCTGGACACATGCCCTGATGGGGAATCCGACCTCCTGGTGTATAGGCTGATCAAACAACTGAGTCACACAGGCCAGGCCATGTTAAGTACTTGAAACAGAACTTGATACACAGTGATGCTCAATAAATGTTAATTATTATTACATATTCATTTAATTAAATAGCTAAATTTTGGGAGAATGCTTTCACAGTTATCATTCCTAACTAGCATGCAGGCAAGAAAAACACTCTGAAAATTAACACTTCACAGAATCTTCAGAAACTCAACTCTATTGATGGAAATTAGAATAAGGTATCCTCCACTTAACAGGAATTTACTTATATGGACTTCAAACTTTAAACTAAGTCATAAATCCAAAGATTGTCATCTTCTAAACTTGGAAACACTGGGAAATACTATACCACTGCCATGTTGCTGTTACAGTCAACAATTAGAGGATACAATTCATTTCGTTGATCTGAGTAACCCGTAGGAGAAACCAGCAGAAGAGGGTAGGTGGCAAAAACCTGTGCTAGTTTGTGGGTGAGCCCTCATTTCCTGCTTGTTTCTCCTACACTCCTCTGTAGAGCACTGGAAATTTCAGTCCTTTGCTTTAGGTGCTATTTTTCTCCCACGAAATATTTGAACAAGATATGCCAATATTATCAGACGAGTGTCTGCAAAATCTCTTAAAATGCTAAAAAAGATTTAAAACATTCCTTTAGGTATGAATTTAGACTTGTTATGCTGTTTAGAGCCAAAGTGCTGAATTTAAGGATTATTGTTTCTACAGAGAAAATTTATGAGTCTGAATTAGTGCCACAATTTCTGAAACTCTTTTCAACTACAGTTTTTGATCCCAATGAGCAGCAAATAAAAATTCAATATATATTTGTTGAATGAATTAAATTTGCCTGGCAACCACAAATTAACATCTACATAAGTATTTACACTGCATTTACATGTTATCTGTAACCATATGTATAGAAAGGCCATAAGTAATTACCTTTGAAATTCGTACTTCCTTACTCATGTCTACACAGTACTGATACTTCTAAATATTGGCAATTTATTTACTCAGCCATTGTTCATCTCATTAAGGAAGAATACTATATCAAAATTTGTTTTTGTGGGGGTTTTTTTCTCTTTAATCCTCACCTAAGGATATTTTTCCATTGATTTTCAGAGAGAGTGAAATACTGATGTGAGAGAAACACCTCAATACCAGGGCCCAGGCCTGGGAGGAGTCTGTAACCTAAGTACAGGCCGAATGGAATCAAACCCAGGACCCTTCAGTCGCAGGTCGACACCCCATCTAACCAGCTAGGCTCAAAATTGTTTTTTTGAGACTGGCACAAATAATGTTCCATCTAATACTTATAGCAAATGGTCTCCTCCTTCCATACCTCCACAGTAATTCATAGATCACTTTTTTCCTTAACGCATTCACCATCAGACTAGTAAATGACAGACCTTGAATTTCAGTAAAGCTTGGTTCCTTCTCTTTTCTACTCACCTTCTCTCTTAATAGGTTACACTCCTTTCCAATGTTTTTCACTATGCCCTTTGCAATGCTTCTTCTTTTATAAATAAATTTCCCTAGATACTTTACAGAACCTCACTCTACCTATTATTCTCTATATCTCTCATACAACAGAATAGGAGATAACAGCCTTTTCTTACTTCCCCTATTGTGGCACACATGTGATTATTCCAAATTTCCTGTTACAACTTTTCTTCTTTATTTGTAATTAGACTCTACCAAATCATCATTATCATCAACCAACTTCCCAATGTTTCTCTAGCTTACATAGAAGCCTGTCTATCTCACTTGCCTTTTCAGTGGTCATCAACATGTTTTACTTCCAGATCCATGTGAACATCTTAGCCTTAAGGACTAAGGAGACAGCCAAATACAATAGTCTTTACCTCCAATACTCAACCAAATAATCCATTTCTATGACCACTCTAGACTTTATCACCCAGAATATTCATCTGAAATCTTAAAATTCATTACTTTGGCCTATAACCACTAGTACTTACCCTTTCACACTGTTTCACACCACACTTTACTCTTTAACCTCATGAAAACTTCTGATAAGTATGCTCCTCCATTTTCTTCCTATCTATCAACCTTGGCTTCAATTCTTTCCCTATCCAGCCTATACTCCCCAAGATATATCCTTTTCATCCTCTCTCCCTTCAACTATTTGTTTCTAAATCTTTTCATATTATTCTCCTTTCTCAAGTCTTGTCCCCCTAATACCCGAGTACTGCAAAGAGAGCTGGGGCCATCACAGAGGCCACTACAAAAAAATCTATAGCCATCAAATTCATCTTAGTGTCTGTACATTTCCCAAGTAAATCCTACTCCCACTGGCCTCAGTAATTATTTCAAATAATCACAAGTCTCTTCTAGCTTTCAACTCTACCACTTCTATCTCATACTTACTCTCAGAATGTGTCCTCAGCTTCTCTTGAAAAGAAAAAATAGCCGAAACCAGTTTGGCTCAGTGGATAGAGCGTCAGCCTACGGACTAAAAGGTTCCAGGTTCGATTCCGGTCAAGGGCATGTACCTTGGTTGCAGGCACATCTCCAGTAGGGGGTGTGCAGGAGGCAGCTGATCGATGTCTCTTTCTCATCGATGTTTTTAACTCTCTATCCCTCTCTCTTCCTCTCTGTAAAAAATCAATAAAATATATTTATAAAAAAGAAAGAAAAGAAAAAATAGCAGACTTCAGGTAGAAACATCCCTCCCCAATTTAGCATCTTTAACTTTTCTCCAAACTCAGTGAAACAGCTCTTGGGTTAAGTACTAAACCTTTCCCCAGTGCTCTGAAGCACATCCCCTACTACTTACTACTTGTAGACTTTATATCCATCATACATGTCCCAGCTTCTCACATTTTGCCATTAGCATATAAGTATATTCACATCTCTATCAACTAAAAAGAAAAATCATGCCAATTTTAAGTCAGACCGCCTTCTCTCACTTCGACAAGAAAGCTCAGATAAGAGTAAGCTATAGTTGTTGTTTTGGCATTTTCATTTTCCACCTACCCTATAGTAAACTGGTCTTTATAGTTCAACTATAGTAATTAATAACCTAATTATATCCACACAACAACCCTGTGAACTAGCTACTGTATTACCCCAAATTTAAAAACGAGGCACAGAAAGATAAAATTACTTGCCTGAGGACATCAACTAGTAATTGTGGGAGCCAGGATTTACACCCAGGCACTGTGACTCTCTCTTGAGCCCAGAATCTTAACCATTATCTTATTACAAGTACATACATTCAAATTACAAACATATATATTCTAGAGGCCCAGTGCACAAATTTGTGCACTAGTGTGGTTCCTCGGCTTAGCCTGCTGAATCGGGCTGAAACCAACTCCCTGACATCCCCTAAGGGGTTCCAGATTGCGAGAGGGCACAGGCCAGGCTGAGGGACCCCACTGGTACACAATCACGGCTGGGGAGGGACTCGGGAGGTTGGCCAGCTAAGGAGGGATCGCAGGAGGGCTCCAGGGCATGTTGGGCCCTTCTCACTCAGTCCTGATAGGCCAGACCCCAGCAGCAAGCTAACCTACTGGTCAGAATGTCTGCCCTCTGGTGGTCAGTGCATGTTATAGCAAGCCGTTGAGCGGCTTTAGCATATAATTAGCATATTACACTTTGGTTGAACGGCTGACCAGCCAACTGGACGCTTAGCATATTAAGCTTTTATTAAATAGGACTAGGGGCCTGTTGCATGAAATTCATGAACTGAGGAGGGGTCCCTCAGCCCAGCCTGCCCCCTCTCAAATACTGGGAGCCCTCAGGGGATGTCCTACTGATGGCTTAAGGCCGCTCTCCAGTGGGAGTGGACCTAAACCGCAGTCTAGCCTCCCTTTGCAGGGGGCAACTGGGCTGATCAGGGGAAGGTGCCAGCCCCATCACCCTGCTGCCACCGCAAATGCCAGTCACCATCGCTGCCAAGATATTTTCATCAACACAGACTCCAGTCCCTTTACCATGAAAACATGACAACTTTCTTTAAGCATTTTCAAGATGTGTCTTTCATAGAATATATAATTTCTTTCTTTATTTTTCCTTTTATCCTCACCTGGGGATATGTTTCCATTGATTTTTCCCCCTTCCCTCCAATCCCAGCCTCAGCCCCTGCCCAAGCTTTAGGCTTAGGAAGGGGTTCCACCCCCGCCCTGGCACCTCTGACCGGAGGCTCGGCCCCTTCCCAAACCTAAAGCCACCGCCCGATGACCAACTGGGAGTGACCTGGGTGCCGAGGCGGTTCCTGGGTCCCAGGTATGTATGCAAATTAAACACCATCTTTGTTGGGTTAATCTGCATAGTCACTCTGATTGGCTGTGGGCGTAGCAGGGGTATGGTCAATTTATATGTTTCTCTATTATTAGGTAAAATAGGATTCCTCTAAATTTATCTTATAAATCCTAGCTAGAGGAATGGGACTGAGAGAAGAGGCATCTCTTAAATTACTCCAATTACTGCAAGCTTTCGAGATAGCTAATGTACACTTAATGACTTAACTGACAATTATTCATTCTTCTGATTCAATTCACTAAAGATATCAATAAAGATATCAATAAAAACATTTAAAAACAAAAAATACACTATTACATTATTTGGTTAAATAGCTGTCTTAAATTTGTAAACAGAACCACCATTTGCTGGAAATAGGTGACTTGCCATTTTGTTGCCCATGTTTCTCTATTTTGGGTTTTCTTCACCATCAATAATTTTCTTTTATAGCATATATTTTTATTGATTTCAGAGAGGGAAAGAGAGAGATAAAAATATCAATGATGAGAGAGAATCATTGATTGGCTGCCTTCTGCACACCCCCCAATGGGGATTGAGCCTGAAACCTGGGCATGTGCCCTTAAGCAGACTCAAATCTGGGACCCTTCAGTCTGAAGGCCAACACTCTATCCACTCAGCTAAACCAGCTAGGGCAGTGGCCGGCAAACTCATTAGTCAACAGAGCCAAATATCAACAGTACATTGATTGAAATTTGAGAGCCAAATTTTTTAAACTTAAACTTCCTCTAACGCCACTTCTTCAAAATAGATTCACCCAGGCCGTGGTATTTTGTGGAAGGGCCACACTCAAGGGGCCAAAGAGCCACATGTGGCTCGTGAGCTGCAGTTTGCCAACCAATGAGCTCGGGCCATCAATAATATTCTATCAATACATTAAAAAGACACAATTTACTTCCTTAAGCCAACATTTACTTAGATTCTTCTAGCATGACTACTTTTCATTTTTGCATAGTTCCTGTACATATTTATTCTATACCTGCAGAAACACTATACATAAATAAATAAAATTTTTCCAAGTAGGGAGGCACTCATATTAATCTCAAGTTATAAAGATAATGAATGGAACTTCCCTTCTCTTTTCCACAGGAGTACTGGGGCAGCAGGCAAGGGTGGTTAATGCATTACAGAAAACTTCCAGTCTCTCTCTCTACCCCACAAACTTATGCTTCATCTTGGAGAGGAAAAGCTAATTTCATGGATTAGAGTCCAAAGCTTTCCTTGGACTTCATTCCTCCCCCTCCCCTATTTTTTTAAAGATATATTTTATTGACATTTTTACAGAGAGGAAAGGAGAGAGTTAGAAACATAGATGAGAAACATCGATCAGCTGCCTCCTGCACACTCCCTACTGGATACATGCCCGCAATCAAGATAGATACCCTTGAGTGGAATCAAACCTGGGATCCTTGAGTCCACAGGCCGATACTCTATCCACTGAGCCAAACTGGTTAGGGCTGGACTTCATTTTTAAGAAAAAGAAATGAGGTTATTGCAAAGAAAACAGGGCCATCTTCCCCCTTTTCACACTTAACCTTGCTCTGGCTTTTCCTTGGTTGATAACTAGGTGTATATACAGGCCTGTCACCTTCCAGCTAGCTGTCAGATAAGTGTATTCAGAGAGGCATTGCAGATTGAACTCTCCCCATAGAGAATAATTTGTTAAAAATAGTAGCCATTTCCAACTTATCCATAAATCCATATTGTAGTCTCACATTCCAGTATTATCAGAGAGCCTAAGTTTTAGAAAGAGATGGGGGCATCTGTCTTATATGATGTCCATTATTTATCTACTAGTGGCCCGGTGCACAAAATTCATGCATGGGGAAGGGAGATGGCCCTCAGCCCCACCTGCACCCTCTTCAATCTGGGACCCCTCCGGAGATATCTGACTGCCAGTTTAGGACTGGCAGGGACTGAGCCTAAACCAGCATTTGGACATCCCTCTCACAATACGGAACTGCTGTCTCCTAACTGCTTGCCTGCCCACCTGCCTGAATGCCCCTAACCACTTCTGCCTGCCAGCCTGATCATCCCCTAAACACTCCCTTGCTGGCCTGATTGATGCCTAACTGCTTCCCTGCCAGCCTGACTACCCCCAACTGCCCTCCACTGCCGTGACCCACCTCCTCCGCCAGGATCTGCCTCCTCAGCACTGCATGGAGACATAGGAACCCTAGTCCTCACTGCACAGAGTGACCACTGGGCCTCATCTCCACTGTGCACGTGGCCATCTTGTGGCAGCCATCTTGTGACAACATTGTGTGCAAGGGCCACCTAGGCTTGTATTAGTATAGATTAGAAACTGGAAAGAAAGAGGGATGTAAATGACTGGCACCCCAACCTTGATGTTTAGTATAAACTAGTGTCAGAAGGTGATGATATTCATAACAACACTGCACTAAATTAAGCACATATTAAGTGTTAGACATTCTTTTATGCCCTTTTAATCCTGATCTTACAATGCAAATATTTTATCCAAATTCATTAATGAGAAAACTAAGGGTTAGAGAGGTTAAATAATTTGCCCCAAGCTTCCAAAGCTAATAAATGTTATAAGGAAGATTCAATCTCAAATTTCTATAATTATAAAATTCTCAATTATAATTTTCAATTTAATGAAAATAAAATGTTTCATCTCAGTGAGAACAGTATGATATAAAGCATGATTAATATTTAAACAATCATCAAATACATTCATCTACCATAAAAAAAAAGAATAACTGATCCCATAACATTTGGTTAATGAAATACTAGGTTCGATGGAGAATTCAGTTATTGAAAAAAAATTAACTTTAATAACACTTGGTGCAATAAAGATTGGAAGAAAAAATCTCCAGTGACCTGAGGCTTATTTCCATTCAGACTTCCTGTTGTAAATATGCTATGTCGCATTAAAGCTCTTTGAAAAATGAGTGATCTTGAACCAAACATAATCAACAAAATAATAATTAACCGAAGGCTGGCACAAATTCTACCAGAGTAATAGAATTCAAATTCAGCCTCTTTAAAAGAGAATTCATATTTAATACTTACATCTCAATGTAAGCCAACATAATATCTATATATTGACAGAAATATACATAAATTTACATTTAGAATTCTGCTGTTTTATACTTTTATAATTATAATTTACCCGCAAAACCTAACAACAAATGAACTTCACAATATCATAGCTACATTTCCTACTTATACAAAATTCAGGAAAATTACTTCCTAATATTTATTAGAAATCATGTATTTCTGCTTATTTTAATAAGGCATAAAAACTGAGCATATCATATTAGGCATTATATTACTATGAATACTATACCCTTTACCAATGTAATAATGTACTGTCTTCCACACAAAATTAAATTAGTAAGTTATCATGTAAAATATATGCTCTAATGTTTCATCTGACAGCACAATAGAGTCATCTTATATCCCCTTACTTCAGAAAAACAATACAAATCAACCAAATGGCTAACGCAGGTTAGTAATATATTCTATGGCCACAAAATAAGGCCAAGTTAACTGGATCCTGGAGAAATGAACCTATAATTCTGACTGCAGAAGCACAGTTTTGATAACTAATGAGCTGCTAACTATGTAATTACTTGCAGATCTAATTACTTCATAATGTAATATTCTAAATGTAATTGAGAAGCAAAGTCTTTAACAAACAAGGCTATTTGTTATTGTTTATAAGTTAAAAAAAAAAACTTTAACCCTTACCACATACCACATTTAGAAATTAATTTGAAATAGACCATAGACCTACCTACAAGTAAAAACACTAGTCACAGGGAACAAACAATAAATTAGACTTCGTCAAAACTTTAAAATTCCTTTTTATCAAAAGACATCATTCAGAAAATAACGAGGCAAGTCAAAACATGGAGAAAAATGGCATATATAGTTGACAAAGGATCTGTGTTCATAGTATAGGAGTTAAATCAACAATGAAAACAAAAATGCACAGTGAAAAATAATTTAAAAATATAAATATATGTTGTCTAATCTTATATTTTTAAATTTTATTTTCTTCACCAACTATTTAGGATATTCCAGATTTAAATACATCATTAACATTCGAAAAGAAGTTTATGATATTTTATTGTGTGTATTTATAGACTACAAAAAATAATGTATTATAAATATAATTTAAAATGAGCAAAAAAGCATGAATTGCCCTATAAGTAGCAGAAGGGAAATCCTACAATCATCTGACAATTAAGATTAACACATGTAAAAATAAGAGTGCATTCAACGACTTAATGAATTAGTAACAGTTGAAAAAGCTAAATCAAAACATAACAATATCCCTTTAAGAACATTCAGAGATTTTAAAAAGCCAAAACTTAAAAGAATTTAACTTAAAATAATTTTATTTCCTTAAGAAATAAAATTACAACAGCAACTTCTTCCTTGAGAATTTTCCCAATGTCAGTCTAAACATACAACGGACATAATTCTAAATATTTTTCCTCTTTTTATCCTTCAGTAGAAAATAATTGTGTGTACATTATGTAATATTTACTAAGAAACATGTTGTAATGTAGCTAAAGACTAGTGTATAGTTAGCTAATAGATCTAACCAGCCAAACATGTCAATTCCTATAGCCTCCCAGTGACACTGTACACTATGTCAGAGCATGCAAAACAATTTAACTACTGTTGGGTTCCACATATCACTTTTAGTTAGCAAAATTGTGAATGCTTTTTACAAATGTACCCAGAATCTCAAGGTATCTAATAAGGACTGGGGAAAAACCCTGAAAATGATGAAACGGAATACAAGCACTCTCGTTTATTGATCACTAGAGGCCTGGTGCACCAATTTGTGCACCAATGGGGTCCCTTGGCCTGGCCTGCAGGATCAGGCAAAAACCGGCTCTCGGACATTCCCTGAAGGGTCCCAGATTGCAAGAGGGTGCCGGCTAGGTCGAAGGACTCCATTGGTGCACAATCGAGGCCAGGAAGAGATGCGGGATGCTGGCCAGCTGGGGTGGGACTGTGGGTGGGTTCCAGGGCGTGTCCACCAGCCCATCTCACTCAGTCCTAATTGGCCAGACCCCAGCAGCAAGTTAACCTACAGGTCGGAGAGTCTGACCACTGGTGGTCAGTGCATGTCACAGTGAGCAGTTGAGCAGCCTTAGCATATCATTAGCATATTATGCTTTGATTGGTTGAACAGCCAACCAGTCAACTGAACACATAGCATATTAGGCTTTTATTATATAGGACTGCCTATGGCTGCTTTCATGCTACAACAGAATTAAGTAGTTACCTTTACAGTAAGTTTGCTTATTATAAGACTGTAAACACGCACATTAAAACACTGAAAAGGACTGTTTAGGAGGGTGGGATCATAAGTACGTAATTTCATCTTGTCTCTATCTTCCAACTCTTGAGATGTGATTTTACTTTCCATAAAAATAAAACTTTCTCTGGCTGGCATGGTTCAGGGGTTGAGTGTCTGTCCATCTTGGAACTAGGAAGTCACAGTTTGGTTCCCGGTCAAGTTACATACCTGGGTTGTGGGCTCAATCCCCAGTAGGGGCATGCAGAAGGCAACTGATCAATGATACTCATTATTGATATTTCTCTCCCTGTCCTTTCCTCTCTGAAATCAATAAAAATATATTTTAAAAAACAACTTTAAAATTAAAAAAAAAACTTTTAAAAAGGCTATAATAGCTTCTATCCAATGTCTTTTCCTCCACAGTTGTTCTAATTCATCTAAGTCTTTCCCATACCAAGTAACAGCACCAAGTTGATCGGGCTAATAAACTAGGAGTTATCCATGATTTACTCCTTTTCTTCATCCTTACAAGTTACATGCATCTCACAGGCTCTTCAAAATATACTACAAGTTACATGCACATCCATAGGCTCTTCAAAATATACTACAAATGCTACCACTTCTTTCACCATGACTACCCAAACCCCAGATGTCATCATCTTTCGCTAGTAGTCCTATAAGAACCTCCTGACTATGATCTCAGGTTGTTGGAATTTTGGGGGGAACTTAAGTAGTAAAAGTTTGGCATTAAAATACAGATAACAAAAAAAACAAAAAAAGAGAAAGATATAGAGGCAAAAAGAGCATTGAACAGACTGTCATACTACAGCGGGAAGGCAGGGAGGTTGGGGAGGTGGGGGTGGGACCGAAGGACTTGTATGCGTGTATATGGGCATAACCAATGGATACAAGACACCGGTGGGGGGTGGGGAGGGGCGGCGGTGAGGGCAGGTACTGGGAGGTGGGAAGGCCGGGGGGAGGTCAATGGGGGAAAAAAAGAGAGACATATGTACTATTTATAAGACTTTAAACAATAAAAAAAAAGGGGGGAAATACAGATAACCCACACTCAAATAGTCTAAAACTTAAGTTTTATTATTCTTGTTCTTATTTTGAAAAGAATATCCTCAATTCTTAAAACAGGTTTTTAAAAGGGAATCTTTCAGCTTTTAATAAATCCTGCTGCCTCTTTCCTACATTTCTAAATTTAAAATGTTGTAAAACACATCAATAATATTAATAAGGCCATTTTTTTTGTTTTGTTTTGTTACCCCTCACCTAAGGATATTTTTTGTGTTGAATTTTAGAGTGTGGAAGGGGTGGGGGGAGACAGAAAGAGAAATATCAATGGGAGAGCAGCACATTGATTGGCTACCTCCCGCACCTACAAAATCAAGGCTGCGAACCCGCCACTCTTCAGTCCTCAGGCTGACATTCTAACCAATGACCCAAACCAGCTAGGGTGCCAATTTTGACTTCTTAATGTGTCTTGTGATGTTGGTGACCAAGGAAAATGGATTCACAATTCTCCTATAGCTCTATACTTTAAGTAAAATTTAGTGATTAAATTTTTTACAAAACACTCATTCTCCAATATTCCACTTTAGAGAATAGTAGCAAATGAAAACATGTGGTATAGTAGAAAAGCACACCAGGTTTTTAAAGGCATGACACTTGTAGTTTAGTTCTTGCTTCATCACACAAATTGTATAATCTCTAACTTAGCCCTAATAAATCTTATAGCTTCTTCATTTATAAAATTTTCTATTAATGCCTACTCTAACTCCTAAAATTGTTAGTAAATCAAGAAAGTTCATATCCTTTAAAGTAATTTTTAAAGCAAACTTTAAAATATGTTATATAAAATACAAAATGTTAATTATTGAAATATCATTTTTTTGTCAGTCTACAAAGTTTTAAAGTTAAATTTCCTCTAAATTATTTTTCAAATACAAAAAAAATAGTTTAACCCTTTACTAAGCAGCTATAGTAATTAAGACAGTGTGGTGTTTACTTAATGATAAACTGCAATCTATGAAACAAAATGCAGAGTCCAGAAACAGAACAACACATGTGGTCTATTGATTTTCAGCCAAGAAGCCAGGGCAATTCAATGGAGAAAGGCTAACCTTTTTAACAAATTGTTCTGGAAAAATAGGTATCAATATGCAAAAAAATGAACCTTCATTCTTATCTCATATCCTACACAAACATTAATTCTAAAGGGACCATCAGCCTTAAGAAAAAGGGGGGGGGGGACTAAAATTATAAACTTCTAGAAGAAAATAATAGGAGAGAAACTGTGACCTAAGAAATGCATCATTTCATTTCTACCCCTAGTTCCTGGCATAAAACTCCTAAAACCCTTAGAATTTTCTAAGTAACAGGGATGAGAGGAGCTCCTTTCAATCATATCTGAGTTTATTCTAATTGGGTGACCTTTGGAGGTTGGGAGCTGGTTGCCAGAGGAACCACCCACATTAGAGGGTTAGAACTTTCAGCCCCAATCCTCAGAGGAACTAGAGATAACTCAGTCATCACTGTCAATGATTTAGTCAATCACGCCTATGTAACAAGAGCCTCCCCAAGAACCCCAAATTACGGGGTTCAGAAAGCAACCAGGTAAACGAGCACATCAAGGTTCTGGGAGAATGACATATCCAGAGGCCTGGAACCTACATTCCTTCCCATATACCTTTTCCTTTTGGGTATTTCTATGTTGTACTCATAATAAACCAGTACTACAGTAAGTAGTATTTTGCCTGAATTCTGTGAGCTATTTTAGAAAATTATCAAACCCAAGGAGGAGGCTATGAATCCCCCATTTGTAACTGTTCACTCAGAAATATTTGAAGCCTGGGCTTGAAATTGGCATCTGAAGTGGGGGACAGTCTTGTGGGAATGAACCCTTAACCTGTAAGATGTGCATCAACTCCAAATATTATCAGAATATCTGATATAGGAAACCCACACATTGGTGTCAAAAGTACTGAGCAGAAAAGGTAATTTTCTTTTAGAATCTTTATGAACCAGATATATGCAAAAAAATCTTAAATAGGATACAAAATTATATACTATAATGAAAAAAAATGATAAATTAAACTTCATAAAAATGAACTGTTAAGCCCTAGCAGGTTTGGCTCAGTAGATAAAATGTCGGCCTGTGGACTCAAGGAACCCATGTTTGATTCTGGTCAGGGGCATGTATCTTGATTGTGGGCACATCCCCAGGAGGAGGTGTGCAGGAGGCAGCTGATTAATGTTTCTCTCTCATGGATGTTTCTAACTCTCTATCCCTCTCCCTTCCTCTCTGTAAAAAGTCAATAAAATATATTTTTTGAAAAAATGAATTGATAAATTGCATTTCATCAAAATAAAATACTTTCACTCTTCAAAAGACACTGTGGAGCCCTGGTTAGTGTGCTCAGTGCTTAGAGCATCAGCCCAAGCAGGAAAGGGTCTCAGGTTCAATTGCCAGTCAAGGGCACATGCCCAATTTTGGGTTCCATCCCCTTCTCTAGCAGGGGTGCGTCTCTCTCATACTGATGCTTCTCTCCCACCCTTCCACTCTCTCTGAAAATATCCCTGATAAAGATTAACAACAAAAAAAGGACACTGGAAGAAAATGCTTACAGAACACATAATTGATAGAGGACTTGCATTGAAAGTATGGAAGAATTCTCAAAACTTATTAAGACAAACAACCAATTTAAAACAAAATCAGCACCAAATAAGCAAATCCATAGTCAGAAAGCAGATCAGTGATTATGGGGAGACATGTATGTGAATGCTTATAGCATCTAATAAAAGATTAATATGCAAATTAACCCCTCACTCTGCTATACCACAGGCCATGCCCACAAGCCAATCAGGAGCAAGTATGCAAATTAACCCAAACAAGATGGCTGCAGCCACAGAGTGAGCAGGAGGCTTGGGTTTCCCTGGCAATGGAGGAAGCCAAGCTTCCTGCACACCCTGGCAGGCCCAGGCCTCCACTCAAGGCTACAAAGTTTAAATTATAGAAGATAAATAAATCGCGGATATCAGGGCCTCCACTTGGATCACCAGGAGGCGTGGCCAGCCTGCAAACCACCACAGGCCCCTCGCCCAGGCTGCCCCATGCCCCAAGGGAACCCTCACCCTGATCCAGGACACCCTTTAGGGCAAACCAGCTGGCCCTTACCCATACACCAGGCCTCTATCCTATCTAATAAAAGAGTAAATGCAAATTGACTATCACTCCAATACAAGATGGCTGCCCCTATGTGGACACAAGATGGCCACTACAAGATGGCAGGCAGGGGAGAACAGTTGGGTGGGACCAGACCTGCAAGGGAGGGCAGTTGGGGGCAATCAAGCCAGCAGGGGAGGGGAGTTAGGGGTGACCAGACCAGCAGAGGAGGGAAGTTGGGGCAACTGGGACTGCAGGGAAGGGCATTTGGGGGGAACCCAGGCCTTCAGGGGAGAGCAGTTGGGGGGAGGGGAACCAGGCCTGCAGGGAGGGCAGTTAGAGGTGACCAGGCCTACAGGGGAGGGTAGTTAAGGGCAATCAGGCTGGCAGGGAAGCAGTTCGGCATCAATCAGGCTGGCAGGAGTGATCAGGCTGGCAGGCAGAAGTGGTTAGGGGCAATCAGGAAGGCAGGTAGGCAGGCGAGCAATTGGGAGCCAGCAGTCCTGGATTGTGAGAGGGATGTCCGACTGCCCATTTAGGCCTGATCCTATCTGAATCAGGCCTAAACTGGCAGTCAGACATCCCTCGAGGGGTCCCAGATTGGAGAGGGTGCAGGCTGGGCTAAGAGATACACACACCCATGCATGAATTTCATGCATCAGGCCTCTAGTAAACTAATAAAATGTTACTCAGCAATCAAAAGGAACTATTGAGATTCATAACATGAATAAATCTCAAAAGCATTATGCCATGTGAATATCACAAAAGACTACAGCCTATAAGATTTCAGCTATATGAAATTCTAGAAAAGACAAAATGTAGTAATAGAAAGCAAATCAGTGGTTTCTGATAATTGGGGGTTAAGAGAGAGGATTGATTGCAAAGAGGTACAAGGGCACTTTTTTGGGTAATGGAATATTGGTATCTTAATTGTGACAGTGGATACACAATTATCTTCTTTTTCTTTACATTTTAAAAAAATATTTTTATTGAATTTTTACACAGAAAAAGGAAGAGGGATAGAGAGTTAGAAACATCGATCAGCTGCCTCCTGCACACTGCCCACCGGGCATGTGCCTGCAACCAAAGCACATGCCCTTGACTGGGATCAAACCTGGGACCTTCAGTCTGCAGGCCAATGCTCCATTCACTGAATCAAATCGGCCAGGCCTGGATACACAATTATATAAAAATTTTCAAGAGTCCATTATACTCTTAAATTTGGTATATTTTATTATAGGAAAAACATAGCTCAATAAGCTGATTTTAAAAATTTGAAACCTCAAAACTATTCTGTATTTCTACTCTTTTTCACTAAAATCAAGATATAATAATGAGATATTCTGTGATGTTTTAAGATAAATGACTGTGAGAATTTGCTATCAAGAATGCAGTTCATTTAACAAAAATGCTTGACAAATTCCCAAAGGAATAGAGTACACTAAGTTTTAAAGAAGACCAATAATACAAAATAGCAGACTGGCTCATCCAGACATACACAAAATATCAGTGATGAGAGGTAAGAACAGATAAGCACACACTAAGCAGGTGAAGAAAACATTTTTCAAAGCAATGTCTAAAGATACATTCTCATACAACTCTTAGGAATGTGTATCTTATCTGATGGTTTTTAAATTCCCTAATTTTCCCTAGCTTATATGACAATTCTGTCAATACCATATATGTGTATCGCATAATAAACCTATAATAAAAAAAGGATAATATGCTAATAAACTGGACATCATTCCAGATGTCTTTCCTGACAAAGCTGATACCAGAGGTGCCTGTGGGCAAGCCGGAGGAGGGGAGCCGGTGCCGGCAGCCAGGGGAAGGAAGGCCTACTCTTGCATGAATTTTCGTGCATCGGGCCTCTAGTAATGATGTAAGAAGAAACAAAATAGCAAGAAATTAGGCAAGAAAAAGAACACTGAGAGGACCCACATAAGATTCCAAAAAAAAGGGAAGTAGTGAGTGGTAAGGCTGGAAAAGTTAAGCTGGAGGGGGGAGCTTGAATACCAAGCTAAGAGTTTATCTTGCAGAGATTGGAAATGATTTAAAAAAAAATGTAAAGTGGGGACCAACAATAAAAATGTATTGAAAGAATAATCCAGTGGCTACACGTAGATTAAATGAGACTGGCAGAGATTAAATGCTAAAACATTAATTTCTAAGTACTAATACAATTAATTACCTAAAGAAGGTCAGAACACTGAAAATTGTATCAATGGTTTTAAAACTACTGAAACAGTTTCTTTGTTGTGGCTATGACATAAGCATACTCCTATGGGTCTTATCCATAAAACATCATCTTATAGGTGCTACTACTAAACAACTGCTCACAGCACAGAAATAGCCTGAACTGCTCTAAGTACCAAAGTAGGTGTTAAGGTCCAGAAAGTGAAAGAGGTGACCTCATCCTGATCACACAATCCACTGTTTGCCTCTACCATAACCACCACCCACAAACAGCTATTTGGAGTTCTCCACAGCATCCTGGGAATTCTCCTTAGTAACTGAATAGGGATCCTGAATCCAGGTTGGCAAAGAGTGACCTATAGTAATTAACCTGCAAAAAAACCAAGATTTTATAAAAATACAAATTCTTCCACACACAAAAAATTAAAACCAAAAATATATGTCTAAACATATAAAAGAACTAATAAACAATAAAATCTTAAATATAAATGAAGCAAAGACAAATTAAGAATCAAGAATGAACACATAGGAAAATAGATTCCAAAACCTTATCATAAGTTCAAATACAGTGACCCTTAAGATACATGATAGCAAAGTAGCCTAGCACAACTGTCAATGTTTTACCTACCTGTTTTTACATCCCCAAGAGAACTTTTCTCTAAGTTTATCTCGACACAACCAATCCCCACAGATTATATCACCCTCTATACTATGAAAAAACGATAGCAAATTTATAATTGACAATGCAGATATCAAGGTTTACACAGGCGTCAGTGATGTAGTAAGAGTGAGTAATTCAATGAAAACTGTATTGTCTATTCCCTCACTATCATATAAGCTTCAGTAGAGCAGATTTTTGTTTGTTTTTTTGTTCACTGATATAGTCCCCATATGAAAACAACCCCTGGTGTGTAGCAGTTGCTGAATCAATATTTGTTGAGTAGATTTTATTCTGAGAGATATAGTTCATTTCAGTCACCAAAAAACTGTCACAGACATTACTGTACTAGTAATCATCCCCACCCAAATGACGAGTTATAGTAACAGGTTCAGTCTTACTCAATCTACTTAACAGTTACTTTTGAGAGTATTTTTAAAGCTAAAAGTAAGATATTTTGGTCCTTTTGAAAGTTATTATAATTAATTTATATAATGTGTAACATAGTTCCTGGAATCATAGCTGAATAATGGTAGGGCCTTTGCCTGACTATCCCTTTTCAAAAGGTTATTCGTATATCGCCAAGACCGGTTTGGCTCAGTGGATAGAGCATCAGCTTGCGGACTGAAAGGTCCCAGGTTCGATTCCGGTCGGGGGCATGTACCTTGCTTGCGGGCACATCTCCACTGTGGGGCATGCAGGAGGCGGCTGATCGATGTCTCTCTCTCATCGATGTTTCTGACTTTCTATCTCTCTCCCTTCCTCTCTGTAAAAAAATCAATAAAATATATTTAAAAAAAAAAGTTATTCGTATAGCCTGGCTGGCATGGTTCAGTGATTAAGCCTCATCCTATGAACCAGGAGGTCATGGTTCGATTCCTGGTCAGGGCACATGCCCAGGTTGAGGGCTTAATCCCCAATGTGGGGTGTGTAGGAGGCAGCCAATCAATGATTTTCTCTCATTATTGATGTTTCTCTCTTTCTCCCTTCCCTTCCTAAAATCAATAAAAATATTTTTGAAGTTATCCATGTAAACCAAATTTCTCACATCCATGAACTACAGCACCATTGACTATTTCCAACAGCAAGTATACTGTGGATGATAAACAATTATAGGACTCATACTCATCAGATACAGAAAAAGCAAATATCTTAGAAAACTAACAAGAAGATAGAAGTCACTGAATTCACTGCTTTAAATTAGGATGACACCAGGAGGACACTATGATAAACAGCCCCTTCCATAGGTTGAAAAAAAATGCAACCAAAGTGAGCTCTATATGTAATTTGTTATATTCTCAGGTATGGGAGTAGGGGAAAAAAAAGTAAATGTTATTTCTTTAAACTGTTTCCAAGAGCTGAGGGGTCCATTATGACCTGACCTTTATTTTTCTACTTATACTCTACCAGTGGTTGCCAAACTGCAGCTCGTGAGCCACATACGGCTCTGTGGCCCCTTGAGTGTGGCTCTTCCACAAAATACCACAGCCTGGGCAAGTCTATTTTGAAGAAGTGGTGTTAGAAGAAGTTTTAAGTTTAAAAAATTTAGCTCTCAAAAGAAATTTCAATTGTTGTACTGTTGATATTTGGCTCTGTTGACTAATGAGTTTGCCGACCACTGCTCTAAACAAAGGCATGCACTTGAAAAAAAAAAAACATAAAAGGCTAAATGGTGAATGTTTAAGGTAATCCTCCATGTTTACAAAGCTTCCTATACTTCACCATCACAATTCTTATTACCCTGTATTTTAAAAGCCTGCATTATAAGCTCCATAAGAGCTTTGTTTATAACTGAAGACTGCTGAGCACATACCAAGCATTCAATAAATATTTTCTGAATAAGTATTGTCTGAATCCCCCACAGAATTATAAGCTTCATGAGAGCAGGGATTTCAAATAGCTCATTTACCATTTTATCACTGAACTTAGTATAGAGAGTATAATCAAAACCCATTTACTTACCAGAAGTGATTATAATCAAGAAACAACAAAAAAATAAGTGACTTATATAAGACTCAAACCCTTTACACCTTAGCCCCATTAAAGTATGCATTAATGAACCAAGAAGTTTCAGTGTGCATATAATCATTAAATCTCATTCACAAACAAAAACTTCAAGAATGTAAAATATTGCTCTGACCTGATCTCGGTTAGAGCATCGTCCAGATATACCAAGCTTGGAGGTTTGATCCACACTCAGGGCACATACAAAAATCAACCCTTGAATTCATAAATAAGTGAATCAACAAATCGATGTTTCTTTCTCTCCCTTCCTCTCTCTCTTTAAAAAATCAATAAAATAAAAATCTTAAAAAAATTTTTTTAAATAGAAAAAAATAAAGTATTGATTACTTTCCCAATCAGCTCTCTTTATTCTCAACTTTGTTTCCCAACACAATATCTCAAATAATACACATTAGCAGATCCTAATAAAATCAAGAAACTGCCCAAAACATCCACACTAACCTTAATTGGAGAGAATTAAAGATGAATGCCAACCCCTGATCGGTGTGCTCAATGGTTAGAGCATCAGCCCAGGCACCAAAGGGTCTTGGGTCCAATTCCCAATCAAGGGCATGTACCTTAGTTACAGAATGGAGCCCCGATGTGTGTCTCTCTCACAGTGATGTTTTCCCCTCACCTCCTCCCTCCCTTCCACTCTCTCTAAAAATAAATGGGAAAAAATACCCTCACAGGTGAGGATTTAAAGAAAAAAGATGAATGCCAAGAGGTACTCAAAGCAGTTAAAGAAAATCAAAGGCGATGCCCCAACTGAAGTCAAAACAGGATATCCTTCAAAGTTTTAAAAAATAAAAAGTAATAATTTTTAAATAAAACCTCCTACTCACTCATCAACAGAAGTCAGTTATGACTTTTCTGGAACAAATGGCTCAAAGAAAAATGCAAACAAATTTTGTCATTTGCTCTGACGTGACAGTTAAAAGCCAGCATAAGACAGTCACTTCAAGAGTATTAAGCATGAATTGAAAAAAAGATTTAAGTAAAAGTATAGATAGCAACACTAATTAGTTGTTTTAAAACAGGAAATCATCAATTTTGGCAAGTCAGAGAAAGTATATTCTTACAGGAAAAAAAAAGTGCATTCTTATTATGGAATACTGCTAATGTAATACAGCATAATTTGATTAAAATATCCTAAGCCTTCTGTTTTCCAAGGATTTATGTTAACAAAAGAAACAAAAGAAAGATCACCTTAAAAGAAAACACAGCATAACTGGGCTATAACATGTATCATCAAGTTTGTAAGCTAAAAGCTCATGCATTTATATTAAGGGCCTCATTCCGAAATCTATTATTTTACTCTGAGGAACATCTGGTATTTATTATTCACAGTATCATCAACATCAGCAATATTTATTAGTTATGATCCTGTCCCTTTAGATGTGACACCATACAATTTAAATACATATAGATAGGCCTTGAACTCTGGGTTCTTCCATTTTGAGCTTCAAAACAATCCTTATATAAGTCAAACCAGCTTTGTTATCTGGTTTCCGAGCCCACAGCAGACTTAAAATTGGAAATAAAAAAGAGAGTAGAAATAACCAATCCAGTAACAATGAGCACCTCTAGAATCAAGAATACCATCTCCTACCAAAAGAAACCACAATTTCTTAGGGAAAAAAAAAATGATTGCAGAATTATACCAGAAAAGTATAGAAGAAAAGTTTGAATATCTTGTCATATCAGAAAGCAAGGAAGCCAGCAAAAACCACTAGGATCAGGACTCAAGATGCTCCCATAGGTAAGTAAAGGATGGACAAATCTGAGCATTTTAAAAAAGAAAGTAACAGTAGCAGACAGAAATACATCAAATATATAAAAATCCATTACATTCAATCCATAGGATATATAGAAGACAAAGGAGCATGTTAAATACCACCAAAGAATACAATCAGCACTTGTGTTAAACTCTAGAAGACAAAAGGTCTAGTTTCTTTAATAAATTGAAAAGGAAAAAAGAAAGGAAATAGAAATAAAGAGATTAAAAGTCTTAAGAGATAGCAAATCTTGTTTAAATCTTCATGTAAACCAACCACTATAAAGTGACATTTAAGAGAAAATCAGAGATATGTGCATGTTTGATATTAAGAAATTACTGTTGCCCCGCTGGCAGGGCTCAATGGCTGAGTGTCAACCTATGAACCAGGAGATCACAATTCCATTTCCAGCCAGGACACATTCCAGGGCTGCGGGTTTGAACCCCACAGGCAGCTGATCAATGATTCTTACTGATGCTTCTCTCTCCTCTCTACCTCTCTGAAATCAATAAAAATAAGAAATTACTGTCAAATTTAAGGTCTGATAATGAAAGAAGAGTCCTATCTTTCAAGAGATATAAGTTCAAATATTATAAATGAGACTGTTAAAGAATAATAAATAAAAAGAAAGGAAAGATTAAAGCACACTGACACTAGATGACAAACAGCAGCAAGAAGACAATTACACTGTTCAGAGTCATTTAGTGTGTGGAGCAAACAGCCGTATGCAAACAGCTCTTAAAGGCACCACTAGTGATATTACAGCACAGAATCATGTCTAATGCTCATAATAGTCACCATCAGCCATCAAGAATACGTTAAATTATGTCCTATATACGCAGTTTAAGAAGACCAGATGTCCAAATAATGATGCATTAAAGTTTATATATTAGCTGAAAGGAAAGATGATCACAATGTTTTAAGTGGAAACAAACATGGTTGATTTTGCGGCTTAAATATATTTTCTTTTAACAAAGTTCTTCACACTCACACACCACCTAATAGTACCTTGCTCTCTAAGATAGTTGCTAATTGTTTAAATAAATATAGACATAGGGTAGTAAGAAATATCCTGAATGACTACTCATTGACAGCAAATATCTTCAAACTAATTTACAACTGTCAGATAAATATTATGCAATTACAAAATTACAAAAGAACCATAAAAATGTTCACAAACTTAAAATGACTTAATTCAAAACCTGGACCCTACTTAAAATTATATAAAGTATATATGCATGTGATACAGACTGAATTGTGCACCTGAATCAAAGAGCAAGAAAAGTCCTCTAAATATGATGGAATCCCTAACTGGTTTGGCTCAGTGGATAGAGCCTGCGAATTGAAAGGTCCCAAGTTTGATTCTGGTCAAAGGCATGTACCTTGATGTTTCTCTCTCACATGGATGTTTCTGACTCTCTAGCTCTCTCCCTTCCTCTCTGTAAAAAAATCAATAAAATATGTATTTTTTTAAAAATGGTGGGAACGTGTCAAAACAATGCAGAAACCAGCATGGGCATTCAGGATCCAAAATGGGCCCAATTTGAGCTTCAAAATAAACAGATTATGACCCATTGAAAAAAATACAGCATACCTGAGTCCATACAGATATAAATAAACCAAAAGATTGACGGTCTGATGAGAAACAGAAATACAAAATTTCAAAGCACTGCCTACAAAATACTTATTAATTACAAAAATATTTTTAAAGTAATTTTACAATGGAGAAGCTGGCAAACACCACCTTAATTCAATGATCCAAGTGGACATCACTAGTTAATGGGACAAATAAAAACTGCATGCCATCTGACAGGATACAATGAAACAAAGCACAGCTTCACTTCTGTGGCATTGGTGCCAAAGATACATAATTTGCATCTAATCAGGAGGAAACATCAAATTTAGGGCCATTTTGCAGAACAACTTGGCCTGTATTCTTGCAAAGTGTCAAGGTCACAAAACTCAAGGAAAGACTATTGAAGCAGACTAAGGAGACAGGACAACTAAATGCAATATTTGATTCTAAGCTGGATCCTTTTGCTATAAAAGACATTATTAAGACAATTAGCAAAACTTGCATAGGCTGAGGGCTATAGTAATGTATCAATATTAATTTCATGATTTGCTTGGATGTAGTATGGTTTTGTAGGAGAATTTCCTTGTTTATAGAATGCATACACTAAAAGGTTAGCAGGTGATAGGGCATTAGTTCAGCAATTTAATTCTGAAATTGTTAAAAGCATGAAGAAGACAGACACCCCTATCTTGTGGGCTCGGTAGAGGCTGCAAACATATGCCTAAAGAGGCCAGATAATAAGATAAATAGGTGAAACAAACTATGTGTAAGGTAGGGACAGGAGCTGCTTACCTGTCACACCACTTAGTGAGTATATACATCACCTATGGAACGCAAGCCCAGAGTGGCAAGATCATTCCATTTTTCAAGAGAAACTAAAGATCCAGATTTTTATGTGAAATTTCCCAATCTTTCAAACACTCAAAAGGGCCAAACAAAACATGTCTGTCTGCTAAATTTGAACCACAGCTGCCTCTGGCCCAAAGGCATGTTTCCCAAACTGAGGCCTGGGGCTAAAAGGAAACCACATGATATACATGGAACATATGCTTGGGAGCCACAGTTTATCCCAAGAGTTTGCCTGGAATTTTTTGGGACAGGAGATATTTCTATTTCCATATTTTTAAAATACATATTATAGAGTAAAATGTAATGTTTGATTTTTAAAAACTTTTCAGTTGAAAGTAATTTCAAGCTTACAGAAAAAGTGTTAAGAACAAGAATAGCCATAGTTTTTATACCTATTGTTAGCATTTTACTCACTTGCTTTATTTGTACTTGATATCCTCCCATCCTCTTTCATCACTTCCTCCCTATCTCCCTCTATATATGGCTATGCATTTATATATATATATATATATATATATATATATACACACACACACACACATACATATTATACAATTATACACATATTACAGAATTTTTTGGGGGGGCAACCATTTGAGAGTAAGTTATATATACCATGGCCCTTGCCCCCTGAAAACTCCTGTGTACTGCCTAAGAATAAAATAGAATAGTTATCAACTTCAATAAATGTAATACTGATGCAATACTTTTACCTAATCTACCATCCACTTTCTCATTTTGCCAAGTGATCCAATTATGCAATCATCCTTTATAGCATTATCACCTCTAATATAAGATACAGTCTAGGATCAGGTATTGCAGTTGTCATCTCTCTTTAGTCTCCTTTAATCTGGAACATTTCCATAGCCTTCCTTTGTCTCTATAACACTAATACTTTGTAAAAAGAATTCAGCATTTCCTCATGATCAGATTCATGTTATGCATTACTTGCTAGAGAACAGCATAAGTGATGTGTTCTCAGGGCATCACATTCAGAGGCACACAATGTCCACTAGTGCCATTTATTTTGATCATGCACTCAAGGTTTTATCTGATTTCACGTCCGTATAGTGTTGCTATATTTCTCCGCTTGCAACTAATAAGCAATATATAGGTATTTAAGACCATGCAAAACTCCTGCTCCTCATCAAAATATCCCCTAGATTTAGCATCTATCAATGATTCCTATCTGAATCAATTCTTATTATAACAGCTGTGAAATTATCATGAATTTTTAAGTTAAATAAACTCCAAGTTTTGGCTACACCCCCAGATCCCTTAGGTGTAAGTGCTCAGTCTCCTCCACTTAGAAGCACCATATTGCAATGGTATGTGTACAAGACTGGAATAATCAGGCACAGCCTCCTGAAAAGAAGAAAAAAAAGTGTGCTTGAGCCATGCCATAAAGACCAGATATATTTTAAATAGCTAATAAGGGGAGAACCAACTTAATCAGAAAAGCTAAAAACAAAATATGGTAAATTATTTTGCAAAAAAAAACAAACAAAAAACTTTTTTTTTTTTAATCCTTTTGTAAAGTAAGTAACATACCCTTAACCCAATGGTTGGCAAACCACGGCTCACGAGCCACATGCGGTTCTTTGGCCCCTTGAGTGTGACTCTCCACAAAATACCACGGCCTGGGCAAGTCTATTTTGAAGAAATGGACTTAGAAGAAGTTTAAGTTTAAAAAATTTGGCACTCAAAAGAAATTTCAATGGTTGTACTGTTGATATTTGGCTCTGTTGACTAATGAGTTTGCCGACGACTGCCCTAACCTATCAGTTTTATAAAACCACATTTCTGCATACTGAGTTTATCTCAATTAAACTGATTCTAGCCAGGTTGTGGCTCAAAGGTTAAGCATCGACCCATGAACCAAGAGATCCCTATTTCCAATCCAATCCCCTTCCCCCTTGGTCAAGGTACATGCCCTGGATTGCAGGCTCCATCCACAGCAGGGAGTATACAGAACTCTCTCTCACTGATGTTGCCATTTCTCTATCCCTCTCTCTCTCCAAAATTAATAAACATTTTAAACTGATTTTAGAACTATATATATTTTTGCTGCTATTAACTGTATTTGAATTGTATATGCAGATTCTAAAAAGCTCAAAAACAAAGAACACAGTTCAATATAACCACTTCTGATTGTTCATCCTCCTTTTCACACACATGTCAGCCTGGGAATTAGCCACTAGAAGTGTACCTTTCATCTGACTGTGACCTATAGTAAGAAAACTTTACACTGTAATTCTCAGGTAAAAATATAAAATTGAAAAGTTTCTTGAATCAACATTATGTGAAGTATCAATTTTTTTTTTATGTTTCTTCCTTTCTTCTCCTTATTTATTTATTTATTTGGCTAATCCTCACCTGAGGATATTTTTCCATTGATTTTAGAGAGTAGAAGGGAGAGCGAGGGCGAGGGAAACACCAATGTGAGAGAGACCCATCAGTTGCTTCCAGCACATGCCTTGACCAGGGCCCCGGAATCGAGCCTGCAACCCAGGTATGTGTACTTGACCAGAATCCAACCTGGGACTGTTCAGTCTGCAGGCCAATGCTCTATCCACTGAGCCAAACTATTCTTTTTAGTGTTGGTCTTAACCCCAAATAAATCAATTTCTAAATCCATAATAATAATTCATACACAAGACCTGCACTTGAAAAACAATACCCTAGAACTTAGCGTAGAGCTCTTTTGAGATGGCCAACAAATTTCTTTCCCAAATTTTACTCATCATGAAATCTCCACTGCTCTGCTGTGAAATTTCAAACACAAGAGCCTTCAACAGATTTGTAATTTGTCTGGAGAAATGAGACTTATAATAATTGTAAGACTTGTAATAATTATTTATACCTTATAAGAGGAGATATTCCGTAAGTGTCCTAAGAATGCTCCTATGCTAAAAGTTCAAGGGATAAATACTTTAGGCTGGGAATGAAAGTAACAAATAAGGAAGGGTGTTTAGAAGGAGATATTTGAGTTAGACCTTGAAGGGTACTGGGAATAGTCACAGAGATGAAAAAGTATCAACCAAATTTGGGAAACAAGAAATAGGTCATTGGCCCGTACATACTAAGACAGCAGAACGAGATAATGGAGGACCTTGAGAACAAGGCTAATGTTTAAATTACTCATTAAGGCAATGAAACAAACTAAAAGAGTGAAGGGCACAATCAAAGCACTGCTTTAGAAAGATTAATAGGAAGCTCCTCCCCCACTCCCCCAATAAATGGAACAGTTGGCGGTTCTTGAGGCTTTCAATAATCCAAACATGAAATAATATTTGAATTGTGGTGGTGAAAAAGGCAAGTAAAGAATGAGAAAAAATGACAAGAATTGACAAGTCTTAGCAGAGATTTTAATGTGGTAGGCAAAAATGGTAAGGAATCAAACATGATTCTGACCTTTCAGGGCTGGGTGATACAGACAGTGGAAAATAAGGAAAAACGCTGAGTTAGAGGAAGAGTAGTTCAGATTCAGGCATGTTCGATATGATGCACCAGTGGGTTACAAAGTCAATAATGAGGTAGGGAAAAAATATTGGACTCCGTCAGAAAAATCTCAGTTAAAATAATGGTTGGGATCCAATCGGAAAAAAAGCAAACACAACAGAGTGCAAACTTATAGCTATGATTTTAACTATTTAAAAAGCTAGGCATAAAATAAAAAGACTAAAAACAAGAATATCAACATGTTCACGTCTGTTGCATACAGATGAGTTAGAAATATATTTTTCTTCTGCACTGTTTTCATTATTTAAAATAATATAAATACAAACCTGACAAGTTACTCTCTCCTATTCTTCCCGCCACCAAAATAAAAAACAAAAAAAAACACCTGAAAATAGTAAAATCTGGATCCAAATATCTTTTTTTAAAAATCTCCAACAATTTGAACCTATTTCCTTATCTATATAAGGGGTATTTTTATTTTCCCCACGTTACTGTGCAGATGGGATAAAGCTTTTTGTTAATTATATATCAGTAAGCAACATTAAGGCATTACAATAGTCTGAGATAAATTAAATGGGATAAAGCTTTTTGTTAATTATATATCAGTAAGCAACATTAAGGCATTACAATAGTCTGAGACAGCCAAACTATAGGACAAAATATACATAGATTCAGAAATATACTATAGCTATTCCACAATGAAGCAATAGTTGAAGTAGATTATTTTCTTATTTTTTTAATGCCTTAAAATCCAACTAATTTAAAATCATAATGTTCTTCTTAAATTTTTTGTGAACACTGACGTTTTACATGTTACAAAAATGGATTCATATATATAAAATTAATATAGTACTTTCCTCGTATGTTATTCAAACAAATATAGACAGAAAAAGACCTAATAATATTATTCCCTAATATTCGAACTGCTAAATAAATCACTCCATTGTTTTAAAAAGCCAGGGTCTATAGAGATAAATTTAGCAATCTCCAAATGTTCTTTCAGAAGTTACAAGCTTGATACATTGCACAGCATTCTAAATGGTGCTTTTTCCTCCTCTACTCCCATTTCAAGTAGTTTGCTTATGCTTAAACATACCTATTTAAAACTAGATAGCAAGCTCCTAAAAGGCTGATTTGTCCTTCCTATAAGAACAGCAAACATAAAATAGGTGTTAATCCACATACATGTACTCTAGCTAACTCATATTAACAGATGCTGCAGTGACTATATAAGAGTTACTACTCATGTCATGAAGCTTATCTTCAGCTTTTAAGAAACAACCAATAAGAATTAAAAGAGAAAATTCCCCAAATAATGTTATCACATGAGAAACATTGTATGTGACTAAATATATAAAGAATGCTTTAGACTAGATTTGTAGAAACCATAAGACTGCATTGTTCCTTTAAGAAAGCAAAAGTATGAGATAAGAATCATAGTCTTAATACTATACTGTTAAAAATATTTTACTGCTACTATTTGTTCATATATCCTGCACCGAGAATATGTTTCTTATACTAACCCTACAATTTCATTCATGATAATTTTTCTTCAAAAAATAAATTTTTGAATTTTATTTGGTATTTTAAAAAAAATTTTGGAGCAGAAACAGTTAAAACTGACATAGTATGTTGTCTTTAACTTACTTTAGTATAAACTAGTAAATTCCAAGGCTAAAACTCTGACATTTTTTAAAGACATTAAAAAGCCGAAACCGGTTTGGCTCAGTGGATAGAGCATCGGCCTGCGGACTGAAAGGTCCCAGGTTCGATTCCGGTCAAGGGCATGTACATTGGTTGTGGGCACATCCCCGGTAGGGGGCGTGCAGGAGGCGGCTGATCGATGTCTCTCTCTCATCGATGTTTCTGACTTTCTATCCCTCTCCTTTCCTCTCTGTGAAAAATCAATAAATAAAATATATTTTAAAAAAATAATAAAGACATTAAAAAGACTAAGCATGAAATGCACCTATCCCCTGCCTTATAAAAATCAATAAAAAAAGCCATGTCAATAGCTTCCCACTTTTGCACATATCCCTACGATTTAAAATATATACTGTATATACATTTTGTACGTGTATGTATACATAGTGATTTGGAGGCTGGACATCAAGATAGATTGTTTAGGGTACCCCTCTCCCCCCACCCCTCACCCCTGGCGGGCGGGCATACACACGCACGCTAAGTTTAAAAAAAATCATTTCCAAAGTGCTGCCATTTTTTATTATAATTCATAAATTAAAGGCTAATAGCCTAAGGGAAATTCCAAAGTACAAGCACCTGCCAGCCAAGTTGCCTGAAACTCATCAGCTGCAGAGATATAAAGCATCCTTTAGCTGTTTTTACGTAAAACAAGTTATACAACTGGTATATTATTTCAATGTTGCACACATAACATGGCCAATCACTTAACATTCCTCACACACTTTTAATTGCCATTAGACATCTTATAAAATGCACATAATAGAATGTTTTCCTTATCTAAACACTCAACAAGGGTACAGTTTAAATTTTAAAAGGTTTTCACTTACAAAGTGATTTACCGGAAGATTCCCTTAAATAATCGGTTTCTCTAGAATCATTCTGTTTATAAGGCACTCAACTTTTCTGCTTATAAAAAATATGGTTTTATCACTATAAAACTATCTTTTTTAAGAACCCATCTAGCATATAAAAAGAGATTTGCACATACACTTTCTTGAGAATAAACAAACGCTTTCAATACTTGTGACCCCAGAAGAACTCTACATGTTTTGAATTCTTGTTTGGTTAAATAAAAGTTTTTTAAACATCTACTAGAATACAAGTGCTTGCCTTTACATTCATAGCTCTCCTAATGATAAAATAAAGATCAATGTAACGCTCAGCTCTAGACTAATGAATTGCAGGGAACAGAAACGGGCAAGCTGGCAAGAGCAGCAAAGCTCTGCTTGAAGGCTACCAGTAAAATATACCAGCACTAGCCCGCCCCCACCCCAACCCTTTAAGGTTTCAATTAAGATGGGGCCTAGTTTTTCTCTTACAAGGGGCACAGAAAGAGAAAGCACAGTGCTCCTGCTGAGAAGTATCTTCACCAAGATCAGCTCCAGAAATACTGCCAGGAACTATTTCTTTCCCTCTCTGCTGACCACAGGTTCCTCTCTTTAGAGACCAGCATCACCCGTTGCTGATCAACACCGTATCTAAAGAAAGGGAAAGTTTCATCAATGTACCACTAAAAGGATGGCTTCAAGTGAATAAGAAAAATAGCCAATACGAGGGTCAAGCATAATGCTTTTTATGAAACGTGGGAACCCCAACTAAAATTCACCTTCATCTAAGTTGCCTCATGAATTGGCAAGAGGGATAAAGTCATTTAACAAGGCATATCCACTATTTCAAAATAAAACTTAGTGCCCCAACTGATGAGAAAGACGCCCTCAAAACACAGAAGAGGAAGCTTTTTGGCAAGTCCTTACCAACAGGAGAGAAGCAGAACAGCTAATTCTACTGTGAGTAGTGTGATTCCACCATTCCTACAGGCCAGCATCCATGAAGACACTCAATTTTTGCCCCAGTTTATGATCACTCATTTGCCACCATAGAAGTCAGACAAGTCTTTAGGTCCAATATAATTGGCAAATAAATTCAAGCAGGACGGGGGAGGGAGGGAAGAAAGCGGTGACTAGCTGATGCCTTTTTAAAAGGAGCCTAAGAATGAAATAACCTCACTATGTAAGGAATCAAAGATTAGATAATGGACAACAGGTGCCTTTGGGGGGGGAAAAAAAAAAGAGTAACACTCAGCTGCCTATTTTAGGATTTCACTCCCGAAGCACTTTAATATTGTTTTCTTCCCAAAGGGCCCAAAGGACAGTGTTTTACCACTTAATACTTACAACAGGGCCATTGCTCTTGGACTTCTTTTTAAAAAAAAAAAAAAAACTATAGATTTAAAAACCCATCTAATCCCAACATGGCCAGATCATGCACTGATCCAGGAACATGTACCAACTATAGGGACGGGGAATCAAGCAATGCAAAACAAGGTGTTTGAACGCAAGCTCCCTCTAAATATACTATTGCAAATACAAATCCAGCAGCAGGTATCACATAACTGCAGGATCACAGCCAGAGCGCAGAGAGACTGTTTCCCTCGCCACCATCACCATTTATCTCACTCTTTACAGTAAACCCGATTCCGGGGGCCGGGAAGAACTAGTCCTTCCAGGACCCAGGCTTCTTCTATAGGGCCCCGAGTACCAGCCTCCAGTTCCGAGTCCCCGGAGCCCGGTTCCAAAAGGTACTACACCTTTATGTGGGTGAAAGGGGACACAAAGGACACTTGAGCCTCCTTCGCCACCTCTTCCTCCCTTTCTCCACGCCACAAAGACAGCACGCTCCAAACATGGAGAAGAAAGCCTTTCTTTCCCCGACAAAGGCCCCTTTTTTCCTATGCATGCACGGGGCAGGGTGGCTTTCTCCCCCAACAGGCTGGCAAAACCAGAAAACACTGCCTTCACTGCTCTGAAAGGGGGTCCTCGTCCCCCTCCTCATCCCCCCCGCCCCCCCAACACCCGATGCACCTCTTCCTTTTCTGCATCAAACAAGTGATGCTGCAAGTGTTGGGGGCTCTCTCCACCACCGCAAAAATACTCCAGAGAAGTGAAGGGAAGTTGTCAGCCCACTGAAGGATGCAAGAAGTCTCCAAATTCCAAGTGAATTGTGGGGGGTGGGGGGTGGGGGGGGTGCCCCCTTCCTGAGAAGCAGCAGCCGGGCGGTCCCTGCACGCAGAGGGAGGCTCTGCGTGGGGAAGGGGGTGTCCCGACTCGCAAGTTCCGTGGGTGGAGAAAGGGGTGCATGTTACACCTGGAAAAAGGGTCTGTGTGTGTGTGTGTGTGTGTGTGTGTGTGTGTGTGTGTGTTGGGGGGATGGGGGGGGGCTGGAGTGTATTGGGGAAGGGCGTACCAGCTCTCGGGGGCCTCTCGGGGAGAAGGGGCTCCCACTTTAGGGGAAGGAGGGCCAGGCACTGAAGTAGTGGTGGTGGTGGGGGGGGGGAAGGGGGTGCTGGGGGGAAAGCGGGGTCTTCCCGGGGCGGGCCGGGCCGGGGGGGAGGGGCCCCGAACCCTCCGCAGCCCGCGGAGGGGCGGCAGCCTCGAGGGCAACATGTGCAGTGGCGGCAGCCCCGCCATCCCGCGGGGCAGGGCGGAGAGCAGGGCCTGGGCTGCCGGCAGAGGCAACCACGCTCCCAGCCCGCGCAGCGCAGGGAGGACCTCCCCGCCGTACTCACCGAGGCTGCCGGCGAAACCGTCCATCTTGCGGGGGGGAAAGCGCCGGGCTCCGGGCTCAGCGGGGCGGGCACTTCATTCAGCGGACCGAGCGAGAGTGGCCGACGCGGAGCCTGCCCGCCCGCTCTGCCCGCCGCCCCGCTCCGCTCCCCGCCCCCGCCCCCGCCGTCCGCCCGCCCGCCCGTCGGTCCGCTTCGGATTAGTCAGCCGCGGTCGCCAGGGCCACTTCCCCGTCAGGTTGAGAGCCGCGCCGCGCCGCCGCCGCCGCCTGCCCAGCCTCCCTCCCAGGCAGCAGCCGGGAGCGCCGCGCCGCGCCGCGCCCCGCCCCCGCGCCCGCGCAGCCACAGCCCCGCCCCCGCGCACGCCGTCACGTTTCCGACTCCGCCCCCCACGTGACGACACGGAGGCGGGGTCTTGGCGACCCTTGCTTCTCACCTTGCCTCGGCCTGGGATTCCTCCCACCTCGCGCGGGACTGGCGGCTGCGCTTGCGCAGTGCGCTCGCTGAGGACCTGGGGCTGGGGTCGGAAAGCTGCTTCCGAGTGGGGGGGGGGGGATACGGAGGGGCTTCGTGACGTGGGGTCATCAGGAGCTTGGAGGGGCTTTGCAGCCCCTTGGGGAGTCCAAGCCTGGAGCCGCCGCCTCCCAGGAGATGCTCACCCTGTTTATACTGCGAGGCCACCAAAGAGCCGGGGAGGATCCCTCTGCCCCGGGTTCACCCTCTGCCCCAGTTGGGTGAAGGACAGATAGGAGCGAGTCTTCTTGACTAACTCAAGGCCACCACTGCCACAGCCACAGGACTCAGGACTCAGGACAACCAGAAGCAGAGAGTGTCCGTGCTGGGCAGGAGTTCACCTCGCCTCCCCTTGAAGTTGGACGCTGAACCTTAGAAAGGCCGTGACTGCCCTGGGACGTGGAGCCTGGTTAAAGCAGAGCAAGAACCCGGCTTCTTTACTCCACAAGGGATGGAAAGGGGCCTCTTACAGAGCAGATGATAGGGTTAATTGCCCGCTAGGGAACGATCTATGACCAAGGATTGAGATGAAGTAAGACCTGAGTTTTAGGCCCAACTCCATGGGACTCCACAGGTGAACATAAAGTCACCGAACTTATTTGGGCCTCTATTTGTTTACAAATGGGAGGACTGGTCTTATCACCAAAATATCTAAGTGTATAGAGCCTCTGTCTTCCTCTTCCTTCCCCCACTCACCCTTCTTCACCCTTCCAAAGACCTTCCTCTAGTTTCCAAAGCCCCTCCAGGGACTTGGTTATGTGGATCAGAGTGATAAGAGGAAGAACTTAAGGTGCTCAGGAACGAAATTGATCTATACGATAATAAAGAACTGAGTTAGAAAGGGGAGAATAAGAGTCATTCTAGCCCTGGCAGGTTTGGCTCAGTGGATAGAGGATTGGCCTACGGACTCAAGGGTCCCAGGTTCAATTCCGGTAAAGGGCATGTGCCTTGGTTGCAGGCACATACCCGGTGGAGAGAATGCAGGGGATGGCTCATCCATGTTTCTCTATCATTGATGTTTCTAGCTCGTTATCCCTCTCTGTAAAAATCAATGAATTTTTTTTTAAAGTCATTCTAGAGGGAGTTGCAGGAGAGAGAAACAGAATGAAGAACGGAGATGAAAAATATGAAGTAGCAACTACCATGAGAGGGACCAAGGGGAATTAGATGGTAGAATTGTTAAACATTTTGTTGCTCCTTGGTTAGAACATTGTCCCAATACATCAAGGTTGTGAGTTCTACCCCAAATCAGGGCACATGCAAAAATCAGCCAATGAATGTATGAATAAGTGGAACAGTAGTAAATCTGTTTCTCTCTCCTTCCCTCTCCCTAAAATCAATTAAAAACCAACATTAAAAAATATATATTTTGCTACTGTCTTGCAGTATACATTTCCCTTTTGGTGTCTCTTTAAAAATCTTTCCTAAAAGTCTAAATTATCTTTTATTTCTTTTTTGGATATCAGACCTGTGTGTCTTCTGAAAACCATATTATGTGGAGACTGGCCATAAGGCAGCCAAGATAAATTCAAATTACAGACAAAATGGTTTCTCAAGTTTCCTCCTTCAAAATTAAGTTATTTACCCAAAGTTTCCCTGCTAGAGATATTTTCATTCCTCTAAGTTTCTAAGTCTAACCATTTAATATTTAAGAAGGCCTTGACTCTGACAATTGCTCTTCTGTTTCTACATACAACACTCTCGTCAAGTAAAAGAATAGGAACTTGCATTCTCTTTGATTACCTCTTAATATGATGATTTTTTTCTATTAATAGATATCCTTTGCTGGGACCCTGCTGTATGACAAGTTTTGTACCCAAAACCTGTTTGTTTTTTAAAGTGCTATGAATATGACAGTGTTTTTAAAATAACTTCTTAATAGGATAAAAAGATATTTTAGTTTTTAGTTTCTAGCATGGTTGATCAATTTGTTTTTATTGCTGATAGCTGGGATATAGTACAGGTTGTTTGTAGTATTGCTATAGGAATTCTGATTAATTCTATTTCAGGTGATTCTCATTTTTTTAAAAAGAAAAGAAATAAAATATATGGTGAATTTTATATTATACACACTGTATTATTAAGTATATTCCTGACAGGAAAAAGTTTCCATTGTGGTTTGACATCAATAAGAACAAAAATTTCCACTTATAATTGTGTGTGTGTATATATATATATATATATATATATGTATGTATATATTTGATTATTAGAATAATTTTCCCTAGACTAGCTTCTGGCTTATGTTTCAATCCTTGTTTTTACCACACTACCCACATACTTCCATTGGCAGCCATATATTCATATCACATTATAACCTCTAGTCCTTACCTCCATGACAAGATGTCAGGGGTCATCGAATTATTCCTGGAACCTATTGCTAAATGAAGACTGCCAGCAATAACTTATGTGTAAGTGAGATTATAGTGGAAAGACAAACTTTCCTAGAGCCTTGGAAGAGACTCATGGAGCGTGTTTCATTAACATCATAATAAATCTGCCTGTCTCAGTTGCTTTTATTTTTACAAAAGTAAAAAAAGGGTTCTTTGTTTTTATTCTATGTTTAACATAAGCAGTGTATGAAAAAAGTTCCAAAATCTGTAAGAGGCTAAATGGCAATGTTATTCTAGCTTCTCCTAACCATAAAGAATGCCTAGGACCCTAACTGGTATGGCTCAGTGGCTAGAGCATCGGCCTATGGACTGAAAGGTCACAGGTTTTATTCCAGTCGGGGGCATGTACCTTGCTTGCGGGCACATCCCCAGGAAGGGGTGTGCAGGAGGCCGCTGATCAATGTTTCTCTCTCATCGGTGTTTCTGATTCTCTATCCCTTCTTCTCTGTAAAAATATCAATTAAATATATATTTTTTAAAAAAGAATGCCTAGGGATAAGTTTAAAATAACTGCAAGAGAAACAAACAAACAAAAAGTGTGAGAGGATATACTCCAAAGTTTTTTTATGTGTTTTTTTTTAAGTAGTTGCCTCTGGGAAATGAAATTGAGTAGGCGAAGGAAAAGGTAGGAAGAGATACAGAAGGTTTCCCTTTTATATTATTTTAACAGAAATAAACATCTGTTAATTTTTAAATACCATTAAAGGTGCAAAACCAAAAAATATGTTGCAATGCATATTCACACACTCACCCACAAACTATATTTGTAGACACTGATTTAAAATAACTGTTTTACCAATCTTGGCAAGATTGTTATCTTTCACCTAAGGCTTTTCACACTTACTGACCTCAGAAAGGAATCAAACAATTAGCAGTGCTGTGTGTAAATTCTTGGCAAGAGCTTGCCAGACTGAAACCTATCCTCTGGAAATCACCAAACAGGCTGCATTTAGGGGGATTTGCTTTGTAGATGCATGAGTGAGTGAATGAATATGGGAGTTCACTCAGGTTAATTTTGGCAGCTCTGATGGTGCCATGCATGACTAGTACAGAGAAGAGACCCAGCCTGGACTACAGAGTTATGTTTTCCCAGAATCTGTGACATGATGTGAGGCTTAAACTTATTGAAACTATAAAACCAATAAAGTTTCACCACATTTACTGGATGTTGGGCCAGCCTTAAAAATACAAACTGATCATTTTGATCTGTCCACCATAACTACAGACTATCTCCCCACAAGGAATTCAATAGCAGCTTTTCACAAAATTGAAATTCTACAGGGAAATACTTTTCAATAGCAATGTTGTAATGGAAAGCAGCCAATCAGGGAAATTCAACTCTGAAAATTAATAACACTGGAAGCTCTCTATATGCAAACAAAATATTTCCAAAAGGTCATTTGTAAGTCAACTGTTCGAAATTAGGAACAAGGCTAAAAATGGTGAATAGATTGCCATATAGCCCCCAAACATGTAGCATGCTAATCCCAACCTGCCTGTGTTAAAACCACAATCATGACAACCTTACTTAAGGTTTTTGAACCAGACAGGTCTGTAATTGAATATTGTCCATTACAAGCATCTGTGAGTTGATGTTGCAACCTAAGTACAACACCTTTCCAACTTTTACAGAGCTGGCTTTAAAAATGCCCTAGGAGGTATGCTTTTTTTTTTTTTAATCTCCATTTTTAAGACCAGGAAAATGAGCCTCAAGAGTATACAAGCTCTTTCCACTAGTTTGCCTGTTACTATCACTGGAATTCTATTGTGGGGGATCCTCTAATCCAGGCTGAGACAGCTATCAACAATGTGATTTTAGCAACAAGTGATATTATCAACATGTTGCTCCAGAAAAATTAACCCCTGGGTGGATAAATTGAAAGAGACACTGGAAATAGGAAATGCAGTTAGGAGGCTGCTGCAGTGGAGTGGTAGCTGCAGAAGGTCCAAAAAGAAAAGAGGTGAAGGAAAACAACAAATAAATGAACAACAAACAAAAACCTTGCAGACCTGGATGATGGGCTGCCTCAGAAGCTAAGAGAGAGGAAGGAGGTTATCCATGTGCAACTCCCAGTGATGAAGAGGATGGTGGCAACATTAAATGCAAATAGGAACGTAAAGAAAAGAAAATAGAGTGGTTACTTGCCATTTGTTGTTGTTGTTGTTATTATTGTTGTTGTTGTTGTTGGCCTGTGTCAGGACCCCTTTCCTTTTGTGGGAAGCTGAAGGGAATTAGCGATCATCTTTGGCAGCTGGGGCTCAGGCACATGACTTTGACCAACTGCAAGCCCTAGCCCAGTCTTTTAATCTGGGATGAAAAACATAAAAACTACCAGTTAGGGACCAATACTAGAAGGAAGCTGAAAAATAGGGGAATGAAGAGGGCCAGCCAGCTCCAGAGCAGCATCCTCAAAAGGCACCTCCTGTGATTGAACTCAGTGATGCTCTCCATACCCTAGAGTGCCTGAATTCCGGCCCATTTTCCAGGCTTGGTCCTCTGCATTCGCTATCAACCCAATGACCACCTGATATCTTCCTAGAATTCATTTTCTGCTACAGTTAGCCAGAGTGGGTTTCTGTTGTTTGTGGTTGAGAACCCTGTGTGGTATAAACACTGACTTTGGTTTTAAACAGATTGTGCTATTATCATGACCAGATGCCCAGATGGAAGCTTCCAGCACATATTTTGAAATGTGGGATTAGAGTTTAGGTGAGGGTTGGGTCTGGAAATATAGACTGAGGATACTTCTAACCGGAGCCAAAGATGCGAGGCATGAGAAATTGTCAAGTGAAAAGATTTGAGAGAGGAAAAATGGAAATGAGCTGAGTGTAGAATTTGAGGGAATGCCAATATTTAGGTGGCAAGAGGAGTTAGGGAAGAAGAAGTAACAGTTGTAGGAGGTGAATCATGCTAATGGCACATCACAGAACCCAAAGAAGCCAAGATATAAAATATATAGTATATACTATGGAAATCAGATGCTATTCAATAGTAAAGGGTCCTGGGAAAATAAGAATGGAGAATGGAGCCCTAGATATAATGATTAGAAAGCCACTGATTCTTAGAGTGCTCTTTGATCATGATAGTGGGAAAAGAAATCAGGATGCAGGGTGTAAATACTGAGAGGGTGGTGTGAAAGTGGAAGGAGAAAATATACTAGTAGGCTACAGTTTAAAGATGTTTGGCAGGATTTTGACTGTCTTATTGACTGCTGAATTTGGTATATGCAAAATCACAATACATATTTGTGAAGTGAATGGACAAAGAAGAGCAGAAGCAGAAAATTAACTTGAGCTAAACTATGGTAAAGGGGCAAAGTTTTAGAATCAGAATTACTGGATTATGCTTGCAAGCCAGGGTTACTACATCCTCTCTCACATTTCCTCCCTGAGCTGGAGAACCTGATTTCCTAGATCCTCCACTAATTACCTGCTGGATACTTCTTTCCCACTACTTCCCACTACTAACCTCCTCACTCCACTAGTCTGTTTGTAATATAAGCTAATATAATTAGCATTCCTTAAATAACTTCTCATCCTTATTTCTGTCTTATTCTCAGAATATTTTCTTTTACTAATTGATGTCCCACACAGAGGTAAGGCCCCTGGGGAACGGGCCTAAGCCATCAGTAGGACATCCCTCGAGGGCTCCTGGACTGTGAGAGGGTGCAGGCTGGGCAGAGGGACCACCCCCCAATGCACGAATTTCCTGCACTGGGCCTCTAGTATCTTATAAAAGCAATATACTTGGACTATAGTAATAAGATTCAAGATCTGGTGGTTTCCCATCCCAAGTTTCTGGTTCTTCATGGATGTAATTAAACTACATCAAGTCTTTACAATGGATATAAGAAGCAGTTTCCCTATTGCCTGCAAACTTCAGGAAGGCAATCTTCAAGTGCCTATCATAGGTTCATCACAGGAGGAACCCATATGGATGTTACTGTATCAATTTGCTTTTAGGCAGACTGAAATTATTTTTGGAAAAAGACAGGAAGAAATAGAAAATGAATAATTTGCTTTGATCATGTAATTTCCTTTAGGTTTTTTTAAAATAATTTTATATGCATGTACATGCAAACAGATTGCATACATGTGTATGTATATGTGTGTGTGTCTCCAGAGAGGTAATACAGAAGCTTTTTTTTAAATCCTCACGCAAGGATATTTTTCCTATTGATTTCTAGAGAGAGAAAAGAAGGGAAGAGGGAGGAAGAGAGAGAGAGAGAAACATCCAGAATCATCCACGTGAAAGAGACACATCAATTGGTTGCTTCCCACAGGCACTCTGGCTGGGGCACCTGCAACTGAGGTACATGCCGTTGGCTGGGAATTGAACCCGTGACTTGTTGGTCCACAGGCCGATGCTCTAACCGCAGAGCTAAACCAGCCAGGGCAAGAAGCTTTTTATATCAGTCCTCACCCTCTTCCAAGTATAAAACTTGGCTTTGCCCACATGGAGCGCTTGATTAAGGGATGAACAGTCTGCACTAGCACAGCATTTCCAGTCTCATAGGCCAATGATGTCCATTATCAAAGTCCTCTCAGTCACAATGGATGTTTTTCATTATTGGGTACCTGGGGACTTGCACTTACTTAGCTGAATGGTCATTTCCAGGTAAGGCCTCCCTGGCCACTTCCCTTTAATTTTAATTGTGATGATTGAAGTTTTGGGAGGCTCTAAACATCTGTTCATCTATGAACTAAGATGACCTGAAACCTTTATTTCAAAATGGAATCATTTTTGTATCTGGCTGTGTAATGAGACGTGACCTAGGTGCAGGCAGGCCATGGTGTGAGATGGGCTATTCTCACCCACAAGTGAAAACTCATTCCTATGGCAGAGCCTTGGGGCTTCCCAGGGCCAAAAGTGTGGGAGAGGCATCTTCTCATCAGTGTGGACTGATGGCCATTCCTAGTCATCCAGTATTCTGTACAAAAGCAGGCTTGACTAGTGGGCCCTGCTACACGTCGAGAAATGTAGGCACAACAAAGGACGTGAACAGGCATTTCATGAAGGAAGACAAATAAATCAATAATTCTGTACCAATTAAAATGAGGAACTTCACCTGCCAGGAATCAAATTGGGAAAGTTTTGTTTTGTTTTTAAAATACTATTTAGTGTAGTGGAGGAGGCACCTAAACAAGTAGTCTTATACACTGAGAGGCCAGATTATTATAATCTCTGAATGCATAATAATCTGGCCACTCAGTATATATCCTATATAATAAAAGGCTAATATGCAAATTGCCCCCTTGACCAGGAGTTCGACCAGCAGGCAGGCCAGCCAACTGCCCATGTCCCCTCCCCTGGTCAGGCTGGCCGGACCCCACCCATGCACGAATTCATGCACCAGGCCTCTAATATATATACATATTATTATTATTACTTCAAAATGGCATCGTTTTTGTACCTGGTTTTGTAGTGAGACGTAACCTAGTAGGCATTTACCTACAGCCAGGATCGCTATGTGTAGGGGTAAATTTGAGTCAGAGACAAAGCTTTTCCTCATGCCACCAAGAGATGGATCATTTCACCTTGCCTTCAAAGTAGAAAGGGGAGAATTAAGAATAATCTCTATTTATGGTAAAATAAAGAGTTCTCTCTATATAGATGAATTGTAGAATTGTATACCTGAAATCTGTATAATTTTATTAACCGATGTCACCCCAATACATTCAGTAAAAAAAAAAAAAGACTCATGGATTCAGCTCTTTAAGTGAGCACAGCTCATCCCTCAAATGTGCAAGTTACCCCACAAAGATGGGATGAAATGGACACCCTTACAATTCTGAGGAGGTGGGGGCTGCATGGTTATGGAATTTTTCTGGGCAGGGTCTTTCCAGTGGGCAACTTGTCGATCTTTATAAAAAACCTAAAATCACTCATGCCATTTGCCACAGAAAATACTCTTCTGAGAACTTCTTTTGAGGAACAGTTTTAAAATATGCAAACACTACGTAAGAATGTTCACTGTAGTGTTATTTACAACAGTGAAAATCTGAAAAAAAAGGTCCAGTAATTGGAATTAGTTAAATAAATCATAGCATACTCATATAATAGTTGCCATTATTCAGTATATACTTGTTTAGTACTTCAATAATATGTAAGGATACTAAAGTTTATGATATAAAGTTAAGTGAAAAATATCTTATATAATAAGAGGCTAATATGCAAATTAACCAAATGGCAGAATGACCGGTCCCTATGATGAACATTGATCACCTGGGGGCAGATCCTCAATGTAGGATCCCACAGGGGGAGCATTGCTCAGCCAGAAACTATGCTCATGGCTGGCAAGCACAGCAGTGGTGGTGGGAGCCTCTCCTGCCGCTGCCTCCGCAACAGTGCTAAGAATGTCCCACTGACAGCAGTTGGACATCCCCTGAGTGCTCCTGGACTGCAAGAGGACGCAGGCCAAGCTGAAGGACCTCCCTCCCCAAGTGCACGAATTTCGTGCACTGGACCTCTAGTATACTATATAAATCCAATGGTGATATACTGTATATTATATACACGGACAACAGACAGTTGTGTATATATGTGTATCCCCCACTTTTTGAAAGTTTGCATCATGACACTTTGCTTTCACAAAAGACCTACTATAGTACCTATAACCCGAAAATATCCAAAGAGGATTTTCACTTTTACAAAAAAAGGTGAAAAGCACAAATAGCTTTCAGCTTTTGTTTTGCAACAGCTGTTATCGAGGCAGCACCCACCCGGGGCAGAGAGAGTGGCCTGCCAGCTCCTTCCCTGGGAACTATACTCAGCATCAAGCGCCGTAGCTTTGAACTGTGTCTGTGAGCATCTGTGCTTTATCTTGACTTATTTTGTGCATCTGTTAGCAAGATGTGTCCCAAGCACCAGAAAAGCCTAAGAAAGCTCATAAAAGTGTTTACACTTAGCTTAAAACTGGACGTTATTAAGCGTATTTGGTATGATTTGGTAGGTTATGTTTTGGGTCTGGGAATGCTCAAAAATTTTTCCATATAAATTAATGATAGTTTTTTCTTCACTTTATGCCATTTTGGCTTACAAAAGTTTTCATAAGAACTCTCCACTTTCAGATAGTAGGGGAAATCTGTATACACATGTAAACACACACAAGTATATATATATATATGTGTGTGTGTGTGTGTGTGTGTATTTATATACCTACTCTCATATATATCACACATAGACATACATAACACATATACACACATATATCACACATATAGATAGATAGATAGATACTGTAGATAGATAGATGATAGATAGATAGATAGATAGATAGATAGATAGATAGATAGATAGGGACACAGAGCAGATTTTCAAGCCTTCCTGGATTACCTTCCTTCCATATACTATCACTCTGTTCTCCATCTTGTATGACTAGAAGAAGTTCAGTCATCTGTCCAGGTCTTTCTGAACACCTCCAGGAGTGTTTCAGATTCACGAATCCACGCTGGTTTGCAGTGGTCACCTTACACTCAGCAGGCCTGCTCCAGGACTCTCCAAGCTCATAATGGCTTTTCCAGCTGACGGTCACTCTTTAATATCCACCTTACATGGAATGTGAAAAGCTTCTATTTCCCAAGAAGCAGCTAACATAAGGATGCAATGTTAACAAACTTTATGAAGCCTTAAGGATTACATAAGAAAATCACAGTGCAGACAAAGAAAACGTAAAAGTGGATATTGATATCACTGCCCCTATAGCTCCCCCTCACAGCTCTTTTCAGGAGCTCCCATATGACCGGCCCTCTCCTTAGCTTTCCGCCAACCTGCTGGAGCCTGCTCCCCCTCGTCTCACACTCTCAATCCAAGTCCTGGGGCCCCAACTTCTTATTTCTGACTTTCAATAGAAGAAGCAGGATGTTGAAATAATCTGAACAGAGGTATACCTGCTCCCAATGAAAATAGCTGCTTGAGTTATTAAACAGAAACCTCAGCATCTCCATCTAAAACATCTGTACTTGAATTCCTCCACCAGTTCAGGATGTCCCCAAGAACAACTGGTTGACACGTCTTTTGGATACTCAAGAACATAAAACGTTGTCACTACAAACAAAGTCCACCTTCCATCCTTCGAACATTCAAGAAAAAAAATTTAAAAACTTGGGGATGCAGTTTTAGACTCCTGGTAACAACAAGTAGTAAATAAGTTCGCACTGTGTACCAGTCACTATACTAAACACTGAACATACCTATTACCTCATTAACCTTCATGAAACTCCTCTATGGTAAGTGCTATCATTAATATCTCCTATGGGTAGGAACATTTAGACAGAGAGCAGTTAAATAATTTGCCCAAAGTCATAGAGCCAGAAAGTGGTGAAGCAAGGCTATAGCCAGCTAGTCTCATTCTAGAAACTTAACCACCCTTAACCACATTACACTGCCTCTCAGGAGGAAAGGAAGGAAAGAAATGGAACAGTAAGGAAAGAAGGAAGCATGCAAAATGGTGACTTGATTTTTGGGGGGTTGGGAGATATTTTCTAAATTGCCTAAAAGAAACTTTACCTTTAGAATTAGGAACTAGAATGTCTATATCTGTATAATCTATATTCACATCCACATCTGTATCTGCAGTGTTACGCTGTATAACAGCATTTTGGTTAATGCATACATGCTGATGGCCCATAAGATTATAATGGAGCTGAAAACTTCTTATTTCCCAGTGACATTGAATGTCACAATGCAACACATCATCACAAGTTTGTAGTAATGCTGGTGTAAACAAACCATTTATATATACTGTATGTAAGTATAGCACATACAATTATATACAGAGCATGATGATCGTAAATGACTACGGTACTGGTTTATGTATTTACATTTTTGTTATGTTAGAGTGTACTCTTTCTGTAAAAGCATGTGCGATGTTATGCTGGCAGCAATCTCATACATCTCATGTTTACCACGTCTATCATTTTTTCTTGTACTTGATTTGATCTCACCTTGTTTTGTATAGTAACATGCCACGTAGGCTTGTAGCTTGGAGCAACAGGCTATACCAGTGGTCGGTTTGCCGCTCTGTTGACTAATGAGTTTGCTGACCACTGATAGACTCTCGATTTCAATAATTACAGGCTGTTATTCCATGTGATTAAGCCCCGATCCTAGTGGTCAGCAAGCTCATTAGTCAACAGAACGGCAAACCGGCTCACGAGCCGCATGTGGCTGGTGAACCGAGTTTGCCCACCACTGGGCTATACCATTGAGCTTGAGTGTGTAATAGGCTACCAGCTAGGTTTATGTAAGTGTTCTCTATAATTTCACACAATGAGGAAATCACGTAATGACCCATTTCTCAGACCGTATCCTCATTGTTAAGTAGCACATGACTATATTCAGCACGTGACTATATATCTATGAATCTGTTGGGGAGAGAAACAAAAAGCTGATCCGTGCATCACCATTCATCTAATTCACACTGACCCTTCCTACTTAACCACCATAGCAGCCATCTTTTCTCTAAACAATGCCAGTCACTTCCATGAGTAGGCCCCCAGGGACTGTGTCTCAGTTCTGCGACTTCACGCACTGGCTTTAGTTTACTGAACTAGGAGACTACCTGACTCACTTTGAACCAACACAATTTTCTTAAGAAGATTTCAATTGAAATCAAGAGCCAGGCAACCAATGTGGGTTAGCGGACATACATAGTCAGAGTAGTTTAACTGCTAGAACAACCAAGCCCCACATTTCAGGAGTTTAACTTTATCTCAGTCATATCGTAGTACAACGTAGGTCGTTGGAGAGGGGGAAATGTTATGCTGCATAAATTTTATCAAGTACCCTGGCTTCAATCTAGTGGCTCATCTATTCTCTAAGGCCTTAGTAAAAGGAAGAGGGAGAAAATACAGGGGTGCAGAGTAGGTTTTCTTTAATTGGTCAGGCCTAGAAGTACTATACATCACTTCTACCCACAGTCTACTGACCATAACTCATCACATGACGCTAAGGGACTGCAAAGGATGCTGGGAAATGTAATCTAATTGTATGTCCAGACAGAAAAGAAAATGTATAGATGGCTATCTATTTAGTCTCTATCACTAAATATAAGTTTTGAAGTGTGGAGTTCATGGTCTGTGTATTATGCTCATGTAAAAGCTAAGAAAGCTGATTTGTAGAGATAAGAACAAAGCAGATATCCACAGGGAAGCAAAGATGAGAAAGAGTATTATGTGGTTTCTTCTTGGTTTTCAACTTTGTGGTACAGCTTTTTCTTTGTTTGTTTTGCTATTTTTGTATAAACAATTTTTGTAATAACAGATTTATTGAGTTATAATTCACTTATCATAAAATGCAACCTTTTAAAGTAAATACTATTTTAGTATATTCAGAGCAGTGCAGCCACCATTACTATCATATTCCAAAATTTTTTAATCTCTGCCAGAAGAAATTCCTGGCCCATTAGCTGTCATCGTCTATTCCTCACTCTGCCCAGCCCCTATCAACCACTAATCTACTTTCTGTGTCTATGGATTTGTCTATTTCAGACATTTCATATAAATTGAATCAGACAATTCATAATCTTTTTTGTCTAGATTCTTCCTCTTATTCTTTCACTTATTCAAGGTTTATCCATGTGTAGTATGTATCATAACTTCATTTCTTTTTATGACCAAATGGTATTCTATTGCATGGATATACTGACTTGTTTATCCATTTATCAGTTGATGGACATTTGAGTTGTTTCTACTCCTATGCTATTATGAAGAATGCTTCTATGAACTAGTGTAAAGATATTCATGTGCACATATGTTTTCATAGGAATGGAATTGCTGGGTCATATGGTACATATGGTAATAACTCTATGATTAACATTTTGAGGAACTGATGCTAGTTTTTAAGAATCCTGGCTGTCCTTGAGCTATTTTAGCATCCTTTCACATATTTACATGAATTTGTTTTTTTTCCTCCTTTCTTAATCAACTTGAGTTGGCTCCAATAATATTATTTGCACCCTCAAGAAAATTAACAAAGTCACCTACTCCTGTTGTTTCTGGTTTAGAGTTTCCGTATTCCTCAGCCTCCTTTATTTTGGCTCTGTTTTTGCCTGCCTATCTGATAATGCTTTAGATTGGCTTTTTTTTTTTTTTGCTACAAGTATCAGGTACTTATTGCAGTTAGTTCAAATATAAGAACTTTAAGAAAGATACATGATAAGGTAATGGGAACTTTCAGAAACCAGGAACAGGAACCATAAGGGGCTGACTTCTGAGAAACTAGTACTAAAAGCTAGTCCTTAATTTCAGGTGGCTATACAGACCTCACCAACAGAAATTCCCGGTGTGCATGGTATTTCAATATTATAAATATAGTTTAGTCAGACTCCCTTCTGTTCTGAGACTAACTGATAACTTCTCTTTTTGCTCTCATGCCACCTCTCTAAGAGAGGAACTCTGATTGGCTCAGCATGTCTTTTTTTGTTGTTAATCCTCCATTGATCTTTTAGAGAGAATGGAAGAGGGAGAAACATCAATGTGAGAGAATCACATTGACTGGTTGCCTCCTGCACATACCCCAACCAGGAGGAGCCTGCAACCTAGGTATGTGCCCTCGACCAGAATCTAACCTGGGACTCTGGTCTGCAGGCCAAACCAGCTAGGGTGGCTCTGCAAATCTTTTCAAACTTGGCTGTAGGTCATGGGAACCAGTAAATCTATGGATTGACTGCTCTTAAATCAGGTATCCATCTTTGGTCTAATCAGCTATGAGAAAATCAGAGATCAAGGAGCCGGATCATATGACACAAAGCATAGCTACTGGACCTAGCAGTACTTCATCAGGGACCAGGGCTTAGCGCAGTTCCCACTAGATCCTCCTGGGGCAGGTGGGCATGGTGAATGATTTTGGGGGACAGATGTATGTGAAAGATATTTTTGTGTGTGTGTGTGATAGATATTTTTAATGAAAAACGAATTGCTTCTTTTTAAATCAATTTCTGTTTTGGGTCTTAGCAATTTTGCCACTATACACAGGGTGGGAAAAAAGTAGATTTACTGTTGTTCATATGTAAAACAATAAAGTAATTAATAAATAATAATAGTACAAGAATAAACTCTGTGTTTCATGAACTCACAATTGTAACCCTACTTTCTCCCCACCCTGCAGTTTCTTATACTCAATTTCCAGCTTTATGTATTGTAATTAAGGGTAAGACAAGCCCATGGTTCCATCCCAACCCAGTCAATTCCTTGCTCAACTACCTCCCTGTGAGAGAAGTTAGACTAAACATGTGGTACAGATGTGGTTTGAAGAGTAAATGAGCAGAAAGGAGTTCCTGAGAAGACTCTATTTCCTGTTCCCATCATAGCCCCCTCTCCCCAATCCTCCTGATCTCCCTACTTTCCACCCTGTTCCCTAAAACTTAAAGGGCTAGAGCCACAGCAAAAGCTCAAAAAGTATAGCAAATTATGCACAATTGCCAGCTGTACTTGCAGCATGTCCCAGCTAGAATAAGATAGGAGGATCCTTGAGCCCAAACTGAAGCTTCAAAATGGGTAGAAAACTGGCCTTAAGTACTTTCTGTAAGGACAGAACCCAGAGATAGAAGTTTATTTATACAAGAAAAAAAATGCAGGTTTCATGTTAGAATGAGCAATAACTTTTGAAATGAAAATTTAAACTCTTCCTAATAAAGCAAGCAAAACATTAAAAAAACAAAAAACAAAATACACATACAAAAAAACCCAACCCATTCCGTCTTATGAAGTCTTTCATTTGAAAAAGATATTCTGATTTCCAAAGCGGGTAGGCCCACAATCTGCCCTAATTTTATTTCTTGTTCCTGTTTTTGTTGTTTTAAAAATATGCTTCCCTGTGGTTAATGTCAAGTGTGAATTTGCCAGATTGTCTGGACATACTCCAAAAGAAATATCTCATCCATATCTCTAAAGAAAAAAGGCATTTAGTATACACATGTCTAAAAGCTAAAGTAGCTTGAGGGTAGGGATGGGGCAGTAAAAGAGGACAGAGGAGCCAGGATTTTATATTTTATTAGCAAACTTTTGACCAGACTCTCTGATCCTAGCATTTTAGGAATTTGAGTTGGCCAAGTCAGTTGTGAAAGACTCAGACACAGCAAGAATCAGAAAAAGGAAAGATTATTCGCACGAGTTTTGCACCACCTAATTGGAAGTTCACTGTTCCATACACAGGCCCGACACAAACATGTTTGCTTATTTTTGCAGGCGTGCTGTCCTGCGTTTTGAGTTTGCTCAAGGGCCTGCCTGGCACAGAGAGGCAGAGTTGAGAACCCAGACCTGGGGCCTCTGAAGGCAAGTGCTGGGATTATCACTTGAAGGGCTTTCTCAACGCCCTGGCTAGTGTCAGGAACAGTCTGTAGAAACACTGGCTCTTGGTAGTTGAAGAAGTCAGGTTGATTTAGCAAATCATGTTGCTTTTAGATTACTTTAGATTCCCACTCGCAACATGGATGTAAACTGTGAGGCAGGATGAGGGTCAAGATCTTATTTAAGTGATGCCACAGATTTGAGAACACAGAATAGAGGTGCAGAGTGGTTAAGAGTATGGATTTGGGAGTCAGACTGCCTGGGCTGGACTTCCACTTCTGCTTTTCCTGGCTCTGAGATCTCGGTGAATTACTTAATCTCTCTGTGCCTCGGTTTCCCAATCTGTAATATGGGGATGAAATAGTCCCTACTTCAATGATGTCCCATGAATATTAAATAAATTAACATTTTAAAGGCAATGAGGACATTGTGTGGCAGGCAGTAAACAAGATATGTGTTTGTTAAATAAACAAGTAGAATAAGTATACTGATTTCTGGTGACCCTTGTGTTGATAGACTCCAGTACTCTGTATTCTCAAAGGAGAAAGGGCTGAATACTAGAAACAATCCATATTGGGGTACATCTAAATCAACCACAGTGTGATTGTTTTATGGGATACCATACTAGCCACTTTTAAAATGAGGCATATCTATACATACTGTTATGGATTACCCCCCTAATATACATTGGTAAGGGAGAGAGCAAGTCCCAGTACAATGTATTGTAGAAGTAATTATGAGAACTAGCAGGTACCAAGCATTTTCTATGCATCAGGCATCGTTTTAAGAGTTTAACATGGCCCTAGCTGGTTTGGTTCAGTGGATAGAGTGTTGGTCTATGGACCAAAAGATCCTGGGTTTGATTCTGGTGAAGGGCTTATACCTTGGTTACAGGATCCTCCCCGACCAAGGCTCTGGTCAGGGTACATGCAGGAGGCAACCAATCAATGTGTTTCTCTCACTTGGATGTTTCTCTCTGTCTTTCCCTCTCTTTTTCACTTTCCCTAAAAATCAATGGAAAAATGTCCTCAGGCCCTAGCTGGATTGGTTCAGTGGATAGAGCATCCACCTGCGGACAGAAGGTTCCAAGGTTTGATTCCGTCTTGGGCACATGCCCGGGTTGCAGGCTCCATCCCCAGTTGGGGGCATGCAGGAGGCAGCCAATCGATGATTCTCTCACATCATTGATGTTTCAATCTCTCTCTCCCTCTCTGAAATCAATAAAAATATATTTTAAAAAATATCCTGGAGCCGAGACCGGTTTGGCGCAGTGGATGGAGCGTCGGCTTGCGGACTGAAAGGTCCCAGGTTCGATTCCGGTTGGGGGCATGTACCTTGCTTGCGGGCACATCTCCACAGTGGGGTGTGCAGGAGGCGGCTGATCGATGTCTCTCATCGATGTTTCTGACTTTCTATCTCTCTCCCTTCCTCTCTGTAAAAAATCAATAAAATATATTTTAAAAAAATATCCTGGAGTGAGGATTAACAAAAAACAAACAAACAAACAAAGAGTTTAACATATACTAACTAATCTAACTTCCATAACAAAGAGGGTACTAGTTTTTTCCCCATTGTGTGGAAAACTGAGTCTCAGAGAGGTTAGATAATTTGTCTAAGGACACCCAGACGGTCTTGCTCCAATGTCCATTTATTAATCACAAAGTTAAACTTTTCTCCCAGTGGTATAATCCCAGTTCTGTACAAATAAAACTATAGACATATAATTACAAATATATATATATCAAACAAGGCCTGGAAGCATAGACACTAACTATTAACCCCTAATGAGGGGAGTGGGATTGAATGAGGTCAGGTGGTCAGAAGTGTAAGCTCTGGAATCACTCAAACACGGACTTGAATTCCATCTCTCTACTAGCAGCAAGCCTTTTAAATTTCCTTCCTGTGTATATATTATTTTTACTTGAAGAAATACTCCTAGGGGTTATCTGAACTGTGGGATTAATAACTATTATTGTTTCCATCTTTATAATTCTGTGCAAAAAAAATAAGTTAGAATACATGTTATTTAAAAACAAAATAAAATAAAAACAAGACTTCATTGTAAAAAAAAAAAAAAGTGCCTTCTAGCCTCTGGAGTCCTAATGAGCTATAATCATAGAGACGCCAGCCTAGTCAAAATTGGAAGAAAGAGCTATAATCACAGGAGAAGAACTCTCTCTACCACTTGAAGTATCCCGGAAAAAGCAGCTGTAATGACAGCAGGGAGGACTTCAGAAAAAGAGAGAGAGACAAGCGTGGCCGTGGCAGGGCCTGCAGTGGCTTGGCGTGGGCGATAGCACGAAATGACATCAGAAAACAAAAACCCGAGGGCCCCAAGGAAGCCAGACCAGGGAAGGTCTGAGGTGTGCAATAAACCAGAGGGAATTGAGGAGTAAATAAATGCTACAGTGACGCTTGACTCAGAGTCTGAGGGTCCTCAAGACCGGAGTGTCCTGGGACCACTGAGTTTCTTCTGACAGTCCCAGGTGAGCAGCGGGACAGGTAAGAGCCTGGAGCCAGTATTTCCCCTCTCCTCCCTCTGCCTGCCGCAGCCCACCATCCTTCCAGGAACGTGTGCATGGGGCCTAACGACCTGTCACCCTCCTCCGTCCCCAGACCGGACCCTGTCAGAGATCCCACCAAGAACTGATTTTCAATGGGAACAAAATACAGTCGTTCCTGTTGCAGTCCTGCCCGCATCACCGAGCAAATAACTTCAAGACCCACATTCCTTAGAACAGCTTTGATTTACCACCCGCTACCCACGTTCCAAGGAGAGTTTGAAGTGAGGGCAGCTGCCCACGTGATGCCACCTCTCAGGGCCCCCTGGCAGCGCTGGTGCCCCAGAGGAGAGAGGTTTTTGTCCACTGCCTCTGGGTCTCACAAAGCGAAAGGAAGCAGCCAGTTACATAAGAACGCATGGAAAGCGCTCCATGGGTTAAAACGTCCCCGATGTTTTTCCTGCCTCCAACTCATTTTTTTTCTTTGTTTCAAGTTAGTATTCAGAAACAGTGAAAAGTTCATGGAGAGAAAACCCTCTCCGGCAGGAAAATGAGCGTGCGAGTTAGTCAGCAGCTAGACCCACTCCTACGTCCATGAGGTTGTAACTTAATCTTGACAACATCGTCTTTCCTGGAAGAGATTCGAGCAGAGATTGATCATTTTATAATTTGTGGCTTACATTGGAGCCATCCACCAAGCAGCTGTATGGGTCTGAGGCACTTTTGAATCTTTTTTGTTTTTAAAGCCCCAGGAGGCAGGAAGACAGCTTCCAGCCCCGGGTTAAACGGAGAGAGCACAGAAGACCAGGTTTCTGTGTGCACTCTTTTCTGAGGAAATGTATGGAATTCACGCCTTTGTTTGTTTTAGACGTGGGGGGCGGGGGGCAAAGCAGACTTTGATGGCGGGTTTTTCACGTGTTCCCAGGTCCCCTGGGAAAAGAGGAGCTGGAAGCTGGGAGCGGGGGAAATGGGTGGAGAAAGGGGAAGCTGGGGGGAAGGGAGGAGTGCCTGAGATAACTCTGCTGACTTCACAGTTTTCCACCGGGGCCTGCCCTGCCTACCTCTGTTGACATCAAAGCTCTGTGCACTTGCTCAGGCCATCCCGCAGGCTGGTGGGAGAAGGAACTGGCTGTGAGCCCGAGGACCACATTTCTGAAATGAACTTTGCCTTCAAACACACACACCCACCACCACCTCCACCACCACCACCACCACCACCACCACCACCACCACCACCACCACCACACACAGGATTTTCAGCTCATGGTGGCAGCTCTGAGCCGTCCCCCTCCCCCCTGTGTGTGTTCCAACAGCCACCAGGGAGAAAGGCAGCTTTTGCAGCGATGCCTCCAGAAACGTGGGCAGCTCCCCAAGGTGCCTCACTGGTTCTGCAGCAGCGTTGGCAGTCTGTGGGCCGATGGGTGTGGCTTTCACAGTCATGTTGGGGCACCTGGATTTGGGAAGACTTGCCTCCTCTCCTCGGAGCAATGCAGGGCATCAAATCGTTGCTGGCAGCTGAGCTTCCACGTCTGCTGCCATTCTCTTTCTTCCTTGCTGGCGTTTCCTTGTTTTCCTTCCCATCCCTCTTTTCCGTGGAGTCCTCTGCCTCTCCCGCAGGGAGGACGCAAACAGACTAAGATGACCATCCTGTCTGCTGTCACCAAGGACTTTCAAATCTAATTATCAGCCTTGACCAGGAGCGAAAGAGTCGAAGCACCCTTATGGAGCAAAAATAGTTGCCACGGATTCCACCATTTAAAAAACCAAGTTGCCCAGTACAGGTTTAAAACATCAATATAACACACACACACACACACACACACACACACACACACACCCCACACTACATATCCACCATATGTACATGTGTATAAAATGTCACAATTCTTTCTTCTAATCCCGGATTGTACTGGAGATGTCAGCTTTAACCATCTTGTACTGTTCTCTGAGTTTAAAGATAAGCCTGGGCTAGGAGCCGGTGCCTTGGAAATCCAGCTCCAGCAGCAAACCTAAGCACCATAAGCAGTTTGGAAGGCTCTGGAACTGGTTACATAATGCAGTTACAGGTCGAAGGATGCCAGTGTTCTCCCTCTCACTTTATCACTGCTAGCACTACATCCTGGCTTGAGCGTGTTCTCAGAGGAGGCTGGCCCAGACTTTTCCGGAATACTGCCACACTGCCGGCTGTCTGTGCCTGCTGGGTCCAGCTTTGTACTTGGATGGAAGGATGTATTGAAGAAGAACCCAGGACTCTTGTCCTGAAGGGAAATCACAGAAATGTTGCATTTCAGATAGGGAATTGGTGAGCGAGATAGTCCCCAACGCCCTGTTTTAAAAGCAGGGATTTTAAAACTGGGAAATGAAAGCGGGAAACAGCTAGTTAAGCGACTGGCCAAAGAAGGTAAGGGTTCATTGGTTCATCCCACAAACAAGAATGAGAACCAGGGTCAGTTTGTAGCACATGTAACCTCGTGACCCCAAATCCAAATATGCGTGTTACTCAAAACCAGCCTCACTACCCAGATGTACCGACATTCTTCTATGGGTAAGGTGGCTGATGGGGAAATCTGCCTTTGGTTTTCTCTATTCAGACTAGCTTTGCCCACCCAACCCCCACCTCCACCCCCCAGTTCTGAGGTTTTGACCAAATACTGTCAATGCATTTGAAAACGATTCAAAATGCTTTTTGGAGAGCAATCTCAGTTCAGCTTGCAGGCACTCTGGCGGGGGGGGGGGGGGGGGGGGGCTTCCAAGGAGAAATGGAGCAGCATTCTGTCTGGGCTGGGTCCAAGGCAGGCTCTGCCTGCCTGGGAGTGTGCTGTCTCTGTCTCCGATAGTCTGATGGCTAAAGCTCCAGGCTTTTGCTCTTCAGTCAACACCACCAAATATTTGCAATGCTGGCTCGGCTCAGAGGCCTTAATCTTCAGCTCCCACATAGTTGAGACAATTCTTTTTTTAAAGAGACATTAAGAATATATTAAGCTTTTCTTCCATGCATTATCTTTCTCAAACTTCCATCATCATTCTTTATCCTAGCATTTTCTGAGTATTCGGTATGACCTAGGTACTGGGGGAAACAAGGCAGACTTGGTCCACGCCCTCCAGGGATCTTTAAGTGCCATGGGTAATCATCGTATAATCAAGTTTAGAGAATAAAAAAGAAAATAAGATAGACAGCCCACAGCCTTCTGTCTCATTAATCCTGCATCCACCCCACCTAACAAAGTGAGGGATCTAATATTCAAGCTCTTCAGCGTTCTCTTGGCTCACTTCCCAGCTGCGGTCAAATTCTCTGCATGCTCATTCCTCCTTTTCTGGATTATTTGTGGAACTGCCAGGAAGGCAGAGGCATTAAGAAGGCAGGCAGTGAAGAAAAAGAAAGAAAGAAAGCATCTGCAAGCGATGGACTGAAACCAGTTGTAGTTGGACAAAGTCAGGGTTCTCATTTGCAAGCAACAGAAATCAACTCTGACTGATTTGTTGAAAGGCTATCAAGTAACTCATAGAATCACTGAGAAGGCTGGAGAAACAGGCTAAGAAAACACGAACCAGGAACTCAGGATCACGTCCAAGGCCGCAGGCACAATCCATCACAGCAAAGAAAGGGCGCGGGGAGGATGCCAGTGCCGCCGCTGCCCCATGCTCCACCATAACCTGCACGGCCACCTTCAGCCCTGGACACTGGCTACCACCACGAGCACCACTGCGCTGGGAGCCTGGATATTTTTGTTGTCCTGCAGCCTCCCTCGAGGAAGGATTCTCCACCGTCCCTGTTACTTCGTGCCGGTGACTCTGGAGTCCATCTGCAGCAGGTGCACCTGATTGGCCAAGTCTGCAAAGGAAAAAGAGAGCATCTGGCTGTCTGTGAGGGCACCAGGATGCACAAAGTGGTAACCATTCTCAATGGGGAAAGGGAGTTCAGATGCTGGGTAGCCAAAAATGACCCTGATAGCCAAAACCGGTTTGGCTCAGTGGATGGAGCATCGGTCTGAGGACTGAAAGGTCCCAGGTTCGATTCCAGTCAAGGGCATGTACCTTGGTTGCAGTCACACCTTCAGTAGGGGGCGTGCAAGAGGCAGCTGATCGATGTTTCTCTCTCATCGATGTTTCTAACCCTCTCTCCCTCTCCCTTCTTCTCTGTAAAAAATCAATAAAATATATTTAAAGAAACAAAACAAAATGACCCCTGATAAAATCCCTTTCCTCTAATCCCATATGAAGAGGAGGGCCTAGATCCACACTGTTGGCCTGACAGAGAATGGGAAACAAGTCCAGTGTACACATTACCGCACTAAGGTCAATATCCACTGACCTGAGAAGGAAGCCGGCTAGGTAAGCAAGGTCAACTCGCAGAAGGAGGGAGACTTCTCCCCGCCTGGCCCTGGCCGTGCCCCTGCCTCCAAGCTCAGTGAGGAGAGGAGGGGGAGCTGGGGAAAGCTCCCTGAAGGTGAGAAGAGCAGTCACTCCGGGGAAGCAGTCTCTCAGCCAGCACTGGATTAGCTCTGCCTACTCCAGCCAGCCTTTTGCACCGGCTGAAAGGAGATCAAAGCTGCCACCTTTGAAAAGCAAAAGACCAAAGCCTGAGTCAGAGATGTTTACCTTTGGCCTTGACCTCTCACCCCAGATCTGCTTGCTGCTTAGACTTTTTTTTTTTTTTAAATCCTCACCTGAGGATATTTTTTTCCCATTGATTTTCAGACAGAATGAAAGGGGAGAAAGGGGAGAGAGAGTGACAGAGACACATCCATTGGTTGCTTCCCACATATGCTCCAGTTGGGATGGGATGGACCGAGCCTGCAACAGAGGTGTGTGCCCTTGATCTGGAATAGAACCCGATGCTCTAGCCACTAAAAAAAAAAACAAAAAAACAAAAAAAACTGGCCAGGGTTGCTTAGACTTCTGCTAACTATGAACCCGGATATATGGTGATTCATTCTGGTTTTGTCGCTGCTAGCCACCAAGCACAAGAGCTGGCATTGGAGATGGAGGTAGGGAGAGGAAATGTGCATTAATCAGCAACCCCTCTACGCCCCAGGCCACAGTTTCCTCTCCCAGATGCTGTCCAGCCCAGGAGGTGGTGGGGTGGAGACTGAGGTTTATTTGTTTGTTTTAGTCTCCCACCGATTTAGGGAGTTTTTGTTGTTGTTTTTTTTAAAGGCCCAAATAGAACCCAAGAAAGGAAACTCTTGTTGAGTCACCTAATTCTTCGCTCCCTGCCTTTAGAAGACAAGCAAACCCCCAACTGTAGCCCTCATTAAAGGATGAACCCCAGGGGCAGGCTGTCCCCCCAGTCATTCTCAGAATCCTACCCCTGGGAAGGGCCCTTGGTGACACCCTCTCTTCCTTTATCCTTTTCCTGGGGATGTGGCTGGGAAGTGCCTGTTTGGGCAGGGTGCGTGATTCCAAGGGTCAGTTTCTAGCTTGTGGGGAGAAAAGTCGGATGGGAAGTGACATGTGGCTATTCCCAGCCATCTTTCCTCTACCCCTCACCACAGACCTACTTTATACAGCATTCCCATCTTTTCCTAAAGGCAGTCAGCAGCCACACACAAAGCCTTCACAACAGTCCAAACATCTGAGTGCCCCGGTATTAATCAGATCACTAAAAACTGGGGCATTGAGAATAGATTAGCTTCGCTCCTTATACTGGTAAAAATGTCTTCACGGAGCCAAGGTTCAATACTATAGTCCCAAGTTTCTTACAAGGCAAACACAAGAAATAGAAAGAAAAAGAAAAAAATCCACACCACATTTTTTTATATCTTTTGAAAACTCAATTGAAGACATTATCCATTATGTGTCTCAGAATCTTGTCTTTGAGGCTCTAGGTCAGTGGTTCTCAACCTTCCTAATGCCACAACCCTTTAATACAGTTCTTTATGTTGTGGTGATCCCTAACCATAAAATTATTTTTGTCGCTACTTCATAACTGAAATTTGCTACTGTTATGAATCTTAATGTAAATATCTGTGTTTTCTGATGGTCTTAGGAGACCCTGCTAGCTGTTTGTGACCCACAGGTTGAGAACCACTGCTCTAGGTGATACATTTCAATTAGAATTTATCCTGAGAAAAGAGATTATTTCATCATAAGCTGATATTACTTCCTTGTTTTTTCTTTCTGGACAGTAAGAGTGATGTAATCTTCTGTTTCTCCTTTTGCTTTGACTGTCAGGGAGCCCAGACTTAAATTTAATATCCGTTTACAGAATTATCTTATCTCTGGTTTCTGGTCTTCCCCTTCCTCTATGTGGCTGCTCATCTCCTCTTTCATCTTTACTTTAACTGCCTCACTTATCTGTTTGTTTAATTTCGGCTACACCAGAGGTTGTTTTTGTTTGTTTTTTTTTATCCTTACCTGTGAATATGTTTTTATTGATTTTTTTTTTTTGAGAGAGAGAGAAACATAAATAGATTGCCTCCTATACTCAATCCTCCACCCCCACCTCTGAATGGGGATGTGCCCTGATTGGGAATCAAACCCACAATCTTATAGTGTATGTCACCATACTCTAACCAATTGAGCCACACCTGGCCAGGGCTCCACCAGAGTTTTTAAAAAAGCAGATAAAGTGCAACAAACAGCAAAACCAACCAACAAATCAGTAGCAAGGTCACCCAGAACTTGACCTTCCTTCCCTGATGTTCCCAGGCTAGCTGGAGAGACTAACTCTCACACTGGCACGCATGCAGCTATTGGAAGAATATGTTCAAGTTTTAAATGAGAAGAATAATCGTTTCAGGGATTGCGGAGACATTTCAGTGAAGACTGGAGTAGTTCAGGACAACTTCCTGAAGGAAGCAGTACTTCTGGTAAGTCTTGAAGTCTTGGCGTTCGATTCAGGGGTTCTTTTCATTGGACCAGTTGTGTGGTTTTGTTGGCCTCGAGGCATTGGGGAAAGTACCTGGGACTTCCGTTGGCTCTTTCCTGGGGGCAAATTCTGAACTTCCCTGAATGGCCAGTGCATTGCTTTCTAGGCAGCAACTATGTGAAGGTGAGAGGGTCAATCCTCAGTAAAATGGTGAAGTAGGTGGGACTGGTCTGGGTGCTATTGACATTTTGGATGAGACAATTCTTCATTGGAACTCTTCCACCTACTGATTAGTTTTGCATCCTGGTTCACACCCACTAAATGCCAGTGGCAATCTTCAGTCATCGGGACATTCCCAAATGCCTACACATTTTCCGAAACGCCCCCATGAGAGCTACCACTCCCTCAACATCTGAGGATGCTACTCTTTCTTTAGACCGTCGCCTACAACTGGGAGTTCCAGGTGTAGCAAATAAAATATAGGACACCCGGTTAAATTGGAGTTTCAAATAAACAATGAATAATGTTTAGTATAGTAAGGACTACTCTGTCTCAGATATTGCATCATTGGTTGCTTACGAGAAATTCACATTTAACCAGTGGTTCTGATGTTATCTGGAAGCTCTAATCACGGCCCATCACCACCCCCACACAAACCTGCGGCCCTGAAGCCCCGGGGGGGGGGGGGGGTTGCTCATGGTTCGGGTGCTGAACTAGCCCTCCTTCTTTCCTGTGAGACCCATCTAGCCTGCATTTCAGCTCCTCAAGTTCACGCTCCGTGTTAAGTCTCAGCGGTACAGTAAATACTTTGAATCAGATGAACAAATTCTTCTCAGTAAGGAGGCTAGCCATCCCACCCAGATAACGTCTTATTACTTTCCCCTGGTTAAAGTGCACACCGGTCTCCAAAGGCCCTTGCATCGAAATGGTGGTCGGGAGGCCTGCCAGGGAAACAGGAACCGTTCTGAGGACTAGCAGCTGAGGCCGTAGGACCCTCACATGTTAATGAATTCCAGCTCTGCCTGCACAATGGCAGGCTTTGATGTCTGGTCCTGCCCTCCGAGACTCCCAGTGAATTATTCTGGGAATCATTGTGTTGCTTTCCTTCCCTCAGCTCCCCAGGGTCGTTCTCACGTGTAGCCAGGATTGAGACTCACTCCTCTCCTTCCCGAGAAAAGCGAGAGAGAGCAAGACTCGGAGAGGAGAGGGAGGGAGAATGAGACCTGGTTTCAGGTGCTCCGCTTGGCACACGTCACTGAGGGAATGTGGGAGAACCCGGAGCCAAACACATTCCACTCAGGCAGGGGAAAAAAGTTCAAGAAAGCAATATACTCCGAATGTGTTCCATTTCGAGCAAAACAGATGGGGAAAAAGAACTTCTGAAGAACCCAGAGAGTGCTCCGTGGTGTGCCAGACACTGTCCTGTATGCCCCAGCAGACCACAAAAAGGCACCGAGAGAGAGGAGGGGGGAGAGAGAGAGAAAGAGAGAGAGAGAGAGAGAGAGAGAGAGAGAGAGAGAGAGAGAGAGACCCATTTTGCTTTACTACGCAATGATTCTAGCCAATGCCAGCATCGGGTCCAGCGCCCAGGCTGCTCACACGCGTGGCCTTGCTGGTGTTGGCGGAGGAGCAAGCTTCTGATGTCACCATGGGCACCTCTGCGACAGAGGCTCCCCTCCCAGGCTCCGTGTGGGCTCTGAGCCCAGGGTGTCAGTCCCTGGGCCTGCAGGACGCAGCAGCCTCCCCTCTGACAAGTAGGTCAGCCCGGAGAGGTGCTCGCCTTGCTGCTGGCAGGAAGCTGCTTCTGCAGAATTAAAAACCATCAGAGTTGATCAAAGGAAGTGCGGGGCAGGCTGGCGGGCGGGCCAGATCCTAATCTCTGCTTGCTGGCCTCACACATCACTGCGCATGAGTCACCCGCTGAGCTCAGCGGACATGCTGTTTGGATTAGGCTCTGCAGGCGAGATCTGCCAAGCTGGCCTTTGCCGGCTCACTGCGCAGAGCGGCGAGAGGGTGGGAGGAAGGGGTGGGGAGGTGGGCTCCATGTGGTGGCCCAGGTAGGTGCCTTGCAGGAGGCCGTGGGCTGCTCAGGTACCCAGGACTGTGACACTAGGGAGGGGTGGAGAGGCCTGCTGTCCCCAGCCCTTCAAAGCTGAGCTCCAAAAACCCCATTAGGAGCCACAGACGGAGCCCACACCGGGCCCACACACCATCCCTCTCTTGCCAACTCCCCAATTAAGACATACTATTACGGGACACACATCTTGCCGGCGCTCAACCATTTGCCTCTCAACCAGCAGGAATTCCTTTTCGCAAAAGCAGGCAACACTTCACCGCTCAGGCATCTTGCTCAAAAGCAGTGGAGGCCAGAAAAAAAAAAAAAGGGAGGGGAAGTCAGAATATAAAAATTTCTAAATTAAGAGCCAACCCATAAAAGCAGGGCTTCCCCTCGTGCCTGGCTGGCGTGACATCACCAGGAATTACTCAATGAAAATGGTGTCAGAGCAGTGGTTCGAATACTTGGGGGAACGTTTCCTCACGGAACAAAACGCGGCCGGAATTAGGTTGGGGTAGAAAACTCTGGCCTGGCCTGTGGATCTTGGGGGGCTGACTCCGGAGGGGCTGATTCTGGGCGCAGGCCAGGGGAGGCTTCTCTCCCGAGCAGCGCCCAGCAGGCCTCGGTTTGCAGGAGCCGTGGTAGCTGTAACCCGGTGGGCTTTTCTGCCCCCTTCTGTGGAACCAACCAGATCAAACCCTTTGTCTCAGATTCTGCCAAGTTCTGCTTCTGTGTGTGGTAACTTGGGAAGCAGCAGCCCCCATTCTTTTGCAAGTCAAGGGTTCTTGGCGTGTCACCGCTGCTGGGATTCTCTTCAGAGTATTTCAGATTCGCTTACGAGAGGCATCTAAATGGAGGTGGCAGACCTTGACACTTTCAAAATAAATGTTGCCACCGGTCCCTACACTGCCTTAGACGCTTAAACCACACGTTTCCAAACTTACCCGTTGCTCAATTAGCTGTGATGTAAAAGTATTTATTATTCCTGGCTTCAGATTTCTTCTCATCTATCTTTCATGTTCAGGGTGGTCAAGTCTGTTCACGAAACCTGTCTTTTCCTCTTTCATTAAATTCACTCAGAAATGGAAATGGAGATGAAGGTACCACCCCGGGAAGCCTTCCGGCTGCTAAACACAGCTCAAAGGAGAGCAGAGCGGTTAGGGTCGAACGAGCAGGCCAACGTGTTTGAGGCCTGCCTCTGCCGCCAACCGGAGGTGTGACCTTCGAGCGGTTTTCTTAACCCCTACAGCCTCAATTTCCTCATCTGTGGACTACGGGTAAAAGCAGTCCTAACTTGATTGGTGAGGTCTAAATGAGCTAATACAAGAAAAAAAATTAATAAAATCCCTGGCACCCAGTAAAACCATAATTCATGTATTCATATTTATATTTTAATAATTATTTTTTCAGCCAGTTTTATAGGATAGCTAATGGTGGTCAGCTTAATCAGAATCTACAGCTCACAGTTCTTCCTTCTGAAATTTCCCAGGGCTCAGAGTTCACATGTGCTTTAATCAAAAGCATTTGCTTGATGGTGTCTGTGCATTCTTTGTGGGGAACGGCCAGGAGAAGAGAGGAGAGGATTGTTTATCAGGGATTAAAGAGGTACTTACTCTCGAGGGTTCCTCTCTGTAACTAGAAGAAAAGTGCCACAACTCTTTCTTTTTTTAAATATATTTTATTGATTTTTTTACAGAGAAGAAGGGAGAGGAATAGAGAGTTAGAAACATCAATGAGAGACACATGGATGAGCCGCCTCCTGCACACCCCCCACTGGGGATGTGCCCGCAACCAAGGTACATGCCCTTGATCGGAATTGAACCTGGGACCTTTCAGTCCGCAGGCTGATGCTCTATCCACTGAGCCAAACTGGTTTCGGCAGTGCCACAACTCTTGAGGCTTCCTATGGATGGGGCACAGAGGGCACGATCCACTCCCTGGTGGAATCTGTTAGTACCGGAAGCCCTGAGTAGCAATTGGATGGGGCTCAACATCTATCAAGCTTCCCCCAGTTCTCTGGGTAGCAGGGGATGACGGTCATGAGCAGAGGTCGGTCTGCTGGGAAAGACACGGCGATGGGCAGCATTTCTGGTGCCCAGGGGGGCCCTGAGCACGGTGAACAGGTGGGGTCTGAGGAAAGGGGACCTGAAGCTGCTCTGCCCAGCCACAGTAAAGGCCTGTCCTTGTTTAGTTGGGCAGGGTATGTATCCTTCAGGAAGATTCCTCCTTTCCTCTTTTTTTTTTCCTAATTTTTTTAAAATTGATTTTTAGAGAGATAGGAAGAGAAAGGGATTAAGAGATAGAAACGTCGGTAAGAGAGAGACATAATTTCTCTGGGGATCAAGCCCGCAACCCAGCCATGTGCCCTGACCAGGAATCAAACTGGTTCCTGGGTAGCAGCTCGACCACTGAACCACACCTGCCGGGCCCCCTCTCCCCTTTTTAATGCACATTTAGACCGACACTGATGGTTTGTCTTTGGGGTGTGTGACCCAATCGTTACTCACAGGAGATCAGGAGACATTAGGAAGAATGAGGAGGCGTCGTGACTTTGTGTTAGTGGAAGGGCCCTGAAGAGAACGAGAATGGGAGCGATGAAGCCCGCGTGGATTATTCTGATAGTCATCTAATTACACGGCTCCATTGGTCATTGAGTAGCTTATGCATTGGGAAATGTATTGCTGTGGATTATCGGTATTTTTCGGATTAGCCTATTTGGGGTAGAGGGTAAAGGTTGGGTGGGAATATCATGAAATGTCAGCACTGTGATAGCTTGTATTAGTTCTCTTCTCTGTTCACTGCTCAATTTCCAGCACCTTAGCACATTGCCAGGGACACAGTAGACACTCAGTAAAAAAAAAAAATGTCGAATGAATACATGTTGCCATCAAGAAGAGAAAGCAGGCTCCCAGAGGAAAAGAAGAAAAAGAGGGTCCGCCTTGGGGCTGGTCAGCAAGGCTGGGAAATGGGGGATGCCCACCAACAGACGCTGCTAAAGGTTTTCCCTTCCTCTCTTGGGTTCTGGGAACAATCACATTTAATACCCAGCTTTTTCCTTTCTTTCTTTTTTGCCTTCTACTTATTGCCAAACTTTTTAAAGAAATATTTTATTGATTTTTTACAGAGAGGAAGGGAGATAGTTAGAGACATCGATGAGAGAGAAACATCCGTCAGCTGCCTCCTGCACACCCTCCACAGGGGATGTGCCCACAACCAAAGTACATGCCCCTGACAGAAATCGAACCCAGGACCTTTCAATCCACAGGCTGATGCTCTATCCACTGAGCCAGACCGGTTTCAGCTGCCAAACTTTTAATGAAGTGGCTTACATGTATGTGATAGATGTGGGACTTAAGGAGCAAGACAACAGGGCAAAGTGGCTTTCCCGCATCATCCCTCGTCTTAGTTTCCTACTGCTGGTGTAGCAAATGACCACAAACCGAGTGGCGTCACCGTCCCACACATTTATTATCTCACTGGCCTGGAGGTCAGGAGATCTAAAACAAGGTGACTGCAAGGAGACTCTGGGTGAGAATCCATTTCCTTGTCTTTTTCAGCTTCTAACGACTACCTGCATTCCTTGGCCTCTCCTCACAGCCTTCTGACCTCTGTTTCTATTACCACATCCTCGCCTTTGACTCTGATTCTCCTGCCTCCTTTTTCCCATATAAGGACACTTGTGATTACACGGTGCTCACTCAGATAATCCAGGATAATCTCCCATCGCAAGGTCCTTCACGTAATCACGTCTGCAGAGCCCTTTGTAAGGGAACATGTTCCGGTTCCAGGATGGGAACATTCTCCGGGGCCATGACTCTGCCTCCTGCACCCCTGAGGCCACATCAGCGCCGGGTCAGGGGAGGAGGGCAGCCCCAGAGCACAGAGCAGAACTCACACACAAGAGCAGTGACCTTGGCTGTGGAGTTTTGGAGCAGGTAAAAGCAGAGGAACGGGCTCTTGCAGCCTGCACTGGCTTTGGAGATAAGAGACCAACTTCCTCTCTGCACATACACTGGAGGAAAGTGATTCTTGGTGACAGAGGCAGAAAGACAGATTCTGCTCTTACAGATCCAGGGGCCCTCCAGACAGCAGACTCTCGGGTTACAGCTCTTTTCCAGTTTGGGGGGTGAAGAATTTGAGACAATTTGTATAGTGCAGGGCCTGGTGGATGGCAGGTGTGCAATTCAATGAGAGCCGTCTATTATTAATACCAGAAGGAGAGGGGCCAGGAGCTTCCAGAGCCCCAGCTGTCTGGGAGGCAGGACACACACGGCCCCACGGCCCTGAACTCGGGGAAAACAGGAAGACCCGTCAGGAGGGAATAAGGTAGGAGGCAGGTGTGCCGAGGTAGAGTTTCAAATGCTCTTTATCTGAACTTCTTCCCACACAGGCCAGGAGGAAGCATCTGGCCGGTTCTTTAATGAGGCTTGGAACCCACTGCTGCAGTCAAGAAGGAAATATTTCTGTGGTTTTTCTGTGGGGGAAGAAAGTAATAAATCTTTCTGTTGTTGAAGGCACACCTTTCAGTGGTGGAGCTCTGAGAGGGACATATTCTTCTTAAAGTGTCCGTGCTTGAAGGTTTACAGACAGGCCAGCTGGAAGCCCCGAGTAGACCCTGATGGACAAGAGCCGAGAATGAGCTGGTGGTCACCATCTCTCCAGTAGTCACACAGGATACAGATTTAAGAAACAGATATTCCTATTACAACCATGAGGAATGGGGGTGGGAAGGGGAGTGTTGGCTCTTGAAAGCTCCTCTGTATCTATCTACCCATAGATTTCCCGTGGAGTCCCCATTTGTCATCAGTGCCCGCTCTGATCAGTCATGTGTGGTAGAAGAGAAAATCTTGTCCTTAAGTAGATCGTTCATTCTGCACCAATGTGTCGAACCCTGGCCATATGCCTGTCACTGTTCTAAATTCAGGGGCTACTGTAGTGACCAAAACAGACAACAAATAATATGTACGTGTCAGGTTGTGATAAAAGGTACAGAGACACACCAGGCAGAACTCAGGGCTTGAGAGTGGCAGTGGGTGTGTGCGATTGGATGTAGGTGGCTGGGGAAGGCCTCCCTGATAATGGGGCGCTTGTGCAGAGACCTGAAAGAAGGGAAGGTGACAAAGGGGCAAGCCACACAGACAGCTGAGGGATGGTCTAGGTGGAGGGAACATCTATCAAAGCATATAAAAACAGCTCATGTTTTTAGGGGGCACTCGGTGTAGTACTGGCCAGGCTCACACAACCCATCTTTCTCCTCATGCACAGCCTTTACCCACAACTGTAGTTCCTGGTAGCTTCTTTGGATAGCACGTCTCAATGTCCAGCCACAGTTGACTGGACCTGAGGAGGGCATCACACCCAAACACCCAATCAGAACCCAAGGCAGACTCGGTTGTAGCAACCTTGTATGGTGCTGAGAACCCACAGGAGGGAATAACGAGAGGAAGTCAGCAGCGCACGGTAACTGGCTATCTGGGCTGGCCTGGGGTCTTAAGTACAGGAGGCTGAAGGTAGAAGGCCTGGCTGCAGGCAGAAGCCCAGGATCTTCGTGACTGAGAGTGGGTTGTTTTATCAGTCTGCCCTTTAGGCAAAGACTCATCCCAAGGTTTTGCTTATGAGGTCCCCACCTTTACTGGGGTAAGTCAACCCCACGTAGCAACTCCGCCTAAATCTCCTGAGTGTAGATATTTGGATGAGGTGCAGAGATCGCAAAGAAACAGTACCCAGCAAACAGAAACACTTCTTCGGAAGTTGCTTTTGCTTGAAGCCACATTTCCCAGGTGCTCCCTATGCGTATGCACCTGGTGAGTAGAAACGTACATTAGATTTTAAAAACTCTGTTGCTGAATAATGCCTTAGAGAAGGCACCACCTTTTTAAGAAGCAGGGTGTTTTTCTCTTGACGATGTGACTTCGAGTGGTAGGCGTAAGGTAGCTTAAAAAAATAAAAAAGAAGAAGGCAGTTTTCAGATGAGGAAGCAGTATCCTTTTAATGCCCCGAATACCCAGGAGGATGGAGCCCGTCAGGCTCTGACATGCCTCTTGTTCCAAGCTCTGCAAGTTCCCAGACCGCAGCCTTGCCGCAGCTCACTCTGACTTGGTTGAGTTTTCCTCCTGAGCAAATAGCCATGTTCTTAATGCCAGAGCATTTCTTTCTCCTGGGGTTTGCGAATGTCTATGGCGATTCGTTGCCATGCTGAGGTTTCATGAGATAAACTGCGTAAAGAATCTTACCTTGCACCAAAAGTAAAATGCTAAACAAATACCAGTAGTTAATAAATACTAGTGCCAATAGAGGTTATGTAAAAAAAAAAAAATTCCTTGTTAGTAATAGATGAATGCTGAAGTATTTATGAGGGAAACGACAGTGTCTGGGACTTGATTTTAAAAATTTCTCGTAAAAAAAATGTGTGCATATTCGTGGGAATGGGGAGGGATGAAAGTGGGTTGAGGAGTGATAGATGACACAAGATTGGCCCTTCAGGAAATTGTTCAGGCTGGGTGGTGGTTCATCCTTTCTGATTTTGTGGGTGTTTGAACATTTTCACGATAAAAAGTGAAAAGACAGAAATAAAAGATCTCAGTTGTTTGATCCACTCTTTCCCCTCTCGACTCTGCTGTTATGTAATTATCAGCAGGGATCCTAATGTGGGAAATTTGATTATGGGAGTTTTCACAGTGTGACTTCCACAAAGAGAAAGCTTGATGGATTATTTCTGGAGAGAGGAACCGTCAGGGTTTCCAAGAAAAGTGATGTGGAAATGAATAATGCGGATTCCTTGCTCAGTGATGCAGCTGGGTGGGTGGGCTCTTGTCAAACCTTCTGGGAAAACCTTGGGCTGGGGTGGCCCACGTAGCCGGCACTTAGTTGTGCAATGTCGGAAGGACCCACCTGCTCCTGCAGACTGGCTGAGCCCCGTGAGGACCACCATGGGTGGGATTTACTTGTGCTTCAGACCTAGGGCGATAGCTGGGACCATGCAGCAGTCTCAGGTCCACCCTGTTTCCAGGCTCTCTGGACATGACATTCTCAAAAGCCCTGGAGTCTTTCAGGGCTGGATACCCTCGAGGGAGATGCGTGCAGTGCAAGCAGGCAGTGGTAGCCAGCCTCAGGCATGGTTACAGGGTTTCCCACTAAGCCCAGAAAGGAGGATGGAATGCAACACGGGAAGTTCTCTCTCCGCAGCCTGTCACTGGGCCTGTAGGGTGGGGTGGAAACTGGCCTCTGAGTGACCACACCCAGTTCCCTATCCACTCTGGCCAAAGACTTTACATCCTCAACAGCTGCTGTCTGTGTTTGCCTTTCAACTCGGCTGCCTTGACCCGGCTCCCAGAGACCAATTTGCAGGAGACAACTGTGAGACTGGCGTTCCAATCATATCTGATCTGCACCACCTCCCCACCACCCTCCTGCCACACACACTTGATGCCTTCATTTCATTTCTAAGACAGCACTTATCCCAGGAAGTGTATCTTTGATTTGCCCCATCGTTTGGTTCTGGAGTTTTTAAAGGCTTATTCCAAAAGTTCATCACTTGAAATGTGGGAGGAATTGGTTCACTTTTTTAGTGGGCGGCAGTGGATTAAAGAAGAGGGTGATAAAGACATATTCATCATGCCTTGCTTGGACCACTCTGTGAAATGAGAATGGACAGAAAGTGATGCTTTAGGAAATATCTTGGCCTTTCTGTGTCGTAAATGATTTTAAAACTCAAGATATGACATGGGCTATGAACTTTCCCTTAAAGTCATTCAAACTCTTTAACATGGTAAAAGTATTCTTGGGAATTTCTATAAAGGAAATAATTCAAATGAAAAAGTGGCCAAATCTTTATATATACTTAGATGTTTATGGGAGAATCACTAATAACAGTGGAAACTCAAAACAACTTGTTGTACAGCAGCAGGGGAATGATGATATATCTAGGGGAAACGATATAGCCACAAAAGATGATAATTAGGAAGACTGCTGATCAATGAAAGTGTTATTAAGTCATGCTAACCAAGAACACAAAATTACATAAGCTTTATAATTATGTAAAATATTTCTTTATCTGAGTGAAGACTGGAAGGAAATTTGGGAGATCAAAAAGTGGTTGTGTTAAGTGGTAACAAAAGAGTGATGGTTTTGTGCTTTTTAAAAATACCTCTACTGTTGTAGACTTGTCTTAGTAATAAATAATTCCCTTTTTAAAAAAGAATGCCCAGGCTCCCTAACTTGTGATTGTTTATAAATTTGTACAATAAGTGAGAAAACAATCAAAACAGAGCAACTATCAAGTATGGAGATCAGGATGCAACTTATTGATGAGAAGAGTCAGGTGAGGGGATCTGACGATAACAGAGAAAATAGGTCTAAGAAGGCAGTTTTGAGAGAAGGATTTGCGTAGTTGAATATTTAGGAAAAGGGACAGGCACACACTAAATCATTATCTACATTGAGGGTGATGATATCTGAGGAAAAATATATAATAAAAAATAGATAAGAGATAGAGAAAAAAAAGAGGCACTTCCTTAGTCTTTCTGTTTATTTCTTTGGAATGTACATTATCTTAAAAACATTAATGGTCCATTTTTTGACTGATAGTTTCTCTGAAGGAATTCTCCCGGAGGAATAATTTAAATCATTTCCGATAATGTAGCAGAACTTGCAAGCACTCAAACAAAACAGCCTTTACACAAAGGAGATGCATCCTCCCCAAGATGCTCTCGCTCCAAACTTGTGTGGGTAGCTCAGGGCAAAATCTGATCCCTGGCTGCCAACGTTCCATATTAACGGAGTGAAGCTGACAATCTGCAGCCTCAGAAGGTTTTTGGAGAAGAGCCCAGGGTTAATCACAGCCTGATGTAAACCTTAGATTGTGGATGGACCATGAAAAAGACAGATTAGTGACTACTATGTGGTCAGATGATCCCAAATACTTAGATCTTTCAAGAGGAAAAAGAAAAACTTTCAGAATCATTTCCAGGGGGCAGACACTGTGGTAGGTCCAGTGAAAATGATAAGGTTTTGGTTAGACATGGCTCCTGCCCACAACCCAAAAAGTATATTAGGGGAATAAGATAGAAGAAAACTTCAAGTCAATAAACATACCTCACAGAACAAAATATTTTAAAAGCATTAAACTTTGAGTTAGGAAACCTGGGTTAAAATTCCAGCTAGGTTCTCTGATCAACTGTGTGATCTTGGACAAGTACCCAAGATTCAATTTCTGTAAAATGGGAATGAATAATGCCTACCTCGAAGCGGGTATGAAGATTTAAAAAGCTAATGCGTTTGAGAATCTGTCGAATCCATCATGGACTGCAGAAGGTAGTGGCTCTCAAACTTGACTGCACTTGGGGAAAACTCAGGGAGTTAACAAAAACAGTGATGCCTGAGTCACCCCTTCCCCCTAGAGATTCTAAATTAATTGGTATCATGTGTGGCCTTGGCAGTAGATGTTTAGAAGTATAAAACAGAAAAACAAACAAACCCACAATTACAGTTGGAGATTTCAATATTCTTCTCTCAATAATTAATAGAACAAGTAGATAAAAAATTAGGCTATAGAAGATTTAAGCAACATTATCAACCAATTTGACTTAATTGGCATTTTAATAACATCCTACTTAATGTAAAGAGTATACATAGAAAGTGTACATAGAAAAGTTTGCATAGAAAAGTGTGCATAGAGAAGTTTCTAATATAGATTATATTCTAGGCTATAAAATAAGCCTGAAAAATTTTAAAAAATATTTTAAAGCAGATAAAGTATGTTCTTTGACCACAGTGGAATTAAGCTAGATATTAGTAACTAAAAGATATCTGAGAAATATCCAATTATTTGGGGAAAAAAAACTTATGTACCTCTAAATAGAGAAGAAATCAAAAAGAAAAACTAAGAAATATTTGGAACTAATACATATTTACAGGGAAATTTATAGTACTAAACACTTAGAAGAAAGGTCTCAAATAAATGACCTTAGATTCTACCGTAAACAAGTGGAGAAAGAGTAAATTAAACCTAAACTTAGAAGAATGTAAATAATAAAATTAGAGAAAAATACCACAGTGAAATAGAAAACAAAAACAACAGAGAAAAATCAAGGTGTGTACTTTTTTAAAATATATTTTTATTTATTTCAGAGAGGGAGAGACAGAAACATCAATGATAAGACTCATTGATCAGCTGCCTCCCACAAAACCCCTACTGGGAATGAGCCTGCAACCTGGGCATGTGTCCCAACCATAATCAAACCCAGGATCCTTCAGTCCGAAGACTGAGACTCTATTCACTGAATCAAACAAGCTAAGGCCAAAAGAATGTTTTTGAGAAGACCAATAAAGTTGATAGACCTCCAGCCAGACTGATCAGGAAAAGAAGAGACAGAAGACAAAAATTAGTACTACGGTATTAGGAATGAGAGAGGTGATAGCACTATAGATTTTTATAGATACTAAAATATTATAAGGTAATATTAAGATCAATTTTATACCAATAAGATTGATCAACTTAGAGGAAATGGAAAACTTCTTGATAGATGCTGGAGGCAAAGACCAACAAGTAGTTAACATATAAATGCAAGAAGAGAAATCATCAGAAGGCTGGTGGACTTTGATATTCAGCAAGGGCTGAGGATCAGCATTGTATTACCCTGCTGATGGCCAAGGCAATTCCCTAATCTGATAATCTTTTATTGTTTACCTAACTTTACCATTGATGTCTGTTTGTTTTGCTAAAGGACAAATGTGTATTCTAGTAAATAAAAACCTATGGGTCCAGACATTCATGGAGCCATCCCACTAGAGAAGGGCCTCTGGTTGGTTCCCCCAATGCCTTCCAAATTTATATTTCTTGTCTAGTATATTCATTTGTGCACAGTCCCTTCTCCAAATTCTGAATCCTAGCTGCAAAAGGTTGTAGCAGATAGATACAATTCACCAAAGCTTATTCAAGAAGAAATAGCTGCCGAAACCGGTTTGGCTCAGTGGATAGAGCATCGGCCTGTGGACTGAAAGGTCCTAGATTTGATTCCGGTCAAGGGCATGTACCTTGGTTGTGGGCAGATCTCCAGTGTGGGGCATGCAGGAGGCAGCTGATCAATGTCTTTCTCTCATTGATGTTTCTAGCTCTCTGTCCCTCTCCCTTCCTCTCTGTAAAAAATCAATAAAATATATTTTAAAAAAAGAAGAAGAAATAGCTAAGCTGGATAGCTCTACTCTACATTTATTAAATAAATTGAATCTAGTGGTTAAAAATCTTCCCACAAGAAAACTTTAGTCCCAGATGGTGAATCCTATCAAAGGTTTAAATATATTTTATTGATTTTTTACAGAGAGGAAGGGAGAGGGATAGAGTCAGAAACATCAATGAGAGAGACATCGATTAGCCACCTCCTGCACAACCCCTACTGGGGATGTGCCCAAAACCAAGATACATGCCCTTGACCAGAATCGAACCTGGGACCTTTCAGTCCACAGAGTGACGCTCTATCCACTGAGCCAAACCGGTTTTGGCATATCAAATATTAAGATAATAGCAATTCTATATAAACACTTCATGTAAATTGAAGAGGAGGAAATATATCCCAACTCATACTATGATATCAGCATTACTGTTACCAAAAGCAGACAAAAACATTATAAGAAACTAGAGACCAGTAGCCCTCATAAGTATAGATACAAAAAATTTTAAGCAAATTTTAGCAAATAGAACCTAACAATATATTTTAAAAAATAGTAATAACCAACAGAGGTTTACTCCAGGAGTGTAAGCCTGGTTTGATATTTAAAAATAATCAATGTTATTCACCATATCAACAGACTTAAAAGAAAAAACATATATCTTAATAGAATTAGAAAAAGGATTTGACAGAATCCAAGACCCATCTCTGATTTTTTTAAAAACAACTCTCAGCAAAGTATGGAACTTCCTTTTTTTAAAAAATATGTTTTTATTGATTTTAGAGAGAGAGAAAGGGAGAGGAAGAGAGATGGAAACATCAGTGATGAGAATCACTGATTGCTGTCTCCTGGAACCTGCAACCCAGGCATATGCCCCAGCTGGGAATTGAACTGTGACCTCCTGGTTCACAGGTCAATGCTCAACCACTGAGCCACGCTGGCCTGGCCAAGAGTATGGTTCCATTTATCTAAAGTTCTAGAAAATGAAAACTAGTGTATAGGAGCAGAAAGAAGGTATGTTGTTGCAGGATGAAGGGAGGGATTACAAAGGAGCAGGAGGAAATTTTGTGTGTGATTAGCTTGACTGTGGTGATGGTTTCACAGGTATATAACATACATAAAAACTCATCAACTACATATTTAAATATGTGCAGCTTATTGTATGTTGTTTATAACTGAAGCATGCTGTTTTTAAAATATTATTCATGTGATTCTAATATGCAGCTAAGTTTGAGGACCACTGGAGCACATATATAACTATCCTAAGTCCTTCAGTCTCTGGTGTAAAGGTTGGGTTGCTATTAACGCACAGAGAATTTTCTATTGTTCAGATTGCAATATGTTACAAATCTCAAACCTATAGGGTAATCAGAGAATGAACATACAAATCACCAGATAAAGTCAGTTTAGTGGTTCCAGGACCTTCATGCTAAGCCGTCAGGAAATACTAAAAACATTACTAATCTGAAATGAAATACAGTAAGAGATGCAATCCTTTAAGCTTCCAGGGCTGTAAATCACTCACAGTCCAGAGATGATTTTGGAACTGGTAATTTGGTGAAATTGCTCCTCCCATCTCTTCTGTACTCAACTTCTGTACTACCCTTACTTTATCAGAGTTTGTTATTTGAACTCATTCCATTTTCTGCTTCTCTTTCCTTTGACCTAATCTGCAGGGCTTCAGTACTTGCACATACTTAAGAAGTTGCTAACTTTGTTATGCTATGCAAGACTTCCTTAAATTAGTATATTTCCCCTTTCCTCTCAATGACTCAAACAGAACAAACTATAAGGGACCTGAAATTGGCCAAATGAGACCTCGCCTATTCATTGTGCCCAGTTTGGTTCAGAGGCAAGGAATGACCTAGAGTGGGCATATTTTAACCTTCAATGTGCATATGAATCACCTGGGGATCCTGCCAAAATGCAGATTTAGAGTCAGTAAGAGCAGGGTGGACCCAGATTCTGTATTTCTGACCAGCTTCTTCCTGGCAATGTAGATGCTGCTAGTTGGGTTGCAAGGCAAATGACCTTTCAAAGTCCTTTCATCCCTGGGACACTATGAAGCAACAATGGCCCTAGTAGGGAAGAAGTCATTCAAGTCAAAGGGAGGAACACTGTTAGCACTGCCTTCGATGACAGTCTCCAAGTTATGAAGCAAACCTCTGCATTACAGAAATGTTTATACATCTGGTGAGGGTAAGAATTCATTTGTCCTAATGATTTGCAATAGATAGAATGGGTTTTGTAGGTTATAGTTCACTCAAGCCACTTTATCACTGTTACATCCAACCACCTCTCTTGTATGTTCACTTTGTTACAAAAGATGTATAATATTGAGGTATGAAACTATGAAACGAATGTTTAGTGTACTACATAGCTGATTTTTCAGTTTCTATGACAAAGAGGCTGGTTTCTCTTTTAGATAGTGAGAGAATCATCTTGCATGTCCTGAACTTTCCTTTTCTTGAGGTAAAGATAGTGCTGGTAACAGAAGCAGTTGTTTCTAAAGATTTAGAGGTACAATAAAATCCATTGGAAAGACTTACAGGACAATGCTGAGGCATGGGAGTGAATCTTCCTGGGAAAGCTGGCTATATGTAGGCCTTGGGTGGGTCTTTCTCACCCATTACTTTCTTTCATTCCTCTCTGCTTTGTACATCAAACTGCATGATTTTTTCCCCGAAGCAAATTCGTGACTTTTTGGAAAGGAATAAAACTGACACATTTAACAAACACATTTCAGATATATGCGAACTTGCAATTTAAACAAAGTGTCTGTGATGTGCCTAAAACCAGACTAGTGTATATTTTCATCAAAATTGTTATTATGGGTAATTTTCCATCTCAGTTTACTTTGCTATTTAAATTAGTTCGTCATGATTTTCAATAAAAATAACTGAGAAAAATACATCCATAAAAGCTAAGAGTATATCCATATTCATAGCTCTGTAGTCCATGTCCAGGATTGCTTATTAAATGATTACAAGAGCAATTTTCTGTCTTTCAAGTCCATTTCTGCAGAAGAATTTGAATCACCACTGGAATGAATGTGGTAACGAGAGTAGTTCTGTCAACAATATGTGACACGAGGGAGGGGAAAGTAGAAGTTGGGCTGTCTGGACGATGGTTTTGGATGAGGTTTGGGATTTTTGTTGTTGCCAGAAAACTCAAAGTTCAAAGGCAGTAAAAAAGCATATTGATTATTAGCTCTGGACTCGTCAAGAACTAGATTTATATATGAATTTTACTAATGTTTTACACATGGTCTTCTTTGTGTTTAAAAAATGTTGTACCTGGGTTAAAGACTAGGGCCAGCTGAAAGCAATTCCTCTTCTTGTCATCTCTCCTCCAAATCATGACCATTTAATAGGTAGATATTAAATCTCTAAGAACAACAGGGAGGGTGGCTGGCACAAAAGAGCTGGGATTGTTATCGTCCCTGTTGGTGCCATAAGATCTTTGTGGCTTATTCTTCTTCCCAAACCATCTATTCCAGAGGCCACATTCCTGGGGATATCTGGAGAACCAAGCTGACTACTTGCCCATCTGCCAGTTCATCTCTCTTTTGCCCAGTTTATCAAAGATATTTGGATCTGCTGATACAAATTTCAGCCCCATGGGTTTTCATTAAAAAGTATGTTGCTAACATTATTGAGTGTGTTGTGCTAAGCACTTTATAGAAATTGTTTAATCCTCATGATACCCATTTTACAGGTGAGAAACCTGAGACTCTGGCAGGTTGCAAAATTTGCGTAAGTCCTCAAGGCCAGGATCCAAAATACAGATAATTTGGCCTCAAAAACATGCTCTTAGCCACTATTTATCCTGCCTCCCTCATCTGTAGAGTCTTCCAGGATTTGGGAACCAAAGGAGTTTGGGTGAGAGACAAGGATAAGGACTCTCTATTGTAGTTTCTTTAAATCTTCACAGTCACCTATTTACTTATTCAACAGCAACTTGCTTCTGCTCAACTAAGCCAGAAGCACACTTTCAATTACAGGTTATGGTATCGCTCTAAGGCAGACACCTTTCCTTGGTAAGTGGCCTCCACACTGATCCAGGGGCTAAGTCTTCTCCAGCCCTGTTTGTGTTTTAAAACCTGCCCCTCTGGTCACAGTGGAATGAGTACCAAGCTGGGTCAACAAGATTCTTTTTCCTGGAATTCTGAAACTGGGAAGGAGAGGTGGAGAGCTGGTTGCTAATAAAGCTGGATCTGTGGTGTGCAAACTTAGCGTAACATGCAAACTCATGAACTGTAGGGAAGCCATTTTCTCCCACAAATGAGAGCCGGGAGAGGGAAGGGGAGGAGAGAAGAGGAAAGAGAGAGGGAAGAAGAGAGAGGAGAGGTGAGCAGAGGAGAGGAGAGAGATAAAATAGGAAGAATATGAATTGGTCAACAAAGAAGCTGAGACCAGAGAGACAGTGGACTTTTTGCCAGCTTTCCAGTATATGGACCCAGTTCTTCATGAAGCATCCCTATTTCTTGAAAAACACCCTCTTTTTTTGCTTAAGCTGGCCCCAAGTTGCTTTGTAATCAAAATCCTGATTAAGGCTCATTCAAACTCCTATAAGGCCCAGGAACTTGGACACCTCTGTCTCTCTCCAGAGTCCAACAAAGACTGTTTTTGCTCTCCATTCTCTGCTTGGGTGTGCTCTAACCCTCTCCACTTTATCTTGAGTCTTTATCCAGTCACTGACTGGTATTGCCTGAACCCAAGCTCTCTTCTTTCCTGTCCACCTTACATTCTACTGTAAGATCAATCTTATAAAGGTTTGTTCTCCCCCATGTGCTATTTTCCAGCTTAAAATCTTCAGTGGCTCACTAGCTCCCAACTGTGTCTTGTGGAACACCCAGAGGAGATGATGCATGATAAAAGGAGTTCTCTGGTCAAGGACTCTGGGAAATCCTAGTTCCTCTTCACCACTTTGCCACACATATGAGCAATAATAAAGGCTTGAGAAGTTCTGCTTATAAATCATGCCCACTACCACCCAAAAATAACAACACAAAAAACCCCACTTGAATTTGACTCAATGTTTCCTTTCTTGATGTCACACCTCCAGTACAAGGAGAAATAGCTACAGAATTTATATCTAAAAGAATTATCAAACATCTTTTTGGCCCTCTGCCCATGTACACCATATGATGTCCCCATTCAAGTCAAACGTGAATATCTTCCTTATTAATAAATTTATCCATTCTATGGAGAAAAGGACACAGGCTTACCCTATTTCAATGCCTATTGGCCTCACTCTTAGCACTAGATAATTTCCATCAACATGTTCTTCCAACATATATCCCTTGTGATGCAAGGTACAGCTGATCATGCCCCATTCTAGAAAGGGCACTGTAAGTTGGTTTAAAGGTCTCCTGTGAACTGGGGTCTTGTCATCATGTCTGGTCAAGAGGGATCTTCCAGAGCTTCTGCCCAAGAGCCTTTTGAAAACTAAAAGATACCTGGCTTGATGTGGGCATATTGTGAGATAAAGCCTCCACTGTGAAGGCTTATGGGATTCTATTTCTCCCCTACAGTCCACACGGGCCTATAGCCCCTGGGGCAGCCACCTGGCTGATACTCCAAGGTCTCTAATCTAAATGTCTGGAAGGCTTTAGGAGCCTCATTTAACTGGCTTATCCTGGGTGCAGAGGCTCCTTGCATAACACTGGCTTCTTTGGAGAAAGAATATTTTGGCAGTCTGCCTTGAGGCTGCAATCCCTGTGGGAAAGAAAGGCATGGCCTCCAGAAGGCCTGTTACAGTGAACGTGGTGGGGGCCAAGAAAGCAGAACTGTTAACCCATCTGCATCCAATGATTGCAGAATTCTGATGAAATGGCCCAGGACTACCCCAAATATCTGGTACTGCAATATCCTCTACTGAGAAGGCACTTAGGGGAACAGGAGAAGAGAGAGAGGTGTTTTTCTCCAAAGGGTCCTGTCCTGCCTTTACTCTCTCTGGTGCCTCTCTGTCAAACTGTGTGATTGGCTCACTCACAGCTGCGAGAGCAGCTAAAAAGCAACTGGATATGAAGGGAATTATGTCAGGGTCATTGGCCTCAGGCCTTTATTACTCTATATGTAGTAAATAAAGTCACTTTGTTACCTACCATAAAGGAGATACTATCTATCTACCTACCTACCTACCTACCTACCTATTATCTATCTATCCATCCATCCATCCATCTGGTAATTTTAAGTACACCGTTTGGTTGTTCATTCAACTTGACCTGACTTTGCTCATTAATCATGTGTTTAAAGTTGGTTCCAGTTGTTCTTTCTAGTTTTGTTCTCTTTACTCTTGGCCTGGCCATTTCTGATGGCCAAAGAAATAAATCCCTCTGTGTATGGATTACTTTCATTCATTCATGTGTGTGTGTGTGTGTGTGTGTGTGTGTATAAATACACACACATATATATATGCCGAGCCAGCACAGTCATGGGTGAACCTGGAGGGAGTGGTGAAGAATTTAGAAAAGACAAACAAAAAAGCTGGGGCTGGGTGGTACCGTATAGCCAGATTCCAAGAGGCAAAGTCAGGGCATGGTTAAGATGTTTACACCGTTCTAGTGGGTTTCAAATCTACTCATTTACACGCACTTGATCAAGCTTTGTTTACTTGCTGCACCTCCCATATCACTCAGCCACTTGGGACCACAGGTTCAGACCATAAGGTCAAGCTTGCAGCTATAGCCTTTGACTATAATTGTGCTGGGACTTGCACATGGCTTTGCCATGAGAGGATCGTGCCCTCTCATTAGTCCCAGGCTTGAACCTGTCCAAACTCTGTAGCTGCTCTCCATGTATGTATACATTCTCTATTATGTACCAGTATTTTTCTGAACAATTAGAATATATTAGTGAAGAAAACAGATAAAGATCCCTAAAGAGGGCAGAGAGGGGATAGATAATAAGCAATAAACATAACAAATACATAAATTACATAGTATGTTAGAAGGTAATAAGTGCCATGGGGATCAAAAAAAGAGCAAGATTGTGTAGGTTAATTGTGACCAAGAGCACTGGGGTGTAGGGAAAAGGGCAAGTTTTTGTATTAAATAGGGTGGGCCTCATTGAAAAGATGAGATCTAAAGATTAAAGGAGTGAAAAAGTTTGGTAAGTAGATTTCTGGGGCGAGAGTGTTTAGGTAAAGCGTTCAGGTAGAGCAGAGAGAGACCTCAGAGTGAAAACATGCTTAGTGTGTTGGAGGGACAGTAAGGAGGCTGGACAACTGGGATGAGTGAGGAAGAGAAAGACAGAGAGGTGAGAGGCAGATAATGCAGGGGTAGATAATGCAGGACCTTTTTGGTCATTGTAAAGACCGGTTTTCATACTGAGAGAAATGAGGAGTTACTGAAGAGTTACTCTAAAAAAAATGGGGAAGGAGGCTACTGAGGGTTTTGATTAGAGGAGTGATATGATCTAAGGTATATTTGTAAAGGATCACTCTGGCTGCTGTATTGAAGGCCAGAGTAGAAGCAGGAAGACGTGGCAGGAAGCTACAGCAGGTGAGAGTAATGAAGACGTGGCAGCAACAAAGGCGGTGAGAAGTGGTTGGATTTTGGATGTATTTTGAAGCTCGAGTGAATTCCTGCATGACTTCGTCAGCATGTGAGATGAAAAGAGGAGTCAAGGATGGCTTATGCTAGGAAAGGCTATTTGTAGATCAAGCTTGAGGGAGTATATAAAGAGTTCAGTTTTGAACATCTTGAGTTTGGAATTGGATATGAGAGTCTAGAATTCAGGGAAAAGGGCTGGGCTGGAGATATAAATGTGGGTCATGAGTGGTACTGATGATGGTATTTCAAATCAGGTATTTGTATGAGATCATCAAAAGAGATGGGTAAGGAAGAGTAGAGGACTGGGGCTTAGCCCTGGACACTTTCATATTTAGAGGTCAGGGAAAAGAGGAGGAATCTGAAAAAGACACCAAGGCAACCAGAGTTTGAGAGAGGAGGAGAAAACCCAGAGGGTGAGATGTCTAGAGGCCCAGTGAAGAAAGTGTTTCAAGGAGAAGGATGTGGTCAATTACATCAGATGCTATTAATCAATAAGATGAGTACCAAGAATTGACCATTAGATTTGGCAATACGTAAGTCACAGTAACTTTGACAAGGACAATTTTTGTGGCCATAAAGCCCGATTTGGGGCTGGTTTAAGAGAGAAATGGAGGAGAACTGAACAGGGCAAGCATAGATGATGCCTTTGAGAAGTTTGCTCTAAAGGGGAACAAACAAATGGGGTAAAGTCTGCCAAGGGAAGTGTAGCTATCACAAGGCCTTGTTGTTTTTGCATATGTGAGAAGTTCTAGGATGTTTGTGTGCTGATGGAAATGCTCCAGTAGAGCGTGACAATTCGGTGTAAGGGAGAATTGCTGAAGTAAGGTCCTTCTTTGAGCAGGTGAGAGGGATGGTATTGAGTGCACAGTGGAAGGTTTTGCTTTTGATGGATGGGTCATCTCTGATAATAGGCAGAAAGACAAAGTATGAAAATGCAAACTGCTGGGCAGGGGATAATTGTGATGGTGGGGATCTGTAGTTCTCTTCTAGATGCTTCTATTTTCCCAGTGAAAAAAGAGTCCAATTAGCAACTGAGAGAGGATGGGAAGAAAATGTTGAGTTTGAGAAGAGAGAGGAAGGTATAAAAGTGTCATCTCAGAGCATAGGTGAGTGAATGGAGCAGGGAAATATAACTATTGGGCAGCAGTAAGAGCCCACTTGAGTTTTACCATCATAAATTTAAAGTGAGATCAAATAGTGTGGCTGTGGGGTTTTTTGTAGCCAGGTGTGGAGTAGTCAGAGACTTGAAATTGACTCCGTCTATTGTCATGCCAGGCAAGAATAACAAAGACAAGAAGCAAAGAGTTGAGAGTATGGGAAAGGATGGTTATAATGATTGGTCATGAACTTTACCCTGGGTCAGAAGGAGAGTAAGAACATCAAAGGGGCAATAGTGAAGGGTGGTGGGATCAATAGATTGGAGGTTCTGGTGGGGTCAAAGGATGGTTGGATTTGGGCAAGGAGGTGGGGGGGCGGAGAAATAGGAGGTTGGGGTCAGAGAGTGGGATTCATAAAATTGAGATTATGAAGGGGTTGCATTTATGAGTAATCACAACTATGAATTGAGTGGAGGGAACATCACTGGAGGGGGAAGAATTCAAGGGCCTGAGAGGCCTGGGTATTGGAGGGGTTATCTATGTGTACATTAAAATCATCAAGAGGTAAAATAGTATTGGAGAGAGTGACAGTGAACTAAGATCTACAATAACTGAAAAATGACCCGTGAGATCAGGAGAAGACAGTGATCAATAGAATCTGATGGCATAAAATTCAATGTGCAGTGCAAAAGTTTAAACAGGAGGGAGGGGCTACTTCTAAAAGTGACAGTGAGGGGTATGGAGACACCTATTTCCCCCCATGTCTAATGATGAGGGCTGTCAGAGAAAAATCAGGCTCTGCTTGAGAAGGTTGTAGGGATAGCAGTGAACACATGGAAGAGGCAGGGGTCCCCTGAAAGGAAGTAAGAGAATGCTCAGGGAATAGGTTGAGGATAAATTAGGAGATTTTGCCAATTATGGATTCTGAATGATAGTGGCCAGAGAGGAAGAGTTTCAGGACTTGGGGAGGGAGGGAGAACTCACAAAATAGGGAAAAAATAGGGGCGCAAGGGGAATAGAGAACTGGAGATGAGGTGACCTGAGAGCTAGGGAGATTTTAGGACTGACATACACAGGGACAAAGACACAGAGATTAGACCTAGTGGATGCAAGGCAGATGATAGTGGTGAGACTGAGTGTTGGGGTTCAGAAAGTGTTTCAGGGGCTCTTTCCCATCTGGTGATGGGGAGCAGTTAGGGGAGGCTCTCTGAATTGAGTGTGCCCTGACCCAGCCTGGCAACGCCCCCTCCCCCGCTAAGTGTTTATCTTTTCCAAAGGCTGCACCCAGCAATGGAGACAATTCTGACTCTGCCATATTATCCACCAGCTTTAAAAGAGGCCAGATAGATTTTCCTGTCTCTGATTACAGAACTGGTCATTTCTCCAAAAGCCCTAAAAGTACTTCATCTTACCCTCCTCCTCACTCCAGAGTACACATCTGGGGCTCTGTTGACACATGAGCTATTGCCAACAATAAAAGGTCTGAATTCAAATATTCACAGAGCTGAAACCCTCCCATGTGTGCATTTGGGTAAGTTAAGGCAGCACTGAGGTCTCTCAGAGAGTCTAAGGCCATTTCACCCATTATATATCTCTGTACAACACCTCGGCCCCTCTCTGCCCACACAATAAACTGCTTGGGCAGGAAAAGCTTCCAAATTCGGGGAAGATGGTTTTCCCTCATGTAATCCACATTTCAGAAAACAGCTGCTCACCATCTTGGTGAATGAGTTCGTGCTTCAGTTTCTGGCTGCCCAGACCCCCGTTAATCACTTGGTCCTCATCTTCATTCAGCTCTTCTTTGGGGTTTAGCTCTGTCCTGGTCCACAGCCAGACCCATTCCTTTGGGCTCACTCACGGCCTGCGTCGGCAGCCTCTAATCACCTCCAGGGTTTGTTTCTGGACACCGCCCAAGGCACTTCCAGCAGGTTTGGGGAAGGGAGCCCAGGATGCTAACAAAAGCTCGGTGTTTGCTGAGTTAAAGAAAAGGATGAGCTCCTGGGAAACAGGTGATGGTTTTTTGTTGTTGTTGCACGTACATGAAAGCTATTTGAACACCAATTTCTCATCTTGTGGTCTTCTTAGGACCCCAGAAATATTCTCTGCCCTGCTCTGGCTTGGCCTGACACCTTATCTCGGGGAGCCCCACTTTCTCTCCTGTCCTCTCACCTTAACGAACCTCCATTATTCTCCCTTAACCAGCTTTCAGAAGAAGATATCCATACTGGAATGTGACTAAATTATAGACTCAATAGTTACCTCTTTGGTGAATATCTTCATTTTAGTGAAGAAGGTCAGCAAATTCAAAAGCCTGTCGGCCGACCAGTAGGGTGGGTGGGAGTCAAAGGATGAGAGGGCTGGGCCTGTGGCGGACTGCAGAGTACATGTCAGTGTGGCCAGATGTTCAGATCTTGGGGGAGAAGCTAAAAAAAAAAATCCAGATATTTCCTTGTAATCTCCCAATGTTAAATATTTGGTAATTGGTACAACTTACAAAACTATGCTAGGGCCTTGGCTGGGTAGCTCAGTGAATACTTGAACTTAGACCTTTTCTGTTTGGTAGTAGCCCATGCGTCAGTATGCTACCCTGGCTGGTAGCTCGGTTGGTTAGAGTGTTGTCCTTAACTATGTTAAGGTTGTGGGATCGATCCCCGCTCTGGGCACATACAACAATCAATCAATGAATGTATAAATGAGTGGAACAGCAAATAGATGTTTTTCTCTCTGAAACCAATAAATAAAAATTTGAAAAAATATATATATTAGGAAAGTGAGACAAAACATACCTTTGGGTCACCGTGGGCCATGGCCCAAGGTGAGATCCAGTGACCTGGGTAAATTTAAGCACACATCTGGTTCCGTGTTACACCCAACGGCCCTTTTATGGTTGATTTTCAGCAAAAAGACCACCTGGGGCTCCTGGTGGTCCTGAAATCACACAGGAAGGGCTTGTCCAGGGCTGACTCTCTCAGTCGGTGGCAAGGGCCCTTCAGGAAAGCCATCAAATTCAACGGGGCGGCAATCACTCCAATCTGCTCCAGGAAGGTGGTCCTCACTCTGAAAGGCAGCTAAGGCTATAGTGGAGTCATTTCCATCTCTGGTCAGAGACCAACAGCTGATAATCCCACAGCAGAGGCTTAAGAGCTGACCACTGAAGTCAGATCCCTGAGTTCAAACCGCTCCTCTACTAGCTGGGTGTCCTTGAGCTAGTTAGTTAGCCTCTCAGCCTCTCTGCCCTCAGGTCCCTCAGGAGTAAGATGGGGAATTAGTAGTACCTTCTCAATAGGACTCAGCCAGCTAGAGGTTGCAAAGTGCTTCCCTCCCTAGCACGGTGAAGGAAGAGAAAGCCCCCACATGGGAAAAGAGAGTTCAGACTTCATTTTTAGGATTACTCGCTATGTTTCAAAACAAGGATTCATTTATTTCGTGGAAGCTTATGTTTACAGACATATTGAAGACTGGTGATGCAGATCTGTTTCACTCATCACCTTCAAACCTGTTCTTTCTACCCTTGCTCCAAGCCCCCAGATCTCTGTTTCCTGGGGACAGCTTTTTTGTATCCTTAGCCCCAGAGAGTGGAATTTCATGAACCCTTCCCCCCCCAGTGGAGTCTCTAGCTGCCCTCAGACTCAGAAAGCACCCCCCCAAACCCCCGGAGCCCCTGGGAAGAAGCCTGCTGGGAAAGCCTTTTTAGTGTGCTCCATTTCCTCTCTGCATGAACTCCCAGCTTCTTCCTTTCCCCTCTTTGAGATCCACTCTGCCTCCAGCCGCCCCCCCGCCCCTAACACATAGTGCTGCAAAAAATAAAAATAAAAAAAATGTTAGACTCAAATGGTAAATTGTAAATCTGACTCCGGTGTTGCCTTCCATCCAAAGGCAGCCTCCCTCCTCCATCTCCAGAGAGGATCCTGCCTTTCTGGTAGTAGACTGGGGTCCCTGGGAGAAGCCTTCTAAAAATAGGCGTCCGGAAAGGGAGGGAGCGGCCTGCAAGGGGACTCAGGGAGCTGTATCCTGCGTAAAGGGAAAACCCTCAGGTTGAAGGGCCCTTGAAGGGGGCTCCGGTGAGGAAGGGGAAGCCAGGCCTCTGTTAGCGATGCAGCCCGCCCCTCCCCAGGCGGCGAGGCCCGCCCGCTGCGCCGCGATGGCCGGAAGTGCTGGGCTCGGGGCGGGCGGGCGGACGGGGGGCCGGGAGGGGCTGCGGAGAGCGGTCTCTGGCGGGACGCGGGTATTTACAGCACCCGTGTTGGGGGGCCTGCCTGCACCTGGATGTATGCAGGGTGCGGCTGCAGCGGGTGGGGGTCCATCCTGCTGCGGGGGCGGATGCGGGGCTCTGGCCGGAGTGGGAGTCACCGGAGCCAAACCGGGGGCCATGTGCGCGCAACCCGGGGCCGAGCGGCTCTTCCCGAGCTGCGTCTGCCCAGCAGGCGGGGTGCGGCCCGGGGCGGCCCGGGGCTTTCCAACCCCGCCTCGTGGGACCTTCTCCGCGGCCGGGGGCGAGGCAGGTGCGGGCGGCGGGGGCGGGGGTACCGGGTGACAGACGCAGTCCCGGAGCGAGGCCTGCGCGCCGCCAGGGAGGCCGGCGAGCACGTGGCGGCGGCGGCGGCCCCTCCCGGTCCGGCCTTTGTCCGCGTGCGCGCCCGTCCTCCGGCCCCGAAGCCGAGCTGGCCTCCTCGCCACGTGCCGGGCGGCTCTCCGACGGCGATGGCGTCACACCGGCGTTCTTTCCTGCCTGTCCTGGGGGCTTTTCGAGAGCCTCGAGGGCAGGGCTTGATGCTGGGGAAGGCTCGGGCATTTTTTTTTGGGGGGGTGCGGTGGGGGCCCCGCGGAGGCAGCCACCTGCGCGTGCCTCCGTGCAGAGCCGCCCGGACGGCCCTCCCCCCAAGCAGACGGAGAGGCCGCCGCGGCGGGGAGGGTGCGGGAGGCCCAGGAAGGCGGCCCCTGGGGAACAGAGAGCTTCCTTTTCTCCTCGGCCCCGGGAAGCACAGAGGGGGCTGCACCGCCGTTAGCGTCGCCCAGTGGCTCAGAGGAGAGGCCGAGGCTTGGAGAAGCCACGAGACTTGCCCCAATATGACCCAGCGAGTGGCAACTTCAGCTTCCAACCCGGGCTCGGTGGCCCGGGCTGGGGCTGGGGAGGGGGGAACGCCCCAGGAAGCCGGGGGTGGGCGCAGCGCAGCGGCATGGAGAGGAGTGGGAGCCCCGGGGCCGGTGGGGGCCGCCGGGACCAGGGGCGGGGGAGGCCGGCGAATGGGAACCCCGAGGGGGAGGCCGGCGAGGCCGGGGCAGCTGCCGGAGGCGGCGGGGACGGCCGCGCCGCCGGGCCCCCACCTGGGGCCGCGCTGCGGTCGGGCAACGAGCGGCTGCATTCCGCGCGGCGCAGAGGAAATGGCTGGGATTCCTCCCGCGGCGCCTCGCTCGGGTTTCGGGGCGGGAGGGCGGGGCGGGGAGGGCGCCCGAGGGACCGGGGGCCGCGCGCAGGCGCCGCGGGGCGCTGTCGAGGGCCGCCCGGGCTCCCCGCCACGCGCCCCGGCGGGGCCCTCTTTCCTGGCAGCGCACCCCCCAAGCCGCTGCCAGCATCTGGGATCCCCCGCACACTCGTCGGGCCTGCCCAGCCTCCTGGCCCCCGAGCCTGGCCCTGGTTCTGGCTCAGGCCCTTGGGGTCCACCACCTGCGGAGCCGTCCAGCATTGCTGCTGCTCAGGCCCCACGAGGAGGACGCAGAGGGAGGAGGACGCAGGGGCTCGGGGTAGGGAGGCCTCCGCTAGTCCCAGCCTCCGCTGGTGCAAAGCCCTCGCCCCGGATGGCTTCTGCTGTCTTAGGCCTGGCCTTCGTGGCTGGCGAGCAGGCCTTGCTTTATGCTACAGGCCTTGAGAGCAAGGCAGCGGGTTTGCTTGGAGCAGTGATTCTCAATCTGGGGGTCGAGCGACCCTTTCACAGGGGTCACCTAAGACCATCGGAAAATGCAGATATTTACACCACGATGCATAACAGTAGCAAAATTTCATGGTTGGTGGTCACCACCACATGAGGAACTGTATGCAAGGGTCGCGGCCTTAGGAAGGTTGAGAACCACTGGCTTGGAGGGCGAGGCTGGCCCCTCATGCTGCTCCCTCTGGCTGACACCTGCAGCTGGGTGGCCCAGTATGAGGATGTAAGAGTGGGGAGCAGGGTAGTGAGACCACACCACTTAGATCAGAGCCTGAACCTGACTTCACCTGGTCCTGAGTAATGGCCGTCTCCCACGGTTCCAGAGTGTGGAGGCATAAGGGGGGGGGGTGGGGAGTGGGGGCAGGGTAGGAAAGCCCCTTGGGGTCAGCACAGCTTAGGAAAACCACCCCTCGGTAACCCTGGACAGGACCAACACTTAATTGGGGTGAGGGTGGGGGAAGGTGGATGGAGGACCCTAGGTTGGGGCTCACGTAACCTCTGCTAGGACGGTGGCGGTGGGGCTAGAATAAGAGCGGGTTGACTCAGATCTCTCTTCTTCTTCGGTCTCCACTTCACTGGGGTGGCAGGTCCAATCTAGAATAGCGTTGGAGGGACCTTTACCCTCTGGTCCATTCTCCCAAACTGAGGTCTTCTGTGTTCATGCTCCCCAGCCTTTGTTCTTCATCATCCGGGAAGGTCCTCCTTTCCCTCTCTGGCTGCGAGTCCCATGTTCAACTCAAATCTCTTCTGTTCTTTGTGAATTCTTCCTTGACCCCCCACCATCTTCTGCACGCCCCTCTCCCCGCATCTGCTTCCACAGCATCCATTATTTCACCTTTCATACCGGATCAATCACACATAGTTGCTTAGACATTGGTCTCTCCAGTTTAATAATAGCGTCACACAGTTGAAGACTGAATCTTATCTATCTATCTATCTATCATCTATCTATCTATAATCTATCTATTGATTTCAGAGAGGAAGGAAGAGGGAGAGAGAAACATCAATGATGAGAGAAAATCGTTGATTGGCTGCCTCCTGCATGCCTCCTTTCCCCCCACCCCCCTTCACTGGGGATAAGCCTGCAACCCAGGCTTGTGATCCAGAGACCTCTGCCTAGCACCCCTGAAGCCCCTGGTACCTCTTCCCCAACCCTTCCCCACCCCAGCTGCCTCAGGAGACTTTCTATCTCCCATCTGGGCTAGGGCAAGGTCTCACCCTCTCAGAGCCCCAACCTGCGATCTCTCCCACTGACCTTCCCTACACAACCACAGGCGCCCTCATTAGCCCGTCCAGAAAGAGGAAGGCTCTGCCCACAGTGACTGCGACTCTGGTCATTGGACCAGGAACACAGAAACCACCTTCAGTGCTCACTGTGCTCCCATAGGGGAACCCAGTAGTTCAAACCTGGGACCCTTCGGCCCGCAGACCAACGACCTACCCACTGAGCCAAACCAGCTAGGGCTGAATCTTAGGTATCTTTGTGGACCACTGGTTGCATGGTAGCTTGCTTTACAGTAAAGACACTATTTAAATGTTGAATGAAGGAATGAGAGAAAGAGGAAGGAATTGGGTAAGCACAGTAGAAACGGAAACAGAGACCAAAAGGAAAGCAGGCCAAATGGGGATCTTGTTAGAAAGCGCTAACTTTCGCTTCTGACACATACAGAGAATCTGCCACCAAAGCCCTGTCCAGGCCTCTCTCTCACCCAGGGCAGAGGGCTGGGCACCACTGCTTTCCCCAGAGCACGCTGGCCTTCACATCTTGTTCCTAACCTGACTCCAAGGCCCGTCCTCACTCTTACCCCGGCTTTAGTCAGTCTCTGGGCTTGGTTTGGTTTATATATACCTGTTCCCTCCCCCACCCTCTCCCACCTCCACCTCCACTCCTTCTGATACTGGCCCTCCTCCTTTCTCCACCCAGGGCTCAGGAGGGTCTGATTCCCCATGAAGGGGTGCTATTCACCCATTCCACATAAGACTGGGGCACAGAAGATGCTGCCCTGGCCCACGGCTGGGGACAAGGATGGTGGTGGCTGTCTGTTTGCTCCTAGAGTGGGATGACTTCAAGCTCAGGAGCAGGACAGAGACATAGTTTCGCAAACGGATCCACATCACCTCTGAGTGAGTCCAAGTTAGCCGCTTCCATTTCCGCCCTCTCTAGGGGCTTCTGAGTAGCCAGATGGAGGCCTGAGGAGGAACTCTCCTGCAAGGCCCTGGGAGGGGACAGGAGCCCAGAGACAGCCGGTCCTCCTGCACTTGCTCCTCCTCAGACAAGCCTGGTTGGGGAGTGAGTGGAGGAGTGAGGGTTGGAAGGGGGGAGGGGCAGGGAGTGAGATATAATTTTCAAGGTTTCCCCTGGGCACTCACCCATGAGGAGCAGGCCCAGAAGGCCTTGGCAGACCCTTCACACAGACACAGACAGACAGAAACACAGACAGCTCAGAGTGACAGTACTGGTTCTGGGAAATTTGGAAGTCAAAACCCCTACATTTTTTCACAAGAAAAGGGAACAGATTTTGGCATCTTTGCTCCAGAAACAGGAACTGACCAAGACTGTGACCTCTGATAATCACTTCCTCATCTCCGTGTTCAGAAGGGGGTGGGTTCCTTCCACCCTTCGGTTTTTCTCCCCCTGTTCTGTGGGCAGCAGCCCCAGGGTTTTATGGAATAGGAGGGGAGAGAAAGGAAGGGAAAGGGAGAAAGGCAGAACAGAGAAGAGAAGGGGGAAATATTTAAAAAAGAATTTTTAAAAAAATATATTTTATTGATTTTTTACAGAGAGGAAGGGAGAGGGATAGAGAGTCAGAAACATTGGTAAGAGAGAGACATCGATCAGCTACCTCCTGCACACCCCCTACTGGGGATATGCCCGCAACCAAGGTACATGCCCTTGACCGGAATCGGACCCTTCAGTCCACAGGCCGACACTCTATCCACTGAGCCAAACCGGTTTGGTGGGAGATATTTTGAAGTGGTGTGTTCTTGAGGATTGAGGGGGCCAGGAGCCTCATGGGGATGGGGTCAGGGCCAGAAGGCACCTAGTAGGTGCTCAGTGTTATTTTCATTTCCTCAGGGGAAGGATATCTCTATTGCCTATCTCTTCGAGCCGATGGTTCCTTGGATCTGTGTCTTACAGCAAACAGCCTGAGCTGTACCATCTCCTCTGCATTACTGAGCACCTACTACATGTCAAACAAGTTGGTAGGTGCTGGGTGAATCAGAGACAGATTTTTCCCTTGCAAAGAGAATAGAAGGAAGGGGCTTTCAGAAAAGACAGCATTAATGCCAGGGAGGGGGGAGAGGTGACATCCGGTTGGAGTGGAGTATGAAAGGCCTCAGGAAGAAGGTGCCATTTGAAGTGGACCTTGAAAGGAAGCTGGGCGTTTGCCAGGTGGAGAGGGGGAAGGAGGACCTCCCGGGACAAAGGTGCAGGGGAGGGAACGTGCACACACATTTGGGCACCGAGGGTATGGAGCGCATGTGGGTACAAAGGAGTAATGGGGGAAGCGGCTGGAGGTGGAGGTGGGGCCCACTTTGTAGAGGGCCTGAGTGCCAGACCGAGGGATGTGGGATTGCTCCGAGGGCCACGAGGAGGCCTTGACCGGCATGGCCTGACAGATCCAGCACCATGTGCTGCTGGCAGCTCAGAGAATGGAGTGAGGCAATGGGAGGACTGGGCAGAAAGTGGGGAGCAGCCAGACCATGAAAGTGTCTTACATTCCCAGCCCCTCCTATGTGCCGCTGACTTGAAATCGGACCCATCGACTGATTCTGTGTTGGTCAAAGGTTTTTGCTACAAAACGCCGAGCCTCCGTTCTCCTATGGGAGCACAGTGAGCACTGAAGGTGGTTTCTGTGTTCCTGGTCCAATGACCAGAGTCGCAGTCACTGTGGGCAGAAGCCTTCCTCTTTCTGGACGGGCTAATGAGGGCGCCTGTGGTTTTGTAGGGAAGGTCAGTGGGAGAGATCGCAGGTTGGGGCTCTGAGACATGAGACCTTGCCCTAGCCCAGATGGGGGACAGAGAGAGAGCGCCTCCTGGGGCAGCTGGGGTGGGGAGGGGTTGGGGAAGAGGTACCAGGGGCTGGAGGGGTGCTAGGCAGAGGTCTCTGGTTCACAAGGTCCCTGCACAGACCCAGCTGGACCCTCCTCTGGTTCCGTGTGTACTTCTCGTACAGGACAGGAAGAAACTTTCTCAGCAATAGGCAGAGAGAGAATTGTATTGGTTGCTATTAAAAAAAAAAACAACTTTATTTATCTTTCTAGATTGTAAGCTTCTAGAGAGCAGAGGTGGTATTTCCCACGTGTCCTAATACTCCCTAGGCCGAAGGAAAGGATCAGAGTCAGATGCCACATTGTGAGAAGGGGACGTCGTAGAGGTGGCAGCAAAGGCTGAGTGTACTGTTTTATTACATCCCCCTCCCCCCTGCAAACCCCTCTGTGACTTTTATGGGCGTGACTGGAATCCCATTTCCTGTGGAGTCTTTAGTGAGGGGCCACCTTCTCTGTACTTCTTTCCTTTTCCTGGCTCCCCCAACATCCTACTTCTCTCATGGGGTAGGTTAGCATTTCGTCAATTCACTATACATGTTATTGAGTATTTCCATCTGCCAGGTTCTTTGCTAGGCCTGGGAATACAATGGTGAGCAATGCTAATGATGGAAATAAATAAACAAATGAATCCCCAGCCCTTACAAGGAGATCTCTCCAAGGCCTGATAGGATCTGAGATGATACTTGGCTGGAAGAGGCAGAATTGTCCTTGCTAGTTATGATTTTGTGGCACCATCTGCTGGCCACATGGAGACACATAGATATAATATCAATGCACACACATAGAAATTGACTATTAAAATGGAGACACAGCTGTGCACACACAATGAAATATACCCATGTTTACAAACAGGCACTCACGTATGGAAACACAGATATAATCATGTGTAGACATTGAGGATCTAGCACAGTACCTCACCCTGGGTAATAGTGCAATGAATAGTTGGTAGTCTACAAAATAAAATGTACCTTCTTCAGATCAGCTCCATCTTAGGCGCATTTTTTTCACCACCCTTTTTAGCCAGTTAGCTAAGAATTCTCCTGGTCACTTGTCTCTGCCTACGTTCCTTCCCCCAGGCTATTCATTCTTAAAGACCAAGTTAAAATGCCACTTTCTCCCGTATCTCCCCAGCGAAGGTAATGACATCCTCTTTTGAACTTTCATAGCTTGATGATATTTACCATTTTGTTACTGCATTTTAGCTATTGGGGGACTTGTGTTTTCTCCCTGTCAAGTCTGTAAGCATCTCGATAGTAGGTTTTGGCTTGATTCGTGTTTCTGTTCCCCCGTAGAGCCTGGCACATTGCCTTGAACAAAGTTGGGGCTTAGTGTTTGCTGAATGAATGGATAAATGCCAGTCATGGACACAGAGGAAAACAAAGACAATGGGGAGAAAATGTAGGTCTATTTAAATACATTTCTTTGTCTCTGGAAACACGATACACATGTAATGAAAGCACCAAAACCCGCATATTTATGCTTATACAGTGGCACCTCGAGATACGAGTGCCCTAACATATGAGATTTTTGAGATACGAGCCGTCGAGCAAGCGATTTTTGCTTTGAAATACGAGCAACATTTGAGATAGGAGTAATCACTCGGATCGGCCGGCTGTACACGACCCACCAGTTTACCGTGACTCGAGCGTCTCATAGTTTCCCACGCCTCAAGGTTACGGAACGAATTAAACTCGTATCTCGAGGTACCACTGTTTTTGATTAGACATACCCCTTAAATTAAGCCCTTTGTTATTCCTGCTGTCTCCAGCACACTGACCGCCAGCAACAGCCTCTTATCTCATCTCTAGTCCCAGTCCTTGCCTGTCCACTTCGCATGGCCCCAGGCTGACTTATCTCAGACACCTCTCTGATGCCATTCTCTCGCTCAGGAGTTCCTGGCAGGATAAAGTCTGGAAAAAGCTAAAATCCTTTCCTTTCCACTTTCCCTTTGGGGAAAGGAATGACAACTACAGCCAGTGAGAAGGAAGTGGAGGTGGTCTCTGGGAAACTTGGTCCCTGACTGTGAAAGAGACACCGGTCGCTAGTGTGCCTCGTTCTCCTTCCTTCCTTCCTGGGTGTGGTTACAAAGGAGCTGCAGCAGCCATATTGCAACCTTGAGGGAAAGACCGGGCTGTTGGCTCCTGACCTCACCGAGCAGTTGAGCAAGTGCTATTGCTTCTAGATTCCTCGTTTATATGAGAAAATAAACCTTGGTTTGTTTAGGTCTCAAGTCATGTTTTTTGTCATATTCATCTGGATCTAATCCAAACTTACAATGTTTAAGTATCCTCCTCCCTCCAATACCCACAGGATAAAATCTAATTTCCTTAACCTGGTATTTTAAAAACTGAGCCAGAAAAACACACACACACAAAAACAGACATAGGATGAGCAAGGGAAAGAGCTTTCTAGACAGAAGGAGCAGCATGTACATAGGGCCTGTGGCAGAGCATTCATTGTCTGGTCTCATTCTGCTCACCCCTCCTCCATTCCCAGTATTCCCAATATTCTTTTGCCTGGACAATTTTGGTAACTTCCCAAATTTTGTCCTTGCTCCCACATTATTGACCTTCTTTAATCTATTCTTCTCACAGCAGCAAGAGATTCTTAAAAAAATTTAAAAAATAATAAAAATAAATGTCTTTTTTTTTTTTTAATGCTTACATCCCTCCAATAGCTTTTTATTATACTTTGATTCAAAGCCAAACTCCTCAATAAGACCTAAACTTCTGCAGGGTCAAGATCAGTGGTCCTCCACCCATCTCACATTGGAATCACCTGGAGTATTTTTTAAATGATCAAGTGGCAGAACTTGGCTCTTTAAAAAACTCCTTTTAGAAATTGACATTTAGAAAGAGAGGAAGGGAGGGGGGGAGAGAGAGAAACACTGACACTCGAGTGAAACATGGATCAGCTGCATCCTGCATGTACCCCCAACCAGGGACCAAACCCACAACCTGAGCATGTGCTCTGACAGGGAAATGGAACTGGAGACCTTTCAGTACACAGGATAACACCCCGCCAGCTGAGCCACACCAGCCAGGGCTGAGCTCCATTGTGAGCATTCTGATTTTGTTACAGAAAACCGGTATAATCAAACCATGCTCAGAGAGTTTGGAGTTACATTTATTACATGCGGGTCCAGAGGAAAATGTTTCTCAATTCTGGGCCCCAACAGGCAGAAATTTTCCCTATTTCTATGTTTTTACCTTCTTTGTCTCCCAAATATGGGATGTTTCCCACCACTTTGCAAGTTCTTAAAGCGCCCCTATGTGCCAAAGCCTTGAAATCTCAACCAAAGGCCTGGCCTGGTGTCAGCACTGATAATTTTGTCCAGGAAAGGTGTAATGGCCTCTCTGAAGTGAGAATACTGTAGTCTCATTTTCCTTATTATTTAAGCAACCAAACATTTACAGAAGCCAATAGCAAGGTTAAAATTTCAAACAGCAGTTTTTACATAAGATGGATGGTTCAATTTAACTGGTCTGGGATGAGACCGGGGGCCCTGATTTTTAAATAAGTTCCTGGAGTAGATGTGGACATGTAGCCAGGACTGAGAACCTCTGATTTAGACCTCACCTGTTTTTCCACCTTCAATGAGCACCAGCATGACTGTGGCCCACTGTGCTTTCATTGTGTTGTCTTCTTTCAGTTCTTCAAGTGTTCGAGCTCTTGTCTGCCTGAGGACCTTTGTAGATGCTATTTCTTTAGTCTGGAAAGATCTTTCCCTTGTTCATTCTATTTTTTCTTTACTGTTCTTATCCTCAGGCACCATTTAAATGTCTCCTGTTTAGAGAGGCCTCCCCTCACCACATAATCTAAAATTGTCTTCCTTGTCATTTTCTTCCCATTTCCTTCTAAATAAGTATTGCCATTTAAAAATTATTTTTAAATCTTTGTCTCTCTCAGTAGACTATAGAGTGCAGAGGACCAGACTATGTCTTTTCTGGTGTGTGGCCCACCTCTTATGTTGAGAGCCCAGCGCAGTGCTTAGTACAAAATAGGCGTGACAAGAACTGTGAAGGAGTCTGAGACTTTACCCTACTTATAAGTTAACAAGTTATATATATATTTTTTAAAAAATATTTTACTGATTTTTTACAGAGAGGAAGGGAGAAGGATAGAGAGTTAGAAACATCGATGAGAGTGAAACATCGATCAGCTGCCGCCTGCACACCCCCTACTGGGGATGTGCCCGTATCCAAGGTATATGCCCTTAACCGGAATTGAACCTAGGACCCTTCAGTTCGCAGGCCAATACTCTATCCACTGAGCCAAACCGGTTAGGGCTAACAATGTGGTACTGTCCCATGGATGCTGGCAGAAGACACAAGAGTCCTAGGTCACAGACGAAGGACTTTATTACTCATAGCAATAGTAATGGCTAGAGCCTTAGCATTTGCACTGATTCCTCAGGTCCCAATTCTCACGGGGTGATGAGAAGAGGTCCAGGTAACAGAAGCACATGTAGTGGGTTGCATTACAGAAGAGGAACCTTGAGATTAGGGAGCCAGAATCATTTATAATGAAGAGTAAACCTACTTGACCTTCGCCCTGCAGGGATACCTTATCTTTATAACCTGCAATTTTCTCGAGAGTAAGACACTATCTCTATCTTCTAAGGCTGTTCACTATATCAACATTCTTGAAAAGATAGTCAGAAACAAAGACAGTAAGTGCCTTGGCTTGCCAGATCTGCAGAAATGGGAGAGACACAAGGAGAACTCTTCCATGACTCAAGCTTTCTGCCTGGAGGCATTGTATAGACCAAGTACAGGGAAGGGGCAACCCAAACAGAACCTAGAGATTTCATTTATTTGAAATGTTAGAGATTAGAGGTCAGGAAGACTCAGAAAGCTGGAATTTGTGTGACACGGTAATGGAGAGGAGGAAGGTATGCAGAGAAAGAGATCCAGCAATTTGCATTGCTTCCTTTGAGTTTTATTAAACTAGAGGCCCAGTGCATAAAATTCGTGCACAGGTAGGATCCCTAGGCTTGGCTGGTGATCAGAGCAGATCAGGGCCTTCTGGCTGCTGGCCAGGGCCTTCCTTCCCCAGCTGCCAGCTGCTAGTTGCCAGCCGGGGCCTTCCTTCATTTTGCGCTACCCCCTGGTGGTCAGTACATATCATAGCAAGTGATCAAATTCCTGGTCTCCTGGTCAAACTCCTGAAGGAACACTTTGCATATTAGCCTTTTATATATATAGATACTAAGCTGTTCTAGTGTGAGGTAAGATTCTTCTAAGCCAGGCAATGTGCAGCTACTAGAAGAACAAAACTGCCAGGATGCTGCAAGCTGAAAATTTCCAGAGCTCACACCAGGTTGGGAGATGTTGGTGTTCCATCTAGCTATACTGGAGAGTGGAGAGATAGTGCTGAGTATACAGGACAGTGGTTCTCAACCTTTCTAATGCTGAGACCCTTTAACACAGTTCCTCATGTTGTGGTGACCCTCAACCATACAATTGTTTTCGTTGCTACTTCATAACTGTAATTTTGCTACTGTTAATGAATCATAATATAATCCAATGGTTTATCTTAGGCTCTACAACAGCGGTTCTCAACCTCTGGGTCACTAGCAGGGTCGCCTAAGACCATTGGAAAACACAGATATTTACATTCTGATGCATAACATTTGCAAAATTACAGTTATGAAGCAGCAGTGAAAATAAATTTATGGTTGGGGGTCACCACAACATGAGGAACTGTATGAAAGGGTCACAGCATTAGAAAGGTTGAGAACCACTGACCTAAGACATCAAATTGATTTAGTAGTAAGGTAACACTGGCTCTAGGGTTAATGTACTCTGGACAGGGTTTATCAACCTTGGCATGACCAATACTTTTGGGGAAGGACAATTCTTTGTTTGGGGAGCTTTCCTGTGCATTGCAGGTTATTGAGCAGCATTCCTGGCCTCTAACTACCAGATGAAAGTATCACCCTTTTGGTTGTGGTAACCAAATATATTTTCAGGGGGTGACTATCCTGGAGGTAACGGTGAGGGGAACATTTTACCCAACCTACCCTACCCTAACAAAGCACAAAAATAAGCCTTGAAAGCATTTAGCTTATCTATAAGTAACTCAGCTCTCTGATCCTCCCCCTCATCTCAACACTCTTCAGAGAGGGACACAAAATTCAGACACTCAACAATGTAACAGTCACGATGCCTAGCAGAATCAAATGAAAAATTACTAGGCATACTAAGAAGCATGAACACATGATCCATGAGCAGGAGACAATCAGTTATGAGAACAACATCCATAAATGGCAGAGATGATTGAATTAGCATACAAAGACTTTTTAAAAAGCTGTTATAAAGATGTTCAGGGATTTAAAGGAAAACATGAATATAATGAGAGGAGAAATCTAAAAATGAACTGAAATATTAAATTTTTGAGAACTGAAAAATACAATATCCAGAGTGAAAACTTCACAGAATGAGCTCAATAGCACAATGATTAGACACTGCAGAAGAAAATATCTATGAATGATGAATGTGCAAACATAGTAACTATTCATACTGCAGCTCCTAGAAACTCAGTGACCTGTGGAGTAATATCAGCAAGTCTAATAAACATGTGATTAGAGTTCCAGAAAGAGAAAAAAGAGTGAATGTGGCAGAAATACATTGGAAAATAATGTCTGAAAATTTTTAAATTTGATAGGAGCTATAAACTTAAATGTCCAAGAATCTCAATAAATCCCAAGCTGGATAAACACGAAGAAAACCACACCAAGATACATTATATCAAATTGATACAACCCAATAATGAAGAGAAAAACTGCAAAAGCAGCCAGAAGAAAAAGACAGATCAGATACAAAAAACAAAGAATGAACACTGCTCCTCCAAAACAATGAAAGCCAGAAGATAGGACAATGATATTTTTAAAGTTCTGTAAGAAAAAAGATGTCAGCTGAGAGAACTCAATACTGTACTGGCAAAATGCACTACATGAAATCTTAAAGAAAATCCTTCAAGTTGAAGGAAAATTATGTCAGATGAAATCTTTATTTATTTATTTAAAAAATATATATTTTATTGATTTTTTACAGAGAGGAAGGGAGAGGGATAGAGAGTTAGAAACATCGATGAGAGAGAGACATTGATCAGCCGCCTCCTGCACTTCCCCCACTGGGGATGTGCCCGCAACCAAGGTACATACCCTTGTCCGGAATCGAACCTGGGACCTTTCAGTCCACAGGCTGACGCTCTATCCACTGAGCCAAACCGCTTTCGGCCAGATGAAAACTTTAATCAACACAAAGGGATTAATGACCAAAGCTGACAAAAAACAAAAACCAAAACTGAATAGCTTTATATCTGGTAAAGAAATTGCATTTATAATGTAAAGCCTTCCCACAAAGAAACCCTAAACACGAGGCTTCTCTGGTGAACAATTAAAAAAACAACAACAGACACACACAAGACAATGTGTTACAAACTTTTTCAGAAAATAGAGGAGGAAATACCAACTCATTGTATGATTAAAGGAAGCGGTTGGCAAATATTTGAGCCTGCTTTAGGCTGCTGCTGCGGCTGTCCTTCCTTCTCTTTCTCCTCTTTCTTCTCCTTCCCCATCTTTTCCTCCTTCAAAGTCCTTTACAATTGTAAAAGCCATTCTTAGCTTCCAGGCCAGACAAAAACTGGCCACGGGCCATGTTGTTTCTATGCACCATAGGTTGCCACCCCTGGGGCTAAAGCATTAGTAAGCTCTGCAGATCTTACTAAGAGATTTTTGTGAGGTGATAGAGAAGAGTCTTATATCTCATACCAAACAGCAATAACCTAGTAAACATTCCTATCAGGCATTTCATTTTTAGATCTTTGGGATTTTCCAAGAAGGTTTCTGTTATTAATTTACTAGTTTAACTTCATTTTGGTCAGAGAACATACTTTGTATAATCTCAAGCCTATTTATTTTATAACTTAACCAGAAGCCCAGTGTGCACGACATTCGTGCACTTCGGTGGGGGGCAGTGGTCACTCACCCCAGCTTGTACCCTCTCGCAGTCCAGGAGCTCTCGGGGGATGTCCCCGAGGTGCGAGGTGCCACACTGCACAGGCAGGGCCCACTACCTAAGCTGCAGTCAGACATCCTTAGTGATATGGTGGAGGTGGGCCGCTGTGCTTGCCAGCCGTCAGCCCAGCTTGTGGGAGCGCACTGACTACCAGGGGGCAGCTCCTGCATTGAGCGTCTGCCTCCTGGTGGTCAGTACACGTCATAGCGACCAGTCATTCTGCCGTTCAGTTGATTTGCATATTACTCTTTTATTATAAACTAGGAGCCCAGCGTGCCATCCTGCCCACCTTTGAGTCACCGGTCCATCCGGCCCTGCCTCGCTCCCTGGACCCCGCAGCAGCTGCGGCCACTAACGGTCTGGCCCTGCCTCCCTCTCCGGCTTTTGAAGCAGCCGTGGCTGCTGCTGATCAGGCCCTCCCCCAGCGCAGGTGCGAAGAGGCCCCTGCTGCCTCACCCCCAACACTGTGCCCGCAACCTCCTCCTGTCGGGTCAGCCCATTACGGCATCCTGGTTAATTAGCATATTTCCATATTATAGCCTCTGTTAGAGATGTTTATAGCCTCTAACTTTAATTGTGGATTTATCTATTTCTTCCTTCAGTTCTGTCAGTTTGACTCTGATTTATGTTTTGTTCTTTGCACTTATCTAACCTGCGTGTTTACTACCAGTGTCCCCTGTGGAGGCTGATGGCACATATCTGTGATAAGAACTAGAGGACACATGGGTGAGACATTGCAGGCCTCTTGAGAGAAACGGTAAAGAAACATTTGGGACAGCGGAGAGCACCACATTGAATGAAGAAGGTGAGGGACCAGACTGTGGGCAATCTCTCTTGGTCCTGACTGCTGGGGGTGGGGTGGGGTGGGGGGGGGAGGGCTGGGGAGGAGGTATCCTAAGGTGGGAAAGGAGTGGCTGGCATTCAGGGTTGCTCCCCAGGATGCTGTCAGGTGGCATGAGTGGGTTGCAGTCTGTGTCCTTCCACCTTGCCATAGGGGGACAGTTTAAAGTTCATGAGAAGGAGAAGCTGTGGTAAAATGGAAGCAATCAGGCCACATGTTTGAAAATGAATGCAAAAAGCTGTATGTGCTGGGGGCCAGTTTCCCCACTGTGGTGAGAACTACAGCGTTAGAAGTGTGCTGACGTGGGGCACCGGGCCAGCCTAGTGGTATTGTGGGAGAAAAGGAAGTCTGGTGTTATTTGGGCGCCATCTGGGATGCTGCCTGTCCACTGGGGAGCACGATGCTGATGGAAGACGCTCTGACATGCTCCCATGTCCTTAGGGAAACATTCGTTTCCTGTTTCAGAAGCTTGGTCTACATGTTGGACTTTTCAAAAGTTTGGGTTGTGAGCTCTGGCCGCTTTGGCTCAGTGGCTAGAGTGTGGGCCCCTGGACTAAAGGGTCCCAGGTTTTGTTGTTGTTGCTTTTTTTAAAAAATATATTTTTATTGATTTTTTACAGAGAGGAAGGAAAGGGTCCCAGGTTTGATTATGGTCAAGGGCACATGCCCAGGTTGTGGGCTCAATCCCCAGTAGGACATGTGCAGGAGGCAACTGATCAATGGTTTTCTCTTGAAAGGAAATGAACTCCCCTCCATCTTGTCCTATAGGGCTGGGCCCCCTGCCTCAACCCCCTCCCTTTTCTGGGAGTGGCCACAGGTGTGCCAGCAATGTCCTAGCTTCCCCGACCACCACCCGAATGGACCAATGAAGCTCCAGGAACACAGCGAGGGTCCTAATTAGGCTTAACCACAGAAAGTCCCCAATTCTAGTGACCAATCTCTGTAACCCTCATCACTTTCCTAAGCCCCTAGTTATACTACCCCATATAACTCATTGTTCCCGCCCGGCTCGCTCTCGAGCCTCACTGCTGCACCAGAAAGAGGCTGAGAGCCAAACCCGGGTTTGAATAAAGACTCTGCTTTTGCATCGGAAAAGGCTCCTTAGTGGTTGATTATTGGGGACCCCGAACTCTGGGCATAACACTCTCATCATTATGTTTCTATCTCTCCCTCTTCTTTTCTCTCTGAAATCAATTATATATATATATATATATATATATATGTGTGTGTGTGTGTGTGTGTGTGTGTGTGTGTGTGTGTGTGTCTGGATCCAGTTAAATGTGAGCCCAGGGGTGTTTGTTTGGTATCAAGGACGGAGAGAGGAGAGGAGGAGGGTAAGTGTCGACTGCGTCCATCTGTCAGTGAGAGGAGTTAGAAACAAGTCCTGTCCCTGCAAACAACCTCGTCAGCACCCACTGTCTAGAGTGGGTCAACCCCGTTTCACACAAAAAGGGCAGCATCTGTGCTCCTGTGATGCTGAGTTGAGTCCAGATTAAAACTGCCTCCCTCCATCCCACTTCTGTGCAAGTTTTAGTCCAAGTTCCAAGTGAAATCTCGGATAAGAAATTTTCATGGGGAAGCCATTGAAACAAAGCCTTATATTTGCACCCTCCTCTCCCCCCCGCCTTCTTCCTCGGCTAGTGGCTTCCCAGCATGAAAGGTTAAGTTCAAAGGTAGGAGGAAGAGGGCTGAGCACAGCCTGAGGCGCACAGTGCTGAGTGGCCCTGACGCACAGACCTGAGAATTGATGGAGGGATCCACGGATGGACCCAGGGGCAGTCCAGCACAGGGCCCCCACGATCTCCACTTTCTAGCCTCCTCTTGCCCCACTCCCGAGGCGGTGGGGAAAGCTGGACCCGGTGAGGTTGCTTTCTGTGCGGCTGGGGGCTGGGCCTCAAGCTGAGGGGTGGCTGCTGGCTGCTGGCCCCTTAGGCCGTGAAAGCTAGAACTGGGGGGGGGGGGGGGGGGGGTGAAAGATAAAACAAAGTGTTTTTACCCATTTGGCCCCCCCGGGGAACCCACCCCCCTCAAAACACAACCAATACCCCCCCCCCCCCCAGCCCGGTCGGTCCCCAAAGTTATTTATTCTGAGGACATTCAGCTGCCCTCCCTGCAGGATTTGGGGAAGGGCGCGGCCACCCTGACTGTCCTGCAGCTATATGTTCACTTAGCAGGTATTGAAAGCTTACTATATGCCCAGCCCTGGGCTCTGGGTTGGGGCTGGGTAAAGGGAGGGTATAAGAGTGAGCAAGATTCAAGATCCTCCTGCAAGGCTACACCTTCCGAGGCTCTTACAGATGAGTAAGGGAGACAAGAATTAGGCAAATAATTAGAAAACAACGAACTCATTTCAACTGTGGCGAGTGCTATAAAATGATAACTGTAAAGTGCTGTTGAGACCATATTAAGAAGAAGAATTTGGGCTGTCAGGGACAGCTGCTTTGTTAATAAACCATCACGTGTCCTCACAACCCCCACTCCTTCACGTACGCCGTTACACCTCCCATCACACACCTCATTATATTCCCATTGTGTAGCTGAGGGGCCCTCCCAATATCCATCACACTCCCCAGCCCACAGACGCCCCTGGGGACCTTAATTACAGGCCCTCTTCCACCCCTGCACCTCCCTCACAGAACCGTTAACAAGTCCCTTCACAATTCTTTCCCAGTCTCCTGCCCGATCCTTGTAAATCCCACCGCTCACCCCTTTGGAGCATCCCGTCGCAGCTCTCCAAGGACCCCAGTTGCATTCATCTTTGCATTCCCCCAGCCTCCCCCAGTACTCGGCAAGTCATACATTCTTGAAAATATTTGGCAAACCAGCGACCAGACCACTCAATACCCCGCGTCACATACTCTATCACGGGCCTGTCATGGCTCCCATCATGGAGCCCGGGTTACAGCCCCAGACTGGAACGGCTCAGGTCTCTGCTACTTTTTTTTTTTTTTTTTTTTAACCAAGGGGCTGAGAAGGAAGTTGCTCTCCTCTGGATGCTCCCTTCCCCCCTCAAGCCCCATCAGCCCAGACAGGCTCCCTCCCTTCCCCTCTAAGCTAGGCTCTGCTTGGGCACAGGCCAGAGTCTTGTGATCTGACTTGATTCCTGTCACCCACACCCGTCGGTGGTCACTTTTTTACACTCCTGTTCGGAGTGTACCAGGCTTTTAACCACAGGTCTGTCAGCTGAGCCCCTAGGAATCTCTTCAGGGGCTTCCCCTCTCTCCTCAGAAGGGCCAGAGATCACAAAAGGGACTTCGGGGCTGGAAGGGACCCCAGGAAATCCTGGAGATCAGCACCTTCCTCTTCCTCTTCTCCCCCTCCTTTCCCTGCCTCCTCCCCTCATCTAGTCTTTTGGGAATGCAAACCCACGCAGCAGGCAAGAACTGAAGAAACATAAAGACCGTGTAACAAGTCCTGGCTGGTTTGGCTCCGTGGATAGAGCGTTGGCCTGCAGACGGACGGGTTCCAGGTTGGGTTCCAGTCAAGAACACGTGCCCGGGTGGCAGGCTCGATCCCCAGTAGGAAGTGTGCAGGAGGCAGCCGATCAACGATTCTCTCATCACTGATGTTTCTATTTCTCTTTCCCTCTCCCTTCCTCTCTGAAATAAAATAAAATAAAATAAAAAAAGCCCATGTAATGAGTGAGGGAACCAAGGCCCAGGGAGCTGTCAGGGCAGAGCCAGATCTCCCAGGCTCCTCGCTCCTTGCAGTGTCCTTCCAGGGACCACCCCTTAAGCAGCCTCTCTGTGCACATCAGCCAAGAAATGCTACTTCCATTAGGAAGGCACGTCCAATGCAAACCACTCCACAGATTGCATTTCAAAGATTGATAGACATGGCTTTTGCATTATCTGCTGTTTCAGATTAGCTATGCTGTGGCTTCGTTCTTGAGGGCTGATATTGGGGGTGGGAAGGATGGGGAGCGGGGGGTGGGGAGCCAATTCCGAGCCCCTCTCGCAGGCCCCAGGCTCCAGCCTGTGAGACGAGGCCCGAGAAGGACAGGGTGATCCATCCTATATTTTCAGTCCGTCAGGAGATTTCATTGTTTAAACAAACATTTCAGCGAAGCCATCCAGCTGGGCAGTGATTTATGGCTCTGGCTGCAGTTTTTCCCCAACAAAGATAAACAATCCTACAACGGTTGGGACGAGGGCTGGGACTCCTGGTTCTAATAACTTGGAGCTGGCTGGACCACGCCAGCATCGCCTGGTCTGGGGTTTGGTTAGGATCTGTTCACACTGGTCCTGCGGCTGACCCACAATCCTTGGGGGACCATGTTGTGTTTGGAAGCTCCAGCCATTGCCTCCAGGGCAGGAGAGAGTGGCAGGCAGGAGAGAAGCAACTCAGCGTTAGGGCTGTGGGCCCACCTCCCTCCTCCAGGAGGGCAGTCGTGGTCTGCTTTCTGGGTGGCGGCTATTTGGTGGTTTTGGTCACCAGCGTCTATTTTTCCTTCTTTTGGTCAATTTCCTTCCATGGACCGCTGCTCTCAGATGCTCGTAGAATCCGCTGGATCCTTGGCTCTCGGAGTGGACATGTTGCTCAGAGCAATGCATTCCCATGGTTATGGTGACTGGCTCAGAGGTGAGCATCTAACCTATCAGGGAGACAGAGGAAGGCAATCAGATCTTTGCTGGGCCTGCTAAGACGTAGGCCGTGGCCTTTTCCCTCTGAACTTGAATTTGGGATGAAGTGGGAGTAACCTTGATCACTGGAGCTATTGCCACCATCTTGTCTCCAACCGGGGGACAGCCTGTCCGGCAATGGAGCCAGTCAATACACAGGGAGTGAGGCCGAGGGCTGGCAAGAGGAACTGGCTCCTGGTGACATCACAGCCCCTGAATCCACCCAACAAGTCCTCTTTTTGTTTAAGGGTGGGGTGTTCTTCCACTTGCAGCTGGAAGAAGGTTAGCCAGTATTTGCCATCGGACACAGCAGGGGAGACAGACTGGGGAGGGCAGCCCCGGCAGCCTCCCGCCCAGCTGTCTGGATGGGATGGTTTAGCCAGAGAAGAGTAACTTTCTCACAACCCCCTTCCCTATCGCTCTGGTTACGGGTGTCTGCAGTTTATTCCCACATAAGGTTCATCCATACTGTCCCCCTGAGATTTCTTGGTTTATTTAAGGCAGCCTGAGGTGCATGCTCAGGAGAAGAACAGACAAGGTGCTCTGAGTGGGCAAGGGAAGAGGAGCTCACCTCTGATGGTTGGGGACCAGTGGAGACTTCATGGAGAGGGGTTGTTTTTGGTGAGTTTTGAAAGGTGAGGAGAGCCCAAACTGGTTTGGCTCAGTGGATAGAGCATCGGCCTGGGGACTGAAAGGTCCTAGGTTCGATTCCGGTCAAGGGCATGTATCTTGGTTGCAGGCACATCCCTAGTAAGGGGTGTGCAGGGGGCAGCTGATCGATGTTTCTCTCTCATTGATGTTTCTAACTCTCTCTCTCCCTTCCTCTCTGTAAAAAAATCAATAAAATATATATATGAGGAGAATTTGGATACACTGAGATGGGCAGAAGGTATTACAGGTAGAGGACATAGTGTGATGAAAGTCAGGGGGAAGGGAAGGAATATTTGGGGGACATTGAAGAGTGGAGGATTAGAGACATTAGAGGAACCGCCAGCTGGCAGAGTAGGGTGGTGTCATCTGGGCAGATGCCTCCAAAGAGAAGCTTGCTCTTAGTTCCATCCAAAATGAGAAGCTGTTGAACACTCTTGAGCAGGGAAGTGCTTCACCTCCTGCTCAACATCACCTATTCTAAAAGAATTTTTTTTTTTCAAATTAAAACACCAACACAGCATTCTTATGCATAAGATTGGAAAAAAATAAGGAAGTTTGGTAGGTATTGGCAAAACTGAGAGGAGAACAATTGTCTTGCATATTGTTGGTGGAAGTGTAAACTAGAACAACCATTTTGGAGGCAACTTGACAATATCTATAAAAAATTTAAATACAGCCTGCCTGGTGTGGCTCAGTGATTGAGCACTGATCATGAACAGGAGGTCATGGTTCAATTTCCTGTCAGTGCACATGCCCGGCTCCCTTCCCAATAGGGAGTGTGCAGGAGGTATCGGTCAGTGATTCTCTCTCATCATTGATGTTTCTATCTCTCTCTCCCTCCCCCTTTCTCTCTCTGAAATCAAGAAATACGTATTTTAAAAATGTTTTTAATACACATGTGCTTTGACCAGAAATTCCATTTGTTGCATTTTTTTTCCCTAACAGATATACAAAGGAAACATACAGAGATATTTATTGCAGTATACTCACAATAGTAAAGGACTGGAAACAGGCTAAATGTTTACCTACGGAGACTCAGTGTATGCACTAGGGCACATGCATAAACCTGATAAGAAGAAGAAGGGAAATCTACTCCTATTGTTATGTAACGATTTCTAAGATATATTGTTAAATGAAAAAGGCAAGCAGGGGAACAGTGTGCTACCATATGCCCATCTCCATATATACTGCCCAGGAAGCAGTGTCTGTGCCTGGCAAAGATAGCAGGGTGCCTGGGTTAGGGTTAAGTTTTTTCACTATATATGCTTAGGTATCATTGAAAAACATTTTAAAAACCTGATCAGGGGTTAACTGCAAAAGTGAAAATACAGCCTTACTTGAAACAACAGTCACAAAGAAAGGTGTGCTTTCCATTGTTCAGCCCAGCTGACCACTTGTCCGGAAGGAAAGAGAAGTGGCTGTGCACAGAGTCGAGGGCAGCAAGCCATGGCCTGGGTGTTTCCTGAACTTTACCAGGGAAGAGATATCTTTCCAGGTAGTCATTATTTTTTAAAACACGAGATAATTTTATTGATTTCTAAGAGGAAGAGAGAGGGAGAGGGAGATAGAAATGTCAATGATAAGAGAGAATCGTGATCAGCTGCTTAGTGCACACCCCACCCTGGGGATCCCGGGCATGTACCCTGGCTGAGAATCCAACTGTGATGTCCTTGTTCATAGGTTGATGCTCAGCTACTGAGCCATGCTGGCCAGACCAGGTGGTCATTCTTTTAAGACAGACTAGTAGCCCTGTGCGTGAATTCATGCACCAGTAGCTCTCTCAGGGGACTGGCCACTCTGTGCCCACTGCCCAGAGGCTCTCCATGGCCCAGAGGTCCATCCACGGCCAGGCCCAGAGCGCTTTCCTCATAGCTGCGGGGATGAAACAAGCATTCTGCCAGGCCAGTCACACTGCCTGCTTTCAGCAGCTGCCCTCCCAGGACTGGGGGACTCTGGCGGGGTTGAGAGGACAGGATGCTGCCATCTTTATGATGAAGTGGTAGTTAATTGCATATTGGCCTTTTATTAGATAGCATAGGAAACACACAAACTCATTTTCTCCTTCCTTCCTTCCTGCCTTCCTTCTTTTCTTCCTTCCTTCCTTCCTTCCTTCCTTCCTTCCTTCCTTCCTGCCTTCCTTCTTTTCTTCCTTCCTCCCTCCCTCCCTTCCTTCCTTCCTTTCTTCCTTCTTTTCTTCCTTCCTTCCTTCCTTTCTTTCTTTTTCTTTCTTCTTTTAATATTTCATATATCAGAATTTATCCTTTCTTCCTTCTTTTCTTCCTTCCTTCCTGCCTTCCTTCTTTTCTTCCTTCCTTCCTTCCTTCCTTCCTTCCTTCCTTCCTTCCTTCCTTCCTTTCTTTCTTTTTCTTTCTTCTTTTAATATTTCATATATCAGAATTTATCTCCTTTTCCCTTAAAAAAAAAAACCCACTAAAGTCCCTTTTGAAAATTTTCTATCTGTTTTACATGAACTCAGGAGAAAAGAATTTTGTCTAGGCTTAGGCTGAATGGTATAGCCCCGTGGTCGGCAAACTGCGGCTTGCGAGCTGCATCCATGGTTTGCCGCTCTGTGGACTAATGCGTTTGCAGACCACTGGGAGAGGGACTTAATCACAAGGAACAACAAAAGCCTGTAAGTATTGGAATTGAGAGTTTAGGTCAGTGGTCATCAAACGCATTAGTCCACAGAGCGGCAAACCATGGCTCGTGAACCGCAGTTTGCTGACCACTGGTATAGTCAGAGCTAGAGGTAGAGAGGCTCGGGGGCCAGGAGTCAGCAGCCCGAGTGGGGCCATGAGTCACTGCCCCTGGAGTGGTCCTTCCCGAGCCCTACTCTGTGCCCTCCACAAGGATGCTCTCTCTTCAAGGTGGCCAGTTCGATGGTGTCTCTGTGGCTTAGGGAGAGTCTGAAGGAGAGTGAAGACATTGGAATGGGGCAAAAGACACAGATGAGGGGACTTCCAGGTGGGATGTGGGGACTTTTGGGATATTAGAGAAAAAGGGAGCAGAAAGAAATGGAAAGAAAGCCAGAGTAGCTGAAACCTGGAAAGTAAGGATGGTACAAAAAAGAGGCTCAGAGGGTGTGTTTTATAAGCCATACTGCAAAGAACATCTTCTTGCCCTTGTTCAATTCTTTCTTTAGAATAAGATTTTACAAGTTTAATGGCTAGCTCAAAGGTTATGTGCCTGTATAAATATATATCAATATATCACCAAATGGCAACCCAGGAAGATTTTATAAGACTCTCCCTTTCTCCTCACACTTTTTTTGTCAGTAGTTTTAGGGAGATTTTGAGGCAGTGAGATGAGACATTCTTATTCTTGTCAGTAAGGTCAGGGTCAAGATCTTGGCCAAAGTTTGGAATGAGGCCTCCGAGTAAGACAAGGGCTCTAGGAGAGCAGAATCAAGGTGAGCAGGCTCTAGGAAAAACAAAGCAGCACTCAGGAACAGGTGAAACCTGGTGATGATTTACCCAACTGTGTCCTCCTGATGCCTTGCTCTTGAGGACTATCTCCTTTACTCTGGGGCTGCTGTGACGAGGAATTCTGTTTTTAATTTTAAAAAAGAGAAGTGGGTAGGCAATTCAATTTAACTAGAGAGACATTAATTTAGTGCCTATTATATGCCAATTACAGAGCATGCGAAAATGAGTAAGACATGGGCTCTTTTCCCAAGATGCTCCAGTCCAAAAATAGATGTAGACCCGTTAGTAAGTAATGACAAGACAGTGTAATAAGGGGATGGTAGGAGGGCGAAAGGTTGCAGATGTACCACCGAGGAGAGATGAAGTGCTCTACGAGGCTGAGCAGTGCTGTCAGGAAAGGCTCGGCAGGGAGGCTGAGGGTGAGTCCAGGTTTTGAGGGTGGGTGGGAGGAATTTGCAGGCCTGTTCTATCACAAAATAAATTAAGGCATGAAAGGCCTTATGTAGATGCCTCCACCCAGCAAGTGGTCAGTTTGTGCTGTAATTGGGGTAGGGTTTGGGCCTCTTCCAGCTCGTGATTGGTGAGATATATGTGGGATGGTAATAGTACTGACGGTCAAGGATCCAACTTCCTTTTGTTGAGAATTCAGATGTCTTGGGATATTGTGGGGATGGGTGGATGAAGAGACAGCAAAGTATGGCTCCCATCCTTGTTGGCTACTGTGGAAAGAAGAGTTACTGCTGGGCCCATTGGGAAGGACAGCCACAGGGTCCCTGGGTGCTGGTGATGGGCATGGCCCAGGTTCTGAGTGCCAGCCGTATCCCTCACAGAAGTCCTTTGCTGGCATGTTCTTTGTCCCATCTGTGTGTACCCTTCTGGTCAAGGGCCCACCAGCCTCTCTGTTCACATTGCCTTCCTTCTGTCTGTCCTATCCTCACTATTTCAGAGGAATCTTCAATGTTTAATTTTTGCGGGGGGGAGTATGGAGGATAAGTGGAGAGAGGCCCTACTCTCAATCAAGATGTTTCTCTTAAATATCTTACTCTTGCACAGACATCAAAGCTTGTATTTTCCTTTTTGTCCCCCACACATCCTTCCCTTGAGGCTGAAAGCATAAAACCATCTCGTTGCCTGAATAAGGCTTGGGCTTGGGTGGAGGTGGGGGAGGACAGCAGGGAGGAAAAAAATTGGGCATTATCTCAAAAATGTTTCCTGCTGCAATATAGATGTTGGCCTTGAGACCGCCATCACCTGATGGGTGAACATGCTACTTGCAAATAATGTCGTACGTGAGAACTACTTGGGGACCAAGATCTTGGCAACCGAGATCTCTGAAGTGTTGTTCACAGAATGAAAGCAAGGATCAGGCTGTTCGGGCTAAGCATGGCCTGGGTCCCAGGTGTGCTTTCACCTTCCTAAAGGACCGTGAGGACATTTGGTGGGAGACTCGGGGCTAGGACCCCCTGTGGTGACACATCCCAGCCTCAGTGTCTTGGGTCTCTGGTCACTTGGTTTTGCCTGCACAGTCTGCCCCCTTCAGGAAGGGGTGAATTTTGGAGGAGTTGGTATTATAAAGAGTGGGGCCACGTGGTCAGGACCATCACAGGGAGGAAGTGTCATGTGAGCCTGCAATCTCAGAGACTTCTTTGTCCAGCTGACATCGAGGGAACCCTGTCCCCTGCACCTTTGGTCAGCCTCGGGCTGCAAGGTGATGTGAGATCCTCCTCTTGCTGCTGCCCACGCCAGAATTCTCTGGGAGAGGAGCTCACAGGGCCCAGAGGACTTCTGGGAGGCAGGGGGTGAGGAGGGAGAAAACAGGGGTTGCCAAAAGCCGCCGAGCGGAGAGGAGGGCTGATGAAAGTTACAAAGTCTGATAATCTTTCTTCTTCAGAACTTTTCATTTGAAGCGTGACATTTAATCAGATGTGTAAAGATCCTGGAGAAACAAATGAACAAACACAAGAGCAGAAGATGGGATCTGGAGGCAGGTGCAGCATCTGTATTATTATTAGAGTGAAGACAGATATTGGAACTGGCTGTGAGACTGGCTTTGGAAATCCTGTTATGTTGCTATGGGTAAACAGGCCCCAGGGGAAAAATTGCTTTTCATTTCCTGAGATGGGAAGGATAGGAATGGGGTGGGAGGAAGTGGTCATGAATCTCTGGAGACGGCAGTACCTGTATCCTCATCAGCCAGGGAGATGGCAGGTTGAAACCAGATGGCAAATATTTTATCGCAAAAGGCACCCAATGGTGGGAGGGCGCGTCCTGGTTCAGGAGGTCTGCCTGTCTGGTGCCAACACACCGGTGGTCAGGACTGGCAGGCAGTGTGCTCAGCCAGTACTGTCATGACATATAACCCAGGCCACTCACATTGTCACTCCTTGGAGCAAGTCCCAGGTGTCTATTGTTGCATGACAAACCACTACAAAACTTCGTGGTTTCAAACAACCATTTATGGTTAATTTTTATAGTTCTGTGGTTGCCTAAGTGGTTCTTGCTTGGGGCTTTTAATATGGTTGCAGTAAGCTGTCACTGGGCTACCGTCAAAAAAGTTGATTTTACCTATTTTGGTTCTTTCTTACCAATAGGTAGGATCTACGGGGGGAAATGAGGGCTGAGATGAAGGTGGCTCACCCACATGACTGGCTGCCCCCTTGGAGCTCGGCTGGGCCGTTGACTTACTGGTGGTTTGGGTTTCTCACAGCACGGTGGCTTCATCTGAGAGCGCATGTCCCCAGAGTAAGCATTCACAAGGCCCAGGCAGGACCTGCAAGGCTTCTTATGACCCAGTCGTGGAGGTACAAGAATGTCATCTCCATTGTGTTCCATTGGTCAAGTCCAGGCTCAATGGAAGGGAAGGACACTCCACCTCGTGATGTGGGAGCGGCTAGTGGGCAAGAGAGGTAAGAAACTGATGGTGGCATCTTGGGAGATAAGTTTCCACTCGCACCACACAGGACCAGGGGGCTCCATGGGTGTGCGAAGGGTGCAGTCCTGCAGGGCCCCGTGCTTAGAAGGGTCCTGTGCTTGCTTTAATGCTCTGTTGTCTTCATCTCGAAAGTTTTAATCATTTTTAACAAGTGTCCCGTTGTTTCATTTTGCGCTGGGCTTTACAAATTCTATATCTGGTCCTGCATGGGCCCATGGTGAAGGGTTTGTGCAGAGTGGCGAGGGTTGGGGTTCGTGCTGGGCTTGGTGCTATGCAGAGGAGCCTCCTGCCTCTGGAGAACTTGCAGACCAGCTGAGGACACAAGACGTGTGGCAAACACTGAAGCCGGTAAAGGACCATGTCTGAGCAGAAGGCAGGCTGCAATTGCAAAGGAAGGCCAAGGTGGGGCAGGGCAGAGTCTCTTTCTGCATGTTGTCTCAGTCTCACAGTTAGACTCACAACCCATGCTGGGCAGTCTTCCTTCTGGAAGCCAGGAAAGCCTCCAGAGACCATAGAAATGTTCCTTTCCTCTCCTCACCCTCCCTGCACTCTTACCCTTATTCCCAGGACCCTTGTACTTAAGGTCTTGCAGAAAGAGGGATCCCCTATCAGGACTGTTCTTGGGGTGGGTATGGGGGGGAGAGGGAGTGCAGAGGTACAGGTGCCTAAGGCCCCGCTCAGGCTGACGATCTTGGGTGGGCCACTGGAAGAGTTCTGAAGCTGGGCCAAATATGGTCTGGGTTTAGGGGAGAGGGTAGACAGAGGTAAGGAGGGGGCTCTCTGATCTCCTCTAAGGAGCATGCTGAGTGCTCTGGTGCCCTGGTCCATGCCTCCCTTCTAGTCCCCAGCCAGATACCTCACCACTCCCAGCAGCACAGGGTCTGCCTTCTTCCAAATGGCTCCCAGGGCCCCTAGTGCCTGGATCCAGGCCCGCCCTAACTAGGACACAAATCCAGAAAGCCCCTGAGGGTGGGCACCACTTCTTTACAAGCCGTGTCCGGTTCCCTTAGGCATATCTTCCTGCTGTGATGAATGTGCAAAATAACCTTCTGGTTGTGCACGGTATCAGAGGCGGAGGATGAGGGAGGATGCTGCGCCCTGGGGGGCTAGCCGAGCCTATGAAAGAAACATGTGGGAGTTATGGGGACTTATCCTTAATTGGGGTCCAGCTCCCTCCACCTGTGTATATCCCTGCAGATGAGGCACAGAGCAGAAGGCTAGTGACATGTCACTTGCCGAATGACCACCAGGGAGACTATGACAAGCCTGAGAGAATGGCTTTCATTAAAAAATAGTTGATCCTACCTATTTTGGTTCTTCCTTACCAATAATTAGGATCTAGGGCGGGGGAAAATATGCAAAGGGCAAAAATCAAGAAAAGTGAAGTAGTTGCTGGAGAGAGAGAGAGAGAGAGAGAGAGAGAGAGAGAGAGAGAGAGAGAAGAGAGAGGAGTTGTCCCACGATGACATCCAGCTTCCCTCTCCTGCACCCTCGTCATGAGGACAGCACAGTCTCAAGCCTGTCTCAATTGCCCTGGCAATTGGCCTGGCCTGGGCCCAGGGGGTGGTCAAGCTGGACCACATCAGGATCTGCCCCACTATCAGCTCCTCCTGTGGTTGGCGGATGTGTTCTGGCAATGACAATTCTCCCTACATCCTGGGCCTGCAGCTTGTCTTGATAACATGTCTCCGTCTAGGCCTGGGGCCATGCTTTGCTCTCTGCGGACTCTCTCCACCAGATCGAGCCTTTGCTGGAGGCTGAGATCTGCTGGCAGACCTTCCTGCCTGCTGCCTGCCTGCTTGTATTTAGAATATCACTCTGGAATTGCCCATCGCAGGGGCCCACCTGCTGGCAGGGATACCCTGTCACCAAATGCTAGAAGGTCTGCCGCTCCCCTGCTCACTGTGCTGCTGACTGTTGCTGAGCTGCCACCTGTTGTCTGTTTCCACACGCCTGCACACTGAGTTCTGCCTGTCACCCTGGATGGCTGCCTAGCAGCTGCAGCTAAGGCTGTCCTGCCAGCACCTTTCCCATCCCGATGGGTGGTCCTGTTCGGTCCCAGACCCCCCAGCCTGCCTCATCCAGTGCACATACTGAGCCACATCTGGCTGAACACTGAGCTGGGACAGCTTGGATGGTACCCTAGAAAGATGGTCATCTTCCCTCAGCACCTCTTGGAGGGGGGCCAGGTTTGGAACCCAATAATAAAAGACAATAATGATAATAATCCTTAAATTTACTGATGATATGTCATGTGACAGGCTCCATGGTTTACCAATATTTCTTCATCTGTACCTCACAATTACCCTATAAGGTAAATACTGTTATATCTCCTTTTCAAAGATTATGAAGCCAAGGCTCAATGATATAAATAAATCTGGATAAGTTTCCACAAGGCATAATTTATGAAGCTAGGATTCAGAATCAGGTGCTTGACTTTGGAGCTCGGTTCATAACCACCAGACCAAAGTGTCTCCTTGGTGGCCCTGACCTCTTTCCAAAGACCCCAACAACATTCTCTATACTCTCCAACTACACCTCCCTGCTCTGAGGTCAACTGACCCACAGGCTGTGATGAATGTGCAAAATAACCTTCTGATTGTGCACGGGCATCAGAGGCAGAAGATTAGGGAGGATGCTGGCTACTTCCTGCTACTCTTCAAGAAGAATGATAAAGCCAAAACCGGTTTGGCTCAGTGGATAGAGCGTCGCCTGGGGACTGAAGGGTCCCAGGTTCGATTCCGGTCAAAGGGCATGTACCTTGGTTGTGGGCACATCCCCAGTAGGGGGCGTGCAGGAGGCGGCTGATGGATGTCTCTCTCTCATTGATGTTTCTAACTCTCTATTCCTCTCCCTTCATCTCTGTAAAAAATCAATAAAATATATTTAAAAAAAAAGAATGATAGAATGATTTCACTCCTGGTCACCTTCAGGAGTGGGCCACCAGAGTCACACATTCCCCAGTCCTCCCAAGCCCTTTTTCCTTTTTTGCCTCCTCCCTTGGGCTCCTTAAAGTGTTTAGGGGCGGTCACCTGATAGTAGTGTGGTTAAACAATTGTTAGAGGGCCAGAGACCCCATGAGGACACGCAGGAAAGGAAAGCATGCCACGAGGGTGCAGGAGTCTTTGAAGACAAAGACAGAGGGGCCTCATTATGGCTTCAGTTTTTCCCCAGAGTAGCTTTGGGGAGAGGAGAAGGTCGGATGAGCACTGGATTAGGAGTACTTCTATTACCACTTGAATAATGATATACTGTGGAGGGGTGCAGGAGATGGAGATGGTGAAGGATGGGCTTCGGGGTTTGGGGGCAGGATATAGGTAGGAATTGAATAAGCTCATAGTTTCATATTAAAACATCACTCTGTGATTCTACCTCCCAATTATTCTTGGAAAAACAAGTTGTTGGGAAAGCTATCAAGGCAATCTCCCTTCTCCTGCCAATCATTGCTGAGTTTGGGATAAATGCTCAAAGATGAGAAAAGCATAGTTCCGAGGAATTCTAGGAGGAATCCAGCATGTGGGTTGTAGCCAACTCAGTCACACTCCTACTTGTGTGATGCCACATAGTCAGTCCTCAATAAAGATGTGTGGCTCTCCCCTGGGCCTCTCCTCAGTGTGGCTCCTCTAGCCTCTCTGGGCTGCTCACTCCTCCCTCCTCCCAGGGCCCTTTCTGTTTGGGGGTACAGGCTCGTTATGAGCTTCTGGGTTTTGGTTCTGCTCTCTGAGCATCAGAGAGAAAAAAGAAAAAGAGAAGATAGTTTTAGGCTCCAGGTTATTAGAAGACCGAAGGGGGAAGGAGGATGGGCCTGACATGTTGATGGACAGACAAAGGAGGAGACTAACCAGAGATAACAGTGGGCACTTTCCTTCAAAGGCCATGGACTGGAGGCAACTGCCTGCCATATCTTTGGAAGACTTTGGGACCTGGTGGGAAGCACCTGTCTTTGGGCTGGCGTTTGCCTTTACCCTCCTCTCCCCTTAGGATCACAAGACCCCACCAATCCTACTGGATGGACACCACAAACTGGGAGGGGATCAGGCAACAGGGTTGTAGTTACAAAATGAATCAAGATCCGTGGGGTTCCAAGGTTAGTCTTTGGGGTCCAACCACGGCCCTAACTGCCCAACGTGTCATGTTCATAGAGTCCAAATTACTCCAAAGGGAATTCGGCCTTTGGGTCTTGTCAAGGAGGGAGCTGTTTCCAAGGGGAGTCAGGGGGAGAAGGGCTGAGGGGTCCCACCCTGAGAGTGCCACGAGGGCTCGTGGGGCCCAGGCTTGACCTCGCTTACACATGTGCACCCCACATGGTGGGCCATGTGTGCTGCCGCCTGGCTCTGGAGCCTGCAGGGCCCTCCATGCTTGGAATCGTGTGGGTCTGCTGACTTAGCAAAATGGGGTGTGGGTGGGGGAGTGGGGTGGGGAGGCGACCCACATCTGGAAGGGAGAGGGAAGAAGCCCCCAGTGACTGGGATGTGGAGGGGCTTGCCAGCTCTGCCTGTAGTCCTGAGCCCCCCGCCCCCTCTTTTATCCCCAACCACAAAAGCAGTATAACTCTCCTCACGTTAAAAGTAGACATCTGGCAGCATCTGCACTGCCCCAAATAAACCAACAACTAATAGGAGGTATTTGTACCCACAGTAGGTCCTGGATGGGAAAGGAAGGGCCGTTCACTCTGCAGGAGCTAAAGCTTGCTACTTAGAAAGCCTCAACTCATTTGTTTAATAATGGGTGGTTCACCCATTATTAATTGGTCAACGCACAAGCTCCTAGAAGATCCTGGGGGTGCAGTTTGCCATGGTCCCCGGGCAGCAGGGCCATCACAGGCAACTTGTGGAGCCAGCCCATTCATGGGATAATCAGGGAAGGGAATGATGGTCAGTCCTGGCGTGTCAGCTGCACCTTGCAGCAAGTTCAGGGTCAAACATCCAAGGGCCTGAGAACAGTGGGAAAATCTGTGTGGCAAAGCCAGGGGGGTCACTTCGGGGAAAAGGCTCATTTTCCAGAGGAGGAAAGTGTGGAGGCAGGTAGGATCCCTCTGTGGTTGGATGTGGTACCAAAGGAGCTTTCAGGTCTGAGAGGGAGAGAAAGACGTAAAGAGAGAGCAGAGATGAAGCAGAAGAGATGGCCATGTAGTGAAGTCAGTCCTGCAAGGCGATTAAGTGGAGCCAGGCAGTGGTACTGGAAGAAACAATGATGAACACATCGACTGCTCGAATCTGGTTGACAGCGAGCTGGAAACAGAGCCTGGGCCCAGCTGGCACCCTCTGACAGCTACGAAGAGGCTCAAAGATGAAATTGAACATATTTAAATAGCATCAAATCCGTCCCTCACAGACACATTAAATGTAAGCGACAGATGAAGAAACAAATTAATATTAAAAATGTCGCCAGCTTTCACATTCTGGCAAGAGAAATGCATGCAACGAGGGACAGATTTACAAGCCTTCATAATTCTGAGGACTTATATCCTTCATCACCCTGTCAAACAGCCGGAAGTGGTGCCAGGCTCGCTGGGGAAGAGCGAACGGGAGAACAGGGGGAAGGCTGGGTTACCTGAGTGCTCAGAAATTGGGCAGTTGGCTGTAATGTCAGAAATGGGTTTTAGGCTAGAAGTCGCAAACTGGCCGCCAGCTGGCTGAATCCAGCTTGAGACATTTTCTGTTTGGCTCACAAATGTCTTGATTTTATGTTCGAATTTAAATTAGCAGCAAAAATGCATAAATTAGGAGAATCACCAAAAAACTCTTGATTCCTTTGAAATACCTATGCACTCAGGCCTAAGTTCTCCCGATGGCAGCAGGCAGTGCGGCTGGCCCCCCTGCTGGCTCCTGTAGTCATCTGTAATTCCAACTCCTGCATTAAGACATCAAACCCTTTTTATGGACCACAGAAGGGGGGGGGGAGGGAATGGGACTGACTTTCCAAAAATCCAATTTAAATAAAGGTTATATTAAAAACGGAGAGAGATTTTGGTTCCACTTTAGGTAAAATGATTGCGCTCTTTTAATCTATTGGAAAAATGATCAAGTTCAAATCACGTTAGCCCTGGCTGGTGTGGTTCAGTTGTCCATGCACTGACAGGTCACGAGTTCAATTCCGGTTGGGGCAGGCACGTGCTCAGGTTGCAGGTTTGATCCCGAGTCAGGGTACGTAAGGGAGTCAACTGCTGGATGTTTTTCTCTCTCTCCCTTCTTCTGTCTCTAAAATCAATCAAAACATACCCTCAGGTGAGGATTAAAAATAAATAAATAATAAATAAGTAAATAAATAAATTTAAAAATTAAAATCAGGCAACATTACAACATACAAGAAAAGTTTAGAAAATTAAAAAAAAAAGCTAATTAGTTTGGCATCCTTGTCAAATGAGTCATGTGTATCCCTTGCAGTCTTTTTCTCACATACTAGTACATTTTTACATAGCTGCATACATGCGTTTGTACACTGCTGTTTTCATGTAACATTCTAATTTATACATTTTATCATGTTGATATATAATCCTCACTTTTTGTTGCCCTAAATGCTGTTTAAGGAACATCTGTGTGCATTTGAGTCTTTCTATATGTTGAATGATTTGCTCAGAATATAGATTCCAGAAGTAGCACAAATGGTTTACAAACAGACTTGTGCATTAAAGGGTTAAACTGTAAATTCCTAACCCAAAAGTGCCCTGTATAAATCTCTTCACCTCAGCAAATTGTTGGAGAGGCTATCGGAAAGAAAAGGTCACTTTAGCATATGTGATAGGATTGTGGGTAATTAAAAGTAACCTTTTTTTCAGCATGTGAAGTCCATTCCAGGAATAGCACTATCTTGAGACCCAAGTCAAATAGTACTACATGTGCTAAGCAGAGGCCTATGTTTAAAGAAGAAACTCATTTGCTCTTAATAACTGCAAAATGCTGCATAGTTCAGTGATGGAGTCAGAAACCTCCACACAGCATCAAAGCCTGGTTCAGAAAGATATGGGAGGCCAACCTACAAGACAAGCTGTCTTTCCCGATTACAGCATCTTTGTGCCCTAAGCACAGCCGTCATTTCTCAGAACAATGGCTGCCTTTAACTTTTTTATTGACAGGAGGGGAAAAAATGGCTAAACAAGACCGCAGCATTTAAAGGTAATCTATATTCCATAAACAACCTGAAGAGCAGTGTAAACAAGGTGATATATGTCATAAAATGAAATGTGATACAGATAACCTCGCTATTATATTCCGTAGGAGTTCAGATGAATAACACTGCCTTAAATCTCCAGGCAATGGAAAGCAAAGCGTGCTGTGCATTTCGTTTTTATTTTGCCTGCAAAATAAAATGTCTTTCCTTAAATAAATAAGAAGATTGATATGATGGAAGGGCAGGACCCAACGAGAGCTTTTTCCTGAGGCTGACCTCTGTGCTGAAGAACGGAAGGGCGCCATGGGGGCTTCTGGGAAATGGCCCACAGGTTTTGTTTCCATGCCAGGCGAGTCAGCAGAACCTCTAAGGGCAGGATTACGGAGCACTTGAGCAAACGCCGCCCCCGGTGGAAAGGCAGCCTGTCTTCGGAAAGGAGAAATCACGCCTCCCTAATCTACTAGAGCTCTTTGAAGGGCCAAATAAGTGTATGGATAAGGGGGGAAACAGCAGACACACTCTATTTACACTTTCAAGAAGTCTCTGACGGGCTCCTCCGCACCAAAGCCTGTGGAGTCACCATGGAAATGGAGGGAATGTTTAGGGACAATAGGGAGCTGGCTTACAGATAAGAAACGCAGAGTGAGGATAAATAAGCCTTCCTCTGGATGGAAAAGTTAACCGTGGGGTGCCTGGTGGGGAGTTTGATGCTCTTCGGGGACCAGTTTAACGGACCCTTCGGGATGTGAGAATGTGACCAACAAGCCCTTTGCTTTCACAGGCCACGTGTGGACGCTGGCCTCGTTGCCCTATAGTCACAGCTCATAGATGGCCTTGTGGACTTTGTCCACTTTGCGACATCTCCAGTGTCGTGTTGTGAGCTCCTGGAAGGCGGGGCGTGTCAGTTATTTCGGTATTCATGACAGTGACCAGCACTCAAGACATATTTTATGCTTGAACAGGTGAGATAAGAGTGAGTGCACATTGGATTCCCCTGGCTTGCCAATGACCCCGAGCTCTTCTGTGTAGCAAAGTGTCAGGTGGAGGCTGTGAGCTGCAGGGAGATGCAGGATGGCCCAAGATGATCACCATGGGCTAGGGCAAACGGAGTAAAGCCCTTAGTGAAAAATAACCCCAATTGCATTTTGTTTTTATTATGAATGGCTCAGAGAGTGCCTCGAAATATGCAATCTTAGGGGACTCGTTCAGAAAATTATTGTAGAAACCGCATTTTTGAGGATGACAAGATTGAAAGCTCTCAGCAACAGCCCAAAAAAGAGTTATGAGTCACTATAAGCCAGTGCTTCTATTTTTCATTGTTGCCCCATCCCCTGCCAAGTATTCTTGTGGATCTTTTTTTTTTTTTGCTTCCCCATTGCTACCACCTTCATGTGATTTTAATAGCACCAACATACGGAATACCTGTTTAGGTACTGCGGCCCTTTGGAGGGCCAGAAACCACTCTGACTGCTAAGGTGTTTCATCTCCCAAGAACCAAGTTTTGTCTCCTTGGGGATGAGCATGCCCCGGATGAGAATGTCTGCTGTAGAGCAGCGGCCGCCAACCTTTCGGACCTCACGGACCGCCAGGGGTCTGCGGACCACCGCTTGGCGACCACTGCTGGAGAGGACTCCCTGAAAGCTTGGACCCAATGTGGTCCTTCCTTCAAACAGAACAAGTAGCTGAATGGCTAAGAATCCAACTGGGCCCAAGAACGGAACTTCTTCTCTTGCCTTCCCCTCAAGCTCAAATGAGAAGTGGGGTGGTGTGCGGGGGTCTCTCCTCTTCTCCCCCTGCTCTCTGTCTGGGCGGCCTGACAGTTATAGACCTCGCACCCAGCTCCCTCTGGCTTCAACGCAGGGTTTGCCCGAAACTCAGAAGGAGTCAAATGCCAAAGGACACAGCCAGGCAGGGTGACCTCACCACGAGGGAGCCAGAAGACATGTACTCTCACCGCCCTCTCCCTCCTCCCCCGACCCCCATCTCCTGTGGAGCTCTTCATAGTTCCACAGAGGAAGTGCTTTTTCCACCCAACGGGGCAGCCTAGAATCGCAGAGCGGTGAACAGGGGAAATAAAAAAGTCCTGCACGACAGACCTCAAAGGGACCCTTTAATAAAGGCCAGGCTCGCCGGCCAGTGTGGCTCAATGGTTGAGTATTGACCCATGCACCAGTTCAATTCTCCATTAGGACACATGCCCAGGTTTTGGGCTTGTATGAAACCTGCAGGAGGCAACTGATCAATGCTCTCTCTCTCTCTCTTTCTCTCTCTCTTCCTCTTCTAAAAATCAAACACAAAAACAGGATGATGAAAACATGTTTTTAAAAAATGGTCAGGCTCTCGGGACACCCTCACCCTTATAGGATGATGCTGGAGGGCAGACGGGTCTCCTTTAACTGCCTTTTGGGCTTCCTGTCAAAGGCAAGCTGTGAGTCTGAATCCTTCCCCAGGGAAGGGGCAGGCTTGAGGGGGTCATCGGTCTTTTGGGCCCGGGGACTCTGTGCTCCTGTGTGAGACGGCGGGGAGAGCGGGAGGAACACAGCTTTCAGAGGCCACGGCCTAGCGTGGATCCTGGCTCCTCACCTCTCCGGGCTCTGGCCCCTCACACTGCTGCCCTGAGGATTAAAGGAGAAAGCGTGGCATCCCCGCCCCTCTTCCTAGCAGACTGAGGGGTCTCCTGCTCTGAGTTTGCCACGCTCCCCCCAGCCCCCTGCCCTGCCCTTGGGAGCAGGGGGAGACCAAGCCGGCCATGCTCTGCTCGGGACTCAGAAGCCATAAAGTGAAAGCAAGAAGCCGTTGTCATGGATGGGGGGGTGGGTGAGCACATTATCCCGAGGCCTCCTAATCCCATTTTCTGCTTTCATGTTAATCCTCTTCCCCATTCTGTCTGCCACGCACTCCACGCGCAGGGCGCTGACCCGGAGAGCGGCTCCACCTCCTCCAGGCGGTGGCAGTGTTCCCCGCCGGGCCGCGGGAGGTGAGCCCGGGGCGGCCTGGCTGTGCTGTGGTTCTCCTTGGCCAGCCTGGGTCCTCTTCCAGGCCAGGCGGCGGGCGGATGTCAAGGGCTCAGCTCCCTCAGAACAGCAACACGGACAGTGCCAGCCAGTGCTTCCTACGCCCTCGCTGTTTGTGGACACTGGCTAAGACCTGCGCTTCGTGACTTCATTCGATTACTGGAACCCGCCTGTGAAACAGATACGACTCATCCCACATTGGCAGACTGGAGGCTCGGGGATTTGCTACAGCGCAGATCACCCAGTGAGCACAGCAGCGGGACTGGCCGGGACTCCTCCAGCACCTCAGGGGGGACCAGTAGCAACACGGCCTCTCGTGGGCAGCCCTGGGAAGGACCCCCCTCCGGCTTCCCTCCCCTGGCACCGTCACCTGAGGCTTCAGTTGGGTGCCTCTATTACTTCCACGCACTACACCTGGGCATGCTGGCTGTGCACTGGCGTGGGAAGGACCTGGATTTTGGGGACAAGGGGATGGTCCTGGCTCCCACAGGAAGGGGACAAAGTACCCAGGAACTGGACAGGTGGTTTCACGTAAATGGCCATCTTGAGGGTGGTGGGGGTAATGATTTAGCCTCAGGCTTTCACTCACTGTCCCTTTCCTCCCAGGGCACTCCATCAACTCTCCGTTCACTCCCAGCGGCAAATACCTTCTGTCTACTCTGCAGGACTGACCTGGCCAGTTCTGCCCTGGGTTCTGAGGCAAAACTCTCTCCTGGGGGAAGGAGCTAGGCACCATCCCTTCAGCCACCTGCGGGTGCGTCTTTCTAAAAAGGTTTTTTGTGCTTTGGGCCTCCATTTCTATTTTCTTTTTTAAATACTCACCAGAGGATATTTTTTCCATTGATTTCCAGAGAGAGTGGGAGGGAGGGTGGAGTGGGAGAGAGAGAAACATTCACGCACCGGCCGACTCCCGCAGGAACCCCTACTTCTTACTGGGGCCGAGGAACCTGAATGGGAATTGAACGGGTGACCCTTCGGTCTGCAGGCCGATGCTCCAACCACGGAGGAAACAGGCCAGGACCCTCCATTTTAGCTTGTCACACACTCCAAGCAAGCAGGGGCTCCCCAACTCTTTCCTCGTGCTGCAATCCCACGAGGCAGCGCTGGGCTCATCTTCAGCTCTCTCTTTTCTCACCGGGTCCCACAGTCCCTGAGTCCTGGGACCCTCTCTGCTGACGGTAACCAGGGTCTCTGTTTCCCTTGGCATGCAGACCCCACAGCCCCTCCCACCCCTTCCCCGGGGCAGCTCCTTAGGCCCAGTGTGGGGCCACGTTTCCTCCTGCTCTCAGAGCCCCACGGATGGCGTGGGATCGGAGAGTAACGGAGGGCCCGGGGTAGGCTACACGTGTTGTGCATGCATTCCGCCAAGGAAGGAGGTCTGGGGCCGATGGGAGCCGAGGCCTCCATGGAGAGGTGGTGACTGAGGGTGGTGAGCACGGGCAGGAGCTGACTGGGCTGAGTCATGGTGGGAGGTTCGGAGGGGGCTCTGACTTCCCTCCCCCAACCACAGTCACCAAGCCAAGGAGCCAGAGGCAAGGTGGGGGTGTGTGGATCCGGCACAGTGGTGGTGAGGTACAACTTGAGGGTCCCAGTGAGGTCCATGATGAGGACTCCAGAGCTAACCGCAGCTCCTCCGTCCCTTAGAACTACAAGGACATTTTTAAAAAACGGATTTCCCAGAGGAGGGGAGAGAGAGAAATATCAATGATGAGAGAGAATCATTGATTGGCTGCCTCCTGCACACCCCCTACTGGGGATTGAGCCCGAAACCTGAGCATGTGCCCTTGAACGGAACCCAGAATCTTCCAGTCCCTAGTCCAATGCTCTATTCACTGAGCCAAACCAGCCAGGGCTACACGGACATTTTGCATTCGAGAAATTAGACCCACCACATCTGTTAAAAATCGAGTTGAATTAAAGTTTGGTTATTCTTTCTAAAACTCTCAAAGGTTTGTGCACTTTTAAGAATGTTCTAGAAGCAGAAGAGGTAGGATTTCAGGTTAGAAGACCTGCATCCATGTTGGGGCTCTCTTGGGCCGCGGGGTATAGTCTTGAACCCTTAGGTCATCTCTTTGCTCTGGACTTCCATACCCTTGGACTTTCCCCTGCTAGACAGTCCCTCCTAAAACCCAGATGATGGGGCTGGTCTTCTCCTAGGCCTTCCTTTCTCTTTGCTTTCCATCTATTTTCTTGCTCAGAGAAAAACTCTGAAAAGTGTCCATTACCTTGTGGAAGGCAGTGGTGGTGATGGCGAGGCCCAACCCTGTACGCAGGCCAGGCTCACCTGACGGGGGTTGCTTGGGGTTCCCTGAGATGGTTGACACACCACCGTTTGGACATGGCTCCTTGGGGTAAGGCTCTGCGTATAAGAAGCTGGTGTGTATTAAAATGTGGACCTCCTTAGGGGAAGGAGTCTCTCATGTCCTTTGTCGGGATATGGATGTGGATGGCCAAGTAGGGAGGTGGGCACCATAAGAGCAGGGCCTGAAGACACACTGAGCCCACTTTCAGGGTTTGCCATGGGGATTTCACTCCCTCAAAGGCCACCCCTCATGACACATTGCCCCTCCCCACAAACACCCCGAAGACATCACTGAGCACTAGTAAGTCAGCCTAAGAAACGGTGGCTTGGGAAGAGGCCTTACTGTGAAATGTCATTTTATTAATTGATTGATTTTTCTTTTTTACAAAAATAAACATTTCAATGAACAAGAAGTACAAAAGCTTCTGGATATACAAACTCCAGGAGGAGGGAGAGGCTGTTTTTGGCTGTGTTCGGCTTTCACTGAAAGCAAATGAGGCAGAAAGGCCCTGGCCCCACCCCCACTCCAGGTCCTGGCTCAAACCGCAACCTGCTCCTCGACCCCACATCTTGGCTCATACCATGTGTGCTCCTCTGCCCCTGTCCCTGGGCTGGCCCGCGAGAAACCCCGGTCTGGTGGCCAGAGGCGGCCTCCCCAGTCCAGGATCACTGACTTCCTGTAGCACCCCGCCAAGTCTCCTGCCTGGAGCTCAGCGGAGAGAACACTGTGACCGATTGTCCCCACGCAGCCCCCACCTGCTAGGCCATGGCACCTGTAGCAGCAGCAGCAGCAGCAGCAGCCGGGGCTTTGGCTACATTCTCACACTACAAACACAGTGACGGGGCTGCCCACGAAATTGTCCCAGGGAGGGCAGAGGCCCCCAGGGGAGACCCGCCTGAGTCTTGCTGGCAGCTCAGAGGGTTGCAGCGGCCGCCCGCCCCCAGGATTCATAGCCCTGGAGCCAGCAGTCCCATACCTAGACCGGTACACTCACATTTTAACATCTGGCATTATTGCACATTGTCCTGGTCACCTTCGTCTGTCTGGGATGTCAGCCTTGTCTGTAGCGGTTCTGGGCGACCTGCAGTGCTGCTAGAGCAAGTCACTCCCTTCCCAGGCAAGCCCAGCTGGCGGGGATGGTCAGCCGAGCCCGCAGATCGGTCAGCCGGAGGCCTTCACATACGTGGTCTTGTTGAGATCGGGGACCACCTGGCTCCATCCCGTCTTGAAAAAGACCAGCTGCCGACCTGGGGGCAGAGGTGAGAGGTAAATGGGTCTGGATGTTTCTCTCCCCGGAGGCCGGGCCACCCTCCCTCATGTGACTGCTGGAGGACACATATACTTGTCTCTGATCATCTCAGCCTTCCCGTGTTCTCATCACCTCTGGCTGCTGCTGGGGAAACATTACCTACCAATCTCTTCCGGGAAACTTCCCGGTCACATCCCTCATGATGTCCTTTCCCGCTGGCTCACCTGTCCAGGTGGTCTGGTTGGTGACCACAAAGGCCCGGCACTGGGCGTGGCTCTCACAGACGTCCACGGCCTCGGCCAGGTTGAACACGGAGAGGAGGCAGCTGCCGTGGTGGTAGGAGGGCCAGCAGCGGTAGTCTTCCTGGGGGATGGTGCTGTCTGGCAGGCGCTGGTACTCTGGGGGTTGGGGATGGGGCGCAAATGAGAACTTTGTGTGCCCCTGGGTGAGGGCCCGGTCGCTTTCTGGAAAGGACAGGAAGATGCACTGGGCTGAAATGCAGCCCAGTCCCTGTAGCCTGGACATGAGTGCAGCCCGCACTCTGAAACGGGGCTGACTCCTCTGCAAAGGCAAGGCTCAGATTTAGTTTTGGGGAGACAACACGTTCCCCAAATCCAAGAACACGCAGGTGGCTCAGGAAGCACACGGTGACGGGCACAGGTGTAAGAGAACGGCACGCCCAGAGTCACTGGCTGGCCGGGCAGGCTGCTGACGTCAGCGCCTTTTGGACACTGCGCGCGGCTTCTCGAACATCCTTGGGCACACCATTCTGATGCACCAGGCCTAGGGTGGCCTTCCTCCTGGTCTTGGGGAGAGAGGGGAGGCGAGCGCCTCAGGTTAGGGGGCGGTCAGGGAGTTCTGAAGGGAAGAGGCATGCAGATGAATGTCAAACACAAAAATCACCACGTGGGAACCCGCACCTGGAGTGTTTGGGGAGGAGGCCGGAGGAGGAACCCGAGATCTCCCCACGACACAGAAAGGGCTTCTGAAATCCGCTCGGCCAGGAAGCAGGCTGGGCTGGGCGGCAGGCTTCCGGGCGGGTCACCGTCCTCCCCGCCGCCTGCGGAGCCGCGCTGGACTGATAATGCCGAGGCCCTGGGCCTCTGGTCACCCCGCCCTCCTGCCTCCTTCTCCCAGGGCCTAGACCAAAGTCCAGGCGGCTGTGATTTACAGCCCCATAAACGGCGTCCTCAGGGACAGAGCCAGCCATTGTTCACCTCGTTAAACTTTATTTACAGGGCTAACGAGGGCTCCCCAACCCCGAGGACTGGCCAGAGCTCCTTGAAGATGAAGGCTGCCCACCCCTCGCTCCCCTGCCAACCACACCAAACTCCAGGGCCTCAGCTGAGGGACGCGGCCCTAAGCACTGACTAAATCCTCCCCCTCCTCCAGAAGGACTGGTTTCAGGGTGGGCCCCCGCCGCCCCAGCCACCCTCCTAGCCCCCGAAGTGTAGCGGAAGGAAAGAGAAGCAAACATAGGCCGCCCTCCAGCTGTGGAAGAGGCACTGGGTTAACTGCTTCCACACACTGCGCCTGGCATGTATGCCCCGTGGAGAACTTTGTGAGGCAGGTAATGCTGAGCCCAATTCATAGATGAGGAAAGTGAAGCTCAAGTGGAACTGGCCCGAAGTCACACAGACGGTAGACAGGGGGCAGTTTGGAGCCACCCAGAGAAGGAGTGTCCGTGCCAACCCCCCCGGGTTATGGTCAAGTGACAGTTCTAGTTCAGCCAGAGATGAGGCCTCCAAGTGAAGGCGCCACAGTCAGCAGCCTGAAGATCATGCCGAGTAAGCCTTAGAGGGGACAGGAGCTACTCAGTCCATTTAGGGAGACGGGTCTCCCTCCTCCCTCGTTTCCCACCTCCCCAGCCCGTGGGTCCCTGTCACTCACCAGCTCTGCTGTCAGCGGTGGAGTTCTGCAGATACTGGCCGCTCCGGTACAGGTGCAGCACCTTCTCCAGCTGGGCCAGCGTCTCGTCCACCCCCCACGTGAGTTCTCCTGCAGGGTGCAGGGTCGCTCTGAGCCGGGGCGTGGGCTCCTGCTTCTCCCACGGTAGGCAGGCAGCCACCCCTCCCTCTCTCCCTCTGGAGCCTGGGCCCGGAGGACTGGCGGACTGGGGCGGAGGTTCACCCCAGAACACCACTTGGGGAAATGATGGTTTCTGGACCCGGTGCTGCCCCGGGTCATTCTTGCCCCACACCTGCTGGGGGAGGGGCATGGGGGTGGGAAGCAGAGGGGCCCCGGGGGGCTCACCTGTGGCATTGACAATGCTGTCCAGCAGAGGCCGGAGTGAGGGTGGGGCACTGTGGGGAAGGAGGTATGTGAAGAAAAACCTAGAGCAGAGAGAAACCAGGGGCTCGGCGGTCCAGCCTTTGGAGACACATCCTTCCTCTATGCCAGCTTGGGATGGAATCCCGATGATCTATCTGGAGGGAGTCTCCTTCCCCAGGCCTACCACTGAGGCACATCCCCAGAATGTGCATGGAGTCGACTCAGACTCAGGGGTGGGGTCTGGGCACATGCTAAGACCACAACAAACCTGGCAAACAAGTCTGAAGTCAGTCTTCCCCGCACCTCAGCCCCGCATTACCCCGACTGACCACGGCTGGGGCCAGGGAGGAGCTTCCAGAGGTGAAGGGCGGGGGGGGAGAGGGGAGGTGGAGAGGCAGTGTCAGTGTCATGCCCTAAGCTCTATTTTAAGAAGCCTCCAGCTGCCACCCCCAACCAGATTCTCCTTGGAGCTGGCTATTTTTAGCCTCACCCTCAGGAGCCTGAAGTTCCCTTCTTGACTGGGTGGAAGCCTTCCTCTCCTGGTAGTCCCTGGGTCAAGGCTGGGCCTCCCACTCTGGCTCTCTCCGAGCCATGCCCTCCCGGCCCACTCTCCCTCACTGGCCTCCCGAGCAGGGGGCGGGGGGCACCTGTAGGCGTTGTAGAGGTTGCGCTTCTCGTTCATGCCCTCGCACCAGCCCTGGGCCGAGCAGGGCAGGGTGAAGTTCCTGGCGGGAAACTCGAGGACGCAGTTGGTGCTGCTTGCACACGGTGTCTCCTCCACGCGTGCATCATCCAGATCCGTCACTTTCAGCTCTCCGTCCACCAACACAAACTGTCGGGGGCGGAAGTCCAGCAGCGTGACGGAGCCCAGCGGGGAGTGGGCCAGGTGGTGAAGGAGGCGGCCCAGGCTCAGGCAGATCTGCGGGGCAGACACGAGGCTGCTCACTGCTTTTCTCCGGGGCCTCCAGGGGTCCCTCCTTTGGAAACTCTGCACTTCGCTCAGGGGGGCTGGCCTTTCCTTTAAAAGCCTAGTGCTCACCAAGGACTGGGGCCTTATAGAGCGAGCCTGTGATTTTCTATTAACCCCTGGCTGACCTGACCCTGCAAGTAACATGGAGTAAGTGGGAAGTGGGCAGCAGGATGCCTGGGGACAATGGGTCTCCTCCCTGAAGTGGCATCCTGCGTGTGGTTTTAGTCCAATGTGCGGAAAGAGGAGGAGGACGCTGACCCTTCTGCAACCGGGCTGAGAGTGTACGTGAGGGGAGAGTGTATGTGTGTGTGTGAGTGAGTGTGTGTGTGTGTGTGTGTGTGTGTGTGTGTGTGTAGCTGGAGCACAAAGAAAGTCTAGGTCCTCTATGTCTGGCTTCTTTCTTTAACCCTTTGGCTGATGGCCGAGTTAGCGTTGCTCCCTCCCTCCCCCACTGCGGAGGAGGAGTGGAAGCCGCTCTGGTGGGCTGGCCTTCTCCGGGCGAACCATCCCCGCAAAGAGCCCAGGGCCCAGCCCTCCTCTCCCTGCTCACTCGGAATCGATCCTCCCAGGACGTCTGGAGCAGCTGGATCATCTCCACAGGGGCGCCCAGCTCCGTGATGGTGGTCAGGGTGTCCGGGATGTCCTCGCTGTCTTGGTAGCAGTAGCCATAGAGCTGGGAAGAGGCCCGGGGGGGGGGTGTCATTAGGTCCCAGGGTGGGAGTGAGGACAGAGAAGGGATGGCTATTCCGCCCTCTTCCTCTGCTGCCAGCCCCCCTCCGTGGCGCTCCCTCGGCCTGTGCTTCAGCTGGAACCCGGAGAGAATAGCAGCGCTGCCGGGAAGCCTGCCCTTTGTCCCTGCAGCCGCAGTCCCTCCTACCTCCACCAGCCCCTCACCTCTGGCTGCTCAGGCAACTGGGCTGGTCTGGCCACCATGTGTTAACTATGAGCCAGGCGTTGCGCTAAATGTTTTACAGGCACGACGCAAGCCTTATAACCACCTCCAACGGCACTGAAGGTACTGTTATCATCTCCCATTCACAGGGAAGGGAACCAACTCAGAGAGCTTAAGTCACTTACACCAAGTCACACAGCTAATGAGTTCAGGAGCTAGCATTCACCTTTATGACTCTGATTCTGCAAGCCTGGTTCTTTCCCAGAATACTGTCTGCTAATCGACAAGTCAGCGAATGGTGACTGGACCTCCTTCCCGGCTCCAATCCCTGTTTATTTCTCATTATTTCCTTTTTTTTGGCAGTTTCATTCCCCCCCCTCTGCTCAGGTTTGCGGGAGGAGAAGCAAGCTCCCGCAGCACTGGTAACAAGCTCTGAGAACAAAGACTCTCAGGGCACGTCCTGGGGTATTCTCTGCATATGTTGGTGGGCGGGGGCCACACACATCAGTGGGGGTGGCAGTCAAGAGATGGCTCCTGGGAGAGGTCAGTGCTTTGGGAGCACGATCACAAAGGCCTGCCCACTCCATATGATCTGGGAGGAGCTTGCTGCAGCTCAGCTGGTCAGGGGCTTCTGGGAAGCCCAGCCTGACTTTGTCACTAACACCTAAACCAGCATCCGCAGAGAACTCTGCTTCTCCGCGCCTCTCCCATCGCACCGCACATCAGCTGGGGTCAAACTACTAAAAACAACCCGTACCCTGTGGCGGAGGAAGGACGAGTTGTCCAGGCCAGAGTTCTCCTGGGAGAAGAGCGAGCAGCACGATGGGGGGAAGGGAGAGGGGGTGGCAGGGGGAGCCAAGTCCACCAGCTACATGTCCCTGCATATTGTCACCCTTCATGCCACGATTCACACCCCTCCCAGCTCCACGCCAGGCCCTCGCAGACTCCCTTCCATCCCTGGGGTGCCCTTCAGCTCCCTGACCCCAGAGCCAGCTGTCCCAGTCCTGCTGGCATGAGGGAAGGCACCGCTCAGTATCAGGTCACGAGGGCTTCGAGGGCTGCGTGCGACTTGGGGGAGCTGGGGCCAGTCCCAGGCACCCTCTTCTTCCCCCTCTCTTCACCCCACCCCCTCCCCAATCAGCTCAGGGAGGCCCCAGACCCTGGTGGGGCGGGGGGAAGGTAAGGGGAGCAGCCCTGGGGCCTGGTTCTCATTTTCTTGCCCAGAGTCTGAGCCTTTGTGGGAAACTTCTGAAGGTTATTAAACACCCGGAGGTCATTAAATGCGCTGTTAACGAGGTATTAATCAACACCCCTCAGGAAAAAATAAAAAGACACCATTAACCCCCCCAGGAAGCGTGAGGCTGAGCATTTCAGCCGTATCTTTTGTTCGTTTGGGAGAAGAAATATACTCTAGCAGGGCCAGAATCGGGGCTCAGGCAGGCCTGGGGCCTCCGGGGACAACGGAGGGGGGTTGGAGGGAAGACCTTTGTGCCCTCTGACCCTGGGCTACAGAGGCATCTATCACATGAGGGAGAGAGAGAGAGAGAGAGAGAGAGTGTGTGTGTGTGTGTGTGTGTGTGTGTGTGTGTGTCGGGGTTGGTTGGGAGGGGGTCACAAAGGTGTATAGAGAAATCTCGCTCAAGCAGTTCCAGGAGACCAGAGCAAGGCTCTGGAAGGTACCCTGTGGGACATGCTATCCTGGGCATTTTCTATTGGAATTTTTATTTTTTCCTGAGGAGTGTTGATGAATGCCTCATTAACAGCGCATTTAATGACCTGGCTGGGTGGTTCAGTTGGTTGGAGCTTTGTCAGGATGCACCAGTGTTTTGGGTTCGATCCCTGGTCTGGGCACATACAAGAATCCATCAGTGAATGGGTGGAACAAAAACTCAATGTCTGTCTGTCTGTCCCTTCCTCTCTCTCTCTAAAAAAAAAAAAAAAAAAAAAAGCAATCCATCAATAAAAACGTTTTTTAAAAAAGAACACACTGCAGAGAGGGAGAGAGGACCTCTGGAGGTCTAGGGGAGCGGGAAAGCTAAGAAATGTTCTCTGGCTCCACCCCAGTTCCGCAAACAGTCAAATGGTTTTGAAATTTTAAATGATGAAGAGGTATTACAACCACGTTATTTCTAGTTCCCTGCACGCCCTCACCGAAGCCTCCTGAACAAGAAGACCCCACGCAGGCTCCCTGGAAGCAGAGGTGGCTGGCGGGAGAAGCCAGAGGGACACTGACCCGGGGCTCGGGGAAGAAAGCGGAAGACCCACTCCCAAAGCAGTCCCGCAGCTCGCATTCCCGGACCCCTGCCTCCCTCAGCAGTTTTTCATGCATTCAACAGAAAGGACCTGGGACCTCACCTCATCACATGTGCCCTAGGGCAACTAACCCTAGTTTTGACCCCATGAGAGTCACAGAGCCAACCCCAGACAACGGAGCTTGGTCTCCTGAGGGAATGGGTGGAAACTATTCAGTTGTAGTTTTTTTCTCTGGTGTTCTGGGGCTGGGGCCTGACATTATAGTGGAGATCCATTCTGTGATGTGTGTGTGTATGTGTGTGTGTGGGGGTGTCGTCAGTTAGATGCTTGTCTGGAAGTCTGCGAGAAGTTCCCTAAGAGATGCAAAGCACATAAAACTTCTAACCTGTCCAAAGGTGTGTGTGTGTGCGTTGTGTCCTGAGTCAATTAACACTAATGTCCTGCTCAGTCACTAAAGACCTCCACCGACTCAGAATCTGGCTGATACCCCAGGGTTTCCAAAAAGCAGGGGCTTTCCACGAGCCCCTGAGAAGCAAAGGCAACAAGATCCTCTCAGTTAGAATGACCACGTACCCAGCCGCTCACTCCCTTAAGCTCCAAGCACAGTGCCAGCCACGCAACCAGGCACGGCCACCTCCCATTGTTGGCTCTGCCGGACCTCCAGCCACCAGTTCAGAGCCCGGAACTCGGTCACCAGTGTCCCATCAGGCTTCTGGGGAAGCTCGGGAAGAGGCTGGGAGCCAGCAGGACTACACACAGCTCCCTGCTTGGCTGGCTGTCCTCTCCTGCAATACCCATCGAGGCCTGGGGCCCCCGCACTCTGAGGAAAGGGGGGAGGCATGCTGGGTTTCTGGTCCGTTCTGCGGCGGCAGAAAGGTTAGTTTGAATGGGCTAGGAGGTGGAACGCATGGGCAAGGTTCCTGCACGGGCGGAGTCTGTACACACCCTAGTTCAGGGGGCCAAGAGCAGTCAGGGATCCCCCTCTCAGGCTGCTCAGACATGTGCAAAGGGAACCGTTTGTCTGATCCTAGGGCCGACTCCAGGGCAGAGAGCTGGGGGAGAGGAGGAAGTGGTTGTGTCGGGGCAGTGCTGGGACGGGGAGAGGCCCTCTCTCTTAGTCCAGCCTGGAGGGGACCAGGTCGGGGGTGGTGGTGGTGGGGGCTCTCATCTTTCCCCCCTGCTCCAGTGAACAGGAGAGACAGAGTCCCATGTATCAGAAACATGGGCATCTAGCCTTCTCCATCTTTCAGCCTCTTAGCCACGTTTGCTCAGACCTTCGGGCCCTCAGCCTGTCTCCTGAGCACCCAGCTAAGAACCTGAGGCTCTCTCCAGGGGTTCAAGGGCCCAGGTTAAGGCCTGGAGAATCCCAGGGCCACTTTTGGGAAGGGTTGTGTACTTTCTGGCCTACTTACTACCCCATCCCCTCAAGTCCCTCCAGCGGTTTCTGGATGGGGAAAAGGGTGGGGGTGTTCTCTGAGAATCAAGCTGGACAGAAGGTCTCTTTCCAGCCCGACCCAACCCCATGGCTGCCCCACCCCATCTTCAAAGCCCCTGTTTGAAACTTGAGAGAACTGGGGTTCAGAGTCCATCAAGAAAGGGGACCCTATGACCGCAGTTGGGACCCTGACCCAGGGATGCCCGGTGTCCCGGGTCCGGGCTTGGGGTCCTTTTCCTGGTGCTCACCACTCTAGCTCCAGCCAGAGGCAGGGCCCTAAGTGCCCCATCGGACCTCCACCTTCAAGTTTAGGACCCTCCCCCCAAGCTTGGGACCCTCTGCACTGGCCTCTGTCTCCAAGACATACAGCGCTGGAAGCTCAGAAACCCAGGAGTCCCTCCGCCAGGGGGGCCACCCACCCGGGACTGGGACCGAGGGGGGTGCCCTGGGAAGCGGCCACGGTGCAGGTTCTGCCCCGGGCGAAACTTGGGGGCGCAGTTATTGGGGCTCCGTCTCTTCCTCTGAAACCAAGGGTTCTCTTCCAGCGGAGCGCCCGAGCCGACACGTCCAGCCAGCACCTTCTCTTCCCTCCACCCCGTCCCCCCTGCCCCCCGCCCGCCCGCCCTCCTACCTGCAGCACGTTGGGGTGCCGCAGCCGCTCCAGCAGCACCATCTCCTTGAGCAGCTTGTGGGCCGCCAGCCGGTAGCAGCCCCTCCGCGCCCCGAACTCCCGCACGCAGCTGCCCAGGTCGTGGCCGCTGAAGTCCACCGCCTTGAGCGCCACCGCGGCGCCGCCGGGCAGGCGGACCCGGTACACGGCCTTGGTGTAGCCCGAGCCCACGTACTGGGCGCCGGACACGTTGCGGAGCGCGGCGCAGCCCAGGCGCGGGCCCGCGGGAACCGGGGCGCCGGGGGCGCCGGGGGGGGCCGGGAGCCGGGGGCCAGCTCGGCGAGCCGTCGGGCGGCGGCCGGGCCCCCGGGGGCTGGGGACGCGGCAGGCCCGGCCCGCCCCGCGCCAGGTCCATCAGGCGCCGCCGCTCCGGCCGGCCCGCCCCCGGCGCGGGTCCACAGCGGGAATAGCGCTGCACCTCCTCGTAGCGCGCGCGGATCTGCCGGGCCAGTTCCCCGCGGCCGCCGCGACGGCCCGGGCCCGGGGCTGGCGAGGGCCCGGGGGGCTGGCCGGGCCGCGGGGGCTCCGAGCCCGGGGCGAAGAGCACGTTGAGGACGGAGCCCAGCAGGAAGGAGGCGCAGAAGCCCGCGGCCACCGCCGCCCGCCGGCGCCGCATCGCTCGCTCCCTCCCTCCCTCCCCGCCCCCGCGGCCGCCCGCCCGCCCGCCCGCCCCGCGCGCTCCCCGGCCCGGCCCGGCCCGGCCCGGGAGGCTCAGGCTGCGAGGCGGCTCCGCGGCGCGCCCCGCC
>JAAGEH010000041.1:49587646-49635151 GCA_011751065.1 Lasiurus cinereus
CGCGCATGGCCCCGGCGGCCCCGACCCCGGCCCCGCGCGGGCGGCGCATCGGCCTGACACTTGCCTGCCGCCCGCCCTGCCCCCGCCGCTTATAAGGCCCGGAGCCGCCCCCGCCCCCTGCGCCCCCGCCCCCTCCGCCTCCCGCGCCCGGCCCGAGCCGTCCTCGGCGCCGCCTCCTCCGGCCTCCCGGCCCGGCCTTCCCGCTGACTGACAGCGGGACCTCCTCCCCGGCCGTCCCGGCCTGGGAAGCGCGTGCAGGCGGCGCGGCCCTGCCCAGCGCGCGGCCCCCGGGCTCCGGCGCGGCAGCGGGGGAGGGGCCGGCGGCCGCCCCGCGACGCGCGCGGGCTCCAGGCCCAGCGCCCGGGCGGATAACGGGGCCGTGGCGGCTGCCGGATAACGGGACCGGGAGGCGGATGACGGAGCCGGCGGCGGCGGGCGGGGCGGGGCGGGGTGGGAGAGCCGAAAAGGGGGCGAGGCGCTCGCGTCACGGACTCGGGGAGACGCACGAGCAGCTGGGGTGGGTCTGGAGGTCGGTGGGACCCCGAGCGCCCGGGACCCGGGACCCGGGGCCAGAGGTCGGACGGGGCGCAGGAAATTCCCGTGGGTCCCGCCCCCCCGCCGGTGAGGCTGGGGCTGACGGCTCCTGGCCCAAGTCCCGGGTTCGAGGTGCGGGGGGAGCGGCGGGGAGGACGCACAGGGGCTTGCACCTGCGAGCGCGCGTGGGACGGGGACCGTGAGATCAGAGGAGCCATCGTGTTTTCGGAGAGGCACTGTTCAGCCTCCTCTTACGGGCCTTTCCGATGGCTGCCTTTTCCTTGTCCCCACCCTTGCTCCTCCTCCGGCGGCGTCCCTGCCTGCAGACGCGGTCAGCAGCGGCGCACCACGACCCGCGTGCAGGCCAGCAGTTTCTGCAAAGAGTGCGTGGTCCACACCGTCCGTGGGGTGGGTGCATTGGCGGGTCTGAAGGGGCCACTGTGCCGGGGGGGAAGGGAGCGTGTACTTTGTGTGTGAGTTGGTGCGGACTCCACCAGAACTTCGGGTCCCTCCTCCTCCCTCCCTGATTGCATCATTAGTGCTAATTGAGGGGCTTTCACACGCCAGTGCATTAGCTGTTTGGAGTGAACTCCCTCCTCCTGGGAGAGATAAGCCGCCGCCCCTCCCCCGCCCCCGCCCCCTCCCAGCCCTCCACTTCCCCGTCGCCCTGGAACTGTCCACCTAGCTCCTCTCACCTTCCTGGGCACCTTCCTGCCCCCCCTCTGGCCCTGCACTGATCAATCACATTCCTCCCCCGCAGTGTCAGAGATGGCCTGAAGAGGTGTCAGGGAGGGGGAGGGGGGCCCAGAACCTCCTCTCTAAGCGGGGGGGGGGTGTGTGTCCAGGGAGGGGATATTTTCCTACAGGGGGCCAAAGAAATCTGGTGTGCTTACAGAACAGAGGTAACTGTGATGAGAGAGAGGACAGAGATTCTTGGACACGGGAGGGCAGAGGAGGGACCTTGAGTCCTTGATTTTCCAGCCTGTGATCCCACCGACGTTGGGGCACCCAACCCTGATTCCGGGGGGTCCCAAAGACTCAGAGGGCTGGGGGTCTAGTCTCACTTAGCAAGCAGGGGGGAGGCAGAATGCGAGAAGCCACGATGCTCCTGAGAACCTTGGGTTTGCTGTATGCAGTTCTGTCTGGTTCAGTTTAGCCATTCTGCCCGGCACTGGCCCATGGCTGCTCATGGCGGCTGGGTGTGGGGGGAAGGCTCCGAGCAGATGCCCTCCCCAGCCCTCACACCAGATGTCTTCGGTCTAATTAACTGTGCTGGGAAAACCAACCTGGGTTTGTAAACAGAGCTACTGGCTAAAGTCAGCAGGGAGCAGCAGCAAACAGCAAACATTCCCCTCACACTCAGCTTCAATTCAATCCAGCCCCCTGGGGAAGAGGAGAGAGCCTGGCTGATCAGCAGGCCTCCTGGCCCACAGCTGAGTCAGGGAAAGCCTATCAGCCTCCGTGACCCCAATATGGCTGTTCCCTTACCAGTTCCAGAGGGTCCCCCTACTGGGGAGGAAGGGGGATTCTGGGAGGAACAGAGTTGCTGTCCCAAGATAGGCTCTGCCCGCCCACCCGTGGATCCAAGAGGGGGCCATTGTGGGGGACAATATTCCTTCCAGGGCTTTCTTTCGGGCCTGCTCCGCTCCTGGGTCTCGGAGGAAGAAGAAGATAGGACTTGGCCTTGTGGGTCTCTAACTCAGAGCTGGTGAATATAACGCGAACATTGTTAAGTTCGTTACACATCATGTAGGTATTATAATAACATGTTCCAAAATTAGATAATTATTCTTTGCCAAGCTTCAGTGTTTCTGTTATGGTTTGAAAGTTCAATGCACACAGGGCCCTGAGAAACAGGCACAAATGTACGTGCAATACTGTGCGCACACATAAGCCCCGCACACAGGAACAAAGGCGTTCCAACGCTTTCCTCCTCACACTCACTCTGTCTCCCTCACCAGCTCTCAGACACACAGACATACACAATCTCCCAGGGAAATAGGTTTTTGGCCTCTGGAAAAAAGGACTTAACTTTCTGAACAGATTAGGGTTTCTGAATTGGCAGTTCTTGAGTTCTTAACCAAATTTTGCTTGTTTGCTTTTTTTTTTTTTTTGCCACCCAGGGAGAGGAATCATCCTTTGAAAGAATTGAAAGAGACACAAAAACCGCTGCTTCGGGCTCCAGGTCTCCAATCTGTCCACCCGCTCCACCCCAAAGAACTGGCGGGTCAGTATCTGGGGCCTCCCAGACCACAGTCCTCAGGCCAGAGGGTCTGTCTGCAAGTGCGAGGGCTCAGAGCTGCAGACAGGCAGTGTTTCCCTGCTCTCCCTCTGCTTCCCACACCCCACCCCACCCAAAGGCTAACTTCGATAGCCATCCTTGGGGAGGGAGCGGATGGCTCCAAAATGCTAAATTTATTTGGAAATGTCTTTTAGATAAACAATTTCTACATGTTTTGTCAGATCGTCCTATCTGCCTGGATTGTAATACCAACCTTTCAGCAGCCCTTCATTTATTTATTTATTTATTTATTTATTTATTTATTCATTCATCCATCCATCCATTCATCCATTCATTCATTCATTATTTTAGAGAGAGAGGAAGGTAGAGGGATAGAGAAAAAGAAACTTCTGATTAGAGAGATGTTGATCCCATGCTTCCTGCATGCTTCCTGCATGCCCCCTACTGAGGATTGAGCTTGAAACCTGGGCATGTGCCCTGACCAGGGAATGGAATTGGGGACCTCTTGGTTCATGAATCGACACTCAAACACTGATCCACAGTGGCCGGGCTCAGCAGCCCTCTTAATTGTCTACCTCTTTCCTCCAGCCTAGGTCTCAAACACTTCTTTTGGAGAACAGTCATCCCTGGGTATTCACGGGGGTGGGGGGGAGGGAGGGAGGGGAGGATTGGTTCTAGGAATCCGTGAATACCAACGTCTGAGGATGCCCAAGTCCCTTATGTAAAATGGCACAGTATTTGCATGTAATCTGTGCACATGCTCCCATAGACTTTAAATAATCTCTAGAGCACTTATACTATCTAACATAATATAAGCGTTAGGTAAGTAGTTGCTATATACTGTATTGTTTAGGAAAGAATGAAAAAAAAAGTGTGCATGTTCCATACAGACACAACCATCCTAGGCCTAACTACATAGTACATGTCTGCAACCATGTAATGTTTTCATGCCAACTATTTTCTACCCATGATTGGATGAATCTGCGGGTACTGGACCTGCAGATGTGGAGGGCAGACTGTCTTACTCTCCAGCTCAGCAACCTGGAGCAGAAACTGGACTGAGCCTCCGGTCTCTGCGAGCGGGCCCCTGCCCTCCACCCTCTCCTTTCCCTGCACGGAGCCAGACTCTGGAAGACTGGTACTTGCACTGTCTCCTGACTCACAGCCATTGTTTGCATTTCTTTTTTTTTAACATTGCCCTCCCACTTCTTCCTTCCTGACATACCCTTTTTAGCCTTTCCACACACTCCCTGCTGGTTGGTTCTTCCAGGTCTCCCAGGAAGCAGTGCGTTCCAAACAATGCCTCTCCAACCGGGGTGCCTGGCTCCCTGGGATCTTGGAGGTTTATTCTGAGTTCTGCGGATTTATTTCCTTTTTTTAAAAAACGAAATGTACAAAACTTCTCAGGTCTTGCAAAAACTTGATATAGAGTAAACTTGGAGTCAGAGAAACCTGGGTTCAGATCTTACTAGCTGAGTGACACTGGGCAAGCAGTGTTCGTTTTCTCATTGAGAAAATGGGAGATGATAATAGCACCTGCCCTATAAAGTTGTCGAGTGGGAGATATGCAAAGTTCTATAAAGTGCCCGGCACAGGACACACCCTCAGCATGTGTAATCTATTGCCGGTATTAACAATGACATTAATAAACACCTGTGGCGGCATGTTAGGCAACCCGGTTGGCTGTTATGCTGCCTGGAGGCAGAAATGGCTTTACTCTCCATCCTGGTTTCCACTGGGCTCTCTCTGTGCCTGGAATTTTTCACGTTTTCTCAACTCAGCAACTCAGCACTGGCTCAGAAGAGGCCTCACTGCCTTCCCCAACCTGCGGTGAGCTGCGGAGGGAAGGAAGATCATGGATCCGGACCTGATTCCTGATGCCACAGGGGAGGCCTCAGCTGAGAGCTCTGGGGGCAAGGAGCTGGGAGAGGGAACGGATTCGGAAAGGAGGGGGCAGGGAAAGGGGTGGAGCCAGACAGACCGCTCCTCAACAACCACTTCCCTCAGGTAGGAAGTTCAGTGGACGTTTCCAAAATATAAAAAACAGATGATGAAGGTCAGGTTTCCTATACACTGGGGAGTGGGAGCCCTGAGGCAGAGTCCCCAAGAAATGAGACAGAGATGGGGAGAGAGAGAGAGAGAAAGAGAGAGAGAAGACAAGACAAAGATGCAGAAACAGGGAGACAGACAAAACCCCCTGAATCTGGAGAAGGGTGGTCAGACACAGAGCAGAAAGCCCTGGCTCAGGAGAGCTCTTTCTACCCGACTCTGGAAAAGAGCTTAGTTCCTCTTCGTGGGTCTCAAGATGGGAGGGAACATGAGCCATTGTGGCTCCATGACCCTGGCAGAGGGTGAGGCCCTCTGGGACCCTAGAAACCAGAGGCTCTGTGGGCTCCCAGAGCTCTCACTGCCCAGGCTGGTCTCTCCATCTGTCTGGGCCTCCAGGTCTGTGATCCAGTGTGTCCCTCTCAGTCCCCCCTTCACGCTCCTCCTCCCCCGCCCCCCCCCATTCCCGCCTGGCTCTCTCATCCTCCCTCCTGCTCAGCCTCATCCACCAGCCCAGAGAGATGCTCTATGACAGCTGCTCTGTCTCCCCCTTTCCTGACCGTCTGAGATGTGTTTCCTGTCTCCATCACTGTTTCCTTTGATTGGAGGGGCTGGGGGTGGGGTGGGGCTAAGGACAGAGAAGGCTGAGAGGTGCCTATTTAGAACCATCCCCTGGCATCGGACCTCGCCCAGAATAGAGACTCTGTCCTAAAGACCCGTTTGGGGAGAGGGAGAACAGTGAGGGCTACACTCCTGGGCCTCTGTTCCCCAGGGCAGATGGAGAGTCAGGTAGCTGGCGGTGGGGCCAAGGGGTGATGGATGGGCTGGTGGCAGGGTGGCAGTGGAGGGGAGGCTTTTGCCTTTGTCCAGAGGCCTTTGCCTGGGAGAGGGAAGGGACCTGGAGCATCGGGGCCAGGTGATTGGGTCTGACACATCGCATCTGACGAAGCCAAATGCACTCTTGAGTCAATGGGGCAACTTTCCTTCTAGGCCACGGTCAACTAGAAAACGCCCGTTCTGTGTGAGCAGCCTCAGGGCTGTGGTTTGGAAAGCAGAGAGAAGAGAGGATGAAAGAGAGGCTGTTGAGTTGGTGCATCTGGTTCTGGACCTTTAGATGGTTGACAATTTTCTCCTTCTTCCCCAGCTGCCCCAGGAGGCTGGCCTGGAGCCAGGTCCACGAGGCAGACGCTCCTTCCAGTGGAGGAGGCCTGGCTTGCCTCTGCCCTCAGGAGCTTACCCGCCGCCATCGGGGATGAACACAAAGGAGATTACACCAGGTCTGGGGGATGGAGGATTATCATGTACTGAAAGCCTGCTGTGCGCCAGCAACTGCCTAACCTTTTGATAGAGTGTGAGGTCAGTATTATTATACCCGTTTTATAGATGAGGGAATTGAGGCTCACGAGATTAAGAAATCTGTCAAATGTCACAGAAGTTGTAAGTGGCAGAGTAGACCACCATGAACCAGAAAGCAGCCACTCGGGCCCTGATTCAGCTCTTCTCTTAGCTCTTCGTTGGCCTAGGAAAAATAAGAGTTCCCAGTCAACGGGAAGGATAGGAATGCCACCAGTGGGAACCGAGATAGAAGTGCATTAAAGTTTATTTTTGCCTCTAAGCAACAAAGTTCGGCCATAAAGATTTATTATTTTATTGTTCTTAATAACACTAATGATAGAGCCTGCTTATTAAATGCCTTTCATCATCATTTAATCCACTTAATACTTCTAGCAGATAAATACTGTTATTATCTCCAATTTCCAAGATGAGAAAATTGACATGGGGAGGTTCGGGAACTTGTGGCAGAGCTGGATTTGGACACAGACGCCTCTGACATCAGAGCTTGTGTGCTTCCATGGTCTGCCCTGCCGCCCGGAGTTTATGGGCTGGGCTGATCTCAGCTCTAAAAACCCCAAGGTCAGTCTCTGCAAGCCCAGCACTGCAATCCGGCTTCAAAGATGGGGGTCTGATGATGCTGGAGTGTGGGAGTCCAGGCCCTGCTGGGGGAGGGGGCAGTGGGACGAGAAGGAGGGGCGGTGGGGAGACCGCCAGCGCCGCCATGGGAAAGCCACAGGCTCAGGAGCTGAGACTACACCCGTAGGAAGTGTTTTGCAGACCCTGCAAGTCATTCCTTCTTTCCCTTTCACTGCGGCGGGGAGGGACCAAGTCAGGAGGAGGGATGGTTTACAAAGGGTTAACGAGACTCTGGAAGTCTGCGTGGAATGAAAATAATTATTTGAAAAATCCCAAAAAGTACAAAAAGGGAAGTAAAAATTACACAAAATCCCTCCATTAAAAGAGATTATACATCCTAAGATGCGAAAGCCACCTTGCCTGCCCCTCCAACCCCACCTGCAGAGGTAACGGCGGCGAAGGGTTTCCTGGGCGAAGGCTCTCTAAGATGCCCCCTGAATTCATCATGTCCTTCCCTCCACCAGCTTCCCTTGGCAACGGTCTCATGTCTGCACCAGCGGGCTCCAAGGCACCTCGGAGTCTCTTTGATGCTCCCAAACTCAAATTCCAGCCCTGTGCTTTCAAACGGTCTCTTGGACTTGCGCCTTTATGTCCTCCCTGCCGTCCTCTCCCCAGTCCAGGCTCTCACATCTGGTCTGTTGATTGGGTCCCCTTCGTGTTCGTCTCCCACCTCCAAGCATGTATGGGCACCAGATTCATCCGCCAAGAACACTGCTTCCAACACGTCGTTTTCCTGTTCTAAAACCTTTGATGATTCCTCGTCATTTGGGGAATAATTTAGCTTGGCATTTCACGTCGGTCACAACCCACCCGCTCTATTCTTGTACCCACAAGTACTTCCTGACTGTGTTGCAGCCTGGCTGGCTGCTTCACCAATCGGAGAGCATGCTCTGCTACTTCTTCCTTTCCTCACCTATCCAAAGCTTGCCCATCCATCCTTCAAGGACCTAGTCCAGACTTTTTTTTTTCCCTCCAGAAAGCTTCCCCTGACTGCTTTAGTTCACATCCGCTGTTCCTTCCCCAAATGCCTGAAAACAAGGCTGTACTTGGTGGTTTAGAGAGTCCCCTGGTTGGAAGAGATGTTGGGTTTGACCATAGAATAGTAGTTCCCAGCCTGGAGCCCAAATAAGTGTTAGAAAGGGGGAGCTATGTCAACATTTCGGAAAGCCTGTAGGAAAGGGTACACATTTCACAATAAGTTTGCCCAATCGAGAAAAACATTGACTTTCTTTGCTGTGGCCAAATTATATCATGCACTGACATCTCTTCTGTTCATAAATGGCATCAGTGATTTTTTAAAATGAAAATGGTGGTGGTGGAGGGGGGAAATACGTTATGTAAATGTATCCTGGTAGGCAAACTCTTAAAGAGTCCAGGGTTTGTGAGGCAGCAGAATGAATCAAAGAAATCCTTGATGACGAAAGAGTTAGTCATTGATCCTGTCCATTCTCCCGGCCAAAGTAGAACTCTTCTCTGCCATTCAAACAACCCACTCCTCCCACGCCCCACCCTCGTGATTGGCGAACTCACTTTCTCACTGGTTGCCAAGACATTAGTTGATTGTAGCAAATCTACACCTTTTTCCTCAAGACAGCTCTTCAAGTATTTGAAGATAAAATCCTCATCGGTTTCTGTTCTCTGAGGCCCCACATACAATAGCCTTACCTACCTTTTTCTCTTACCCCTTCACTGTGCTCTGCCTCCTTTTCTTTGCTTCACCACTGTTCCTCATTTGTACCTTGCTCTCTTCCCCTACTTACTTTCCCCTCCGCTTGAAACACTCTTTTCTCCCCTCTTGGCCTAGTTCAGTGGTTCTCAACCTTCCTAATGCCTCGACCCTTTAATACAGCTCCTCATGTGGTGGTGACCCCCAACCATAAAATTATTTCCGTTGCTACTTCATAACTGTAATTTTGCTACTGTTATGAACTGTAATGTGAATATCTGATATGCAGGATGTATTTTCATTGTTACAAATTGAACATAATTAAAGCATAGGGATTAATCACAAAAACAATATGTAATTATATATTGTGAAATATTTATTTCTAATTACAAATAAATGAAATTTTGTCTTGAATCGTGGTGTAGCATGGGCAACAGTCTTCATATAACAACAGTAAACTACATTGCTACATTTTGCTACACCACGGAGTGGTCTGTTGGTTCCTAAGACCATGGGAAATAGGTGTTTTCTGATGGTCTTAGGCGACCCCTGTGAAAGAGTTGTTCGACCCCCAAAGGAGTCGCGACCCACAGGTTGAGAACCGCTGACCTAGTTATTCCACTCATCCTTAGAGTTCAATTCCTAAGAAACCTCCTCAAGGTACTCTTTCCTGATCACTCCCAGTATGGGTTCTTGCAGCAATCTGTACCTATCCAATGCAATACTCATTGTGACTGTAGTTTCTCTCCTTGTGTCATTTGGTTGAAGTCTGTCTACTCTTGACTATATAGTCCATAACAGCAAGGCCTGGTTTGATTTTTGCTCCCAATATCCCCACCACCTAGCAGTGCCAAGGCCTAAAGCAATTTGTTAATATTGACTAATACTGTTATTTTCTATTTCACAAGAATGTTAGAAAGAATAAATGTGTGCACCGGCATTACAGTTTGATCTCCTAGATGCATTCAGATGTATATCCCTCATATCTTTCTTCCACTGGGTCCCCCCTTCTTTTGGTAATGAATGGCCTGGTATAGAAACTGAGCTTTCCCCCCTCACCTCTCCTTTTCTGTTCTAATTGGTTGTTGAATTAAACAATAATCTGACTAAATGAAGTTCCTTCTAAATGTTCCATCTTCCCCTTCCTCTCATTCCTTCCCCCCTTTTAATCCTCCTTTTTTTGGGCACCTACTCTGTGCTAGACATCAAGCACACAACCAGGGACACACAGATGGATGATGGAGCCTCTGTCCTTAGGTAGTTCTTGAAGTATTCTTGATGTAAGAGAGTCCCCTGGGCCCCTGCCCAGGTCATGCTCCTCTGATTGTTTAGTCATTTGATAATGCTCCCCCCAAGGGGGGACCTAGGATCTTTGCAATTCTGGCTGGCTCGTTCTCTGAGTATGGAAGTCTTAGCTCAGATGTCATCTCATCAGACAGACCTGTTCTCTCCCTATCACTCTGTCCTCGGAGCACTTATCATTGTCTGACATGACACTTATATTTTTACTTGTGTGTGGTGAGTCTCCCCTCCTTGGAATGCAAGCACCACAAGGGCAGGGTCTTTGTTTTGTTCACTGCTGTGTACTTGAAGCTCCAAGTAGTGTCAGCATATAGTAGGTACTCAGTAAATAACCGTGGAAGGACTAACTGTGACCTTCCCGAGACTCTCTGCCAACTCAAGCTGAGCCTTTCTCCTCCTACGCTTTGGACACCATACATCTAGTAATGGGCTTGTCCCCCTGAGATTTTTCAGGAATATCAGCTTCGTGCCAGAGGCTAAATAACCAATGTGTCTCCTCATCAGCAGGAAAGAAATTCTTTTCTTTCTCTTAACCAAACCCAGCCTCTGTATCATGAGTCTGGCTTCTTGCTTCCTGCAACTGAGAGCCGAACTGCTCTCCAGAACTTACCTGTCTTGTGTCTCATTCCTTCAGGGCTTTATTTTGTGACTTTAAAGGTGACAATCAGTTAATCCAATAACAGAATCCTGCTAATGTGCTAACGAGAGAGGGTTAAAAAAAAAAAAAGGCTCCCAGCTCCCTCCCTTCTGACTCAGGTAACATCTGTGCATTTAACAGGACCCTTCTGGAGACAATTAAATAAATGCTTTATTGAAACAATAAAATTAATAGGGGTCTCATGGAACTCAATGAAAGGTTTTTAAAAATTAACTTCATTGTTTTTTAAGCTTCAAATTAAGCTTTGCTAGGCAAGGGGGTGGGCAGGCCAAATTTTTATTAAAGCAGGTCCCTGCTCACAAGGCCACCCTTGAGGGGATTGAGATCCCAAGCCTGGGCTTTTCCTGAGGGAAGGCCATTGCTGCCATTCTGAGGCCTGGTTGTAAGGGGCTCCCCGAGGTAGAGGCAAGGCTTTTCTAAACCAGAGGCCTGGTTCTGTTCATGGGACTCTGTGACCTCCGAAACTGATGAACTCCGGGCTTCATGAGATTAGGATGCCCTAGGTCAGGTGTCCCATCAAAGGAAATGTCATGATGACATTTGTCATGTTGAGTGAAAGAAACAATGAACAGTGGGAATGCTCCTTCTGCCAGGAAGTGGGAGAGAGAGCATTTGTCTGGTTCTGTTTGTCTGGATCCAGGCCCATCTGCCCGACCATATTGCCTCACCACCCCTGGCCTGGCCTTGTGACCCATGGTCACCCATTTCTCCCTAGGAACCATGTTCAGCCTCAAGAAAGGCCTAAGAAGTCAGAGTTTGTCCAATTAGAACCCAAGGCCAGAGTTTTTGGGAGAATTGTGGGTGGTTCTGCTGGTGGGGGCTGGGGAGCAGCTGTGATGTGGGACCAGGGGACTTCCTCATGAAGAGTCTGTCCAGTTTAAAGGGTGATGAGACGCTGGATGGGGAAATTCTTATGGAAGATGTGGTTCTCTGTCCGGACGGATGGAGCTGGCATAAGACTGTCTTCAGGCCTCCTCATTATTCCTATCAAGGTAGCACATTGATTCAAACCATCTGTGGGCTTGTGAGGTCTGATTAGATTTGGCGTTTCCAACCATGGGCTCCCGACTTACGCCCTATGTGAGTGTGAGGAGCAGGCTGGAGGTGCGGTTGAAGACCGGGGTGGACCCCACTCTCTGAGGCCCAGACTCCTTGCCCCCAGTGACTCAGGGCACATGGAGCTCCAGGCCCCTTCCTCTCCTCCCCGGGGCTGCCCACAGGCATTGGGAAGGGTCCTGAGCTGAAAGTCAGAAGGTTTCTGCTCCCGGCTCTACCCTTAACTAGTTATGTGATTTGGAGGAAGTTATTTGTCTTCCCAGGCCTCAGTTTTTATCATCTGCAAAATGGGAATAATGATACCTGCTGTGGTTGTTTTGAGGATCAAATGAGGCACAGGTGTGGATCACTTTGAAGTGCATGAAAAAGATAGTATGAAAGTTGTTGTTTTCATGTTGGTGTTCCCCATCTGAGGGGACAGGGCTTTCTTGCTCTGGAGTTGCTATCCTCTGAGTACTAGGTTGAAGGCATCTTTGGGCTCTGGAAGGGGGAATGAAACTTTGCGGGGAAAGGGGCGGGGGTTGTCTTTGTTTAACTCCTCACTTCCTCTAGAGGGCTTCTACTTTCTCACCCCTCTCACCTCCCACATCACCCTCCTACTCTTCCAGAATGGAGATCTTAGAAGCATCTTTGTTCCCACTCTTTTATCCCCTTATATCTTTTCTGTCAACACATCTTAGTCTTTTCTTTGAAATCTATCCCTCACCTTTTCTTTCCCTGTCCCACTGCCATCACCTTAGTCTAAGCCATCATTACCCAGGTTTCCTCAGAAGCTCCCCAACTGGTCTCCCTGCCTTTGTTCTTCCTCCCTTCCATGCCTTCCGGAACAGGGCTGCCAGAGTACTCTCTCCAGTGGCCACTCCCCTGTAAGTCAAGCTTGGCAGAGAGGTGGTCTCTTCGTTTGACGTATACCAGCCACCGGCTGATCTTCTACTCTAGGCCCAGATTGATTCCCATCCTCATTATAAACTGGCCACTACCTCTGACCACAGACTGAGACCCCAAAGTGATCAGAGGGAACTGCAGATGGCAGCTGAACCCCTCGTAGTGTGTCATTCCTGGTGCCCAATGGTTTCCTCATGGGCTCATCAAGTCCATTTCCCTCTGTGCTTTCAAAGCCTTCCACTCCTCTTACATCTGCTCTAGGCAGCTTGGTTCCTTGTAGTCTTCTCCCCTTCCACTCCCCCTCTCCTCTACAACTAGCCCACTTTCTACTGTCCTCCAAAAATTCTGTGTCTATTCCGATTTCTGTGCCTTTGCAAAGGCCACTCACCTGCTTGTAGTGGGAATACTCTCTTCTTCCTCTCTTGTCAGTTCTCTTCAATCTGCAGCATTCAACTCAAGTTCCTAGTACACTCCCAGAATGTTCTTAAAAGGTTGACTATGGGACTATCTCCCCACTCTAAATTTTCCTTGCTTTTATTAGTAGTATTGATTTGGTACCAATTATTTTTCATTTCTTGTCCTCCTGCCCTGCCTCCCTTACCTAGATGGTAACCTCTTTGAGGGTCCAGACCCTTTCTTCTATCTTTCCTGTAATGTCTTGGCCGATTAACGTGGACAAAGAGGCCTGGTTTGGTGGGTAGAGGCTGTGTGGAGATGCTCTATTCTCCATACTGATTTGCTGTCCTCTCCACTCCTCCCCCAACTCCTGTTCTTCAAAATCCCCCCTTCCCATGTCTTCATCCATCAGTAATAAAGCAGGAACAATAGGGGGTTTCTTTCTAATTAAAGGAAGCAGTTAGTGTTTCCACTTCAAAGCCCTGAGAGAGAAGACTTTTGTTCCTGGGGCCTGGGAGCCTGGTTGGTGGGGAGGTAGAGCTCCAGGCCCAGCCAAGCATTAAGCCCATGAACCTGAGATTCCCCCCGTTTGCAGGCCGAGAAGCTCAAATTTAAAACAACAATGTAATTTGGTAACTTCGGCTCTGATAAAACAGTTGGGGGAATTTCTTCTCTCTTAGCGTCTGAAGCCAATGTTATTACAGGTGTGTGTTTGTCTCTCCCACACCCTAGTCGGCCCCTGTTGCCTCACCACACACAGCACACACACACTTATGTGGGACTCACAAAAAGGACATGGTGCTCGCTTAGTGGTACATCCCCTCCCCCTATTTCCAGGGCAATTTGGCCTGGACTGTCCCACATACCCAGTTACTCACACATATCATCTCTCCACGTTTAAATGCTCAGGAACAAGGCACTCTAGCTTGAGAACTATTCTCTGTTGAGCTGTCAAGTCAGCTTGACAGAGAGGTGGTCTCTTCGTTTGACATACACCAGCCACAGACTAACCCTCTACTCTAGGCCCAGATTGATTCCCATCCTCATTATAAACTGGCCACTACCTCTGACCACAGACTGAGACCCCAAAGTGATCATAGACTGAGTGTAGATATAGTCAAAGGCTGAAGCTCCAAAGTGGCCACAGAGGGTGCCTTAACTGTAGATCCAATAAAGAGCATAGAGTAGGTCTTTGTTCTAACAAATCATCTCACAAAATTGATCCATTGATATAAAAGGTGGAAAGACAGCTTTTGGCTTACTTTCTTTGGTGAAACTCTGTAGAGCCCATAACATCCATCCATCCATCCATCCATCCATCCATCCATCCATCCTATACAGAGCACCTATTCTTTGCCATATAGTAGTCAGCAAGGCTAAATATAGACTCCATTCTCAAACATCTCAGTGTTGATCCTGTGTTCAAATTTTCCCTTTTTGATGTACTAAGTGGGTCATTTTGGACAAATTACTTAACCTCTCTAAGCCTCAACTTTCTCATGGGTAAATTGGGGATAATAATAATAATAACCTCTAGGGATGTTAAAAAGATTAAAGGAGGTTATCTGACAAGTGCTAACACAGTGCTTGGCACAAAGAACATGCTCAATAAAGAATAACGATCATTCATTTAGTTACTTTTCATTGTGGTAGACATATAGACAGACATACCTAAAACTACAAAACAGCATAAGAACTGTCCTGGTTACATGTACCAGGGAGCAAAGAGGAGACTGAATCTGCTGGGGATGTCAGGGAAGGTTTTTGTGAAGGTGGGGGTGGAGGCAGCCTCTTGGATAGAGGCTTGAGGGGGTAGGAGTTTGCTTGGCTAACCAGGCCTGTTGTGTCCAATGGGTGGAAATGACATGCATGTTCCATGGGGGTCAAGAATAGCACCCTCTGCAACCATGGATGTATGTTTTGAAGACCACAGACAAGTACTCTTCTCATGACATCAATTAATCAACTCATGCCCCTGACTGATAAAGGTGAGAATGCTCTAAGCATACAGGAGTGTCTCAAAGGGCATTGGATGATGCTGGCGGATGGTGATGGTGACACAGTGCTGTGGTCGTGGTAAAGCGATAGTTTGATTAAATAATGGGTGGCTGAGGTCCTCTGGCCATGCACCTTGCCCCTGCTCTAACCATGCCTTCCAGATCCCACCCTGTCTCCCCATTTCCTGCACCTCACTGCTGGCTTTCCTCATCCCCCAAGGCCCCGGGGTTCGGGGTCTAATCTGGCTGTTTCCGCACAAGCACACGTGATGCCGCCAGTGTGGGGCATGGCCGCCCTGCTTCGGCCTTGCTTGCTCCCCTGATTATTTCTTCTTAATTGAGCGTAAAGAATGTGAGGAATGTGGCGGAGATGCAGGAGGAGGGCTGCAGCAGCCCCCACCATGATCCTGGCTTCGGGGCTTCGGATGGGAGAACTGCAGATGGCCGCTGAACCCCACATAGTGTGTCATTCCTGGTGCCCCCACCCCACCCCACAACGGTGGGCTCACTTCTCCAACTGTTGATCGGTCTCTTCTCTGCACTGGGGCTTTCTTTTCTCTCCTTTCTGCACAAGGAATTTCCCTTTGTAAAACTGGCCAGGAGTTTCCCTCTTCCTGGGAGTCTGCCTTGATTCCAGGCCCTCTGACTTTGCTAATCCTGATCTATCTATAATTCCAGGTGGAACTCAGAAAGCTCTTCACCCTCCTCTGGTGGAGGAGGGAAGCAATGAGTCTGGCTACCTCTTGGTCTTGTTTGGCCGTTGGGAACCCTGTGCCTGAGCGATGGGAAGCTGAGTTCAGGTGTGAAGCCAGGATGCTTGCCTGTCACGAAGGCAGCCAGGTGAGTCACAGCTGCAGTGTGACTGTGAGGCCCGAAGGGAAGGGCTTGCATCTCCTCTGTCACTTTCTTCTGCTCACTCAGGGTCCAGCCTCCTGCCTCCTCAGGCGGAGTGTGACAGAGGGGAGGAAGCACAGGTGGAGGACTCAGACCTGGGTTCACCTGCTGGCCCTGTCCTGCCATCTAGTAGCTGTGGGACCGCAGGGGAATCTGTTTATCTTGTCTGAGGCTGGTCCCTCATGCGTAAGCGGATGATGGCATTTCCACACGTGTGGGGTTCTGAAGATGAAATTAGATGTGCTAAATAAAGCGTGTGAAGCATGTATGAGGCACTCAGGAAGCATGAGTTTGGCTCTTCCAGGAGACTGGAAGAAGGGGGTGAATTTTGTAGAAGAGGCCTTGTTTTCTGCGGTAAATGCAGGAGGCCATCCCTAGATATCATCGAAGGAACAGCATGACGCTGAGAAACCCAGTCCTAGGACTTCCACCCGGTTCCTGGAGCTGAGCTCTGCTAAAGAGAAGTAGGGGCACAGGGAGGGGGTGGGGGAAGATCGGGCAACTCCAGGGCTGTGGCTCTGGTTCCTTAAAAGAGGACAGAGACAGTTGTCTTCTTCCACCTCTCCTCCCCTGGCCCATGACCAAACACAATGACCGAGTCTGCAGTGGGTGGGGCACGGGGTGTATTTAAGGAAAACATCCTGCCCAGGAGAGATGTTCGTCGTTGAGCTAGCTAATCCTCCTAGAATAGCTGAGTGTGGGCCGGTCTCCTTATTTCACAACCAGGACTGGGATGGGGCTGGCTGGAGTGCAGGCCAAGCTCCCCTGGAGGCGGGGCTGGGCAAGGAAGGCCTCCCTGGCCTGGTCCCCCCCAGACTCTGACTGCCTTCAGCCTCCGGCCTCCTCCACTCACTGTTGGGGGTGCTGTGTCTGAGAGTGAATAGCAAGGCTGAGAAGGCACTGATGATATTCTGCCATTTCTGGAAAGTTCCTGCTGTTAGCGATTTGCAAACTTCTCTCCCAATGAGAATTTAGAACTAAGTGGGAAGTAAATGGGTCTCGCGAGGGATGGCGCAGGGAGCTTTATCATTGGGGGTGTTTATGTGCAGGGCCCCCTGAGCAGGGCCGTGGGCGCCTTCATCTTTATGGCATCCTGAATGCCGGGTATTAGTGGGGCTTAGGACAGAGGCTGACCTGCTGGGCTGACACTGACGTTTCCCTCCATGTCCCAAAAGGAGAGAGAGGCAGCATTGCTGCCCTCCCACTTGTGGCAGGAGGTGCCCAAGGAGAACCCCTGGGCCATCTGCAGAAAAGGGTCCCCATGAAGCTGATTTGGTAGCGGGAGGCCGAGCTAGGGAAGGGCAGCAGAAGTTGCAGGCAAGTGCAGAATGAGGCGAATTAGGCCTGGAGCAGATGAGGGTGAAATATTCATTCGCAGGAATCTAGCCTCTTGAGGCCCAGACTGAGCCTTTTCATGAAGTCAGAGGCTAGCCCTCTCTCTGCCTCAGAGCTGCACTCCTCCTAGAGCCCCGAAAGCTGTTCTGTGCACTGTCGTCCCCCACCCGCCTTGTCCTCCACCCCAGCCTCAGCCCCATCTGGGTCTGCATTCCTGTGTGCAGCCCCAGCAGCCTGGCGGCCATGGCCAAGCCACATCTGGGGCTCTCATGGTCACATCTCCACTTCCCCCTCTTAGTGCCGGTTCTGTCTATTCTGACTTTTATCTGCATCTGTGGAATCCGGAGGGGGTCTTCGGATGGTGGGTTCCCAGCCCCAGGAGCTGTCAGTTTGCAGGGGAGGGTTGGGGAGGACTCCATGTCACCCAGCCCAGAGGATTCTGCTGAGATCGGCGGTAGCTGCAGGCATGGGCTCCTACCTCTCCGCAGGCATATAGATTCCTAGCTCCTCGGTTCTAGGAAGAGACAGCTGGAAGTGATCCTGGCAAAGCCTCACACCTCTCTCCCCAGGCCCTTTCCCTTCCCCGGTTCTACTGTGTCTATGCCACATGTCCCTTCTCCTCCAGGAGCTAATTATACTTATTACCGTTCCTCTAAATCATGTCTCTCAAATGACAAAGGGGGATGGTGGCAGAAGAAAGAGAACACTCATGTTGTACATGAGAAGGAGATAATGTGGGGGATGGGAGGAGAGAGAGAAGATGGGACTGAGCACAGGTACCTTCAGTGAGCCAGCATGAGCTGCTTCAGGGGTCTTGGTCTGGTTTGGAGAGGCACCAGCTAATGTCAACATTTAACAAGCAAGGGTTGCGTGGCTAAGATGCTTCTCATTTATAGGCTTAAAGTATCCATGAGTGGACTTTTCTGGCTTTTAAGCCAAAGTACCTTGGCCAGAGACTGGGTCTCTCAGCTGGCCTTCTGATCTGGCATCTTTGTGGACAGAGTTTCCTGGTTGGGTCATCTTCTCAAGACTGATTGAGAATGGTGGTGGTAGACGTGAGGTGCACTGAGCATTTCTTGATGTGGTCCTTAATAGTTGGACAGACACCTGGCCATAAAAATCCTGACGTGCCCAACTGGTGTGTCTCAGTGGTTGAGTGTTGACCTGTAAACCAGGAGGTCATGGTTCAATATCTGGTCAGGCACGTGCCTGGGTTGCGGGCTCAATCCCTAGTGTGGGGTGTATAGGAGGCAACCAATCAATGATTCTTTCTCATCATTGATGTTTCTATCTCTCTCTCCTCCCTTCCTCTCTCTGAAATCAATAAAAATATATTAAAAAAAAACATATAACAACAAAAAGATCCTGACACAGCACCTAACCCAGGAACAAATCAAGGACTCCAGAGAGCCAGTACCCCCACTTTGGTCTGGCCAGACCTGCTGATGTTCTGGGAACTTTGTAGGCCAGTGTCCCCCTGAGTGAGGTATATCTCTAGAATGAGGTATATCTCTCATTTGCTTCCCTCATAGGACTAAAACAAAATACAAGGTTTGGGGCAGAAGAAAGAAACTGGAAAGGTCCTAAATGGGACAGTAGGTGAGTGTATGAACAAGCCCATCAGAGAGAGAGAGAGAGAGAAAGAGAGAGAGAGAGAGAGAGAGAGAGAGAGAGAGAGAGAGAAAGAGAGAGAGAGGGAGAGAGAAACCACTAAGCTTAGAAGGTCATTATCTCTGTCCAGATTGAGGACTCCCCTCATTGGAGTTCTGGAAGGCTCTGGGAGTATACCCCAGGATGAGTCAGAATATTAGCTGAACTCAAATGGCCGATCGTGTTTGGGTTGTGACTGGCTTGGGGTTCTTGCGAGGGATGGATTTGAGGATTAGGATGACAGTTGGGAGAATTAGGATTAGGGATGAAGTTGTTTTTAAGGAAGTCTTTCTCTTAGGAGTAGAATGACTACATCTAACTACATCCCAGCATAAGCTTGAGAGACACAAGGGCTCTGCAAGACCAGCTTCCTGATGGGGTGCCTGGCCTGCCTAGGCCTGGAGCTGCTCCCAGGATGACCTCTACCTGTTTGCTGAAGAGAGCAGTGTAGGAGGTTAAGGCCTTTTGGGGTGGCTTGGAGACTAAGGCTAAAGAGAGTGTAGCACCTCCTAGAGTGGTTGGGTTTTGCTTTTGGGCTAGTCTCATCCCTTCAACACTGTTATGCTCTGTCCTCCCACCCCTAGCCCTCTTCCGCTTCTCACCACACCCCACATTCTCACCTGTGACCCCAGCTCCCTTGCACAACTCACAGGAAGCAGACAGAGAGAAACTGTGGCCTGGCCTCTGCCTCCTCCCCCTTCCCCAACCTTCTTCCAGCCTCCACCTCCTTGGGGGGTGGGAGGGAGCTGGAGAGGTAGGATACAAAGGCCGGATCTTTCCATCAGCCCCATCCTCCTCCCTCTGGCCCCTCTGCCTCTCCCTCCCTGGGCTGGCAGAGGCCAAAGAAAACAGAGCGCTTCCCCAGCTCACTCTCACTCTCTCCCTCACTTCCTGCTCCGGGAAGATGGTGTACTCCCTCCTCTACACTGGCTCAGGACCTGGCCTTGGTGTCAAGTTTCTTCAGAGCTTCCAGAATTAGAGGCCCTGCCTGAGCTCAATCTGGACCCCTCACCTCTCTCCATTTCACTTTCCTGCATCTTTTATACCTTGACCCAGGCCCTGTAGTAAAATTTTGTTATTCAGGTGGTGGAAAAATCCCATGGAAGGAAGGCTCTCTTGGGGGTGGGGAGCATGTAGGATAGGAGGGGGGTGGAGGACATTTAGCTGCTGTGTAGAAGGAAACTGTGGGTAAGAGCCTGTGAACACAGGGACCAAATACACTTCCTTCACTCAGTGGAAAAAGTGCCTCTCGCAGCCTCGTATGAATGGTGACCCTGGGACTGTGCAATGAGGTGGCGCTGGCTAGTAGTCAGCCCAGAGGGCCAAGCAGTCCTCAGTCCATTTGTGCCCAACTCAGGAGACACATTTCCCTCAGCACCTCTTGATTTCTGGGTCCAGTTTCAAGTGTGGCTACCCTCCTACATTTCTTCAGAGGATCTTCTGCCTCATTTCCTCTGCTTTGGGGAGGGCTTTGCCAAGGAGCCCCTCAGCTCCTGAGGAAATCGTGGGGGTAGGAGTTGTCCCGAAGTCCTGGACCTCTGACTTGCCCTCTCTATTCATCAGCAGGTCTTGCTTCTGGCCCAGACCATCTGTACTCTTCTCTTTTTCACTTGCTCTCCCCACTTTCCCAACCCAGAAGTTGGGTCCCCTTGAAATTACTGCTCAGTTGACTCAGAAACAGAAGTTCAACATCTGCGTTCTGATGTCACAGTCCCTGGATTTGAATCCTTAGAAGCTGGGAAACCTTGGCCAAGACACCGGACACCTTATTTTTTTTTTTTAAATAGGCTTTATTGATTTTTGGAGAGAGAGATTGAAAGGAAGAGAAATAGAGAGATAGAAACATCTATGAGAGTGGAATATCATTGAGCAGCTGCCTCCTGCATGCCCCCTACTGGGAATTGAGCTCGAAACCCAAGCAAATGCTCTGACCGAGTATGGAACCATTCTTTACCACAGAGCTGTTGTGAGGATTAAATGAGATAATGTAATATTGCATGTAAAGGATTTAGTGTCATGCCTGGCACACGGTGTACATCTGACAGGTGACAGGTGTTATTATTATCACCATATCTTATGATCACTCACCTGCACCTGAAGGCAGTTCCAGAGAGACTACTGAAGGATGGTAGAAGAATGAGGGTGTGACTCACCACAGGGACTGGTTGGAAGGGGTCCCGGTTTGCCCATCTACCACAATGGAATACTATATTGGCATTTAACACACAGTTAGGTCTTCCTTCCTCCCTCTTTCTTTCCTGCACTTAACAGTATCAAGAATCTATTCTGGCCCAATACTTGTGCACTCAGGATACCATAATAAAGACAGCCTTAAGTCTGGTTCTGGAAATAGAGGAGACAAGCATGTAAACAACATCTCAGGTGTTATGACAGAAGATGTCCAGATACGGTGGAGCATCGAAGAGCTGAGTTAGTAAAGTTTCAACCCTGAGGGGTCTAGTCTAGAGCTGGTTTTTAGGAAGATAGAATACTTGAGCAATGACACAGAGGAGAGAAATACCATGTTTTACCGGGAATATCTTGTCCAGTTTGGAGTTGAGGACTAGGAGAATGACCAGGAGATTTGCAGAGAATATCTTTCTCAAAGTGTGTTTCTTCTCGAGTTCATCTGGGAAAGCGCTTTCTACTGTTATCTGAATGGCTCTCTCTCCCCTTTCTCAAGTCTTGACGCAATAGCCACTTTCTCAGCGAGGCTTTCCCTGACCGTCCTATCTGAATGGCAGCTGCCCCTCCCACAGTTCTATTTCCCATCCTTTAACTGGCTTTATTTTTCTCCATAGCCCCTTTGGTCATCTAACATTTCCAATATTTTACTTTATCTTTTTGTTTTATTTGTTTCCTACTACCAGAATATAAGCTCCACGAAAAGAGAGACTTTTGTCCGTTTTATTGACTACTGTATCCCTCCTGCCTAAACAGTCTGCACCCAGTGGGAGCTCAGTAAATATTTATGGATGGTGCTCATTCTGGTTCATTTAGGAAACATATTTGGCCATTTCTAATATGGGCCCAGTATGTTTCTGGTGACCTGTAGCCAATGATTCCCTAAAGGCTAATTCACAGACCAGCTACAACAGAATAATTCTGGAGCATGTATTAAATACACAGATTCTGGAATCCTACTCCAAACCAAATGGATTAGAATCCCCACAGGTAGATGTGCATTTTAACAAGATGTAGGGTGATTTGATGTGCACCAAGATTAGAAACCACAGCTGGACAATCTGGAGAACAATAATGGTCAATAAAAGAATGGAGCATCACAAAGGAGCACAGGGTGACCGATCAGGAGGCCATTGTTATAGTTTAACTCAGAAACAAAAATGGCTTTGACTAGGGTTGAGGCCTTTGGGATGGGGAGAAGTGGATGGATTCAGGGATTTTTCAGAAACTAAAATCTTGAAGATGGATATCATATGGCTGGCAAGGCATCAAGAATGACCTCTGGGTTCCAGGCTTGTCTCACTCTCCCCTTCTTCAAGACTAGTCAGGTGCCACTTTTGATGGAGGTGCCATCTTTCAGATGGGGCACCTTGGAAGAAGACCTAGATTTTTTTTTGTGTGTGTGTGTGTTGGGGGGGGAGGGTAAGATTATGAGTTAGCCTTAGATATATTGAACATAAGGTACTTTTGGCATTCAGAGGAAAAATGGCAAATCAACAGTTATGTTCCAAGGCCAGGAGTTTTCCAAAGCCAGTCATCTGAAAACATGATGCTCAGAATGGAAGTAGTCGACTTTCAGTGAAGAAAGAAAGCTGAGATCAAAGGAGTTGACCCCAGACTACCTCAGCATGTTTACTTGTCACGTTAAAAAGTGCACAAACATATATAGAACCCATTGTGAGAAGCAAATAAAACGGGGGAAACCTAACATAAAATTACACGTGCCCTAAACTTAATTACGCTTAGAAAAAAAAAAATAGAGCAGGAACTATGCAATTGTAAAATGCATGTGTGGCTCTTATTGAAAGATTTAAATCTTGCTGACATCAATAAGAAATGATGGGTTGTGATTCATAGGGAAGGTAATGTGATTTCTGCACATGGGCTCTGACCTTGGGCGGCCCAGGCAGAGCTTGGAGAGTGGTTCTAATTGAGTCAACACCCGGCAGGCAGGGAGGGAGTCGGAGGAGGATATCTGGTAGGATTGTGGAAAGAACAATCATACTGCTCTTTAAACAGGGGGAAATGAGGCAGTAGACAAGAGGCTGTTCACAGAGAAAAAGGGGTTGAGAGAAGCAAGATGTGGTAAGCTTCTCCAGCTTGGCCCAGGGCAGGGAAACAGAGGATGTGTAAGGTATGAGTAGCCTAATGACTAGAGCAGCGGTTCTCAACCTGTGGATTGCGACCCCTTTGGGGGTTGAATGACCCTTTCACAGGGCTCACCTAAGACCATCGGAAAATGCAGATATTTACATCACGATGCATAACAGTAGCAAAATTTCATGGTTGGGGGTCACCACCACATGAGGAACTGTATGCAAGGGTCTCGGCCTTAGAAAGGTTGAGAACCACTGGACTAGAGGGTGCCTATGGTTTCAGGGCTGGAGTGAGGCAGGGGATAGGTCACTGACGCCTCCTGAACTAAAGGGGGACCATCACCTCCATTGCCCTTTGCTCTGATTCTGGGCTCAATTTAATAATAACAGAGAACACTTTCTAAGCACTTAGAGAACATTGATAGAGAACATTCTTCTAAACCCTTTACATGTATTATCTCATTTAATCATCTTGATAACCCATGATGTACATTGCTGTTATTTTCTAGATATTACAGATGATAGAAGCGAGGCCCTGAGAAGTTAATTAATTTTCCCAAGGTCACACAGTGAGAGAGCTGAAATTCAAAACCTAGACTCTCAGGTCCTCAACTCAACCACTTCCTTGCACTTGACTTCCTAGTGGGTGGTTTTAGTTAGGTATTTGGTGTTCTCTTCCCTGGTGAGGGAGTGAGTAGTCAATCCCATATTAATGTAGTAAATGGAAACTTGTTTCCACAGAGGCTCCTGCTAACCGGAGAGACCTGTAGAAGAACATCCAATTGTCCTGAAAGGCAGGGGCCAGAACTTGAACATGGCCTCTCAACGTAATTGCTGCTCTTGACAATGCCTAGTTTAGCACCTAAGTGGCACATGAGATTCTTACTGAGGGGCTGAAGTGGAGGCATTGCCTCAGGGACTCTGAGGGATCTCTAGGGACCTGCTAGTGGTCCCTGAACACAAAGATAACACTGTTTTCAACAATTTGTAGCAAATTATCAAGAGATTTTTTTTTCTTGTCAGGTACAAACTGGGACTGCCTAAATGAACGACTGCTAACCCAACTCTGACCTTGTCTATAAAAATGTAGCTATGGAAGAAAAAAATATATACTCCCTAGATGTAAATTGAATCAAAGTGCACACAGAATGCAGAACAAGGCCAAGCTGTTCAGTGTAATCATTTTGGGGGAGAAAAGTTTCCCAAAGGCTTTTATCTCCCCACCAAAAGTTCCAAATGGGAGGAAAGTAGACATTTATAAACCCCAAGTCTTGAGGGGCTGCAAATGTCTGTAATTTGGAGTCAATTTAGGAGGCTCTTTTTCTATATTGCCCTCTGGAGTAATAAAAAACTTCAGGTCTCCAAAATGCCCTCTGAGCACTCAGATGATGCCTGGAGCAGGTTAAACACATCATCTAACAGGCTATTTGTATTTTAATGTTATTATTATTTTTAAACTTTTGAAGTAATTATTGATTCACAGGAAGATGAAGAAAAATGTGCAAGGACTCATGTATCTTGCTTCCAATTTCCCCAGTAGTAACATCTTGGATATCGTTTTTAATTACCATATTTTCCAGCAAATAAGACGATCCACAACTTTTCCAGTTAAAATATAGTTTGGGATATACTCGCCCTATAAGATGATACCCAGCATATAAGATGACCCCTGACTTTTGAGAAGATTTTCCTGGGTTAAAAAGTTGTCTTATATGCCAGAAAATACGGTAAGTAGAGCAAATTAAAAAGTGGTTTGGGCCCTTCTGTGACCAGCTTTGAGAAGACTGAATCTACACTTGAAAGATTACATTGCTTTAAACAAAGAGGGGGAAAATAATTTTTGCCTAATAAACTAATTTGAAGATGTGTAAAATGTATTTGAAAAATTTACTCTTGTTTCTGACATGTAGAAATTGGTCCATAATCATAGGGAAGTGAACCCAAATTTTCACTTTCAACTGTGTAATTTGAACCCTTCCCACAGGCCCAGCCTCATCTCCAGCTTCTCCTCCATTGTTCTCAGCAATTAAAAATGTCAGCCCCTGTGGTCCCTGAAAGGTAGTTTTTTTTTTAAAAAAATGTCTGGAGCAACCATCGACATTTTAGTGATACTTTGAGGTCCTGTGAGTTCTCAGGCATTTTCAGTAATATAAGTACTTTATGGCAACTGAGAAGTAGAAAAATTCGTGGCAAGGGAAATTACCAGGTCACATTTGTGTCTCCCATACTTTTGGGGGGGAAAATGCCAAGCACTTGCCAGCTGAAAGGGTCTCTCCAGCCCTTCTTCTCCATGAGGTATAGTGGCTTCAAATGACTTTTTAAAGATATTATGTCTCTAGGACTTCAGATGGAGCTGAAAATATCACAGAAATTGATGGTGATGCTTTAACTTCAGAGAAGAGAAATCTTCACCATCCTTGTTTTAAAAAATCCATTAATAATGAAACATGACCGTACTTTTTACAGTCTTTTGGAAAGCCTGACCTTTAGCTATCCAAAATCATGACATTAAAAACCTTTAAGTGATTGGAAACTAATCAAATGCCCAGAACAGGTGAATTGTGCATATTTTCCTCAAAGGGATACTGTACAGCAGTGTGAATGAATGAACTGCAATTGTGTACATGGGAAAATATAGAAGACTCACAAGCATAATATTGAACGAAGAGGCCAGACAGAAGAACACATACCATTTGATTCCATTTATATGAAGTTTTAAAAACAGGTAAAATTAATCAGAGATGTTGGAAGTCAGCCTCAGGGGTGGGGTGGAGTAGTTACTCCAAGGGAACAGCAGAGGGGTGGGGTGGAGTAGTTACTCCAAGGGAACAGCAGAGGGGTTTCTGGGATGGTGGGAATGTTGTTTCTTGATGTTGGTTATGTGGGTGTGTTTGATTTGTGAAAACTCATCAAGCTATCTACTTACCAATTTTTGCACTTTCACTATGTAAGTTATACCGCCAAAAAAACATTAGGGGCAAAAAGCCACTAAATGCAATGGGAATGGGATTATGGGAGAGCCTGGGTGGCTGGCAGGCATCCCAGCATCCTTCACTTCACAGATGTGATGGCATCCGTTCAGTTCTGTCTGACGTTGGTGGATGGTGGGGAGGCGTGGCAGGCTCCTTGGATGGATGGCCTCTAATTATACTTTTCCTTTTAGAAAAAAAAATTATTTTTTCCAAAAGAGGGACTTTAAATGATAGTTCACGGGAGGACCTCCTTGATGTCATCTACATTTGGAACACTGTTCTCACTGACAAATCTGTGTGACTGAACCCACACACACATCCCGAGCTCAGCATCACACTGCCTGGTGGAGGGGGAGGGGAGGGTCGGTGGCGCCCAGAAGGCTTGCCCTTCCACAGAACTGGCTTTAAATTTCAACTCTGCTTCTCACCTGCTCTGCGTCCTTGGACGGGGCCTGCTCTCTAAGCCTCAATCTCCACCTCATAGGTTGATATTAAAAATTAAATGAAATGGTGCCGAAACTAGTCTGACTCAGTGGATAGAGCATCAGCCTGCGGACTGAAAGGTCCTGGGTTCGATTCTGGTCAAGGGCATGTACCTTGGTTGTGGGCACATCCCCAGTGTGGGCCGTGCAGGAGGCGGCTGATCGATGTCTCTCTCTCATTGATGTTTCTAACTCTCCATCCCTCTCCCTTCCCCTCTGTAAAAAATCAATAAAAAATATATTAAAAAAAGATGCTTTCTTAAAAAAAAAATGAAATGAAATGAGGCCTTCCAGAGGATATGTGTGGCACGTGGCAGGTGCTTGAGGAATTGTTCCTTCCTTACATAGTTCCTGATTTTTACTCTGAGCCCTCGTGACTAAGGCTCTGAGGTCCCAGTAACCTCAGCTCCCGGGCTGTGGCCTGGCTGATGGGGCCAGTGTGTGGTAGAGGGTAGGGGGATGGGATGGTGGCGTGGTGATGGGCAGAGGGGCTGGCAGAAGTACCTGGCAGAAGGCCAGAGGCAGGGCTGAGGGGCTGCTGGGGATCTGGACCTTGGAGGGAAGAGGAGGAGAGCCTTTAGGGCTAAAATGCCTCAGGCCAGTCCAGGAAACAGGCTCATGCCTGATGGACTCAAACCCCAGAATGGCTAGTGGCTTCTAGGACTCTGGAGGACAATTCTAGCCTCAGAGGAAGAAGTTTACGGCCAAGCCATCCCAGGGGCACCCCTCCTTTTGGCCATGAGTGAGCTGTGACTGTTCTCTCTTCAGGGGGGGCCTCTGCTGGCCCTGTGTGTCCAGGGCAAGCCCTTCTGTGTGTGCCCCGCGACGTCCACTTCCCCTCCACCCGCAATTGTGCCACCTCTGCCTCCAGGCCCTCCGCTCAGCGCAGACACAGCAGGAAGAGCTCGGGCGTTGGCACTAGCGAGAGCCGAGCTCTGATTCTGACTCGGCCATTTACGAGCTGTGTGACCTCAGCCAAGCCACTCGGCTTCTCCGAGTCTTGCGTTCCTCTGTGTAGAAGAGAATGACCGAAGCACCTGCCCCCTACACCCGGCGTGAGGATGAAATGAAAAAGATATGGCCAGAGCACCTGCCCCATGGTAAGTGTCCAATAAAATAACTGGGAGTAGAGGCGTGCGGGAGGAATAAGATCATGCGAACCGGCAGTCCGGTGAGTGGGCATAGGAATCATTTCTGTTCCAAAGTGTAGGTGTGAGGCTCAAAATAGTGTCTGTGGTACGGAAGCTCCTAGCCTGGTGCCCAGTGCCCAGTGCCCAGTGAGGACAAAAATGTAAACTGTTAATCTTGTCTCCAGCTCAACCCCGTGTTCCAGCCGGTCCTGGGGCCTCCTTAGATCCTCTCTTGCACGTTCCTCTGGGTGGCTGATATCACAGGGCTCTCTCTCTGCCCCAGGAAGCAGCCCTGAGGAGAGGGCCCTGAGTGTGGGGGAGAGGAGGGAGACGTGTGCCCTGAGGGGAGGCCATCGACCTGAGACCTGGGGCAGCCAGAGGGAGAGGGCAGCCTAGTGGGTATCTCTGTCTGCATGCATCCCAGGCTGGCCTCAACCTCCATGCTCCCATCTACCTCCAATCCCTCCGCTCCTTGGTGAACAGCTCAGGCCAGCCGTCAGCCCCACTGCCACCTTCTTTGTCTCCTCAACCCAATTCTAAGGAGCCCTCTCCTCTCTTTACTCCTCCCAGGCTTCATCTCTCCCCCCTCCACCCTGATAGAGCTCTCAGCCTGCCCTATCTCATCAGATTCGAATCCAGACCCCCCCCCCCCCGCCCCTGCCTAGCATTTCTCCCTCCCTCTCCCTGCCCCTCCCCCAGGGCTTCGGTGAGGATCTAAGTACCTTTCTGAGATCTCTAGAGGACACCCCTGCCTCTGGCTGGAGGCATGCTTGCCAGCCTTTCCGTTCTGGTGAAAGCAAAGCCCCGGGCGGTTCTCCTCACCCTTGGGCTCCGGGATGCCCCCGAAGGGCTCTCCTCCATCCCCACCGAGGGCCACTCAGCGCCTCGGGGCTCCTGGGTACAGTGAGTCAGGCCTGTCTCTGCTGTTGTTTATGTAATCCTTCCCTGCAGTAACAAGGTGTTTACTGTTGCACAAACACATTTTGGTTTAACGGCTGACAGTAAAACTGTCTGATAAAGTTTGATTTAGCGAAAGAAAGCAAAATAAATCCGGGGGTATGGAGAACTATTGGGAGGACAGACTCCTAGGGCTTTAAAGAAGGGGTGTGCGAGTGAGGGATGGGGGTGCCGGCTGTACGTGCCTGCCTGCTCTTTCTGCCTGTCTTCCAAGAGCACCTCTGACAGCTCCTCTGCAGGAAGCCGAATTCCCCCCAACTGGTCCTTTTCTTGCTTTCATGAATGTCTCCGTCCTTCAAAATCCCAGGTAATTTGTTCCTCCTCCAGGGAGCCTCCCATGATTGCTCCAGCTCAGATGGAGCCGGCAATGTTGCCGGAGGGAAAGATCTTTGAGCCAGAAGACCGGATGTAGCTCTGGGATTTAGTGGCAGTGTGGCCTGAGGCAAAGTCACATTGGCTTTAGGGATCTCAGTTCAGCCAGCTGCAAAGGGCACTGAGCAGGATGAAATACAGAAAAGTGCTCGGCTCTTTTTTAAAAAAAGTTTTTTTTTTCAATTATAGTAGACGTACAATATTAGTTTCAGGTGTACAGCGTAGTGATTAGACGTTTATATAACTTATGAAGTGATCACCCCGATGAGTCTAGTGCCCGTCTGACACCGTGCTTAGTGGTTACGGTATCATTGACTATATTCCCTACGCCATACTCTACGTCCCCATGACTGTTTTTATAACTGGCAATTTGTACATCTTAATCCCTTCCCCTTTTACCCCCACCCACCCACCCCCATCTGGCAACCATCAACATATTCTCTGTATCTGTGAGTTAGTTTCTTTATTTGTTTTTTCAGATTCCACATAGAAGTGCTTGGTTCTTGAAAAAGCCCTACCCACATTTGAGACACTCCTATCTTGTTCTCCCTGGAATCTCATGAGGCATGTATTTCATGGTTGTGTATACACTTGTTCTCCTACTCCTTATTTGTCAGGTGGGGCTGGGGCGAGGCAATGGTACTCGAGAAATATTTTTTGAACTTTTTACTGAGGCTGTGACATTTATACGTCCACACATACAAAGAATAAGCATGTAGCGTGATGGAATTTCTGAGTGAACACATCCGTGTAACCAGCTTCCTGATCAAGAAACAGCACATTCCCCCATTCCAGAAGTCCTGTTTCCCATACCCTTCCCAGCTGATAGCAGTGCAAGACTAACCACAGTCTTCACTTCATCACAGATTAGTTCCACCTGTTTTTGTACTTTATACAAATATATATAATCCTATATAATAAAAGCCTAATATGCTAAGTGTTCAGTCAACAAGAAGGCCATTCAACCAGTCAGGGCATAATATGCTAATAATATGCTAAGGCCACTCAACTGCTCGCTATGGCATGCACTGATCACCAGGGGGCAGACAGTTGACCGGTCGACCAGTCACTATGATGTGCACTGACCACCAGCAGGTAGATGCTCCGACCAATAGTTTAGCTTGCTGCTGGGGTTCAGCTGATCAGGACTGAGTGAGTCGGGCCGGATATGCCCTGGAGCTCTCCCATGGTCCCTCCCCAACTGCCAACCTCGTGCATCCCCAGTTGTGCACTGCTGGGGTCCCTCAGCTTGGCTAGTGCCCTCTTGCAATCCAGAATCCCTTGGAAGGGGGTGTTGGAGAGCCAGTTTCAGCCTGATCCTGCAGGCCAGGTTGAGGAACTCCACTGGTGCATGAATTTGTGCACAGGGCCTCTAGTTAGATATATGTACTCTTTTTGTATTTGGCTACTTTCTGCTAGCAACATGTTTGTGAAATTCACCATATTGTTGCGTGAAGTAGTAGTTCTTTCATTTTTGTTGCAGAGTAGTATTTCAGTATGTGAATATACCACACTTATCTATTCTATTGTTGATGGTGTTTGGATAGTGTCCATGTCCATGTATTTTGGTGATGCTTTTCTGTTAGATATATGCTTCAGATGGAGTTGTTGGGTCAAAGGGTATGCCTATCAAGAGGGTAGCTGTAGAAGATTTCCCTGAATAGTTTCCCAAAGAGGATGTGTCGATTTATATTCCACCCAACATTTGGTTTTGTCTTTTTCATTTTAGCCTTTTTGGTGGGAGTGTGGAGCATGTTTTCGTATGGTTACTGGCCTCTTTTGTGAAGTGTTTGTTCAAGTCTTTTGTCTATATTTCTATTGAGTAGCTTGTCTTTTTCTTACCAATTTGTAGTTCTTTATATACTCTGGATTCAAGACCAGAATATAATATATTCTGTACATATCTTTTCCCACATTGTGGATTGCCTCTCCAGTCTCTGTGTCTTTTGAAGAACAGAAATTTTTTCTTTTAATAGTATCCAATTTATTTTAGTTTCCAGGAAATAGCTTTTGACAGGTTGAACCTCAATTCTATCTTTTTGGCTAACTCCATTTTCCCCTCCTGAGTCATCTGTTTTCCATGTTCTGTCCCGTGTTTCTTTGGGGAAAAATGGTTTTCAAGGAAAACCTCATAGTTCAGGCCCCAACTGTTCACCTTGCAGCCTTTTCCACTTGGAAGTGTTGCTCGAGCATCCCTGGTTCCTATGCCTGGTGAACTGCCAGATCCTTCCCCCCTTTTCAGGAGTCTGTGCGAGTTGAGTAGACTAAATTTCTCTCTTCCACATCAAATATGATTAGCTCACTCAAGAGAACCTAAACATCAACAAGCATATGTAAAGTAACTGCATATGCTGAATAACATTAATATTCAGAGAGATGTAAACTACTAACCAGAGAGATAAATTAAGAAATACTGAGCTATCACTTTACAACCATTGGAATGACAGACATTAGGCTGGATAACACCAAGTGTTGGCTAGGATATAAGGGTATAATAATGTGCATGCTCTGCCAATAGGAATGTATCAGGATAATAAGCAGGCACGGAATTAAGGCTGTTTGACCCTTTGTACCAGCAGTCTCACTCACACAGGACCGGAAGGATGTGGCGATGTGTCGCAGCATTGTGGTGGTGGTGGTGGTAATAAGCATCTGGGTGTCACCCCTGGAGGAGTGGATTGGTTATATGGGGTAGTATTATGCGACAGTTGGAAACAACAGATTATATGTACACCCAATAACATGCATGGTACTTTAAAACATAATGCTGAGTGGACTAGTAAAAAGCAAAAGGAGATATACAACATAATACTATTTGCATATTCTTTTATACAAAAGAAAGAGAAGCACTTTGCAAAAGCACAAACAGCCCAAAAGATGAATACACACCCAGCACTTTAAGATGGTTGCCTGTGGTTGGGTGGGAGTCAGGCATGGGGATAACTGGAGATTTAAAAAAGTTCCAATATCTTAACTTTCTCTTGCTTAATGCAACTTAAAAAAAAAAACAACCCTTTCTCTGTAATAGCTTCTGGGTGTCTTTCCAAAGACCTCAGCCCTCCCTCACTTGTCATCTCCCTATAGACTAGCCTTCTCAAGACATGTCTGACCTGCACAAGGTAACATTTACGAGATCCACATTTAACCTGAATGAGCACTCAGCACACCACCATTGCCAGCATGAAAGCCCCAGAGGACTGGAGATAGAGGGGGACCTGAGGACCTGAGTGGGGACCCATGTTCTATTATTCATGGTGTCTGGCACCTGGGAGCTGCTCAGAAAATGTCTTTTGAATTCTGGCTCTGCTGTTTATTAGCTGTGCCAACCGGGGCAAATGCCTTCACCATTCTGAGCTTTGATTCCCATCACTGTCAAAGTGGAAATAGTAATTACAATTGCTCTTTCACAGGGTTATTGTTTAGGTTAGATGAGGTCATGGCTTTGGACAGTATTTTCACTGTAAAGAGTACCCAAGGCAATGGAAACAGGGTAGAGATAAGAATGCAGGTGTCAAACTGTAATCTTGTACAACTAAAAATTAAATAATGCAACTAATCAATGTTACATTTAATTTAAATAAAAAGAATGTAGGAATCTCAGATCCCAGCACTTTTATGAATTCTCCGTGTGGGACCTTAAATAACAGAGCATTCCCTGGTCTCAGCTTTTAAATTCTGTAAAACAAGAAACAAGGTCAGCCTTGTAGAGTTGTTACCGGGATTAATGTTATGAGGATTATTGACAATATGTACTTGGTAAATAATAGTAGGTGTTTAGAAAATGGGAGCTCTATAAATCCATTTGTTAATTTATTCAGTGAATACCTGTTGGATGCCTACAATGTGCCAGCCTAGACACTAGGAATGGAGCAGTGAACAAAATAAACAAAAATCTTCAAATCTCTGTCCTTTGGTCTGGGAGTGGAGTCAAACAAGAAACAAAATTAAAAAGATCTCTTGTAAGCTAGATGCTGATAAAGGCTATGCCAAAAACCAAGCAGGGAAGGGAAATAGGGAGCATCACTGGTGGAGTGGGAGGGATTTCCTTTCCATGTGCGGTGGTGGGGAAGAGCCTTGCTAAATAGGAGATGTTGAAGCCAAGTCTTAAAGGAGGAGGGAAGCCTTGGGGAAGTACAAAGGCCCTGAGGTGGGTACATTCCTGGTGTTCTCAAGGCACAGCCAGGGGGCCGGGTGGCTGGGAGGAGCTCAGAGTGGTAAAGGCAGCCGTGGGGCTGATGGCAGATGCTCCACTTAAAGATTGCTGTAAATTATGCCTGGGTGCACAGGGATATCTCAGGAGAAGAAAAGAGGCCAAAGGATCCGTGATTTTCAGGTGCGTCGGTGCATGAGTTATCTATGGCTGCCTAACGAACTATCCCCAAACTTAGCAACTTAAAACAGGTTTTGTGGATCGGGAATCTGGGCCCAGCTTAAGTCCCTCAAATGGCTATAATCAAGGTGTTGACTGGGGCTACAGGTGTCTCAAGGCTTGACGGGAAGGGTGTGTTTCTAAACTCTCTCTCGTGGCTGTTGGTGGGGCTCAGTAAAACAAGGCTGCTGGTGAGAGCTGTCTTTCAGGTCTTTGCCTTGTGGGTCTCTCATAGTTCAGCTCACAACATGGAAGATGACCTCCTTCACCACCAGAAGATATCTGAGATGAAAGGCACCATTTTATTTTTTTAATTTTTTTTTAAGATCTTGAGAGAGAGAGGAAGGGAGAGGGAAAAAGAAACATCAGTGTGAGAGGAAACATTGACTGGCTACCTCCTGCACACTGCTCACCAGGCATCGAGCTGCAACCTGGGCATGTGCTCTGACTGGGAATCAAACTGGCATCGTTTGAGTGCAGGGGATGATGCCCAACCAATTGGGCCACACCTGGCCAGGGCAAGCACAGTCTTTCTTTCTTTCTTTTTTTTCTTAGCACGGTCTTTCAATGATGTAAGCTTGGAAGTGATATTTCATGAATTTCTGCTTCATTCTTTTCTCTAGAAACAAGTCACCAAATTTAATTCTCACTGCGGGAGAAGGAGATGACACAAGAACACCGCGGGGAGGGGAATGACCTGGGAGAAGAGAAGGGAGGTTGCTTACCACCAGCAAGCTGTGATTTCCAGGTGGGGCAGAGTTGCCAAAGAGTACGAGGGGTGAGCAATTATTTGCCCAGATGCAGCAGGGACATTTGAGATGTAGTTTGTCAGAAAATGCAGTTGTACTTTTCTACAAGGACTAGGATTAATCAAATAACTTGCTATCTAGCTATCATCTATCTATCTATCTATCTATCTATCTATCTATCTATCATCTATCTATTATCTATCTATCTATCATTTATCATATATCTATCTATGTATGTATTTATCTATCATCTATCTATGTAGGTATTTATCATCTATATATCCTCTATCTATCTATCTATCTATCTATCTTCTATCTATCTATCTATCTATCCTCTATCTATCTATCTATCTTCTATCTATCTATATATCTATCATCTATCTATCTATCTATCTATCCTCTATCTATCTATCTTCTATCTATCTATCTATCTATCTATCTATCTATCTATCTATCTATCTATCTAAACTGACTAATTAGACTCTCCAAGTGCTCATTCTCAAGCTAGGTTTCAACTTACAGGGAAGAGGCACTATTAGTGTGTGTGCACGTGCACACGCTTGTCTGCGCTCATTTTCCATAGTGTCTGCATCTGGGGTCCTACTCTTCCCTGAGCCTGGAGACCCCTGGGTTCACCTTTCCTCTGCTCTCCCCTCTGCACTTTGTCAGGAGGTCACGTGTGAGGAAACAAGCCCCACGTGGTTTTAATCATTTTGCTATAAAAGCTGAGCTGCTCTCCTCTTTGATCCAGGCTGAGCTGCTGGAGGAAGGGCTGGGGGCCAGGCTGGCCAGTCCGCCCAGCGCTCCGCACAGGGCTCCCACATCAGACGGCAGCCGTAAAATGGAGCACAGCTCATTAATTCTCCCTCTTAACCAGGGCACCTGACAAGAAGTGACTTTGAAAACCCGGAGGACGGATGGGCGGGCGGGTGGGAGGCTCTGGGGCTCTGTGAGGAACATCTGTTTCCAGGTCCCTGTTAAATTGACATCTTTTTATTTGAAACATTTCTTTTATTTCCCAACTTCCTGCAATTGGCAAGGTCTCGGTGCCAGGGAGCAGTGTCCTGGCTTTTCGGGCCATATGAGCTGAGTGGCCTCCCTGTCCTGCTTGACAGGGCTAGGCGTGCCAGAGTGGGCAGCCTGGCACGCTGTCAATTATTAAACCTATATTTGTGCAGAGAACATCAAACCCCATAAAAACCCAAAATGGCCTTGAAATGGAAAACCCTGTGAAAGTCGGTGAGCCTCCATATGAGAAATATTAGCGTTTTAGAACTAGAAAAGTCACTGGGAACCTGGCATTTTCCATCAAGAGTCTTCTCTCCCTGGGACCCAGCCCTACTCGGTTTGGTTGCAGGCTGGATCCCCAGACCTGGGCAGGGCATGTATGACCAAAGGCAATCCATCGATGTGTCTCTCTCACATCAATGTTTCTCTCTGTCTCTTCCCCTCGCTCCACTCTCTCTAAAAATCAATAGAAAAATATCCTTGGGTGAGGATTAACAAAAAGAAAAAGAATGACCTCCTGTGCCTGTGGCCTTCCTTCTGGACGCTGCGATAGCTATTGGTGACCAAAGATCCAGGTTTGACCTTGCAAAGGTCACTAGCAAAACTGGTTGACCTTTCCTCAAGGTGAGAGCTCAGGGCTCTTAGGATGGGAGATTGGGAGTGGTGGCTGGATAATCCTATTTCTCACCACTTTCACGTGGGGGCCTTTGGGTCCTCTTATATTTCTGGCAGGCTGATCCATATGTGTTACCTATCACCCTTCAGGATCCCATCTTGGCCAGGATTGTCAGCTGGACAGCCAGCAGTCAACATGTGAAAAACAATGGTATGGCTGAGTTCCAAGAACTCAACAAGAGATAACTGCATCTGGTAAACCCCTTGGTGTGTGTGCACAAATGTGTGTGTGTGTACATGTTTGTACATGTGTGTGCATGTGTGTGTGCACATGCAAGTGCATGAACTTGTGCACTGTGTGGTCCCAGAAGATGTGAGTTTGAATGTTAGTGCATCTGTGTGAAAGTACTGGTGCCATGATGAGTGTGTTTCTGAAGCACATGCCTATGAAATGAGTAGATGAGTGAATAACATCTTTTTTCAAATTTGTTTTTCTGGGTTAAGATGCATGAGAAACTGCTGGGATGAAGTGGTGGTGTGCATTTGTGGGATGTGCATGAGATGGAGAATTTCCTCATTCTCGTGTTTCCTGAAAGTGATGGAGATGTCCTTGCTGGTTTTGCTTTACCAGTGACTATAACACTCATCTCCATTAATTTCCAAGACATTGAATACTCCCATACCCAATTCTTTGAAGGCCCAATTAAGACGGTAGGCTCTGCCTGGCTGGTGTGGCTCAGTGGTTGAGCATCGACCTAGGAACCAGGAGGTTATGGTTTGATTCTTGGTCAGGGCATATGCCCAGGTTTCAGGATCGATTTCCAATGTGGGGCATGCAGGAGGCAGCCGATCAATGATTCTCTTTATCATTGATATTTCTGTCTCTTTCTCCCTTTCCCTTCCTTTCTGAAACCAATAAAAATGTATTTTTTTTTTTTAAAAAGAAGATTATAGGCTCTTGAGTCACATTACTTGGCTTCATCTCTTTTTAGCCTGATGGGCTTGGGCAAGTTGATACCTCAATATATCTCAGTTTAAAGGGAGAGTAAAATACCAAATTGGAGAATCCACGAAACAATTCACATAAAGCTATTTGAAATTACCTGGAACAGAGTGAGCATTTGGCTAGATGGCATGAGCACTACCCCTTGTCCCTTTCATCACTCTAACCTCTTATCTCAAACTCGTACTTCCATTATGCCGTTAATAGCCTTTCATTCTCCCCCATCTCCCTTCATCACATTTTCAGCTCCCGTCAACTCAGTCACCCCCAGCCCCCTTACCACTGTTTGACACCACCTTTCCAACCCAGGCCACCACATGAGGGAGTTTCCAGAAGGGTGAAGCTGGCAAGGCATGACCCAGCCAAGATGCATCACTTGGGTAGCAGAACCTGACTCTAGAGGCTCCTTGATTTCTCTACGACTTGAGTGGAGAATAAGAGCAGGTGAGTGAAGTAGGCAAGGAACCACCCAGATTTCCCCTCTCAACCCCCTCCCCCGAAGCATGCTTCCTTCTCCCTTTCTCCTCTTCCCTTTGGAACTTGGCTTGGGGTGCGGAGGGAGGACCTGGGGCAAGGCTGTGTCTGCTCCCTAGCAGCTTGGGAGTATCCAAGAAAGAAAGTCCTGATCACTTTGGTTTTTCCATTCCAATTTGAATATATTAAAATACAACCTTCCAGCTGTGCAAATCCCCAGGCTATTGAAATAAAGGTTTTTAACTTTAACCATTAAAGATTTAACTAGCCAATAAATCTAAGTATGTGGGGGGTTGTTACCAAACATTTATTACATTGCTCTTGCTTTTAACTTAAGAGCAAATGCCAAGTGTGGACTTCCATGAAAAAGACATTCCCTTCTGGTCAAAACTGATGTCAGTCTTTGACTGAAAAAAAAAAAAAAAAAAGCAAGCAAGAAAGAGATCACTGTCTCCAGAAGGGTCTATTCACTTTCTTCCCAAATCCCTTTAGGAGTTAATATGGCTATATCAATTTTACAAACCAATTTGCTTTCTGCAAAATAAGGTCTATAATAGCCTGTGTTGCCACGGTCAGAACATGACTGACTAAATTAATCCAAAAGTCTCCTTTCAGTGTGAGCATCTTGGCGCTGACTTTTCCAGAACTGGGTTTTATAAAGGCACAAAGGGGATATAGCTTTAGTGAAGAAAATCACAAGACCCCTGTCTTTTAGTATCTTCTGGGTGAGTTGGGTAACCCGTGTCTTGGATGGCAGTGCTTCGTTTTCCTATGTTTTATTTTTAAGGCCAGCAGGAGATCTGCCCAGTAGTGAAATATGGCTTTTAATTTACACAAATGTAAACCTATAGAGCTTAACAATCATATTCACCTTAGACTTAAAAAAAATTAATAGAAGCCAGATAAATCTTGCCATTAAAAAAAAAGAAAGATCTAACGTACATGTTGAGTTATACCAGCGAACAAGGGGACAGAGCCATATCCCAGATGTGCTGTTTTCCTGCTCATTGACAGTTCTCCCACCCACCCCAGCCATAAAAAAAGTCCTGAAGTGGATTTCAACTCTGGCTTAGACTCCTTTTTGCCCAGAAGGCTTGCTGGGTGGGTCTTCTGGGTTTCATTTCTCGCAGAACAAACCGGGGAGCACTGTTTGTGAGAAATACACAGTCAATTCTGACTTTTTCTCAGGGAACTTCCCCCTGGAGCATTTTTCACTTCTAAATAGGAGGTGCATAAAGTTGACAGGCAGTTGCATTTTTTTTTTAAAAAAAGGGATTTTACTTTTAGCTTGAAGATTTTAGCTCAAGATTCTTAGCTGTCTGAAGCCTTATCCTCTGATCCCTAAATTATAAGCCAGAGTGGAATGGCAATGGTGAAACATGCTTTTTTGCTTTTTTTTGCTAGTTCAAATGGCAAGGAACACTGACATTTGTCTTTTGACTGGCATCCCATCCACATCTCCCTGGCTTCAGCCCAGGAAGGGACACTGGTGGACCTGAGTTTTCCCTTCCTGTTCACACGGTCTCCATCTTCATCCACCTGCCTAGCAACTGCCTACAAGGAGGAGTTCCCTCCCAGTGTCCTTTGATGTGGGTGTGGCAGGGAAGGGCTACATCGGAGACATTTGAAAGTTTCCTCAATGGATTGGGAGGTGGAGGCACTGGAGAAATTGTTTTCAAACCAGAAATTAACTTCAAACCCCATGCAGGGAAAGCACCGGCTGATTTGCTGGAATCTCTTTGGACCCTGGGAGGCACGTTGAGAAACTACAAGGACCTGCTTCAACCTCAGAAACTGGGAGAGCTAGCACCATCCCTCAGGTGGCTGGCTGGGCTGTCTGCCTCCTGAGGCTTTAGAGAGCATGAATCGGCAGGCCACGTGGAAAACACAGGGTGTGTCACCCTAGCCTCTTGCTGCACACTTCCAAATTGACTTCGCTGTCTCTCTGCTTTCTCTGATTTTCAAATCCCAACCTGTTTAACCCAGAAGAGGGAGGTAGAGCAAGAAAGGACTTCTCAACGATTGCTATAATATTTTGCTCTCTGAATGTCTAGCCACTTGGGAAGAAAAAAAATTGTATTTGGATTTCTTGTAACCTGTGCAACTGTCCATGGCAGCCTTGTTTTTTGGGGGTGTAATTTTGGTGTGAATGGAGAAGATGTACCCATACTTCCCCCCAGAAGGAATACAACAGCTTAGAAGATATTACTTCCATTCATTTATGGATCCATTTACATATTAGTTCATTTATTCATTCCATAAATGTTCGCAGGTGGCTTCTATGAGTTTCTGCTGGGCATTTAGCTCAGGGCTGTAGGCAGAACAGGACCCAGAGTCTGAGTAGACAGTCAGAGCTCTCTAGGAAGAGAAGAGTGACCTGAGCAACCCTGCTCTGTGGGTATTCAAAATGAGAGCGTCTTGCACTCACTAGAGGTCAGGTCAGTCTTTACACGTGGCTTTCCTTATCTCCCTGGAGCTCCTCACAGTGCTCTTTCAGCTCTCCCCACTGCCCCTAATACCCAACTCCCCGATCTCCCCCACATTCAATCCCTGTTTCTAGAGAAGGCAGATAATGTTCAGTATGTGTCTTGGCTGATATCCAGACCCTCTGCTCCTACCAGTGCCCACCCTCTCACAGTCTGGTTGTCAAAACCAATCCCTCCGAGTTCCCTCTTGATCTCTTTGCTCCTACCTTCCCCAGACCTCCCTGTTCCAGGAAATTCCCATCTCCTGTGTCTGTCCAGTCTCTCCTCCCTACCAGGACTCTGAGACTCATCCCCATCTTGTGGACCTTGATAGAGCCTCCCTTCCCCCAACTGGCGGGAAGAGAATGATGTAAACTGCGTCTTCAGCCGGGACATTCCCGAGACATTGAACCACCACTCAGAGCGTGTCGAGTGCCCTGGGCCCCACCCCTTCCCATTCCTCCCATCCAAAGGCATGTTCAACTCTGCACGTGTTGCTGTTCTCCCCTTTAGAGACAGCCGGGCTGGGTCCTCCTTCTCTTCTCATTCTACCCTGTCTCTTTTACCCTTTTTCATAATGAATCTCGCCCGCTAGTGTGGAATAAACTTTCTCTTTTAACTTGTCTGGGTCCCCGACTCCTTTTCCTGGGCCTTGAACCTTACATTTGGTGCCGAAACCTGGGAGGGGCGAGCATTCCATCTGACTGTCACAGTCCGGGATGCCCCCTCTCCTCGTGGCTCAGGATCCTCGGGCCTTTCCTCTGGTTCGGCAGCGTCAGCGGTAAGTCCCAGTCCGTGCTGATTCCTGGCGGTGGTTTTCCTGCGTCTCTGTCCATAAACCGAGGACTGCGGCAGAGATTGCCTTCCAGGCTAGCCCTCTGGGCCCCTCCAGGCCGGGTTCTGAACCCTGGGAGGCAGCCGAGATGTTCTTGCTGCCCCTCGATTCTCCAGCCTTTTGGCCTCCGTTTTCCAGACCCCCTTCCAGGAAGGGGTTCCCGGACCCCCGGAGGGAGTGGAGACATCCCTGGCTGAATGACTGGGATGCTGGTCCTTTAGTTCCGGCTACTGACCCCAGGTATTAGACATGGGTAACAAAAAAATCTAAACCGGATCCTGGCACACCTCTAGGGTGTCTCCTCACCAATATGGCTAAGCTAGGTCTGTCCCAGGATCTTCGTCCTAAACGCCTCATTGACTTTTGTAACGTGCATGGCCTCAGTGTGAATTGGAATGAGTCCAGTAGCCTGAAAACAGGACTTTTGATTTTAACATTCTCACTGACCTCATTGACTCCCTGCTTCTTCCACTCCTGCCCCCCTTTCTTCACGGGAATTCGGATCCCTCACTGCCTGCATCCTTGTCGACCCAAAAGTATGGGATACCTCTACACTGGTAGTTACTAGACACCATACTCCAGTCAGGATCAGACTTAAGGACCCCACCTCGTTTCCCTCCCATCCCCAGTTTCCTATCTCCCTAACTCATCGCCGAGGCCTCAAACCCCTCATTACTCGGCTTCTGGGGCAGGGTCTCCTTATACCTATTGACTCTCTCTGCAACACCCCCATCTTCCCCGTTAGGAAGGTAGATGGGACCTACTGGCTGGTGCAGGACCTCCGACTAATCCATAAAGCAGTGGCTCCATCTACCCGGTGGTCCCCAATCCTTACACTCTCCTTTCCTGTATCCCATCTAGTACCACCCACTTTTCTGTCCTTGACCTCAAGGACGCCTTCTTTACCATCCCTCTGGATCCACACTCTTACCATCTGTTTGCATTTACTTGGGAGGATCCAGACGAGCAGGTATCCCACCAACCCACCTGGATGGTCCTGCCCCAGGGGTTCAGAGACAGACCTCATCCGTTTGGCCAGGCCTTGCCCAGAGACCTCCGACAATGCTCCTTAGAACCCAGCACTCTTCTCCAGTATGTAGATGACTTCCTTCTCTGCAGCCCCTCCCTGGACATGTCTCAGAGGCGTACTGCTGGCCGCTAAAGAAACACCAGTAGGCCCCCCTCTTCTCACCCTCCCTTGTTCGCCAGGCTTTTTCTAAGCTCCGGGATACCCTTCTGGCATCTCCTCCCTTCTCTCTCCCAGACATCTCTAGGCCTTCCAACTATTTACTAATAAAAGACAGGGAATAGCTATGGGGGTCCTCACCCAGCCTTGAGGGCCAGCCTTAAACCCTGTAGCCTACCTGTGCAGATAGCTTGATCCAATGGTTCGGGGATGGCAGCCCTGCCTCTGGGCTCTGGCCTCACCAAGGAGGCCCAGAAGATCTGCCTCCAGCAACCCTTACAGGTCTTCTCCACCCATAGGCTATAGGATCTTCTGTCCCACGATCCTTCTCTCTCCTTGCCCCCTCTCGCATGCAGGAACTCCATCTTCTGTTCAGCAAGAGTCCTGACATCTCCCTGACCCAGTCCCCAGCCCTGAACCCGGCCACTCTCCTTCCTGCTGCTTCCATTCAACCTGTGGCAATGCACTCCTGCCCTGAGGTCGTCGAGGTCCTCACTCAGCCTCGGGGGGACTCTCAGATTTTCCTCTCTCTAATCCTGACTTAACTAAACTGCACATACCATACTGCCCACAATCATCAGGTAAGATCGAGAGGATCAATGGCCTCCTTAAAGACCATCTAACTAAACTCTCTCTAGAAATTTGCCCTGGCCCTGATCAGAATCTGGGCTACACCAAGGAGCCCCACCTTCTTAAGCCCTTTTGAACTCCTATATGGGAGACCCCTCTCCCTACTGACCCTCCTCTCCCGGCTACTTATCTTCCATACCTGCCCTCACTTAGGCAATTGCTCCGGGAACACGCTGACAGGCTTCTGCCCAGGCCAGAACCAGCCGACCAAGACTCCTGAGGACCAGCCCTCCAGCTGGGGGACTCAGTCCTCCTCAAGAACCTTACCCCCAGGTTGTATTTCAGCTCCAGGCCCAGAAAAACAGCAAAACCAGACAAGTGACGCTGTGGCAGCCTCAGGACCAGCTTTTACCTCCCAAGCGACTCAACAGGATCACTCTTGAGACTTCACCAACCAGCCCCTTGAAGAAATCAAGCTGCTGCACTTCCTGTTTTTCTCTCACTTATCCCATGGCTCCTCCCATCATTAGGCCCATTGGTATCTATGCCTTTAATTTTGCTCTTTGGCCCCTGTCTCATGTGCTGTTTCACTAGTTTTTTACAGAACAGAATGTAGGCGTTCACCAACCAGACGGTGGGAGAGATCTCTCTGGCCTTGAATTCAGAACCTAGAGACACCTATGTCACCAGAATCCTTGAGACCCTGGGTAGACACCCCTGACGACGCTCCCTCTCAGCAGGAAGTAGCTATGGAAAACGGATCTTCACCCCCTGACCTTGCCTGGACTCTCATTTTTTTTTTTTTTTAATATCACCAAAAGCCTGGAATGATAGATCCTCCCTACCCTCAACTGGTGGGAGGAGTATGATGTAACCTGCATCTGCAGTCAGCTCATTGCCGAGACATTGAACCACCAATCGGCGTGTGCCAAGTGCCCTGTGCCCCACCCTTTCCTGTTCCTCCCTGGGCCCCACCCTTTCCCATTCCTCCCCTCAAAAGGCATGTTCACCTCTACACGTTTTGCTGTTCTCCACTTTAGAGACAGCCCGGCTGGGTCCTCTTTCTCTTCTAATTCTGTTTTTTCTACTCTCTTTTGTAATGAATCTCGCATGTTAGTGTGGAATAAACTTCCTCTTTTAACTTGTCTGGGTCCCCAACTCCGTTTCTTGCACCTCGAACCTTACAGACCTTCCCCTCCCAGGCTTTCCATGGTCTGAGACCTCGGACCTGAGGGAGGAGACAGACTCCATCAGTAGAGGCTGGGACCATTCCCCCTCCTGCCAAGACATTGCCCCAAACACGTTTCCCTGCTTTTTATTTTCCCTCTTCCATTCTGAAAATGGCCACTTAAAAAGGTTGAAATAGGCTTCGTGAGGTTTAGGGGTTTATTAGTTTTAAAAACTATGTCCCCTGTTTGGAGGGAGGGAAAACAGCTGCCTTCTTTTCACATTACGTCAATCCACAGGCGTCTGTAATTTACATTTTTTTTTAAACTCAAATGTTCAGAAATAATGGAAAGGCTGCTTGAAAAAAGCAGATGAAATAAAAACTGGGGGAAATGTGTATTATACAAAAACCAGACCTGTGAGCCTGAAGCGAGACACCCCGATGACCTGGGGAGCTGATTAATGAGGCAAACCAAAGGAAGGCCAGGTGAGTGTAGATGCCATGATTTCTTCACAGTCACTGACGCCCATGTGCTGGCATTTCATTTCCCACGCACGACTTCACGAATGGTTTTCATTCGGAAATTTTAGAACCACTGATGTGCCTGCCCTGGGAGAGCTGTGGAGCTGGGCAGGTGGGGGAGTGTGGAGGAGAGGAGTTGGGGGCGTAGAGACTGGGACCCTCCTGGGTCCTAGCCCCCGTTTCTCTTGGTCCTCAAAGCCCTTCTTTTCTTATCCAGCCTCACCCCATTCAGTCCCTTCCTCCTTCTTTCTTCCCTCCTCATTCTCTGAGAAAAAGGAGATGAAGGTCTGATGATGAGGCCACTGTAAGATGTATTAATAGTTTCATTTTCTGACAATCTTCTAATATACTTGCTTCATTCAAATAAAGGAAATCAATTCCTAGTTACAAATTAAATATCTGTTTTCAAAATAACTTTCTATTCCTACATGTAATTATTCTAGGTATTATGCTTCTGAATTACATAATTATCCTAGGTCTTATGTCTATATTTAATATCCCGTTGACAAATATTTTATGCACATTCATCTGGGCTGGTTTTAGACTTTGGGGTCCCAGGAAATGAAAACAGATACAGCCATTGCTTCTTGCTTTGGTGGGAGCAGCTTGTTGAACAAAACCATCGGTGTAGGGCCTATACTATAGGTTGTTGAGATCTCTGACAATGGAAGCACCAGGTATTATAGAAACCGCTGTGGAAGGGCTGGGGTAGGGATGAAGGACTAGAGAGTTTGCTGGAGAAAGTGACTTTAGGTGCCTGCAAGGAGTAAGACCTACCCAGTTAAAGAGGCTCAGGAGGGCACTCCAGGTAGAGGGAAGACTGGGCTCAGAGGCTTCTGAGAATGTCATTTCTGTTGAATGGTGGGATGGCATCTGGCAGGGGACCCAACCATGCAGGCTCTTTCCCCATTGCTTAGGTTTAAATCTGTGGGTGAGGGGAAGCCTTTGAAGGGTTTAAGCAGAGAGCTACACCTCTCTGAGTTACTTCTACACAGTGGCTTTAAAAATCCTTCAGTCCCCGGCTCTGTTTTTTAGAAGATGAAGTTGAGAGTCAGAGATGGAAATACCAGCTCTCCTATTACTGCCATTGTGACTAGTTGATATTGATTGAGAACTTATAGACATCAGCACTGTGCTAACTGATTTATTTGCCTCTGTTTCCTCATCCTTACTACCCTTCGGGAGTGTGGGGAGGAGTACTAGTAACACCCCCATTTTACAGATAAGGAAACTGAGGCCCGGAAAGATGAAGTAACTTGCCTCAGGTCACTTGGCTAGCAAGTGTCAAGTCAATATTTGTAAAAGGTCAGCTTGGCTTCACAGTCTTCATTGTACACTCTACTTTCCCAAGGTTCTGATGGCGAACTCAAGTAATTAGAAAATTTTTAGCTTCAGATATATAGGTAATAGGTTTGGTCATTAATGTATGTTGAAAGCTATTGTTCAGGGACTAGAATGTATGACAGGACCTGCCCTGATTCAGGAAACCTGAAACCAATTGGACCTAGGAGGACTGAAAGCGCCCAAGATGGTATCTGAGCCAATGTGCTCTGGGGAGAGAAAGGCTTGGGCCCAGGATACAGTTTAAGAATCACGGGTCAGCGGAAGAAGGGATGCTCAGAAAATCACGGACTGCTGGTTTTACCTGATTAGCCCTTTTCTCTGAATTCCAAACCCTTCGCCTACACTTTTCTCCTCATGCAAAGGGCCAGCCTGAGATGAGATGGAAGAGTCTTTTAAGGGTACATAACCCACTATCTTCTCAGATCAGAGGCCATCTGAATAAAGCAGCCATAGAGATTCAACCCTTGTCTCTATTCACTGCTTCTGGTAGTGACAGGTGGGTAGCACGGATTCTGGCTTTTCTAGTTTCAGTTCCATAATTAATAGCAGGGCTGGAATTTAAACCCAGTCCACCTGCTTTCTTAAGAAGTGGGTAACGGACCTCGTGTCATCTCTGCTTTTGTTGGCCACGTCTCTTCTGACTCTGTACTCCTTTGCCGTAGTGATGCCTCTGAATATGTCACTTTCATATCCTATTCTTCATATATCTCACTGTTTGTATTTCAGGAAGTTTATAACACTGATAGCGTCAGTGGTGGTGGTGCAAGGAAGACAAGAACTCGGAGAAAGCTGGGGTGGGGAGAAGTTCTGATCAGTGCATTACACAGCTCTGTGGGATCCCCACCCAGTCTGGTGGTCCAAGGACCCTGGGCTGTGGCAGGACTAGACCCTTCCAGCCCCAGTTGCTGAGCTGGCCTGTCCCTCTTGAGGTCAGCAGCCCTCAGGCCAAGGACCTCCCAGGGCTGGCCACTGTAGGCACCTGGAATTGTCACCTTCAGGTTCTATGGGGCTCGTGGCTGCCAGGCCTGAGGAAGTCCTAGCCACTCGTCACCGCTTTCCAGCTAATGACCTCCTGGCCTGGCCACATCTCAGCTAATTTCTGCAATTAGGAAAGCTTGTTTTCAGAGGCTGAAACAGGAACTTTTCTGAATTAGTTTTTATGGTTCAGAGCCTTTAATTTGAGATTTAAAAAACATCATAGCTCGCCAAAACCAAATAAACTGCAGCTAATGAAATTCGCAGAAGTTCTCGGAGAATGCTTCTCACTGGTGCTCCTGCATGATTTATTGACAGCTGGTTGTAAAAACAATCTTATTAAAGGTCATAATGTTGGGTTAAAAAAAAGCCCTTTAATTTATAGCATAATTAGGCCTCCTCCAATAGCTCCGCTGCCAGGGCTGTCACTTAGGGCTCTGAGGAAGCACTTGGTGTTTTTCATTATATCACAGCGAAGGAGATCCATGCTCCTCGAGGGCCCCCTGACTTTCTCTTTATGGCCCTTTTATTGCTGCTAAAATAGTCAAAACAGGGGGTTGATTAGAGCCGACTGATGCCTACTGATTATGGGAACACCTCTTGTGGGGGGAGGGAGGAAAGGTAGGAGGGGGGTAGGACTTCAGGACATGCCAGGGACAGAAAGGGAGGGGACCGTGAAGCTTGCCTGGGAAGTGTGACCAAGCTTCCGGGCTCTTCCCCAGACACTTGTGGATTGAAGGTTGACCCCAGGCAGGCGGGGCTGGGGTGATAAAAGGCGGGGTGGAAGGTGCTAATGCCTCAAGGAAGAGGACAATCCCAGGGCAGGATGTGTAAGGGAATAAGAACCTAAACAATGCGAATGGGTCCCTGGGTAGAGAGCACGCTGCAGGCCTGCTCCTAGTGAAGGAACAGCCCAAGAGTGGAAGGTTATAGTAGATCTCACTGGCCTTGCAGAAGGATGAGGAGACTTGGTGTTTGTGTATTGTGGTGGGGGTGGGGAGGTGGCAGGCCCTGGTCTCCCCCTTCCATGAGTCCCAGATATTGTACTGTGGGGCCAGCTTTCCAGGGCTTTGCTTATGCGGTGGGGGCACTTGGAAGCAATGATGATGGCCAAACCTGACCCCAAATGCCCTCACCCTCACCCCCAATCCTCAATCCTTCCCCAAATCTGAGGCTCTTGTTAGGGGAGGAGCTCAGAGCTTCAGCTCGAACCACAGAGGTCGCACAGCCCCAGCTGACCCATGGCAGCCTTCTTCCCACATCCCAGCTCTGATCCCTGTCGTCAGGCCAAGGGAACCATGGGTCCTGAAGCTGCCTTAGCTCTGCAGGCCGTGTGTGTGGTGTGTGTGTGTGTGTGTGTGTGTGTGTGTGTGTGTGTGTGTGTAGGATGGACTCTC
>JAAGEH010000041.1:49635161-49679478 GCA_011751065.1 Lasiurus cinereus
AGACCAAGGGAACCATGGATCCTGAAGCTGCCTTAGCTCTGCAGGCCATGTGTGTGTGTGTGTGTGTGTATGTGTGTGTATGTGTGCATATGTGTGTGTGTGAGTGTGTGTGTGTGTGTGTGTGTGTGTGTGTGTACGATAGACTCTCTTTCCGCCAGTTGTTTTGGTTCCTGGGGGTGGCTTGGAACTGACCTAGCGAGAGAAGGTGGCTGTGTGGGGTTTTAGCAGCCGGGGAAGTTGGTCTGCTTCTCTGGGGTTCCTTTGTTGTCTGCTCTGCCAAACGTTGGGGTGAGTGCTCCAGGACTCATCCTGGGCTGCTCATCTTGTTCAGTCCTATCACATAACAGTCCCATCTCCTCAAGTCTCGTTCCCTCAAGTCTCATCAATTCTCATCAAGTCAAGTCTCATAAAGTCTCTCTTCTCTTCTGAGGTTTATCCACCACTCGAATTTGTCCACCATCCTACATGAAACTGGGGAGTACATCTCAGTCTCCTGGCACCTGCTCAACCTTTGGAGGGGCAAGGGATCCCATTTAGCCCACCAGTGCCTAGCACAGTGCAGGCTCCTAAGAAATGGTCAACACACATGTTCCGAATGGACAGCTGCCTCCCCAGCCATGCAGGGAATAGGACCTGGTCTGTCAGCGTTAGCTGTGGCCTTGGTTTCTTTTCAGGTTTTGTCCTCTTGGACAAAGAAAGGGAACAGGAGAGTTTTGTTTTTCTTCTAGATGTTATTAACTGAACCTAGAGGGTAAAAGGATAAATTCTTGAAATAACTAAGTGCTACAAATGTCCTAGCCCTTTAAATGACCATGACTCAAGTCAAGGGGTTGTAGTTGATTTCAATTTGTTTCTACAAACTTGTTACGCTTTCTAAATAGTCTTCCATTTTTTTGAATCAGAAAAAAAAGAGTTCTTAAAAAAGGAATCTGTCTTTTCCATGCAAACTTGAGTTGTAAGAAATGTAAAAGCTGCTTGGGGCGCTGGCTGTTGGACCCTGGGGTGAGTTCAGACCGCTGGCCCCCGATTGCGTGTCCCAACCTGCGGTTTCTTGCTCTGGCCTTCACTGCTCCTGCCGATCAGCCCTGGGGGCTTTGTGTCTCCGCCTCGGTTATTTGTCTTGTTTTCCCTTGATTGACAGGTCATCTTGGAGTCACATTTCCAGACTGACCTCTGCCTTCTCCACCAGAGCACAACTCTGGGACTTACCTCGGGCCTCATGCTCTGAATCCCCACTTTCCCTGTCTCACAGTGAACCCTGTACCCTGTAGGCCACAGGACTGGCACTCTTAACCAGCTTCCCAGGGTCAGGAGGAGGCTGGGTATAACTCATAATAAAACATGCTGGTGTCTCTTTAAAAAAATCTAGTTTCTCCCTGTGGATTCTTCTATCTTCTTAGAAGCTGGCAATTATTCATCATTTATAAATTGAAGATAATCCCATTTCCTGATGACTGCTGGCAGACCAGGGTGGGGGGAGATGAGTTTCTTAAGAACTTTCATCCCAGCCTGCTGTTTGTAGAGGAAGTCACTAAAATGCCTCTATTTCTCAGCTATGAAGTTCTAAGGTCCGCTTCTTTCTAGCTAGATTTCTGAGTATTAAATCCTTTAATAACGGCAATAGCTTCCCATCAGATTTTAAACCAATGGTTCAAGGCAGGTTTCAAGCTACAAATTGCAGACAGCTGTCGGTCAAGGCTATCAGGTTGTGGGGGCAGTGGTGATTCTCTCCCCAGAGATCATTCCTTTCTGTTTTTCCTTTGACCTAGGGTGAGGCTGGAATTGGAGCTAACATTAGGGCTGAGGTGGTATAGACTAGATTGAGGTTGAAGTTGGCGTTGGAGTTAATTCAATTATTTTATTTAGCGTTTGTTGGGTTAATTGAGACCTGGGATTCATGCTGAATTTCCATGCTCATTTGGATACCAAACCCTTGCTCCTGCTGTGCAATTTTGGGCTGAAAAAGGTAAAGACGTACTATTTTCTCTCTGGGTGTGGTTAGGGGTGAAATGCCACATTTGAACTCCAGGGCCTAGGAAGCCTGGTGTGACCCAGTGTTGGGGTGTATCTCTTTCAGCTCCTGTGGAGGCAGGAAGGCAAGAAAAGTTAGTGGGCAATGATGCCCTTCGTTTCCTGTGGCTGCTGAAATAAAGCACCACGAACTGCGTGGCTTACAATAACAGAAAGGTATTCTCTCACTGTTCTGGAAGCCAGAAGTCTGAAATCAAGGTGTGCACAGCTTGGCACTGCCTCCCAAGTATCTAGGGGACAATCCTTTGTTTTGTCAGCTCCTGGCAATCCTTGGCTTCTGGCAGCATCACTCCAATCTCTGCCTCTTGTCTTAACATGGCTTCTCCTCTGTGTCCGTGTCTCCTCCTTGTCTGTTTCTTAAAAGGATACTTGTCTTTGAATTTAGGGCCCACCTGGCTAATTTGGGATGATCCTTCAGAGCCCTAATTTAATCGCATCTGCAAAGACCCTTTTTCCAACCAAGGTCAAATTCACAGCTTCAGGAGTTTAGGACATGGGCATGTCTATTTAGATGCCAACAGGCAACTTGCTACGGAGCCATAAACTAGTCTAGGAAAATTTCTTTTTCATTCATCAGAAATGTAAAACTGCAAACAAGATTTGGTTCTCATTAACACCAAGTCAAGTTGGATATTCTCTCCTGCCAGGAATATCAATTGAAAATGCACCATACATTTTTCATTTTTTTCACCAAAAAATTACAATTTAATCAGAATTCTTGTGTTTGTAGGGCACACACTTGCATTAATGCTACAAATAGCTGGAATGTTTGTCTGTAAAAGTCATGTGTTTGTGATTCTGAACTTATCACTGAATCATATAAAAATATATAAATTTATTGCTCATTTGAGATGAAATTCTGACATCAGTGAGATAATACAAAACTTATAGACAAACCACTAAAATGAGAAATCAACAAACTAATTAATGAATATTGTAAATTTTAAGAATATGTAAGATGTGTCACTGTGTAAGAAAACTTGACACACCCTGAAATACTATAGCTCATATATGAAAGGACCTTGAAATGGTTTTTCCAAATATGACAACAATCCTAAACATCTCTATGACCTTACCAATATCAAGTTGTGAAGCAAAAAAAAAAAAAAAGTTCTAAACCATCAACAATAAAAAATGAATTTTGATCAACCATGCTAGAGGAAAGACTGAGTTATTTTACCATCCTCTCTATAAAAAATGTCACATAGCCAAAACCGGTTTGGCTCAGTGGATAGAGCGTTGGCCTGCGGACTGGAGGGTCCCAGGTTCAGTTCCGGTCAAGGGCATGTACCTTGGTTGCGGGCACATCCCCAGTAGGGGGCATGCAGGAAGCAGCTGATCGAGGTCTCTCATCGATGTTTCCAACTCTCTATCCCTCTCCCTTCCTCTCTGTAAAAAATCAATAAAATATATTTAAAAAAAATACCACAAAACTTTTGATAGAAAAGAATCAATAAAAGTACAAAGCAAAAGAAATATTTTTCCCCCAAAAAAGTATTATAGGAGTTTGTCAGGCAGTTAATTAATTAATAATGTTATTTTTTCTGGGTTTTGTGATATTTATCAGTATAACACTTTATTTTCTTGTGGCTAATGTTCTCATTCTGAACAAAGACTAGCATACACTTTCCTATCCAATTTTGTCTTCATAAATTTGTCTTCTTCCTCTTAGAGTCCCCCATCCTCAAGTTATGCCCGTGGGGTCATTTAACCTGGATCACCCCTGAGTTGGAGCCCTTCACTTGGAGTGTCTTGCTCCGCCCACCAGACTTTTTCTTGTCTGTATCCTTTGCCTTCTCCCATCTCTTCCCTCATGCATGCTTAGGTTGTGCCCAGCCCGAGGACATTTCAAGCTTCGCAATTACTCCTGCAGCGGTAGCTCTGTCTCTTTCCGCTTGCTGCTGAAGAAGGAAAGGTGGTGCATCTGCTCCCAAATCCACCCTGCAGCTCTCCTATTAAACAGCCCTCGGCAGGGTCCTCCCCCATCTTCTCTCCATTCTCTCTTTTGCCCATGTCATCTGGCCGTACAGCTTTCGGAATCACTTCTCAGAGGACGACCTCACAGGGGAAATTGCTGCTTGGGCTTTCTGGTCCAAGTCCTAGTCTTGTTTTTACAACTGTCTGCTCTGTTGCTCCAGCTGAGTGCTCTGCTAGGCTTTTAGTCTTCATGTAACCCACCATCTCCTCTCCTATCCAAACCATCTTCTCACGAATTCCCATCTTCCTAGTCCCTTATGTGTTAATCCAGGGGGAGAAGTGTCATCTTTGTCTCTTTTCTGTTCGTCACTCCCGTTAGCTGATCCAACAAACATTACTGGATATTTGCTATGTGCCTGATATCATGCTAGGCTCTGGAAATTCGCTGGTGAACAAGACCAAGTCCCTATCCTCAGGAACATATGTCCTAGTAATTGTCTGCTGATACCAACTCTCTGTGTCCCACTCTTTGTCTTGTCACTGCCATTTTCTTACTGACTTGTGGGAGTTATTTATATTTTCTAGTTCTGAGTTCATTGTAGAATTGCAAATATCTTCTCCCACTCTGTTTGACATTTCATTCTCTTTTAATAAACAGATGTTTACTATGTTAATTGAAGTACAATTTATCAATCTGTTCTTACATGAATAGTGCTTTTCTTATGATGTTCTCCTGAAAAATATTTTTATTCTACCCCAATCACTTCAGTATTTGGGGTAGATAACTGTACACAGTTATGTACAAGGAAGGTTGTTACATGAATATTTACTGAAGCATTATTTGTAATAGGAAAATATGATCAGTTACATAAATATCCATCAATAGTCACACAATGAAAATTAAGTCAGTAAAAAGGAGACAGTTCTATATACAAATACGAGTGACAACCACATAAGTATAAAAGAGATATTGTAGAACAATGGATTTAATTTCCTACCAAATACGTAAAAACAGATTTTATATGTATATGTATCCTATATAATAAAAGGTTAATATGCAAATTTCCTCCTTGACCAGGAGTTCAATTGGGAGTTTGACCAGGGGGCAGGGCCAGCTGGCCAACCTCCTGCATCCCCTCCCCCATGGCTGGCCCGGCCCGATGGGGGGGAGCAGCCAGACCCAGCCCGCGCACGAATTCGTGATATATCCATGCATATCAGTAAGTGTGTATATATACCTATATATGCTAGCGTATCCAAATATACTTATTGAAGGAAACAGTAAGTTCAGCTACAATGGCGGCCTCTGGGTGTGTTGAATACACTATACCTTCTCTATACGGTTGCCCTTTATAGACCATGGGAATTGGTTCCCCTTCTTCTTTAAGAGCTCCTCAGGGGATTTGGTTGATCATCATATATCTCAGGTGAGGAGACTGAGCGCAGAGAGTTTGGGCTCAGGGATGGCTCAGGGCTCCTTCCTGAGAGCTAATCATCCCCTCTCTTTTCCCTCTTCCTGCCCTGCGTGGCCGCTGACCCTCAGAACCAGTTTGTCCTGCCCAGTTCTTGCCTTCTGCCTGGGAACCGACCACAAGCCATAAACCAGGCACCCCCTCTGTGGCTCTGGGTGGGAGGGAGAAGCCTCACGTGCTAGCCACCATCCCCTCCCGACCTCCCCCAGGGTGATCTATGGCTTGTCAGAGGTGTGGGTTCTCACCACTTGCCGAATAAAAAGCCTCTTTGTTCTTGGGAGTGAAAATAACCCGAAGATAAATGCTGGGGCTGGAAGAGCTCAGGGATGTTGGGCTCCGGCTGCCCCAATGTTCTTCCCTGAAGCAGAAGGGCTGAGGTTGGGTGAGGCGGGAGCAGGTATTCAGAGAGAAGATTATGGCCACAAGTCCTCAGGGGATTGTGAGCTGTGGCCCCTGGAAGGCAGCCACGAGCACTTCTCAAATGCCAGTCAGCTCCCCATACCTGCCTGAAACCTACTTCCATGGCCAGTAACTCATGGAAACTTTCTATCGCTCATCACTTATTGGTTATGACACAACCAACTCCTCATAACCCCCTCTTATTCCTCCTCACCCGGAGGCCCTCCTCAGCACCCCTACAAAAACCCCCTTTTGTCTTTCCATCTCCCGCCCACCGCTCCCTTTCTACTTGCACCACGGAGCCTGCATTTCATTTCTCTGGCTGTTTTGGAGAAAGGGCGTGACCCAGCTCTGCACCTAATTGTTGCAAACCCCATAAAATTCAGGGTATGACTCTTCCATGGACCATAACCTCCTCCCTTCTCTAATCCAGCTCAGGCAGGACTGAGTTGGAGGATTCGAGAGCTGCCAGGAGAGGAGAGAGGGAGGGGAGGGAGGGTTGGTTCAGGTTGTTAGCAGTTTCAAAAAAAAAAGCCTCAGGCAAGGTTTGAGGCTATTTTTCACCCTCATTTCTAAAGTTTAACCCAGTAACTTTGGGAGGTAGTCTGAGACCTTCTAGAAACCTCCGAGGGACAGAAACTCACAAGGGTGAGAATAGCATCAGAGTCCTCTAGGGGAGTCAGGAGCTGTGGTGCTCCTACTCAAACCCCAGTCCTGGCTTAGAAAGGAGGAATTTGGGGGGCTCAAGTCAGAGCCGCAGAAAGGACTGAAGAGAAATCATCATAGGCCACGACCCAGTCTCTCCCTCCTGATAGCCTGGTTTGTGTGGGTGAGACCTGATGGGAGGGGAGAGGAGAGGTTGGAAATAGAGGCACAGAGAGACCCAGGACCACATAGCCCCTCTCCTGGCACCTTGCTGGGGCCTGATGGCGTGGGATGTTGGAGGAACAGGCTCTGAACTGCCTGGACTCAGCTCTCCCAGCCCTCTCCTGCCTCCCCACAGCGGGCTTTCCCACTGCCTCAAGGCAGAAAGTGCCCATTTGATCCTGTTCACAACCCCCACCCCAACACTTGATCAGCTTTGCTTCTCTTTGGCTCTCTTAGTCTGGACTGGACAAGGTTGAAGATGAATCATGGTTCTGGGTGTGTGTAGAAGAAGAGAAAGGGGTAGAGATGAGAAGATCACTTACTGAATTCTATGTGCCAGACCCATGGGGAGACATTTCGCCTCTGCAATCTTATTTAAGGCTCACAACAGCAGTTCCAGTAGACAGCATTGCTGCCATTTCACCGAGTCTTCATGAGGTCCAGGTCACATGGATGGAAGACTGTGGATGGGAGCCTGTGATGGCAGCTGTGTCTGGCTGCAGATGTGTGATGCCTTGCCCTCATAAGTAGGCTGTCCCAGTATGTGCTGGATGCTGTCCCAGTGTGTGCTGGATACTGCCTGGCTCAGTGCACGAAGACCGGGACGTCAATGAGAGCTTCAGGCCTGAGGTAACCTCTGGGCGGGGTGTTGGGAGAGCACCCAGTTCTGCCGATGGACCTTTAACAAGCCAATCAAAGCATTCTGAGAGGCACCAAATACCCCAGGGATTCTGGGGGATTGGCGGTCCAACCATGACCTCTGCCACCTGCTCCCACACAGGGATTTCTCCTGGCTCCTTGCTGGTTCTTGATTCCCGACACCCCCACCCCCTCCCTGGCCTGGTGAGGGTTGGCTTTGTGCTCAGTTGCTCAATAATCTGTGAAGTAATCAATCCAACTCTTGCCCCGGATTCAACCAGGATTCGCCAGCCTGGGTTTTAATGACATTGTGTGATTTGCCCATGCTGGGCAGAGGTGAGGGGGTAGACTGGAGGCTTCAAGTTAAACTTTTCTAGACTAATAACTATGCCTCCCATTATGACTCCCTGCACTTGCCTTCCCCCCTCGCCCCCCTGCCCCCCTCCCCACTGGCTTTCCTTTCACTCAGGCTGACATCACACTCACATTTTCCAAAAATTCCCCAAATTACCCACAGTCTTCTTAGCTCCTGCTGTCGTCTGGAATTACACATCCTGGACGCGGCCTCCCCCACTCCCGGTCCCCCCCACCCCTGACCCTGCCCCATCATTCTCCCCTCCCCGCTGAGCACCAGGGCTCCCCAGCTCTGGCTCCTGGCCGGCCTGGGTCCCCATTCAGCTTGGCCTGGCAGTGAGGCAGCAAGGGGCATCTGGGCAACTCAGGAGCACTTCCCCTCACCAGGTCCGGGGAAGGGACAGCTGGAAGGACGGTTGGCTGTGTGTGTGTGTGTGGGAAGGGGCAAGCTGACTCTAAAGAAAACAACCACAAAACCCATTATGGGGGGAGGGCTGGGCCTTTCTGAAGCCCTGACAGGCGGGATTGGAAGGCACACCATTCAGGGGGGAAAGGCAGGGTCTGGAGACAGAAGACCTGAGCTTAAGTCCTGGTTCTACCACTCGTGGGCCTTATGCCTCGGCGTTCACCTCTGTCACCGGGGACTTTGTGTATTTCCCAAACAAGGCTGAGGCACTATTTCCATCCCTACATGCTCTTCTGAGCCTTGCCACTTTCCATCAGGAGGCAGAGTCTACGTCCCTTCGCCTTGAACCTGGACAGCAAAGTGACTGTCTCCACAAACGGAATGTGTCAGAAGTGACACGTGGACGTCCTAGACTGTCATAAAAAGTATGGCTTCCTCTGGCCGGCGGCTCTCTCTCTCTCTCTCTCTCTCTCTCTCTCTCTCTCTCTCTCTTTCCCCTCCCCCTACATTGGAGCTCAACCACTATGCTGTGAGGAAGGCCAGGACAGGTGGCTGGGCATGTGTAAGGTTGTGGCTGGGAATCCCAGCTGAGTTCTCAGAGGACAGCCACCATTAGGGCCTGACCGATGAGTGAGAACCTGCAGATGATTCTGGCCCCTGGTCCCCAAGCTGCCTCAGCTGGAGCCGGATGCAGAGGAGGGGAAGGCTTCCCCCCAGCCCTGCCATCCTGCAGAGTTGTGTGAGAGAGAACTGTTCTTCTTTTAAGTCCCTAAATTTTGGGGAGGTTGTGACACAGCACTAGATGTCTGCAACAGGATCATCATAGTAACATGGGCCTTTTAAAAACTGTGATGGTTAAATGAAGAGGTCCCAGAGGCAGAGCCTTATGGAGCCTGTATACATACAACACATTGTCATCATCGTTGCAATCAAAGGACCCCAGTGTGCGCGTTCATGTCATCATGTGTACGTCTACAAGATGGCAAGAGCGAGGTGGTTAGATGGTTCCGCAAATCACTTCTTAATCCTTACAACGCTTCCATGCACTCTACCACCTTCCTCCTCGCACCCAGCCCAGGCAGGGGTTGGTTGTGGCAAGGATTACAAAAGGTGGGTATTATATATTTCCACATTTCACCAATGTGGAAATGGGCAAACGGAGACACAGCTAGGTTAAATTCAGGTGGAAGTGGAATTTGAATCCTGCTCTCGCTTACTACAACGTCTTCACGCTTCATTCCCTAGGAGCTAGAGCTGGGGCGGTGGCCTAAAGAAAATGGGACACGACTATTTCCACAGGAAGGCTTAGGAAATTCTTCCTGCTTCGCCTTATTTAATTTTATCGCCACAAACATGTGTTTAGCACCTGTAATGAGACAGCCTGTTAGGCAAACCCCGGATGCACAAGACCGGGGCCTCTTCTTTGAGGAGCTTGTCGTCTCTGAGGGAAACAGATTTTCCTTGTTCTGTAACCTCAGGCAAGCTTCTCGCCACCCCTCAGTCTCAGCTTTGTCATCTACAAACGGGGAATGATTATTAAACCCATCTCATAAGGTTGCTGTGAGAAGTATCCAATGTATCATGTGACCTAGGGCATCATATCCATAGAAAGTACTCCATAACTACAGGCTTTTCTATGTATACAAAGAAAGGTTTACAATATCCTGTGATCTAAGCCAAAATAGAGGGGGGCATGAATGGTGGTGGGAGGAGAGAAGAGTAAGTAGTTAGTTCCTCCTGGGGGTGGGGGTGGGGTGTTAGCACAGAGGAGCTGACTGTCACCCTGGGACTTCAGAGGCAGGGAGAAATGGCAGGTGGTCTATGGGAGGACGGTGTTCGGTGTGTCTGGGAGACAGAGCAGCCCCAGCACTGGAGTGCCGGGTCCTGGGGGAGAAAGCGTTGAGCAGGTGGGGAATGGGCTTTGTTGCGTGGACTCAGGCAAGAGTCTCCCCACCCAGGCTGAGAGATGAGGCTTTAAGGTGCAAGCACCCAGGAGGAACTAACTACTTACTCTTCTCTCCTCTCACCACTGTTCATGCCCCCCTCTATTTTGGCTTAGATCACAGGATATTGTAAACCTTTCTTTGTATACTTATAAAAACCAGTAGTTATGGAGTACTTTCCACGGATATGATGCCTTAGGTCAAATGATACATTGGGTAATTCTCACAGAAACCTTATGAGGTGGGTTCTATAACCATTCCCGGTTTATAGATGACAAAACTGAGACTGAGAGGTGGGTAGCTTGTCCAAGGTTACAGAACAAGGAAACCCTGTTATGACTTGTTAAAATACTCCAGGCTTCAAGGTGCAAAAGTTCTGAAGGCGGAAAGATTGGGCAGAAGAGTGAAGGTTCAAGGTCCTCAGTCCTGGGCAGAGGGCTCAGAAAGGGAAGCTGGTGTTTCAAGGAGACACTTTGCCCCTCTCAAAAATCTGCTCAGGGCAAGCCCTGCTGAATCTCTGCTCAGCCAGGTCAACAGAATCTGTTCTTGCCAACAAACCGCCAAGCCCTCTTGTCCAGAAATACCCCAGAAATGTCATTGCGGATCAGGGAATGGCGAGGCGGGAGAAATTCACCGCAGCACGGGTCCGTGAGGGGCTTCCTCGCTGGTACGTCTGGGGGAGATGTACCAGCCGCAGGGAGAAGCTTCCAGAGGAGCCCAGGGCAGGCTCTGGGCTCGGTGTGTATGGAGAACAGCTGCTTTGGTTTAAATATTAATAATGCAAAATGAAATATGTGTGGTGCCCAGCGCACCAGAGCCCAGCCAGTGTGTGTTGCATCTAATGTCCTCCGCACTCGGGTCTGGAAAAATGTGGTCAGTGAATTTAATATACTTTTTGGCAAAGGGAAAACGACAGTTAACTTCTCTCCGGAGCCTCGCTAAAGTGGCTTTTCTCCCCGAAAAGCAGAGGAGGGAGAGTGGTTTCTCCGGGCATGCCAGCAGGCCTGCTGCCCGAATCCTGTCACAGCCCCTCTGCTCTGCCCACCTTGACACTTGCAGGGGGTTCTGGGGGCTACAGAGCACCCCGTGATGGGCAATAGAGAGGTGACCGGTCTCCTTCCAGATCCAGTGAGGCCTGGGTGGGGCTGAAATCCTAGGTCCTGCTGGCTAGGGCTCCTCCCTCCAGGATGCTCTCTCCCCATTTCATGTCCCTTTTTGGACCGCTTCCTCCCCTCCCCCTGTCCATGCCCCCACCCCAAACTGTTCATCAACAGAGCTCACCCTGAGAATGGTGGGGTCCCAGGGCTCTCACAGGCCCCAGCGGTTGACAACCCATCCAAGGTCCCCAAGGGCCAGTGCTTCTTCCCTCCCCCCCATTCCTCTGCAGGTTCAGTCCCCGGGAGGTGCTAACAAGGCCAGCATCCAGAGGGGTTCTCCCTCCACCGCCTCCCTGGATCAGCCATCACCAGAGCCTCTGCGGGCCTGTCGCCCTCTCCCCGCCGCTCAGGCCCCGGCGTCTCTCTTGCCAAATGCCACAGCTTTCAGTTGGCCTCTTGAAAAGTTAATAAATGCTCGGTGACATCACAGCCCCGGAGCCGGGGATGCAAGAGAGATTTGGAGGCCAGTGTTTCTGAGGAGAAGTCAGAGGCTCTGGGTTTGCCCAACAAAAGGCGCCCTGTGCAAGCGTGGTCACGGTCACGGCCACCGCCACCACAGGACTGCAAGGGAGCTGAGCGGCGCGCCTTTCCCCAAAGCCTATCTCTGACTGTGCACGACGACTTGATCATGTTCCCAGTTAGAGGTCGGAGCAAATCGCCAGCCGGGAGAGCCGGGCAGTGGCCCGCTCTGGGGGGCCTCCCAGGCTGCTGGGAAACGGTCACCCCAGGGCCCCTTGGGGTGGGGAGGGGGCGAGGAGTGGGCTCCGGGAAAGAGGGAAGCAGCCCTGCCTGGGAGGAGGGCCGGGGAGCTGCAGTCACCCCAGCTCAGGGACTCCAGCTGTGCCCCAGGCTCCGGCTCCCCCCCAGTCCACCCGCCTTGGCGGCCGGCCCTTGGGGAAGCTGAGAGAAAGTCTCGCCTGTTCTGGATGCCGCAGGCAGGATCGGCCACAGTGATCTCCTTCATGTGTCACTGCTGGCTGCAAGCGCTGTGTTTGGTTTGGCAAAACGGCTATTTAAATAGCAGTGAAATGTGTCACTGGAAAAAAATTAGCTCATGTTTCCTTTGCCATTTCTTCATGATTTCCATTAAAAGTGTAACCACGGGTAATAAATTAACAAGATCTGTAAAAGTGACCAGAGGAAACCATGGATCCAGAGTTCTTATAAACTTCTAACCCAGAATGCTCAAACGCCGGGCTACTTGGGGGAGGAGGCTTTGGATCACCCGTGCTTCAGTTTTCTTTGTGTCTGGTTCCTACTCTCCTGCCCTGCCCTAACGGGAAAGGAAGCCCCCCACTTCTTTCAGGGGCTGCTGGGGTTCTCAGGGGAAAGTCTTCCTTCGGAAAACCCAGAGCCTTGGGGCATTGTTTGGCTCACTCCGTTAAAAAAAAAAAAAAGGCAAGAAAAACAACTAAACAGTTACTGCTCTAACAAAGTGTAATCTCCGGTCCCCCAACTGCACCTCACCTGGTTCTAACCACAGTCCGGTTGTTGAGTTCTCAGCTCCTGGCGGAAATCGGACCTTTCCCACGGATGCTGTTTAGCCCCAAGTCGAATTGTAGCTCCGTTTCCCAGCTAAGGACACGGAGGTTAAAGAGAAATATTTGCCCTCAGCACAAAATCCAATAAGTGGATGGATGAGAGTAGCAACTTTCCGATCGCTGCAATTTCCAACACTCCCCTCCCCCAGAACCCTTCCTCTGCGCGCCCCCCCCCCACCGCCCCACACCAATGTTTGCTCTGGGCCAGGGGGCAGAGGAGCACTGTAGGGTCCTGAAAGCATCTCTGAAGATAATGGGGTAAAAAAAGCTGCTCCCAAGGAAGGCAGCTCTGAGGAATGTGTGTGGTTATGGGGACACCAAAGGAGTGTACCAAGGAGGGGAGCGTGGAGGACAGGACTGAGGGAGGGTGTTCAGTGTCACATGCCGAGACTAAGGGAGGGGGAGAGAGGACAGGAGCGTGTGTCAGCGTTACCCAGGACCAGAGGAGGGGGACAGGATTTGTAGCGTCATGTCACAGGCCGGCCGGTGAATGGAGAAGATGAGAGTGTGCTGGGGGCTGGATGCGCCAGGGAAGGACTGGGGAGTTGTGCTCAGTGTCACATCAAAACTACAGAAGTGGGGGGACAGGTCGGAAGGGATATGCTTCGTGTTACTCACAGGACTGCGAAAGTGGAGGACAGCGTCAGGGTAGAGAGAGTGGAAGGAGGGAAGAGAAGGCAAGTTGTAACTTATTCGTCTCCTTTGGCGTTTGTTGCTCTCCTCTTGTCTTCTTCAATGATCCCTTTCACAAACATCTCAGTCCCCCTTTATTCGTCATGTGTGACCACCCTGGGGTCTCTTATTGGACAGAAGATGGGGTGGAAATGGGGAATTTTGTGCCGCATCCAAGCTTCAGGACCTCGGCAGTTCCCAAAACCCAACTATTTTTTGCATATTAGCCCTTGGGGGTGAGAAGGAGGCCATTTCTTGCCTTTTTTGTTTGTTTTTTTGCAGGACAATCAGTTGTCTTGGAAGGCAGTGGTGTAGAAAGTGGAGGCTCAGAGAACCCTCACTCACAGTGGAATTAAAGAGGGATTTGGCATCAGCTCTTCCTCACTGGTTTGCATTAGGACCTTGCTTTGTTTTTGTTTGGGGGGAGGCAGCGAAATTATGCTCCATAAACTGATTTTTGTCTCTGCCAACAATTTACTGAGCACAGGTTCACCGTGGGAATTATAATAATTTCACAAGCCAATGACAGATTAATCACACTGCATTCCAGGCATAGGGAGATAAAGGAATGAAGTCCAAATTTAATATAAGGTGTACCTTTTTATACAAGGAGGCCCTTGGGAGAGAGAGTGACCCACTGAGACCCGATTTCCAGCTGCCAGAGCAAAAGTAAGAGTCCCTTGTTGCTAGAGCGCGTTGCTATGGAACGAAGACATTGGTGCTGGAAGGCGGTTTGCCTTCCTGGTGGGACTGCTGAGAGGCTTTTCAGCCACTACCTATGATGAGAGTAGCCCTTACCATGGTCCGAGCTAATGCCACAGGGGTGTTTGGAGAGTTTTGAGGTAAGGGACCAGTTGCCTTACCCAAAAGGAAACTCTCAAATAGTCCTCACAAACTCTCAGTATTTGTGGTCTAACTGTCCCCTTGCCAGAGTTGCTTCTCCACTTGCTCTTTCCCATAAGCCCCAGAGGGGCCCCTGAGCAGCCAGGCTGTTGAGTGCTAGTCAAGGACAACAGATGAGACGATAACATCCTCAAAACGACGTAATTCGTTCTTACTTCAAAACAACACTACTTCTAAAAACGACTTTCTTAAAATCTTTGTCATAAACAAGTGTATTTGAAATCATCTTGGAATCAATACACAACAGACTTCTCGCCTCCTCTTCCTCCTCCCGCCCCTCAGTTCCCAACCCTTGCCTCCTGTCCACACAGTCACTCTCATCCATGGCTCGCACCATCTTCTAGAGGTGTCAGGCTTTCTTTGCTCACTCCTCTCTGTGAGGTCCAGGTGACTAGCTCCTTGATAAGTCCTCCCCACCCCTTCTGGGGACCTGGACTGTAGAGAGAGCTCTTCCCGCATAGCTGGAGGCCCAGGGTTCTGCCAAGGCACCTGCTATAATGAAGAAGGAACATCTGCTTGTTTTGTTTACATCTCCTCCAGATGTTTGGGTGCCATGTAGAAGAAGCCTGTGGGCCGTCTGAATGCTGTGGCTGGAAACTGAGCTGGGAGGCCCAGAGGGAGGGCCTCCAACTGCGGAGGGATGGGGCTGGAAGGCAGACACTTCTTGGGGATGGGAAGGAGGCCGGCAGGGGAGACATGGAATTGGGGGTGGATCACAGCCGTGGCAACAACTGGAAGATTCTTCGCAAACATTGGCTCTGTTTACAAAGCCACGAGAGCAGAGAAACGCTTGCAAAATCGTGATTTTTTAAAAGTTGTCCTTTTTAGTGCTTCCACCATTAACCAGATGCCCAGCAAGAGCCTACTGTGTGCTCCGCAGGCCCCTCCCAGGCCGCCCGCTGTGCTCTTCCAAGCGCTCTGCACATCCATGTCCTTGGCTGTGACACAAAGAAAAGCAGTGATCCCGAGGCTCCAGCCGAGAAGGCCAATTAACAAGGCTGGGCAGTGAGCATAAATCACCACGCTCCCCCTTTTCCTGGGCTCGGGGCTGGAAAGTATCAAAACTGTGCAAATACTTGGGATGTTTCTCTTTATTAGTGATAAAATATTGGACGTCAGCATGCGCCGTTTCATGCACTGCCTCCGACAGTTGGAGCAGTAATTGTGATGAATAGGGGTCCAGGGGCAGGGCTGCAGGCGTTTAAGAAGGCTCTGCGGATTGAAAATATTAGGATTGATTAAAGGTCAAATACTTTATAAATTTATCAGGGCTGGATACATTTTCCCAAGGTGGGGCTCCCCTTCCGGGCTGTTGAAAAAGAACTCGGTATGGGCCAGTGCCCGCCCTGCCCCCTCCTCCCCTCCGCTCTGCCACACTCAACCTACAAAGCTGATGAAACCAGCAGACATTTTCCTGTAATCCGTGCCCTTCTGCTTCTCCTGCCAGGAGACGGGTTCAGTGCAGACATCTGTGGGCAGAAGTCTGCCCGTTTCTCACTAGAGAGAGAAAGGAGAAATGCCTGGACTCTGGATTCAGCTTTGACATCAGCCATAGGAGGCAGAGCCCTCAGGGACCTGTTATCAAGAATAGGTCTGTAGCCTGGCCAGTGTGGTTGACTGTCAACCTATGAACCAAGAGGTCATGGTTCAATTCCCTTTCAGGGCACGTGCCCAGGTTGTGGGCTCGATCCCCCAGTATGGGGCATGGAGTAGGCAGCCGATCAATGACTCCCTCTCATTGTTGATGCTCCTACCCTTTTCCTCTCCCTTCCTCTCTGAAATCAATTAAAAATTAATCCACCTAAGAAGCCCTCAGGGCAAAAAGAAGGATCTTTGCTGATTCGGTCCTTTGCAGGAGTGTCTGGTTTCCTGTTATTAGATGAAGAGATCTTCGTAACTCATTGTCTCCCAGGAAGTTTGGAGTGAAACTGTGTTGAATCATGACAGCTGCCCTCTGCCCCACTCCGTGGGATAAGGCCATTTGTTGAACAAATATGTATTGAGGCAGAAGCTGGAAAGAGCAGGGCAAAGAAGATGAAAAGGCCCTGCCCCCATGAGCTTATATTCTAGGGGGGAGCAAGAAAATAAATATAAAAACTTACAAATTATATGGTACTAGAGGCCCAGTGCACGAATTTGTGCATGGTGGGGTCTGGCCGGCCTTCCCCGATCGGGCCGATGGGGCCAGGCAGGCCAGGGAGAGTGGCCATGGGCTCTGCCCCTGGGTGGAACTCCTGGTCGAGGGGACAATTTGCATATTAGCCTTTTATTATATAGGATATTAAATAGTACCAAGTGTTAAGGAAAAAAAGCAAAATGGAGGAGGAGAGGAAGTCGGGAGGGCAGGTAGAGGAGATGGACATTTTGGGACTGGCCAAGGAGGGCCTCCTATGATCTAGAGGAGGGGAGTGCCGTTACTGCAGGAAGAATCCTGATCTGTGAGCAGGTTTAATTGTGCTGGTGCCTGAGTATCTCAGCATTAGCTGTCCATGTCCCTTCCTTTTGGAACAGGGTGTGGTATGGATAAAACCACATGTGCAAAATGAGCGAGGTAGAATAGAACCTATTGTGAGAGAAATTTCCAAAATCTTAGACCAATGGCTGGCCTCCGACTCCCATGGAGCTCTGGTTAAAGCACACCTGCTGGACCTCATCTCCAGAGTCTGATTCAGTTGGATCTGAGATTTTGCAATTCTAGCAAAATCCCAGGCAATGCTGCTGCTGCTGCTGATGTTCCAGGGACCACACCTTGACAACCTCTGCCCTAAACCAATAGAGCATGCTCTGGTCCATCAGGTGAGGCTTCCTGGAAGAGGTAACTATGGGAAAAGTTTGATAAGAACAAAGAGCAATTTTTCAATCTTCCTCTTTAAAAACAAGGGACAGCTGGTGGGTGGAGATGGAGGGCCAAACTGCAGATGGGTGGGGGAATGGATCAGTTGAAGTAGAAGTTGAAGCTGATACTCCCCCTTTCCTTCCTCCAGATCCTGGGTGGAGACAGAGAGAGAAAGAACCAGCAGAAGAACACCTGTACCTGAAAGGTGTGTTGGCCAGACTTGAGAACAAGGAGGCAGGGAGGGAAAAGCTCGAGAAGTGTTCCTCCTCCTAGACTATGATAAACTTCATGTGGTACTCACGGGAGACACATCTCTAAAGGCAGTTTTTCCAAAAAACGCACTCCATGTAACACTCCTACCAATGGATGCACATAGGCATCACTAAAAAAGGATTCTTTGATCAATATTTTAGTGCACGTTGGGTTAAACAAGTTTCTGTACTGCAGGACTTGCTTAGGGTCTTAATATACAAATGAGTATTGTGATTTCCCCAGGAGAAGATCTTCTGTTCAGTGTTTCTTAAAGCTTCTTGACTGTAGAATCTTCGTTACTTTTTCGTGGAGACTCTAACAAGATCAGTGTCCAGTGGGATGTGCTTTGGAAAACACTGGCTCTGAGGACTAAATGGCCTCCTCCAGCCCACACTGAGGGAGGAAATGAAGAAACCCTCACGCAGCCAAGAATTCAGAGGACGTCTCCAGCAGTCCTTTGTTCTCTTAAACATTTCTGCATTGGGTTAGAAAGACCTCCACATGTACCCAGGATCCCATGCCCATTCTTAGGTCCCTATGGTTCTTTGAGATGAAACCCTGTACAGATGGGCTCCTAAGTCTTATGCGTTTGACCTGCGCAGGACTGGAAGATATTATTCCTCCGACGGATATCTGAGCCTTGCTTAAGCACACTCTAACCACCAAATGTGCCAAAGCATGTGCTGTGCTGGTGGGGCCAGCAGGATTGGTCTGACGGGGTCTGGGTACTGCACTGACTCTGAGAGCATGGCTCATGCCTATAAGTAGGGCCTGCAGAGCTGAGAAGGGGAGGGGCCTCGAGGCCCAGCTGTGTCTGGAGAACAGCAGCCCTGATATTTACGACTATGATGGTCCTTCTCTAGTGGACCTGCTTTGGAACATAAATAAACTTAATAGGCTTCAAATAATTATGACAACTGAGTTTAAACCCTAGTCTGTGGTCCAGGGCAAGGGACGTCTCTTGTTTCCAGCCTGATTCCTTCGGGCCAATGCTCAGGCCTAAGCCTAGTAGCACCATAGATTTGGTGGGTCTTTGGTGCCCAAAGAAATGGGGTTGGGGGTCATTTTGGGAGTGCACCAGAAAAAGGAAGCTCGTTCTTGCAGAATGTCCCAAGCTGAAATGTACTACTGACCATGTGCGGCCAGATGGAGCAGATTCCAGATCCTGCTCCTTACCTGGAGGGAAGGGTGAGCCTGTCCCTGGCCCCCTTCCCAGCCATTCTCAGACACTGTGGCTGAGACATGTAGAATTGTAAATTTGGTTCAAGGCACTGGTGTATTTTGAATATACCAATAGGAAAGAAAGACACCTGTCTCTAGTGTGCAGCAAACTGGGATAAAGGGCAATAGTATAATCTTATAAAGAAAATGAAGGTGATAACAGATGAGATTAGCTCTTGCCAAGCAGAAATGAGACTTTCCAGGACAGAGAGAGACCAAAACAGAGGCACAGCGATGGAGAATACACAGAATGTTCTGAGAATGGTGCTGTAGAGTGAAATATGAGCAGGAAAACATGTTGGACTCAGGGATTTGGACCTTGTCAAATAAGCATGGGAAAGTCAGGTTGTATTTTAATGTTTTAAAATGATACACACAAAGAGCAAAATCTGCAAACAATACAAACATATAGCCAGTGAAAAGTATCTCCCTGGTACCCAGTCACTCAGCTCCCTTTCTGGAAGCAATTGCTAGTACCAGTTTCTTATGCATTCTTTCAGAGATAGTCCTTGTCCTTGCAAACATATATGTGAATACCTCCCCAATACCTCTTAAATACAAATATTAACATATTGTATACACTTACCTGTACCTTGCTCATTACCCTTAACTGGAGATTTTCAGATGAAGCACATTGTGTTCCATAGTTTATTTAATAAGACTGATTGAGGAGAGAAACCAAGATAGTGCATAGGTGAGCACCTGAACTGCTGCCTCACACAACAATTTCAAAACTACAGCTAAAAGACAGAATAGACATCATCCAGAACCACAGGAAAGCTGGCTGAGTGAAAATTCTACAACTAGAAGCAAAGAGAGGGGCTCACGAAGACTCCGAGGAACTGCAAAAAGCTGAGGTATGGAGACACGCATGTGGAGAGGACGGGCAGCTGAGTGCCTGGCTGGCTTCCTCTGGCAGGAGGGAGATGGAAACTCTGGACTGCATTGAACCCCAGTTTCGGGCAAGACCCTGGAGACCCAGACTCATACAGGTCCCTGGAGTGCATGGAAACTCAGGGGAGCCGCAAAAGGCAGAGATCTGGAGGCGCGCATGCAAGTGTGCACAAAGGGGACTGCAGTAATTACCGAGGGACCTGGAGACCCAGGGGCCTTATAGGGCAGGGCTGAAGGGAAACCAAGGCTGTCTGCTCAGCCATGAGACTCCGCCCCATCCAACTTTAGCACAGAGGCTTTTGCAATTTTGCAAGTCTTGTCTCATAAGGCTTACTCGAGCACAGAAGTTTTCACTGTGTAGACACAGCTGATCCTCACAGCCAATTGGCCTGAAGGTCAATTCCCCCCAGTGATACCAACAACAATCAAGAATTAACTACAATAAGGCTGTACACACAGTCCACAAAGGGGTGCACCAAGAGTGCCCACCTCAGGTAACTGGGGAGGTGGAGCTATGGGGCCATAGAGGACACCTAGCACTCATAGCTACTCTACTAACTCAGGGAAGCAGCAAAAATGTGGAGACAAAGAAACAGATCACAAATGAAAGAAATGGAGGAAAACAAATGACTGGATATAGAGTTCAAAACCACAGTTATAAGGTTTTTCAAAAATTTTCTAGAAAAGGTCAGTAAATTTGGTGAGACCCTTGAGGATATGAAAAAGGACCAACTAAAAATTAAACATACACTGACTGAAATAAAAAATATTATACAGAGACCTAACAGCAGACTAGAGGAATGCAAGAATCAAGTCAAAGATCTGAAATACAAAGAAGCAGAAAACACTCAACTGAAAAAGCAAAAATAATCCAAAAAATGTGAAGATAGTGTAAGTAGCCTCTGGGACAACTTCAAGTGTACCAACATCAGAATTATGGGAGTGCCAGAAGAAGAGAGAGAGCAAGATATTGAAAACATACTTGAGAAATAATGACTGAAAACTTCCCCCACCTGATGAAAGAAATAGACTTTTGAGTCCAGGAAGCACACAGAACCCCAAACAAAAGGAATCCAATGAGGACCACACCAAGACATATCATCATTAAAATACCAAGAGCAAAAGACAAAGAGAGAATATTAAAAGCAGCAAGAGAAAAACAGTTAATTATCTACAAGGGAGCACCCATACGATTGTCAGTTGATCTCTCAATAGAAACTATGCAGGCCAGACAGGAGTGGCAAGAAATATTCAAAGTGTTGAATAGCAAGAACTCTACCCAGCAAAGCTATCATTCAGAATTGAAGGTCAGATAAAGAGCTTCACAGATAAGAAAAAGCTAAAGGAGTTCATCAACACCAAACCAGTATTATATGAAATGCTGAAAGGTACCCTTTAAGAAGAGGATGAAGAAGAAAAAGGTAAGATAAAAATTATGAACAACAAATACATATCTATCAACAAGTGAATAAAAAATCTGATGAATAGAATAAACTGGTGAATATAATAGAATCAGGGTCATAGAAAGGGAGTGGACTGACAATTCTCAGGGGAAGAGAAGGAGGGGGATATGGTAAGAGACTGGACAAAAAATTGTACACCTATGGAAGTGTAGGGAAGGTAAGGTCAGAGGGTGGCGTGGGAACCAGATGGAGGGAAGCCTTTGGCGGGGGTGGGGAGGGGTTGAGGAACAATTGTAATAATCTGAACAATAAAGATTTATTAAATAAAAAAAAAAGAGCTGAAACCGTTTTGGCTCAGTGGATAGAGTGTCAGCCTGCGGACTGAAAGGTCCCAGGTTCGATTTCTGTCAAGGACATGTATCCTGGTTGCGGGCACATCCCCAGTAGTGGGTGTGCAGGAGGCAGCTGTTCTATGTCTCTCTCATCAATGTTTCTAACTATCTCTCTCCCTTCCTCTCTGTAAAAAATCAATAAAATATATTTAAAAAAATAAAAATAAAATAAAATAAAAAAGACTGATGGACATTTGATACTTCCTACTTCAAACAATGATGTTAGCAAATCACTTTATGCATGTACCTGTAAATTCATAGGCCTGGAATTGTGTGGTCAAAGGGCATTTGCATTTTAAAAATATTAATAGACTTCACATGGGGAAATTAATGCCAGGGATTCTGGGGCTAGATCTATTTTAGGAAGGCTCTTTTGGAGGCAAAAGGATGATGGGAACAGACAAGTTTGCAAGGTGTTATGATAATACCAGGTAAGATATGATGAGGACCAGAACAGAGCACTGGCTGAGGAATGGGAGGGAAGAACAAGGTGGAAGAGACACTAGGAACTGATTAGATGTGTCCACATAGAAGAGGAGACATCCAAGACACTCATAGGCCCTGAGCCCCACATGGGGAGGGGTTAACCAAGAGATAGAAAGAGTAGAAAACTCAAAAGAGCAAATTCTTAAAAACTAGAAATATGTCTTCATAGATAGAAAAGTGGAAAATGAAGAAATTGCCACCTTAGGCCCAGTAGGGCAGGAAGAAGGATGAAAAAAAAAGGAAGTCAGAGGGTCCCCAGGTTCCCTAGTGAGGGCTGATCAGACTCAGTGTAGTTCCAGGCCAAGAAGGAGCGAGCAAGGACTTTGGAGTCCTTGAGTTTGGAAGCCGTATATTATATCAGTCAGTTCAGGCTTTTGACTGGAACCAATAATCGCCACATTTCAGTGGTTTAACACAAAGGATTATTTCTAGTCACACCACTGTCCAACTGCAGGAGCAGTGATGAGGAAGGGGCTCTTCTCCAAGGAGATACTGAGGGTCCTGGGTTCTTCCATGTCCAGATTCCACCCTCCTCTATGTCCTCTTCTGGCATCCTCTCTGTTTGGCTGTTAGGGAGGAAAAGAGATAATCATGTACAGTCAGGTTTTATGGGCCTGGAAATGACTTTTATCACTTCCACCCACTTCCTACTGGTCAGAATTGAATCATATGGTTGCATCTAATGACAAGTGATCCTGGAAATGGCATCTAGCTGTGTGCCCAGAAGGAAAAAGAGATATGCTTGATGAACAACGAGCCAACATTTGCGTCCCAAATTGTGTGCCCTGAGCGAGTCATTTAACATCGCAGAGGCTCAGTTTTCACCTCTGTACAATGGGAATAATCACCTGGCACATGGAGATGAATACATAACCACTGTATTGAATATTTATGCATATTCATAGCGTGGAAGCTTCGGTTGTGACCCTTTGAGAATAACTGTGGTGGTTTTCCCTGTCTTTCTCTGCCCGCTCCAGGGCTACACAGGCAGAGGAAAACAGTCTGTTTATGACTGACCTGGATCATTCTAGCCCCAAAGTAGATTTATTTTCTTGAAATAAATCATTTGGTTTGGCTGACTCCACGGATCAAATTCACGAGCTTATTTCCAAATCTCACTATGCCTGGTCCATGTAGACCCAGCGGCAACCCCTGCCAGACAACTCCAGTCCCAGCACATGCAGGCTGCAGAATGATTCTTGCTCATTCTTTCATGTTATTCCCACACTTCAGAAGTCTGGAGGGAAGCTGAATGTTTGCTGTTCTGGGATCATTTGAAGCCGGGCATGCAAAGAGTTCCGAGTCACTTTCAAGTCTGCCTGTAGGAAATCTTTCTTGGCAACCAGACAACTAGAATTAGTTATTAAAGGCATGTCAAATGAATAAAGACACCTCTGTGAGGAAAACCGCAAGAGCAGTTACTTTTTCTAATACGAATAGGAGGCTAATATCAAATCACCTTTAATTTTCCACTCTTTCTATGCTTTTTGGATGGTAGGTCAAATCTAATAACACAGATACAATGGAAAGCCATTTCTGTTTTCATCTATCTCAATACATATGCCACTGCAGATGTGTGTCTTAAAAGCCAGGGTCTGGAATTTAAACGAGTACCTGCATACTGACGAGGCAGTTTCCTCCAGGAACCTTCTCCCAGATGCCAAGCCTGCGTTGCCCGCACAGGCTGGAAGAAGCCAACTCGTGAAACAGAATAAAGCATGCTCCTGTCTATAAACCATCCATCCCACGGAGCCCAGGCCACAGCATTTGCCAAAAGTCAAGGATGTCTATGAAGAACCAGCCAGGGGAGAAAGTGGTGTAAAGGCGTTTTGAAAACATGGGCCTGCTTTTCAGATGTGAGTCACTGAGGCTCAGGGAATTCTCTTGTTTTATGTGGCTTAGATTTAGGGTCACTGTGGATAGATTTGCAGATGGGGAGCTGGTGATCAACAGGAAGTGATGTATCATGGTTGGAGGCTCCAGAGTCTGGTGTACTGCCTGGGTTCAAATCTTGATGCTGCTCTATTTTGCTGTTATAATGGAAACGTTTCATAATTTCTCTGGGCCTCAGTTTTCTCATCTATAGGATGGGGACACTAATACCTATCTCACATGATTTTTGTGAGTGTTAAGTGAACAAATTCTTACAAAGTATTTAGAACAAATGTTTGGCAAGAAGTGAATGCTCAATAAGTGTTGACTATTATTGCCACTACTAGAGGCCCGGTGCGGGTGTGTCTGTGTGAGGGAAGAGGTGAGAGGGAAGGGAGGGTCCCTCAGCCTGGCCTGTGCCCTTTTGTAGTGTGGGAGCCCTCAGAGAATGTCTGACTGCTGGCTTAAGCCTGTTCCATAGGACATCCTTAGCGTTGCTGTGGCTGATGGCGGAGCGGTGCTCCTGCGTTGAGTGTCTGCCCCCTGGTGGTCAGTATGTGTCATAGCAACTGGTCATTCTACCATTTGGTCAATTTGCATATCAGTCTTTTATTAGATAGGGTTACCCCATCTAATAAAAGAGTGATATGCAAATTAACCATACCTCTGTTATACTCACAAGTCATGCCCACCAGCCAATCAGGAGCAAGTATGCAAATTAACCCAACCAAGATGGCTGTGGCCACGGAGAGAGCAGGAGGCTTGGGTTTCCCCAGCGATGGAGAAAGCCAAACTTCCTGGTCTGCCCTAGCCTCTGCTCAAGGCTACAAAGTTTCAATTATAGAAGATGAATAAATCCCAGATACCAGGGCCTCCGCTTGTGTTGCCAGGGGGTGTGGCCAGCCTGAAAACCACCACAGGCCCCTCACCCAGGCCATCCCACACCCCAAGGGAACCCCACCCCTGATCTGGGACACCCTTCAGGGCAAACCAGCTGGCCTCTACCAGTGCAACAGGCCTCTATCCTATCTAATAAAAAAGTAATATGCAAATTTACCATCTCTCCAACACACAAGATAACTGCCCCATGTGGACACAAGATGGCCACCACAAGGTGGTCAACAGGGGAGGGCAGTTGGGAGGGACCAGGCCTGCAAGGGAGGGCAGTTGGGGGTGACCAAGCTGTCAGAGGAGGGAAGTTGGGAGCGAGCAGGCTGGCAGGGGAGTGATTAGGAGGTGATCAGGCTGGCAGAAGCAGTTAAGGGCAATCAGGAAAGCAGACAGGCGAGCAGTTGGGAGCCAGCAGTACTGGATTATGAGAGGGATGTCAGACTGCCCATTTAGGCCCGATTCAGGTAGGATTGGGCCTAAATGGGCAGTCTGACATCCCTCAAGGGGTCCCAGATTGGAGAGGGTGCAGGCTGGGCTGAGGGACACTCCCCTCTCCCTGTACACAAATTTCATGCACTGGGCCTCTAGTCAACAATATTATTAGTTAATGGGAAAAGGGATCCATGGGTGATATTTGAGTGTGTGTGTGTGTGTGTGTGTGTGTGTGTGTAGAGGTCATGTAAGCTTGAGCAATATGGAAGGGAATTTGGTTGGATGAGAGAAAGTAATTTGGCTCTTTAAGGTGCAGCCACCTTAGAAGCTCTTCTATTGGGTAGGCATGATTGGAACCTTCATGGTCAAATGGTGAAACTGACTCCACACAGATGTCTTCCTGCTTAGACAAGTCCATCTCTGCATGCAGAGGATCAGATATACTGAAACCATTCAACTGACTAGGCTTCCTCCAGCCTCCTAGATATTACTCCCATCAGGTGGGTCCTGTGGGACAAGGTCCCTTTGAAAGCTTTTTTATATCATGCACTTAGTGTATCTAAAAGATTTGGATGGCTTTAAAAAAACAACAAACTAACTTTTATGGACCGAGGGGTCATTCTGCAGCATTTTTCTCCCTAGCTGTAGGTGCAGGCCACTATTGTGACCCTCCTGCCCCTGGTTTTTACTTTCAGGTTAACCCCCCAGTCCCTGGTCCCCGGTATCTTCCTTGGCTCTCCTGCTTCCTTTCCATTGAGACTAAAGGTGGATCTTCAGCCACGTAGCTGCTCTAGAATGACAAAGACTCTCTCCTTTGACCAAACTCATGCTTCTCTGAACTCTCTTCTCAAGTAGGTGCTGACTTCTGGGCTTCCATAGTATCTCCACATTGTCCCATTTTAGCAAGAATTCTGCTACGGCATTTTAGTTAGAATCCCTCACTCTTGATATCTGATCACCCTTGCTATTTGATTGGGTTCCTTATCCTCCACTATCCCTCAGGTATTGTTTGGCCACCTGCCTTTGGCAAGAATCCTGTTAGGTCACTTTAGCTAGAACCCCCCCTCAGCCCTGATGCTTCTTCCTCTTAGTAATGTTTTATTCACTGACCACCACTCCTCTTCCTCCCTCTCCTTGGCTATAAACTCCTGCTCTTCCTGGATATGCTCTGAGTTGAGCTCTATTTTTCCTCCCCACTACAAAACCCCATGGCAGCAACCCTCTCCTGAGTAACGTTGGCCTTACATGCTTTAACTAGTGCCGTGAATTTTTCTTTAATAGGGGTTGCTGGGTTTGTCCCGGGAGAATTGAGATTGGCTGTATGTCATGGTGCTCCAATTTATAGGTACAGTTCATGGGATGGGCACCAGATCTCGAAGGCTCTCTGGGGCAGTTAGTAAAATGGGGCTGGGAGAAACAGCTATGGAATTCGAGAGAATTCTTACCCTTCTTTGCCCTTGTTATTGCCATACGTGGTATTTTTAGGTACAATCACTGTTTAATAGCTGACCAGGCAACAACACTGTGGCCTCTATTATGTGCATGATTGGGACTTCAGGATACAAATTAAACGAGAACAAAACCGACTTTTTTAAAATTGTTGTTTTTGCTTGCTTATATTCTACCTCTGTTTCAAAAAAGGGATTAAGGTGGCTAATTTGTCTTTGTAGACCCCAACATGAAGATTTGAAACGGTAAACTTCACTCAGATACTGGGCTATGTCATCTGTTTGAATGTTTGCTTTTGTGAATCAAGTCAGGCAGTCTATTGACTTGACTTTTAAAACTCATTGTAATGCACTAGAAACCAGCCTAAGGCCTTCGGTAGGCATGTGTGTGTGTATGCCTATGTGTGCACATGTGTGCATTTGTGTGTAGAGCATACATAGGAGCATGCGCTGATGAAGCAGGAAATGAAACCGCAGAAGTGCCTGAGTGTGTCTGCGCTGTGCCAGGTGCTTTATTTAATTGTTTCCCATAACAAACCGAGGGGACAGGTATTATTAGGATGACATCTGAGGAAACTGAGGTTAAGAAAGGCAACATCGTTCTCCTGTGCTCCAGGTCAAAGTAAGAGAAAGAAGAACTGTGACCCAAACAAGCCTGCTGACTCTGTAGGCTGGGCTCTTTTCACGTCGAGAAGGGAGGCGGAGGCAAGAGAAGAAGAGAAGAGGTGAGAGTATGGAGAGGAGAGGCCAGAAGACATGCCAGAGACAGGGGCTAAAAGCCCTGGCAAACTGCAGAATGAAGTCTGAACGATGGTACTAACTCTACTCCCGGTTCCCCTAACTCCAGACCCCATCACGTCTGTAAGTCTGCCGTCCCCACCCTACTTCTCTCCCTTCACCTCTTGACTGACTGAGGCCTGACCTGCCGAGGTGACTGTGCCGCTGCTGGAATGTGGGTCTCCTGCATCTGGAACTGGGCTCCCATAGTGTTGGGAGAGAGGTCAGGACTCTGCCTAGGGCCACTGCCAGGGTAGGGGGCAAGTTCCCCAGTCCCTGCCCTGAGCTGGGACATCTGTGGGCAGGGGCCTGGGGCACCGGGTAGAGCAGGGCTGGAGGGGCTGCCCTGCTGGGGGCTGAATGGTCTCAGAAGCAGGGCCGCAGCCACCCTGTGCCCCGCTGCCTCATCTTCTTTTTTTTAAAAAAAAAAATTCTATGCACACTTCTCCTTTTTAATGATTTTATTGATTTTTAGAGAGAGACGCAGGGAGAAGAATAGAGAGATGGTAACATCAACAAGAGAGAAACATCACCTATTGGCTTCAGCTGCCTCCTGCCTGCCCTCTCCTGGGGATCGAGCTCGCAACCCAGGCTTGTGCCCTGATTGGGAATCAAACTGGTGACCTCTTGGTTCACGGGTTGATGCTCAACCATTGAGCCACACGGGCCAGGCTCATCATTTCCTGTGCATCCTCCAGCAAGCCGCAGCGTAGACTCCTGGCTGCAGGCTCCGGCAGCGGGTTCTCCCTCAGCCATCCCCAGGGCTCAGCAGGAGTCCTCCAGATGTAGCTGTGACAATGGGGCTGTCATCTTCCTTGGAGGGAGTCCCGTGGGAGGGAACCCCCCTTTTCTCCACCTCCAGACCACATCCCTCTTCCCAGGAGGGCACACTGTCAACCCAGGAGGGGAGGCCTCCGAGCTTCCCCCACGCACCACATCCCCGGCCTGGGAACCTCTGCGGCCCTCCCCACCCCAGCACTCCTGAGCAGAGCCAAGCCAGGGAAAGCCTGTGCAGAGAGGGCCTCCATTTCAGATCAGATTCACAAATTTAATTTCCTCTTCCTTAATTTAATTCTGCATTTTAGTTTTGTTTTTATTATTTACATGGGTTCCCTTTAATGATTCCAAATTGCTGCTGCCCTCTAGCAGTATTTTGTCTTAGGTTTAACTTCTTGAAAACCGATCAGCGTTGGAGTTTATTCCGCGCTGGGTTCAGTTATTTTCTGAAACGAAGCACAATTAAATTAGAATAATGAACATGCTCTTTAGAGGATTAATTCATAATAAGCAGGCCATGTGCTACAGCTCACAGAAGAAAGGGCACGAGGACCGAAAGCTGTTTTTCCTGCCTAAATACGAAAAGTACATTCTGCCGAGCAGAACAAATCAGCTAATGACATCCAGAGTGCCGGCCAGCCCCAGAGCGGCACGGAGCTGGCATCTTGAGTTAGCACAGCCTCTGCCGGAGCCGCTACCTAGCTCCCTGCCCGAGCAAGCTGGCAGCTGGGACTCGCCTGGCTCCTTCCTTCTCAGCACAGCTGACGGAGGCCACCGTAGAGCTTCTAAATTCCATCCCAGGAAGCCCCACACCCAACAGCTTGTGGCTTCGCCAGCTTCACCCTCAGAGCTTCCCAGAACCCATTCACTCATTCATTCATTTTTTTAATTCAAGGAACGTCTTACCAAGTGAGTGGGAAGCCATAGCAGGGACTTGAGCAGAAGTAGGACATGATCAGACTTACCCAGAAAGGTCTCTGGCTGCTGGCTGAGAATACACTTTCTGGGGTGAAGTGGGTGGGGTGGGTGGAAGTTGGGAGGCCTGTCAGGAGGCTAACAGCTTAGGCCTCTAAAACTCTAGCCCCACAGTCCCCCATACCATGGTCTCTGGACCCCTGCCCCCCTCCATCCCCTCAAAGTGCTGAGCTCAGGCCTCACAGCCAGGCCTGGAGGCTTGGAGCCTCCTCTAGCCTCTGCCTCCCTGCAGGCCCAGAAAAGAGCAGTTTTCAAACAGCTATGAGGCGCGTCTAGAACCGATATTCCTTGCTTGGCCCCCTCCACCTACCCCCACCCCTCCCATTGACCCATGGACCAGAAGGCCGGATCCTGTCCTGCAAAGAGGCCTCCAGGCTGGGGACAGCTCTACACTGTTGCCTCGGTTTCTCAGGCTCCTCTGAGAATGGCAGCCTCTCAGCCAGGTAACTGACAACGTGACGTCAGAAGGCCTCTGCTGTGCAGCTGCCAGGGAAACCGGGAAGATCAAAGCCGGAGAGGACCAACATCTGGGGCCTCCAAAGCAAGGAAGAGGTACAAACAAACTGGGTGAATAAATAAGCAGATGAATGATTGATGGGTGGGGAGATGAATGATTAATGAATACATGAATGATTGATGAATAAACAAGTGCGTGGCCTGGAGCCAGCTCCTCCTCTCTGCTCTTGGAGTGCGTCCTCTCCTGGGAACCCAGGAATGCAAATCCTCCCATGGTCCTCACCTCCACAACTCCCTGCTGGAGTGGGGATGGCACTGCTTCTGACCTCAGAGGTGGAGGAAGCTGGGACTTAAGAGCAGAGGCTTGGGGCTGCCTCGGTGGGCTGGAGAACGGAGGCCTGAGCAATTGGGGCTGCGATGGAAGACGCCTGGGCAGCCTGAAGGTGCTGAGGGAGGAAAGCTTTGAGGCTCTCCCGAGGAGGGGAAGGTGTGGGGAGAAGAGTGTTTTAAAATACAGGTTTCAGTCCTGGCTGGTGTGGCTCAGTTGGTTGGGCATTGTTCTCTGTACCAAGGGGTTGCTGGTTCAATTCCCAGTCAGGGCACGTGGTAGGGGGCGTGTGGTAGGGGAGAGGTATATGTAGAGGGTGTGCAGGCGGCAGCTGACCTATGTGTCTCTCTCTCTCTCTCTCCCTGCTCACTCTCTCAAAATCGATCAAGAATATTTAAAATATACACTGAGTGGCCAGATTATTATGCGTTCAGAGATCATAATAATCTGGCCACTCAGTGTAGGTTTCATTATTATTTGGGTATAGTGAGACCAACAGTTTAGGAGATGATTGTCATTAAAAAGATAGTTTGTTATACTTATAGATCCCAAAGAAGCGGGTAGAGCATACATGGGGGTCACACAGGAAAACACCAGGGTTGGTCAGACGGCAGAGGGAGTGAGGGAAAAACACGGGCAAGAGCCTTTGGTATGGATTCCACGGGAACCAGTGAGGCAGGTTCAGCAGTTAGGATTGGCCAGTGTGAGTGATTTCAGCTGGCTCTGCGGCTAGGGGCTGTCCCTAGTTGTCTGGTCCTGGCCTGGTGGGGACTTATGGGAATAGTGATCCAGGTGGAAAAACTCTCATAAAGGAGGTGGTTGAGGATAGGAACTCCGGATTGGTTGGTTTGCATTTGAAAGGCATGTGGGCAGGCGAGTCCTTTACTTTCCTCAGGAATTGGCTAACCCTGGAAGAGGCAGTACCCCTGTGTCAGCAAAGCCTCAAGTGTCAAAGCATCAAAAATAAAGAAAATAGCCCTGGCTGGTTTGGTTCAGTGGATAGAGCATCAGCCTGCAGACTGAAGGGTCTCCGGTTTGAGTCTAGTCAGGGATGCATACCTCAATTGCACGCTTGGCTCCTCATCTTGGTTGAGGCACATATGAGAGGCAACCAATTGATGTGAGTACACTCTCTCTCCCCTTTCCTTCTACTCGCTCTAAAAAAAAAAAAAAATCAATGGAACCCTATCCGGTTTGGCTCAGTGGATAGACTGTTGGCCTGTGGACTGAAGGGTCCCGAGTTTGATTCTAGTCAAGGGCACATGCCCAGGTTGTGGGCTCAATACCCAGTGTGGGGCGTGGAGGAGGCATTCTATCAATGATTCTCATCATTGATGTTTCTAGCTCTCTCTTCCTCTCCCTTCCTCTCTGAAATCAATAAAAATATATTTTTTTAAATAAATGGGAAAATATTCTCAAGTGAGGAAAGAAGAGAGATCCCCCCCCCCCCTTCCCACACTAGACATTCCACAGACACCGAGCCTTCGTCTTACTCTAAGGTCTGTCAGGATAGAGAAATCCATTTCAACTGAGTGTGTGACTGTATTATCCCAACAGGCAGGAAGGTGTACAGAATTTTTCTCTGTGAGGCAGGTTGGTATGATGACTCCAGCTCAGGCCCAGGCAAGACCTCCAGTACCTTGGCACCCCCCAGCCACTTGATGTGTCTCCCAGTACCCCCAGATCCTGGTGCCTTCCAGGGGAGACGTGTCTTACTGGGGGAGGGTTTGGTCCCACTCAGTTTTGGAGGAGGGTCTTGCCAGGGAACGCCCATGGAATTGAGACTGCGAATTTGGAGTCAAAAGACCACTCTGAAGAGTATGTATGTACGTTGCACTTTATGTTCTGAACTTCAGTCATCCTGATGAAAACGGTTCCCGTGTATTGAAAGCTGACTGAAGATTAGAGGTTGGGCGAAGGTCCTTTAATTCTCTCATCAACCCCAGGCTGTAGGGGTTTTACTCTCACTTTAGAGATGAAGCTGAGGCATGGACGGGCTAAGTAACTTGGCAAGTGGTTGACTCAGAATTGCACCCAGATGGGTCATGGCCACTTGGAGTTGAAAACTGAGAGGCCTCTCCTAACCACCCCACTGTTCTTTCACTCCTCTGACCCGATGGTTCTTAACTGTTTGGGGGCTACAGAGCCCCAAAACATCCTAACTGCCAGCACTTAGGGTAATTGCATGTGATGAGCTATAACCTCTTCCTAGAAAAATGAACATTTTCCATTTTGCCCATTTCCCAGACAATTCCAGGGGTCCACAGACCCTCCCGGTGCTCTCTAGTGACTGACTGTTTTTCTTTCCGATAACCTAAGGGCACAGGGCAACCCTCCAGACCCTCCCAAACCACCCCAGTGGGGAATGGAATCAGACAGGACAGGTTAATCAATGAAAGCTCACCGCATGCTCCCTCCATAATTGCATTCCTGCCTTTTCATCCTAACAGCCAGCACTTAGGGTAATTGCATTCCAATAAGGCTCCCAGGTCTGAGGCCTCTGGGGCCTGCCCTGGAACCTGTTGACAGGACATCTGCTTCCAGAGGGCCTCTGGGGACCCGGGCGGCCTTTTAAAATTCTCCTCTGTTGTCTTTGCTCTAAGAGAGACAAAGGACTCTGTCCTAGATCTTGTCCAAAACCCCACTTTCTTAACCCATGCACACGAACCCTGGCCTGTCTTTCAGAAACCCAAACAGCAGCACCTATTATTCTAGGTGACCCTTTGGAAACCCCTGGCTTTTGAGCGATGGTGGCCACCACCATCAGGCCGGGCAGAACCTGCTGAGGAGTAAAGGGCTTGGGAACTCCCTCAGGGGCTGCCTCAAACATCCCCAGCTTTACTCATTTATTCATTAGGTTTATGGGAACCTCCTTAAAGGGCCTCTCCTCTTTGCAAAGAAAACCCATAATACCAGGAAGGAGGGAATCCCCCAAGAAACAGGGACATTTCCTGAATCCAGAGAGTCTTATTTCCAGAAATAGAACTTCCTCTAAAGACGGTCCATGTGTTCTCCAGGCATAATGAAGTCCTCACAATTAACAGAAAAAGTGCAGGGTTCAGGGTGCTTTGAGTTTCAGTTTCCCAAATAGAAAGGCCCCTCGGCTGGCCCCCACCAAAGGAATGAGGTATAAAATGGAGAGATCTGGTGTTTGTTATATGACTTACAGATGCCCCTTTCCCTCACCACAGCCCCCCGTGCCTCTTTCCTGCGGAGAAAGCTCTCCTCTGGGGCTCTTCTTCCTTTGGGTTTGCACCCCGAGAAGTCCCTCACAAGCCCAGTTCCCTTGTGCTGCATCCTCAGGGCTGAGAGTTGATGCCTTCATCCCTGCTAAGACCTTCCTGCTCTCCCTCAGGACGAACGGATTGTTTCAGAATGAAAATGTTCTTGCTGTAAGAGGGGGAGGGGAGATGTGTTGAGTATTCTTGGGTGGCTAATCCCTCCTCCAACATTATAATCCTGTGGCTGATCTGCGGTTTAGCAGAAAGAGCATCGACTTTTCAGTGTTTGAATCCTGGCTCTGCCAATCAGGAGCTGGGTGACACTGGGCAAGTCCTTTCACCATCTTGCAGCTCAGTTTTCTCCCGTGTGGGGGTTTGGGGGGGAGGGAGATTAAGAGTTACCTTGAGATGTGAAGTGCAGCATAGGAAATCCTATATAATAAAAAGGTAATATGCAAATCAACCGAATGGCAGAATGACCGAAACACCCGTGGCCCCTTGATCTGGCTGGCTCCATACCTGGCCCCTTGCCCAAGCGGGCCTGCCACTGATGGCCCCCACTGGGGCGGGCCAGCTGGACCCCAATGGTGCTCGAATTCATGCACCAGGCCTCTAATATAGTCAATAACATTGTAATAACTATGTATAGTACCAGGTGGGTACTAGACTTATTGGGGGAATCACTTTGTAACTGCTTAACCGCTAGGCTGTGTAGCTGAAACTAATATAATATTGAACGTCAACTGCGACTGAAAAAAGAAAATCACCCTACAAGGCTGAAATGAGAGATAACATATGCCTGGCTTTTGATACTTGATTTCCTTTCCTTCTTTCCCTCCTTGAAGGCATAACTTCTAAAGCATTTTGCAGATGTCAGAAGCCACTGCTGGGTTGCTCTCTATTAGTGCTCGTGGGTTGGGCCTCCTCCCCAGCCTTGGCCCCTACCCCCAATTCCATTCTTCTTTATTCCTAACCGCTGCCCTAGGTGCAGCCGTTAGCCTAAACTGGGAATCGTCATGGCTTTAGGCTTTCTCACTAACAGGCTTGGCATGACATCCCTTTGTGGTTCACAGTGACGGCCTGTGCCCCCCGTATGGTCACTTTTCCCGGCTCTTCCCATTTAACATCAGGGCCTTTACTTCCAAGTCTGTTACAGCTGCCACACATTTTCTGTGGGTGGTGAGATGGCAGGCTCTTCACATCCAGGGATGGATCCGAAAGGAGCACCAGCCTGCTGGGAATGAGCAGGAGCCAGGAGGGCAGGGCGAGGCACACACCCTCCCTTTCGGAAGGCCAGGCCCCCTGCCATCACTTAACAGTTAGCATCGCCCTTGTCGGCATCCCTACCATCATGCTCCCCCTGGCCATGGGCACCCAGCACCCCAATCAGGACCATCCGAGCCTCTGGGAACTCACACCCTAAGACGCAGCAACCAGACCCACCATTTTTGGGTTTGTTTTGCAAGCTCCCCGTTGAAGTATTTTAAGTGGAATCTTGAAGTTGCCAAGTCAGTGAGCGGCGGCCAGGGGTGTGGAGAAAGGGTCAGAGCGTGCCAGAGGGGATTAGGGATTTAATTAAACTCCCTGTTTGGGTAAAGGCTTTTAGGTGCAAAGCTGATTTGTATGATAATGGCAGTTTATCTGAGTTTTGTTCTACTAAAGGAAGCTTTTTTACACTTAATTACTGTGGCCATAAACCTGGCTTCTCCTTAATCCTCCCTTCCCAAATCTCCCCCCTGGAAATCGCTTCCTTCTCAGCTTCCACTGGCCACTGCCAGGGACAGACCCTGAGTCTCCGTCTCAATGCCGTCTCAGTGTGCCAGGCGATACCTAGGTGGGTGGAAGGCCTTTGTGAGGACTTAGCAAAGTCAAGTCTGGTTCAGGGGTGAGCTCTGCAGGTCCCCACAGAACTCCACTGCTGGCCAGGGCAGCCAAGAATGGTTTAGGGAGTAGGCTACTGGCACCCCCAAATACCAAATAGCACGCACATTTACCTGGTAGGCTCCTGCTATGAACGGTGGCCCTGGACAGGCAGAGGTGTGGTGGGTAAGTGTGCTGGGGTTGGGGGGGGGAGACTCTAGCTTGACTTGCTGGGGAGGCCTAAAGGTGGAGGGGCTGCACCTTAGCGATCAGTGATGGTACTAACTCTTTTCCAGGTAGAATGACAGCCTTCAATGGCCCGCCAGGACAAAGGCAGAGGAAAATTATGTAGATAGCTTTCACATACTAGGACATAGCAAGAAACCACAAGGAGATGGGCCTCAGCGGTTAAAGGAATGGGCAGGCAAGGGAAGGGTTAAAGGGTTTGGGAACTCCTGTTTCCAATCACTTGACAGCCAGCTTCTCTCTCATCCTTATCAGCGGGGATAGGGTGGAGGGCAGAGGCTCAGAGAGCTTTAGTTTCCAAGCTCTTCCCAGACTCCAAGCTCTCAGCGTTCTCATTACCTTCTAAGGGCTCCAGGGCGAAGTCTGGGGGGGAGGAGGCGGGCAGGCGCTGGGAACCCAAACACATTTAATGGAGTAGAGTGTGAGTTACTAAATACAGCCCTGGGGTGGTGTGGGGCTGTAGAATCTCAGCAGTAAACCTTGAGTCAAAGTACCCCTCCCCACCCCCACTCCCACCCCCAGCTTAACAGAAGGCCAGATTAGTGCTTGCTGGGTCTTTGCTCTTATTTAACTCACCATTGGCTCAAACCCTTCTATGGTTTTCTTTTTTAGTTATCTCCAAGCCGAGTCAGAAATCTTCATTGTGTATTTGTGCAGGGACTTTTGGAACTCAAGTAAAGGAGCTTTCATTTCGGGTGAAATTCCTCATGGCAGATTTGACCTATGCCTACCCTTTGGAGAATCATGCTGTTTTCATTTCTGCCAGCCCACCTGTTTACTGTCTCCATTTCAGCTATTAGATTTGATAAACCTGCTTTCTGTATCTTCATTCAAGTTAGTTACTTAAAAGCTGTTGCACAGGAGAGGGCTGAGGGCCGAGCCACTGGCCACACCAATGCAGAGGAAAATTATTGAAAGCATCCCTGTCTTCTAGAACTTGACACCAGCCGTGGTCAGTATCCTTTGGGTGTAGTTATGAAATGACAGTTACTAATCTTCTGCACTGTACTTCTCTAATTTAGTATAATCCACTATTGCAGTGGTGGGCAAACTCATTAGTCAACAGAGCCAAATTTCAACAGTACAACGACTGAAATTTCTTTTGAGAGCCAAATTTTTTAAACTTGAACTACTTCTAACGCCACTTCTTCAAAATAGACTCACCCAGGCTATGGTATTTTGTGGAAGAGCCACACTCAAGGGGCCAAAGAGCCACCTGTGGCTCCTGAGCCGTGGTTTGCCGACCACTGCACTAATGTATCCAGAAGACTACAGCAAGGAAAGGTACATGCCTTTTTGAAATCCAATGTACTTGGTCCTGGAAGCTCCTTGATTTGCTATTCTAGTAATCCTGCTAAAGAAGGAAGAGAGGTTTGTGTGATATTTTGCAGTAGACAAAGAGACAAGTTATAAATGTGAATGCAAACATCACAACTACAGTTTTATAAGGAGCAAGCACTGCTTGCCAGGAAGAACTGGTATGTGCTTCAGACGTGCCAGGGAGCAGGGTCCGTACAAGAGAACTGACCCAGAGAAGAAATGGGGATCTAAAGGAGATATGAGTTAATCAAAAGCAGGACCGCAGTTTGTGGAAAAGTTCTAGTCACAGTGGGTCCTGTGATTGCAAGAGTAGATCTTGGACTAGAACCAAGATTTTTGCCCTGCAGAACCAGCCACAGGGCCTTGATTCTTCTATGTATAGAAACTCCAGGCAGGCTCTGAAGACCACAGTCTGCTTGAGCCTCTGTGAATGCTGTTCCCTCTGAAATGCCTTTCCCTGCTGCCCACCTGGTGAACATCTCCTCATCCTTCAAGTCTTACATCTTCTATCTAACAAGTCATGCTGGCCTCCTCCTCACCTCTAATTCCAGGCTTTGCAGGTAGAACTCACTTCTCCCACTGTGACCTGCTGTTGCCTGTATAGGGATTGCACATGCACCCAAAACATTCTATTGTCAGAGGAAAGAACACAGGCTTTGAAATCCAGTAGAGTTAGATTTCAGCCCTGACCTTGCTGCTTATTGTAACCTCTCCAAATCCCAGTTTCCTCACCTGGAACAGGGGACTAGAATAAAAATTCAGTGGGACTGGCACTAGGAGTCAATAGATAATGAACACAAAGCATGGGATTAGTTATTTATTGCTGCAGAACAAATTACCCCCAATTTAGTGGCTCAAACCACCAGCAAACACTATCTGACCGTTTCTGTGGGTCAGGGATTTGGGAAGGGCTTAGCTGAACCGTTCTGGCTTGAGGTTTCTCATTAGGTAGCAGTAATCTGAAGGCTTGTCAGAAAGTGGAGGCTCTGTTTCCAAGATGGTCGAGTCACATGGCTGTTGGCAGGTTTCAGTTTCTCCATGGATGGGAGGCCTCAGTTCTCCATGTGGATGTCCCCATAAGCCTTCTTCTTCTTCTTTTTTAAAATTTAATAAATCTTTATTGTTCAGATTATTACAATTGTTCCTCTTTCTTCCCCCCATAGCTCCTCTCCACCTGGCTCCCACCCCACTTTCTGCTCTTACCTTCCCCCCACTGTCCTCATCCATAGGTGTATGATTTTTGTCCAGTCTCTCCCCACACCCTCCTTCCTCCTTTTCCCCTGAGAATTGTCAGTCCACTCCCATTCTATGCTCCTGATTCTATTATATTCACCAGTTTATTCTGTTTATCAAATTATTTATTCACTTGATTTTTAGATTCACTTGTTGATAGATATGTATTTGTTGTTCATAATTTTTATCTTTACCTTTTTCTTCTTCTTCCTCTTCTTAAAGAGTACCTTTCAGCATTTCATATAATACTGGTTTGGTGTTGATGAACTCCTTTAGCCTTTTCTTATCTATGAAGCTCTTTATCTGACCTTCAATTCTGAATGATAGTTTTGCTAGGTAGAATAATTTTGGTTATAGGTTCCTGCTATTCATTACTTTGAATATTTCTTGCCATTCTGTTTGGCCTGTATAGTTTCTGTTGAGAAATCAGCTGACAATCGTATGGGTGCTCCCTTGTAGGTAATTAACTGTTTTTCATTCTGTGCTTTTAATATTCTCTCTTTGTCTTTTGCTCTTGGCATTTTAATTATGATGTGTCTTCGTGTGGTCCTCTTTAGATTCCTTTTATTTGGGGTTCTGTGCACTTCTTGGACTTGTAAGTTTATTTCTTTCACCAGGTGGGGGAAGTTTTCAGTCATTATTTCTTCAAGTAGGTTTTCAGTACCTTGCTCTCTCTCTTCTTCTGGCACCCCATAATTCTGAAATTGTACGCTTGAAGTTGTCCCACAGGATCCTTACACTATCTTCACATTTTTTAATTCTTTTTTCTTTTTCAGTTGAGTGTTTTCTGCTTCTTTGTATTTCAAATCTTTAACTTGATTCTTGTGTTCCTCTAGTCTGCTGTTAAGTCTCTGTATAATATTTTTTATTTCAGTCAGTGTATGTTTAATTTCTAGTTGGTCCTTTTTCATATCCTCAAGGATCTTGCTAAATTTATCAACTTTTTCCAGGAAATTCTTGAAAAACCTTATAACTGTGGTTTTGAACTCTATTTCTTTCATTTGTGATCTGTTCCTTTGTCTCCACATTTTCACTGCTTCCCTTAGTTGGTAAAGTAGCTTTGTATGCTAGGTGTCCTATATGGCTCTGTAGCTCCGCCTCCCCAGTTAGCTAAGGTGGACTCTCTTGGTGCATCCCTTTGTGGACTCTTTGTACAGCCTTGTTGTAGTTAAGCCTTGATTGTTGTTGGTATCATTGGGGGGAATTGACCTTTAGGACAATTGGCTGTGAGAATCAGCTGTGTCTACGCAGGGAGAGCTTCTGTGCTGAAGACAGCCTTATGAGACAAGACTTGCAAAATTGCAAAAATCTCTGTGCTGGTCTTGGATGGGGCGGAGTCTCAGGGCTGATTACACAGCCTTGGCTTCCTGCCAGCCTATTATGAGGCCCCTGGGTCTCAGTGTCCCTCGGTAATTGCTGCAGTTCTCTCTGTTCACACTTGTGTGTGCACCTCCAGACCTCTGTCTTTTGTGGCTTCCCTGAATTTCCGTGCACTCCAGGGACCCGTATGAGTCTGGTCCTCAGGGTCTCACCTGAAACTGGGGTTCAGTGTAATTGGAACTGAAGTTCAGCACAGTTGGGAGGTTCTGTCTTCCTCCCGCTAGAGAAAGCCAATAGTACACTCAGCAGTCAGTCCTCTCTGTGTGCACTGGTGCGTGCTCCTCCAGACCTCTGCTTTTCCTGGCTCTCCTGAGTTTCTGTGCACTCCTCCCTTTTCCCAGTAGTCCAGACTCCCTCCGTATGAGTCTTGCCTGGAACTGGGGTTCAGTGCAGTTGGGAGTTTCTGTCTCCCTCCCACTAGAGGAAGCCACCCAGGCACTCAGCCACCTGTCCTCTCTACACGTATACCTCAGCTTTTTGCAACTCCTCTGAGTCTCTGTGAGTCCCTCTCTTTCCTTCTAGTTGTAGAATTTCCACTCAGCCAGCTTTCCTGTGGTTCTGGATGATGTCTGTTCTGTCTTTTAGCTATAGTTTTGAAATTGTTGTGTGAGGCAGCAGTTTAGGTGTTCACCTATGCCGCCATCTTGGTTTCTTGAGCCTTCTTCTTTAAAAAAAAATTTTAGTTATTGACATGAAAGAGGGATCAATTTTTTTGGTTACAATTATTTATGTATTCATTGGTTGTTTCTTATATGTGCCTGACCAGGGATTCAACCCACCACCTTGGCGTATGGGGATGATTCTCTAACCAACTGAACTACCTAGCCAGAAGGCCTATAGGCTCTTGAGTGTCTTCACAACATGCAGCTGATTGCCTTAGGGTGACTGATCCAAGAGTGAGCAAGGTGGAAGAGGCAATATCATTTATGACCTAGCCTCAGAAATCACATACTGCCCCCCCTGACAAATCCTATTCATTATACTTGTCACCCCTATTCAGTGTATAAGGGGACTAATAAGTATATGAATAGCAGGAGATGAGAATTATTAGGGGCCATCTCAGAGGCCAGCTATCCATCTTGAAGCCCAATGTTTATCAAAAGCATATTATATCGTAAGGTGAAAACAACATAAAAATCCATTAACAGATGAATGGGTTTTTAAAAATGTGGTATATACAAACAATGGAATATTATTCAACCTTAAAAAAAAGAAAACCCTGTCATTTGCAACAACATGTGTTAACCTGGAGGACATTATGCTACATGAAGTGTAAGTCAGACACAGAAAGACAAATATCACATAATCTCACTTATATGTAGAATCTAAAAAAGAAAAAAATGTCAAATTCATAGTAACAGAGAGTAGAATGGTGGTCAGCAGGGCTGGGGATGAGGGTAAGGGGAAAATATTGACTAAAGGTACACACTTTCAGTTATAAGATGAATAAGGAAACCTAATGTATAGCATTAGGTGACTATAGCCAATGCATTATATACTTGAAATTTGCTGAGAGAGGTCTAATGAGTTTGATTGTGATAATCATTTCTCAGTGTGTATATATATAAAAATATATATCAAAACATCACATTGTGTACTTTAAACAGATACAAATTTTATTTGTAAAAAATAAAAACCATTTTTTCAAAAGCTGCTATTACTATTAATTCACACATCTGTTTTCTCTATCCTATATAATAAAAGGCTAATATGCAAATAGACTGAACGGTGGGACAACTGGTCACTATGCCATGCACTGACTCCCAGGAGGCAGACGCTGAAAGCAGGAGCTGCCCCCTGGTGGTCAGTGTGCTCCCACAGGGGGAGCACCGCTCAGCCAGAAGCTGGGCTCATGGCTGGTGAGCACAGCAGCAGTGACAGGAACCTCTCCCACCTCCGTGGCAGCACTAATGATGTCCAACTGATGGAGGGCTCCCAGACTGCAAGAGGGTGCAGGTTGGGATGAGGGATGCCCCCCACTCCTAAGTGCATGAATTTCGTGCACTAGGCCTCTAGTTAGAAATAAACCCCTTGAGAGCAGTGACCATGTCCTGGCTACTTGTATCCCAAGTGCTTCAAATAGTGTCAAACATGCTGGTAGGTCCTTATTAAATGTTGATGCAGAAAACCTGAAGTAAGACTTGGAGGACGCTAGTCTAGTGACAGCCTTAAACTGAATGGAGAGAGAGTTCACACTCAGACTTTAAGTAGGATTCTGTTTCAGCCATGTATCTGGAATTACCAATAGTTTTAGGATCAAGACAGTTCCTCACATTTTGATACTTGAGTACCATGGATGTTTGATATTAAGATAGCAAACAGGGCAAGCAAAGTTCTTAAGATTCTCCTTGGGAAAGAGACCGTGAGCAGGAATTTGGTGTGAAGCAATGGTCACAACCCTGTGACTTAAAGAATGAAGCTGCTGTTGTGTAATTCCCTGAGCCAAGGCAGACATGGGAACCTTCTGATATTTTTGTCATACTCAAATTCCTATCTTGATGACTCCTGTGTCCTTCTACCAGGAAAAACAATCTCTCTTTCTAGGAGGCTCTGATGCGCATTTCTTAGAGTTAATTAAAAGCCGCACAGAGAGTTTCATGTCAGAGACCTGCCCGGCTACTCCTGCCCCCTGAGCAGGAAAGGATCTGAGTCTGTGAGGTAATCGATACTCTGGGCAATATTGAGTTTCCAGACATCTAGCTCAAATTGTAAGCCTTGCCCCACCCCCTGGGCTTGAAAGTTCACCGATTGTCCTTTCCCACAGACAGAGCCCTCTGTCCCTGCTGGTGTTTTGCTCGTTTGCCCCATTTCCCAATAAGAAGCCACTCCCCTGGGGCTGCACCTCCAGGAGCCTTGGAGACAAAGACTGATGGCGGAGCAGGTGTCCTCTCCGAGAGTTCCCATGTAGCTCACATTCCAACTTGCCTGAGGTCCCATTTCTCCCTCGTTCCTTGAACTCTCTTTCTCCCCTTCTTAAGACTAGGATGAGTGTGGCAAGAACAGGGAAACTCTTCTATTGGGGTGGAAAGAGTCTGGTTGCATTGATCAATATTTTGCCCCTGGGTAACAAAAAAAGTTTGCGACATAAAAATTATAGTTGGGACACAGCATGGGAGACAGATGATATTTGAATTGCATCATAACTAAACCAGGTCCTCATATGGGACTCTGAAACAATACTAAAAATGCTTATTGATTGAAATTAAAAAATTACATAAATATGTCTGATCTTGATGTGTCAGGCACCATGGTGATGGAAGTTAACTGGATTCTGGAATGACCTCCATCTTCAATGAGCTTCTTTTATGGTATTTATTTCACCTTCCCTTGGGACTAAACCAGAAATAACTTTTTTTTTTTCTTTGTAGAGACAGCATTGAGAAATATGGCCAGTAGGAGAGTTGGGGACTTGTGCATTTGAGCAATTCTTTGAGTATAGGATCAGATGATGCGAATCTACTGGTTCTCAAATTTCCCCTCTGCATTGATGTGGAATGAATTGTGTCATTCCTGGTAGAAAATTCAGCCAAACTATTCCCTTGGAGATAAAAAAAAAACACAGAATAAGTGTTTTAAGAAATATTTTGGGGGAGTCAAAAGAATGTTAATGAGACATTTGATAAAGTTATACAAAGAAGTAGAAAATAAAATAAATACTTAGGGCCAGTTGAAATGTTTAAAAAGATGCCGAAAGAAAATTCTGAGCTTTCAGAGTGGAACCATGAAGTTGGGCAGAAAGAACCCAATAAGGGGAGAGCATGGGAACCAAACTGAAGAAGCAGGACTTTTACTCAATGACTATTAGAAAAATAGCGACAACAGTTATTATTTTATAAAAACAAATTATGGTGCTAGGAAAAGGTTCACAAGACAATCAGCCAGCCTTGGGAAAACTCTGCCATGTAAAGTTTGTGGATAGTATCTCTTATTTCCTCTGTGATCAAGGACACTGTTCTTTGGATCACTTCATTCAATTAGCAATCATTTACTGAGCACGTACTATATTGGCATATAGACCTGCAAAAAAAAAATTTTTTTTTAAATCCTTACAACTCTATGAGTATATATATTTATTAGTCCCATCTTATAGATAAAGAAACTGATTTCCAAAGAGGTGAAGCACTTGCTGAGTATCACAGATAGGAAGCAGTGGGAAAAGGATTTGAATCTAGGAAGTCCTATAAACCACTACCTAGTACTGCCCCTGGTTGAGTATATGAGACACCAAAATACAAGACAGAAAGTGAAAAGCACTCTATGGGTGATCTAAACAAATGGTAGCAGTCAAAGCTTCAACCTCTGGCAAGGCAAGGGGATGGTGGGAAGATTTTCTAGGGGAGGTAACATTTGAGTTCTGTCTTAACCTGTGGGCAAGATTTCCTAAGGGGGCATAGGTGCTCTAGCGTCAAGATGGAGCCGATGACCTGAGCCAGTGCTCAGAAACGGAGACGTGGACGATGTGTTTGGATACTTTTCCAAATCCAGTTCATTGGGGGAAGCAGCTCTCTGCGATGGTAGCGGATCATCAGGGGTGGGTTGGGAGCTGCCAGGAGCAGAGTTTCTCACACTGTCACGTGCACATTGTGATCCAGGGGTCTTGTCAAATGCAGCTCCGCTGCAGGGTCTCTGGTGCTGGCCCCCAGGATGCCCCGAGAGCTGGATCACCCAGGTGTTTTGAGGGCCTTGCTTTCCTGGCTTGTGGTGTGGACTTACCAGGACTACACGGATGGAGCCTAAGCCGGGAAATAAGGCTTCAGACAGCTGTTTGGTGGTCGTATCAGATGCTCTGGAGGAAGTGTGGCCGTTGGTTCCTTTAGCTCCTAACTTTTAACTCTCAATGCTCAGAATACACTGATGCATTCTGGGTTTAGGCAGGAAAACTGAAACCACCCTTAGTACTTTATCGGGGTTAATTTTGACCTTGACTTCTGATCGCCACTTAACTGTCAGAGCTGTCTAGAAACTGTTCCTCCCCCAACCCCGGACTGGCCGGAAGCAGATTCTGTGCTGTTCTCTGGAGGTTCTAAAAAGGAGCTGAAACGTTGGCTTGACGTTGGGCGATCCTTGTGGGCCTGTCTTGGTAAAGGCTGGGCTCCGTCACCCGGCACGTTCTGGATCGCTTTTCCATACAAGGCAGATCTGCTCAGGGAATGAAAAATGCTGCTAATATCAGCCTGAAAAAAGTCATCAGGAAATTAAATCTGTGGCTTTAAAAAATATCCCACACTGCTTTCTGGCGCTGCTCAGTCTCCCAACAGGATCTCTCTCTCTCTCTCTCTCTCTCTCTCTCTCTCTCTCTCTCTCTCTCTCTCTCTC
>JAAGEH010000041.1:49692479-49978096 GCA_011751065.1 Lasiurus cinereus
GAGAGAGAGAGAGAGAGAGAGAGAGAGAGAGAGAGAGAGAGAGAGAAGGAGGAAGAGAGGTGGAGGATAGAGAGAGCATGTAGAAGGGAGGAATGGAGGAGGTATCTGGTTAGGTATCTGGAGATGTCAGAGACACTCAGGATGATCAGGAGGGGGACCCTTTGCCCATCCCTCTGGCCTGGTCCAGTGAAGATCTAAGCTGGTGCCGGTCTCTTCCCTGAAGCAGAGTCCCTCACCCATTTAGCCTTGAGGAAAGCCCAGGAAGGCCTGTGCAGGCTGGAGAACAGGCTGAGCCAAATCCCGAGGCCACGCCCACTTTCTCTGGGTGCCCAGAAGGTGAGTGCCCCCTGCATGGGGCCATGTGCTGGGCAGACCCTGCAGGCACAGGAGAAGCTGGAGAGCTGGCACACCCTCCAGGAGGAACACTCACAATATCTCCTGCGGGAAGTCCTCCCCCTCTCCTTCCTGACACCATTGTCTTCCCAGAATAATAAATCACCGCAGCTTAATAAAGGTCACGGACTTGGTTTTGTGTTTCTTCTGGGATTCAAGTCTCAGGAAATCTAAGCTCTTCTCAGTCTCCTTCTGTTTTCTGTCTCTCTTGCCTCCTTCCTGAGGGGCTGATGTGGGGAGCGCTGGGCTTTCCAGAGCATCTTTCCCCACAGACACCATAGACATGGTGTGGAGAAGACTTTCAAGAGAAACCTCAGTAGCTGGTGGTAAATTACAATGATAAAAGGGCTTTTTGCCACCCAGACAACATAGCTGTGGGCAGGAATAGTCAGAGGTTCTCTGGAAGATTAGGAGGGAAGCCAGGGGAGGGGAGGAAGAACCGGAGGAAAGAGCTTCAGAACAGGGTAGATTTTGTGGAGGGCTGAGGTAGGGTTCCAGAGGATGGGTGCTGACTGGGAGATGGAGACAGGCTGGGCCTTGCTGACTGTTAGGGGTCTGACAGATCACATCTTGGTTCGGGCCTGGTCACTGGCCTCAAGCCTGTTCTCTGCGACCAGAGTATACTTGCTTTGGAGACTGAGAGACCTGGCCACTGGAGGAAGAATTGGCCAGGTCTTAGGGGCCAGCAGCTCGCTCTGGAATCTAATTCAGAAACACAGAGTGTTGGCGGAGTTGTGTGCTGGATTGTTGGACAGTGTGTCAGGCCCTGGGAACCCTGGAAGATGGGCTTTGGTGACCTCGAGGGCCAGGCTCACATTCTCATCCCAGCCTAGGAAAGAACAGCCTGCCCCCCTGGCTAGCATATGCACCCCACTCAGCTGGTGTGTGTGGATCCAGCCGGCCAGATCCTGGCTGGCTCTCATTTGTCTACATCTGATTCGGCCCAGACTTGGCCTGAGGACCCTGAGTCTTTGCCTAGAGGAGACCTCAGTGGGAAAAAGATTCATGGTTGAACGTGTATAGGATTGTGATGTACATTTCTTCCCACAGAGTTGGGGGTTCAAACTCCTGGCTTGTGTGTGGGGAGGAGTCAAAGAGGGAGGCTCAGAGGCGGGGGCATGGCTGGGATGGCTGGTAAAGGAGGGAGGGCCCAGCTAGCTCTCGGTCAGCCCCTGCTCTTCACCGTCTCCGGGCCCGCCTCCTCCGCCCCTGGCATTTCTCATATGCCGGGACAAGGTCTAAATCGGGCACTTGGATCAGACATTCCCCAGGAGCTGCCAGCCTTCCAGGTCCAGGGTGGTCACAGGACTCACTGGCTCCACGTCTCCTCCTCTCGGCTTGGCCCTCACCCTAATCCCCCCCAGTGCCTGATGCCAATGTGCCACTGCCCGCTGAGGTCCTTTATTCTTGTGCCTGTTGCAGGCACTGTATGTGTATGTGTGTATGTGTGTGTGTATGTGTGTGTCTACAGGTCCTTCTCGGACATTTGACTAATCACTTTTTGGCCCCCAGTGAGACGCAGTTTCCACAATCCTTTCCAACCCTGGACTTAGTGGTTGGAGAAAGGGTCCAAGTACAATTTGTTAAACATGTCTGATTCTCCCCACCCAGCAGGCATGCCGCCACTCCTTTGGGGCACCTTCCTTTGGGGCTTCGGCCCTGTGTTCCCGCATCATGCCTGGAGTCCTAGGGTCTAGAGAGAGTGCCTGGTACAACCCCCTCATCAGCAATGAGTCTGTTGCCTCCCAGAGCCCATGCTTTGGAGCCAGCCAGACCCAGGTTCAAATTCTGACTCTCTTGCTGATGAGCCGATAACCTTGAGCTAATTGGTTTCCCTGAGACTCAGTTGGCTGATCTGAAAAAGGATACTAAAGAATGCCTTCTCTCGGGTCATTCTGAGGATGGGTGGGCTCATGGAAGTGAGGCCCCAGGCACAGGTCTGCGCCCTCCTCTCCTCAGAGCTGTTGGAACAGAGCTCGGCCTGTGATCGGCACCCAGAAAAGTGGCAGTGACTGATTCATGATTATGGAGCCTGCAATTATTGGGATGAAGTCCCTAAACAGGGAAATAGCTCTAAGCAAACCCATTAATTAGGGCCTGTTTGCAGTTCCTTTGTGCCAGCTGTCATGTGTTAGCTCAGGGAGTGCTCCAATCCGTCCACCCCCAGAGGTCATTCTGGTAAAATAATGACCAGGGGGAGGCTCGGCCTGAGGTGTGCAATTCCCACCTACTTGTAACCTTCACGCCCATTCTCCCGAGCTGGTGCAATAAACAAGTTACCAGGTGACAAACACAGCCCTCATAAAGAGGGGCCACTGCCTTTAGGAGGCATTAAGCCTGAGCTAATGGACTTTGCCAGGGAGCAGGGACTCCCTGAGGCACACACAGGAGGACTATGACCTCATGGGCCAGGGGAGGCTTGGGTCAACAGCTACTTTTTGAGAAAAAAAAAAAAAGGCTTAAAAATAAGAATAGTAAAGGAAAAAGAAATACAAAAACAGAGCATTACAGAGATTATAATTTACATGTTTACATGTATCAGATTAATAAGTCCAAACCCAACATGCAATATAACTGTTATTTCACAATAATTTCAGGACTGATACAAACATTCATTGTGCACTGCAAGCAAGCAGATGATAAGCTAAGCTAATGGGATATAAATTTAAAGCAGGGTGATGGATGTGTGTCTGTCTGGGGGCAGTCCCCATCCCATTCTATGGGGTTTTATCGTCAGTTCAGAACCAAGGGCCCTGGCCTCTGTGGAGCACTGTAGTTCTCAGAGTTAGATGGGGCCCTGATTACAGAGACGCATCCCTTTGGGAAACTAAGGCCTTTCACAAGCCATAGACCTGTAAACAAGAGGTGGGGCTGGCCTCCTTCAAAGGCGGTGCAGCTTGTGGCTAGTGTGCCTCTCTGCCATGCCGGCTTCTGCCTCCAGCACATAGTAGGTGCTGAGTAAACACTCTAGAGCAGTGGTTCTCAACCTTCCTAAGGCCGCGACCCTTTAAGACAGCTCCTCATGTGGTGGTGACCCCCAACCATAAAATTATTTCTGTTGCTACTTCATAACTGTAATTTTGCTACTGTTACGAACTGTAATGTAAATATCTGATATGCAGGATGTATTTTCATTGTTACAAATTGAACATAATTAAGCATAGGGATTAATCACAAAAACAATATGTAATTATATATTGTGAAATATTTATTTCTAATTACAAATAAATGAAATTTTGTCTTGAATCGTGGTGTAGCATGGGTAACAGTCTTAATATAACAACAGTAAATGACATTGCTACATTTTGCTACACCGAGGAGTGGTGTGTTGGTTCCTAAGACCATGGGAAATAGGTGTTTTCCAATAGTCTTAGGCGACCCCTGTGAAAGGGTCATTTGACCCCCAAAGGGGTCGCGACTCACAGGTTGAGAACTGCTGCTCTAGAGCCACCTGCTGCAGGTATAGTTACTGTGGGGTGTGGCTACGTTGTTTGTGCAGGTTCAAGCCTTGGACTGATGAGAGGGCACAGTCCTCTCGTGGCCACGGGCAAGTCCAATAGCTATAGTTGTCAGTTTGAACCTCTGGTCCGACACATGGCCCCACGTGCCTCAGTGATATAGGCTGCAAGCAAACAAAGCTTGATCAGGTGCATGTAACTGAGTAGGACTGACACCAGAATGTTGTAAACATCTTGACCACGCCCTTACTTTGCCTCGTGGAAATCTGGCTATAAAATAAAGACATGGCGTGTGGGCGCTGGTGCTGCTGGGTCCCCATCAGGGAGGTAGCGTCCCACCGAGTCCCAGCTTTCATTCTCTTGTCTGCCTTTTCTAATCCTTCACCGCCCCCAGTCGGGTTCACTGAACCTGGCTGAGCTGGGCTCTGAATGACTCTCAGAGCACAGCCTTGAGGGTCCTGTTACAGAATGACTGTTTGTATCTTCTCCAAATGCATTTATTGAAACCGAGTCCCGAAAGTGATGGTATTAGTAGTTCTGGGGGGTCGGGGGTCGGGGGACGCCTTTGGGAGGTGATTAGGTCACATAAGGCGCCCTGGGCCTGAGTATGCCATGGCTGTGCTGGCTCCCCACAAGTTACCATGTTTCTATTCACTTCTCGGATGACAGCTGCCTTCCATATTCCATAGGAAAAGGAATATACTACCTGACTTTTCCCTCCTGCATCCTCAGAATATAGTAAGAACTCCATAAATAGATGCTGAATTGCATCGAATGGAAGTGCCATGATTCTCACACAAATGAACTCAGGTTCCTTTTCCTGGGCTTCTTTCCCCCATTCCAGATCCTTTTTTGTTGCAATTATGTCTTTCCTTGCCCTGGGCCAGTACAGGCTTCGAGCATCTTTTTTTCTTTTCTTTTCTTTTTAATTATTGATTTTTTATAGAGAAGAAGGGAGAGGGATAGAAAGCTAGAAATATCGATGAGAGAGAAACATCGATCAGCTGCCTCTTGCACACCACCTACTGGGGATGTGCCCGCAACCAAGGTACATGCCCTTGACCTGAATTGAACCTGGGACCTTTCAGTCTGCAGGCCGACGCTCTATCCACTGAGCCAAACCAGTCAGGGCATCGAGCATCTTCTCGGTAGGCCAAGTCCCCAGCTCAGTGGCGGCACAAACAAGGTGCTGGGCCAAAACCGGTGACTGAACTGAATGAACAGTTGGGGGAGCGATTCTGCAGGGCGGACCGAGTGTGAATGCTTCCCCCAACCATAGGCCCAGCCACTTGGAAGCTGCATTTCCTGATGAGCGTTTTCCTGTTTGACCAATCTTTGTCTGTCTCTAGAAGCCCATGTTCCCTTCTCTTGGTATCAGGGCACATCTGGTTGTTGGTACATGTTGCTTAGTTAGAGACTCTTAAAACAGCATGAAATTGTTAGCACGTTGCTCCCGCCTGCCAAGCTGTTCTCGAGACTCAGGCTTTTGGTGGATTTGGTTTTCTGTTTGTTTTCTGTTTTCACGCAGTTTAGAAAATTGGTCTGTGACAACCTTGGGGGAAATAAGCCTGTCTTGAGCTCTGCCAAGGCGAGGGCAAGCCTGAGATGAGGGTTGGAGAGGGGGTGGGGTAGGAATCGGTGTGGAGAGGCACTGAGAGTCCTTGCTGACGGACCCTTTTCTTGCATTTGGATTTAATGCTCAGGCTAGTGTGATGTGCAAGGAGAAGGGTTCCCCAAAGGAGGCCGGGGGGCCTGGGAGAGCCTTGTCTCTGTATGGATCCTCAGCATGGACCAGGGTGGTTCCTGTAGGTTCTAGAGGACGTAGATGTTCTCTCTCAGAATAAACGCCCTTGGCGTGGGGGCTGTGAAGAAAGGTGCCCCTACCTTGTGCATGGGATTTCTCTGCTATCTTGGGGTGTCAGCAGCACCAGGACTCAACTTTCCCCACATGGCCCCTGTATGCCATCCCCCACTCCCCGCTCTTGGTAGCTCTTGTCTCTTGGCAATATTTTTTCTCTTTCTGGAAATGATCTCCTCTGGGGAAAAGTCTGGGCTAGTGTGGTTCCCCTTGAGTGGTGGTTGCTGTCCTAGCTGGTCATGGAGACCCAGCCTCTGCCGCTCCCGGAGCGTCAGACGGGACACAGGGAAAGGCAAATGGAAAGGTTCTGGCACCCCAGGCGGGACTCATTTGCCTTCTAGTGGTGGAGATGAGACTAAGAAATTGTTCTTTCATCAACAGGCCAATAGCAGTCCCCTTTCCCCCAAGCACCATGCTTTGTCTTTGGTACTCTCTGTTCCATCTCTTGCTATTATTTTTAAATCTCTCCTTTCGTCCTTTTCCATAAGAGCATGGCCTCCATGCCAGCCCCCAACCTCTCCTTAGAGGATGGTTCTGGGCTGTGCTGCTGGGTTCCAGGTTTTTGTGAACAAGTCTGAGCTTTCCACTCTGGCCCCCCAGCATCCTGAATGAATCTCAGAGCATGACCTTGAGGGCCCTGCTACAGAATGACTGTATCCTCCCCAAATGCATATATGGAAATCGAATCCCCAAAGTGATGATATTAGTATGTGTGTGGGGGGTGGGGGGGAGGGAAGGGGAGCCCTGCAGACCTGCTCACCCAACTGTTCATTCAGTTCAGTCACCGGTTTTTGCCCAGCACCTTCTTTGTGCCGTCACTGAGCTGGGTACTTGGCCTACCAAGAAGATGCTCTGAGCCTGTACTGGCCCAGGGCGGCGATTAGGTCATGAGGGTAGAGTCATCATGAATGGTTAAAAGAGACCTCAGTGAACTTCCTTCCCATTCTAACATGTGAGGGTACAGCAAGAAAATGGCCAACTCTGAACCAGGAAGGGGGCCTTCAGACACCAATCTGTGGGAGCTTTCATATCAGAATTCTAGCCTCCAGAACTGTGAGAAAGAAAATGTTTATTTTCAAACCACTCAGTCTGTTTTTGTTTTGTTTTGTTTTGTTATAGCAGCCCAAATGGACTAAGACATCCCTAACACCTAAGTTCTCTGAGGGAGCCCTTGCTTATTTGTTATGTACACTGTTACAGACATGGAACGTGTGAGTCAGATACGGAACGTGCTGACTTGCCCAAGCCATGCAGGTGGCATGTGACACAGTGACAAAATGACATTTAAAGGCATGTCTGATGTCAAAGCCCTTCTCATTCCTCCGCTGTGAGCATTCATGAACTCAGGGAGAAGAGGGATTAGAGTGCTTTGATTCACAGTGTGGCACCCTGCCCCAGCTTGGTACTTCTGCTCTCACTTTCTCTTTCACTCCCCAGCTTCTCTAAGCCTGCAGGAATGCACTTGCCATTAAGTCTACATCAAGCATGTCAAACTCATGGCTGGCAGGTCACATGCCTCATTTATTTGTAGCCTTTGAGTTTGACATGCTTGGTCTACATCAAGGCAAAATTCCCTTTGTCACCATTCTTGAGTTTTAGTTAAATATATTAAAATGGGTCTTTAAAAAGTTGGAGGAAGGGAGAGAAGTACAAAAAGATACCATAGGAAGAGTGTATAAATGTCAAATTCTGAATGTTTGGTAAGGGTTAAAGGCACATGATGCCATATTTCAACCCAGCCACATCTTGGGGATCCCTTCATGTGGTTCTTTATCAGGCTGTAGGAAATCTCCCCTCTCTGCCTTCTCACTTGGCCTGGATTTCAGGCAAGTGTCCCTGTCATGTGACTGGGGTTCCTGAACTAGAATCCATGGGTAAACTTCTAGAGCCTGCGAATTTCCAGAAATTGAATGAAAAAAAAAAGTGATTGGATGGTACATGCTTTGTCCTGGGGAGCCTGTCACACATTTCATCAGATCCACAGAGAAGTTGGTGACTTCCAATGTCTAAGAAGCCCTGGAGGCGTACATGGAACTTCCATGTGAGAAATTTACCTGAGCGCTGAGTGCTAGGGCAAGTTCTCCTTCCTATGGAGGCACTGCTATGTTTCTCCTCCTGCAATCAATTTTCTACCCATGACACATGAAAGCATTTCTAACTCATTCCATTTTCATTTTCTAAAAATATTTCTACCTGGGTCAATTCAACTTTGTGTAAATAGTACAGGAAGAGCTGATTCCTCAACTGATTAATCAGTTTCTTTCGTTTTCCCTCCACTAAAAACATTCTAATCAACTATTGTTTCTGCCATAGGACGTTTTCCATGGTGGCTGTGATGCAGAGTGAATATAAAACAATAGAAAGGGAGAAGAGAGACAAAGCCTGCAGTACATTCAAATGTCCTTGGGGGACAAATGTCCATAGTGATGGGGGCAAAATATCCTGTCTCCGCCAGGAGAAGGTCTGGGGTAGGAGGAAGCAAGCCCCTTATTGGATGAAAGGAAGTGGCCACCATCCATGGGTTGTTGTGCCTTCCCCAGGAAGGACACAGTTGATTGGAAAATGGAGACATCATCGAATTCAAAAGATCCCTCTGGAAAAAAAAATGTGATTGGATAGTTGTACATGCTTTTTAGCCTCCTCCTAATAAACACCCAAGTGAGGTCCCAGTGTGATTCATCATGAAGTCATTCTTGTCGTTCAGGCCCTGTAGGTTTACCTCCATCACCGAGTCACTCAGAGCACTTCCTCTCACTGCAGTGCCAAGGTGACTCCTGGCTCAGGTGGCAGGGACACTTGGGATACCTGCCTAGCTTTAGAAACATCTCTGCCACTTACCTGTATAAGCCCCATTTATTTATTTGAGTAACGACTGAAGGATAATGTTGGTTAAGGTGGTGTGGTGCAGTGGCAAGAACAAGGGGTTTGGTGTCAGTCAACCCTTGTTCAAATCCAAGTCATGCAACCTTTGCTAAGAGACACATTTAAACACTGTTCTTCCTCACTCTTCTCCCAAGGGCAGGGCACAACCAAGGATGTTTACTGGGCCCCTAAATTAGGGGTGTTTCCTCCCACTATTTCCTACACAGCCGCTGGGGCAGGATAGGCCTTATGGAAAGGAAACAGGGAGGCTACTGGCCTTTTCATCCTAATCTAGGCATTAACCGTCTCTACACTGGGCTCATACTTGGTCCAGCCCAGCTCACTGAGAGAAGAGTGTTGGATCAAAGACACAGCTAGGCCGATGTGATGGCTGGAACCAGAGAACATGAGAATGAGGGACAGACTGAATGAGTATAACATGAGCCATAGAAGATGAGAATGAGTAGTGTAGCAGAGCGATAGGCTGGACCCAAAGGATTGAGGGAATGCCAGATAGCCTTGGATTGTCAGCTTCTAATGTTTCTTAATTCAGAAACAAAAACCAAAAACAAAACACCAACAAACACCTGTCTTTTTTTAATCAGTGTTGTATAGGACCTAACCTTTACTAATCCAGGGGTCACACATTTGGTTTCTGGAGTCAGATTACCTGAGTTGAAATCCCACCTCCATCATTTTATTAACTCCAATGTGGGTAGGTTTATTAACTCTGATAAGCCTTCAGTTTGCCTTGATTCTAGAGGCTCCCTTCAACCTTAGACAACGAATCTTAGGCTCTTTCTTCTTCCAGGAAGACTCCAGTTAGCTAGTGTTTTAACCAGGACAAAGAATGGCTGTGAGTCACAGAAAAAAAACCCCAAATAACTGAAGTTTAAACTAGGTATACATAGGTCCAGAGTTAGGGGGTATAGGACTGTATGGTAGGTTCATAATCACCAGCTTGGCATGCCACCTCATGGTTTCATATGACTACAAGAGCTCCAGCCATTGCATCACATGCTGACCAGCAGAAAGAAGAGACAGATTAAGAAAAGCAAGCCTTTAAGGATACTTGCTAGAAGTTACAAATGCCAACTCCACTTACATCTCACTGATGAGAACTTAATCACATGTTTACTTCTAGTTGCAAAGGTAGCTGGGAAATATAGTATTCATTCTGGGTGGCTAGATGCCCACTAAAAATATAAGCTTCTCTTGCTAAGAAAGGGGAATCGATAAGTAATGGTCCCTGCCCCAATCAGAATGCAGTTTTCTAGAATCTTCCTTTAGCCTTGATCTAGAAGGTAGTGATGGTGGTGGGCACAAAACATCTCTTTGTTTGTAGGGTGGTCAACTTGGAGTTCTAATAATGAACACATATGGAAAAAAAATACTGCAAGAGGAAATTATGCCCCCTGATTAGTCTGGTTCTTATATAAAAGGAAAGCAGAATCTTGACTACCTTGTGACATCTGTAAATGCCAGCATTTTCCCTCAAAGTCTTCTGAAATCTGCCAGAAATAACCAAATAACAAAGAGAAAACAAAGAAATAGACAGACTGGAGAAATTGGAGAAGTGAAGATGGGGGACAGAAACAGACATTTTGGGAGAATGGAGAGAAGCAGCAGCACCCCGCCCCCCCAGGTCAGTGGTGGAGCGGCTGAAGGTGCAGACATCTCTGCTGGGTCTGGGTGCTGTGTTGGGGTACAACCAGGAGGAGTTGGGTGGGGCAGAAGGGACAGGGAAAAATAGAGAAGACCCAACAGTCACTGAGTCACACTTGAGGACATCTAAGGCTTTGACACCAGGATGAAGGGAAGCTGGGCAGTGCAAGTCAGAAGTCTCAGGAGTGGGGAGGAGAGGATGGTTTTGGCATATAAATATCGACAGCGGCTTCTATGGTAAGGACCCAACACAAAGACTGTGGCCTGTTAGAATCATCCCCAGTCACCAAGTAAGTGTCACACTTTTATCACAGTATACAGGAGTGTGCAAAAGTAAGTTTTTTATAGTTGTGAGTATGCAAAACACAGAGTTTATTCTTGGATTATTACTTATTATATTATTTATGTGTATTACAACTGTAAGTCTACTTTTACCCACCTCTATATAATATACATTAATGCATCAGTGACTCAGAGCAGTCTTGTCGTATAAACAACAAAAAACAACAACTGGTTTTCCCCTAGAGATTTTTACCTTTTTAAAAAAAAACACAAAAAAACTAGGGAACCTTCTTTTCATGGAACACTAATCAATTGCCTTTTGCTCTGGTGTTCCTCACAGCACCCTCTAGAAAATTATGCCACAGAGAAGCAAACCAATTGCCCGGGAAAAGTACTACTATTTTTATTACTCAATTCAGACAGAGTTACCCCTGAGGATACTTAATAATGAAAACACCCGTGTGATGTAATGAGCAATGTCTTCAACAGCCTTGTTCCCCCAAATATAATGATGCTTTTCATGGGACTGTTTCTTGTAATTACATTAAAAAATGCTGATGGCATCACACCAAAAACAGTTCAGCAAAAGCAATTCTGCTGGGGCCAATGTGATGCACTCCAGGTATCCGTGCGTCAGCTGCTCTGGCAGGATCCAGCGCTTGGTGTTAGACACGCTGGGAGAGTCGATGAACTGCTTATCCTTCAAGCAATCCTCTCCGAATGGTGTTATTTCTCAGCAAGGCTTTTAAATAAATATTTAGTGGGAGGGCATTTAAGCCGTCCTTCCTAGCTGGACTCGAAGGGCAGCACTCAGCACTCTTTGTTGTCTTCTGAGTGCCTAGCCACATGTGTTAACTGGTAACCCAACTAGGATGAGGTTGGCATCTCTTTGGAAATTGACCCCTCCCATCACTGTCTACCAGGAGGACCAGGACTCTCTCCTGAAGTTGCCTTGAGCACATTCCAGTGCATAAATGAATGAGCAAACCTGGGCTCCCAAAGTCTCCCCCATTAACCATGGCGGAAGTATGCCCATGGCTAAGAATATTTTTTTAAAATATATTTTTATTGATTTTTTTTACAGAGAGGGAGAGAAATAGAGAGTTAGAAACATCGATGAGAGAGAAACATTGATAAGCTGCCTCCTACATGCCCCCAACTGGGGATTGAGCCTGCAACCAAGGTAACATGCCCTTGACTGGAATTGAACCCCAGACCCTTTAGTCCTTGAGCATGGCTAAGAATATTTAAGATTGGTATAACCAGACCCTTGCCACAGCCAAATAAAATCTTGGCAAAGCACCAGAGAATGCCTGGCTTTGAGCAATGCTACTGTCAGGACTTTGTCCAAAACAAACTCTCTGTGAGTGCCAAGGTAACTAAATGAAGTAACTTGTACTGGGTTATTATTTATAAATTGGTTAAATTGTAGAATACCTTTCAGAGATAGCACATTAAATTTGGGACAGTTGATCTGTGGGTTTTCTTTCTGGAAATAATTGGCTGGCATGGCCAATTTATTTTCAGGTCACCTATAATTTGAGATAATCAAATGTCATCTCTGTATACAGGAATGCCTGTCTTTTTTGCTCTGCATGGGGTTGGGGGAGGTTGGGATTGGCATTTAGGACCTCCAGAAGATTATTAGGAAACAAGCTAGGAAAAAAAAAAAAAGATCCCAGAACATATTCCTCTTTGTACTTGTCTGGACATGTTTTACGGTTAGAAATTAAAACTCTCTGACATGGGAGGCGGGTCCCATCGTTCCGAGCTGGTAAATGCTTAGGCCAAGGTCCGCTCCAGGTCAACAACAGTTGCACATAATCTAATACGCTCTAAGGACTGAATGTAATAGTGATTGATTGAGTGAGTGCTCCAGTGGATGGAATAGCTGGGTCTGAAGCTTGCATGCTCTCTAAAGTGTAAGAATTTGATATTTGCTGAAATATGCATTTGCTTTGCTGACAGTGCAAATCTGGAGTGGGGAGTGAGTATCTTATTAATGGCCTGAAGCATTTGCGTTTTGTTTTCCATCATGGAAGTGAAAAGAATCTTCTCTGTATATGTGTACATGAGGAATAGATCCTCCTCAAAAGCCAGCTCCTGTTGCTAGTGAAAGAATTTGAAGAAGTTTAAGACAAAAGACATTTTGGAGAAATTAGAGAGAAATATTATATATATACATATACATGCATGGTGATTTAGTACATGATAAATGTAGCATTTCCAATAAGAGGGAGAAAGAGTACATTTTTGAATAAATGCGATTGGGACCATCAAAAATTCATAAAAAAAATTGGCTCTCTTTTTTCTCCCCACAAATAGAAATATAATACTAGATGGTATAAAGAGATAAACTAACCCCTCACCCCTAAACAAAACAAAACAAAAACTTTCAAAATATTTGAAGAAAATATAAATGAATATTTTATTAATCTCAGAAGTAGCAACAGAAGCCGCAAAGGAGATATTTGTTGTAATTGCATAAAAATAAAAGCTTTTGTACAAAAAGATATCACAAACAAAATGAAAAGGCAAAGGGTTAATAGCCACAGCAGAGAGAGAGTGTCTATAAAAGAGCAATTAAAAGACAACCCAATAGAAAAATAGAGTGAGAACAGGCAAAAATAAAAAAGAAACAAACTTGACTAGTATTCATAGAACTAAAAGTTAACAATGAAATGTTCTTCTAATACCAGATTAATAAAAATTTGGAAAGGTTTAAAACAGTTTTCATTATGGGGTAGGTAGTCTTCATTAGTGGCTCTGTTGACTAATGAGTTTGCCGACCACTGACCTAGCAGATGCCAAAGGTTTATTATGACACCCTTTGGTGGAGTGGAATGTAAGCCCCATCCTGAGGACAGCAGAGGCAATCAAAACTTTCAGTGCAAAATCATCTAACCCAGGCAAACACTTGCATGTTTGCCCAAGGAGGCATGTGGAAGGATGTTATTTCACAACATTATATGAGGGAAAATTTAGAAATACCTGAGATGTCCATTCACAGATATATCCCTGCCATGGAATGTGATACAACACTTAAAAGAACGAGGAATGCACTGGCATAGAGCAGGCTGCCAGATAGAGGAGAAAGTGCAGATTGCTGTATCACATGCACAGCATGATACCATGAGATACCGTTCTGTAGGATGTAGAAGCAAAGACAAAGGTCTGTAAGAAACAGGTCACACTAACGTGCGTGTGTGTCCTCTTAGTAGGAAGTGTGATGAACCAGGAAGGAGATTGGTGAAGGGGAACTTCTTTTTTCTCTACCTTGTATATTGCTTAACACACAGACATGAGTGTGTTTATATATTACTTGCATATTTTAAAAAAACAAATAAGAAAAATAACATACACAGACTGAAATGTGGGATTTCACAGTGATGTAGACATCCAAAGTGAATGATGCTGTCATTCGGCTATACATTCACTCAGCCATTTAATACATTTTTTGAGTGCCTACTATGTGCCTGACAGAGAAACTAGAGAAATCCGATCTCAAAGCAATTTCAGTCAATGCTCTGGTTAGTATTAGTCAGCTTGGCTGCCATAACAAAATACTGTAGACTGGGTGGCTTAACGGAAACTTATTTTCTCACAGTGCTGGAGGCTGGAAAGTCTGACATCATGGTTGGGTTCTGGTGAGAGTTCTCTTCCTGGCTTGCAGATGGCCACCTTCTTGCTGTGCCTTCACATAGTGGGGGGAGAGAGGGATGGAGGGAGGAAGAGAGAGACAGAGAGAAATATATCTCAAGAGAGCTCTTCATTTTCTTATAAGGACACTAATTCCATTATGGGGGTCCTCCCCACATGATCTCTCAAAGGCCCACTTCCAAAGACCATCACATTGGGGTTTAGGGCTTTAATATAAAAATTTTGGAGGGGGGGGATCACAAACATTCAGTCCATAATAATACTATGCCCCATATGATGTTAAAAATAACAGAGACCACCAAGTAGAATAGATGTAAAATTACCTAGCTAGATCACCACATGCAGGATACACAGAGGAAATTGAACTCTGGATACCATCTTACCCATTTTGAGAGTATAAAATGGTGAGGAAATGAAGAGGGAAAATAGATCAGCAAAGAGCTTTCTCTGGCAAGAGCTGTTGGTGTGTGTGTGTGTGTGTGTGTGTGTGTGTGTGTTGGTAAAAGACACACAAGGCAGATAGAGAGATCAGCCACCCACTCCCTTCCCACTGCAGATTTCAGCCTAAAGCAAAGTAGAGCTGGGGGGGAGGAGGAAAGGCATGCTCTTAAATCAAGTTGAGTTATTATACAGAAATGAGCATTCAAGTTACAGAATTAGGACTGTGTGTGTCACTTCAAGTGACTTAGTGTGTAAACCACCCAAGAGTGAACTAAAAAGTTATGGGCCTATGGGAGTTTTTATTCAGTGGAAGAGGGAGACTACCCAAGTGGAACCAGGTTTAAAGAGATAATGAGAGACGAAAATAAAGCTGTGCTTTGATTACATCAGAAGTCATGCGTGGTCAATATACTGGTTACATATAATTGCTCATCAAGCGAGAGGCAAAACATTAGAGTCAGCGAGAAGGGAGGGTGATGTGTGGTGCCAGGCTACACACAGGATACCTGTGGCTTTTCATGTAAATGTGATTCTTGAGCAAGCCAGGAGTCTGTTCCCCTGATGTACCCCTAGCACTGTGGTAGGCAAACTGCAGCTCTCGAGCCACATGCAGCTCTTTGACCCCTTGAGTGTGGCTCTTCCACAAAATACCACGGCCTGGCCGAGTCTATTTTGAAGAAGTGGCATTAGAAGAAGTTTAAGTTTAAAACATTTGGCTCTCAAAAGACAATTCAATCGTTGTACTGTTGATATTTGGCTCTGTGGACTAATGAGTTTGCCGACCACTGCCCTAGCAGATGCCAAAGGTTTACTATAACACACTTTGGAAGATTTCCCCCAGAAAACTATCCAGTTAAAATGATCTCTTGGCACCTAAAGGATTAGCCTCCATTTATCAAGAAAATGGAGCTGTCTGGTTGGAATTTATTGCTAGTATTTTGAGACTCTGCTAAACCATTGGAGTCTCTGGAGATTGGCGAAAGCCTCACTGAAGGCATGAGAAAAGGATCTAGAAGATTTGCTAGCACTGTTGACTGGGGTGGGGGGGTGGGAGGGCATCTCCTGGCAGTCACTTCCATTCTTCCTCCTTCAGGATCCAGCTCAAATGTCACCTTTGTGAAGACTTCTTTCTGTGGGTTCCAGCTGAATGGTCTACATAGCTGTTATGGCACTTATATTTCACGACCCAGATTTGTTTATCTGCCTCTCCCCCAAGATCGTCAGCTTCCTGAAGGTAAGAAATACTGGGTTTCATCAGTTTTAAAGATACACAGCTCTCTTCCACATTTTTACAATTCTGAAATTAGGATAGCTTTTGATGGCATGTCATTGTTTAATTGGCAATATCTTTTTTCAGCGGTACATACATTTTTTTCCAGTTGGTACATAAAATAATGGTACATCTCACAATAGATGCTTGACTTAGTCAATGAAATATGGCTCATCTAATTTACCTTTGTGTCCTTAAACAGCTAGTACATGGTCTATTATGCAGTCGATATTCCATCAGTACACGAAACTAACACGGTGTGGGTTTCACCAGCAGGTGCCACTGATCTGAGTAATTGCAGCGTTAGAGAGCAAAGAAATTGGTGGCCTAGGTCGGGACTGCAAGTAGCTTCCAAAATGTTGAAAGGTAACCCAAACTTCTGTAACGACTAGATTCCCAAACTACAGAGTGGCTCAAACTCAGGAGAAATTTATGTCTTGCTGATACGAACTGGCCAGAGCAGGTGTTCCTTTAAAGTAGTGGCTGTCCTTAGCGTGATGCTTCAGGGATACAGGCTCATCATCCATCCCTCAGGGCTCTCACTACCTTCCCTAGCCAGGCACAAAAGTAAAGGGGGGCCTACCTTCTGCACACTCACTTTTAAAGTCTTGGTCTGGAAATGATTCCTATCACTTCCGCTCATATTCCATTGGTGGAATTCATTTTGTACCACATACAGATGCAAGACAAGAGAAGGGACTGGGAAATGAAATCTTTAGCTGGGCCTCCACTTCCCAGTAACAACCCTAGACGATGGAATGAGAGTATATATTTTGGTGGGCAGCTAGTATTTCTACCACAGGGAACCACTGGACTCTTGCCTATATCAGATAGGGATGTCTGCCTCTTGTTGCGAATTTAATTTTGGCTTCTCACTCCACTGTATTGCCAATACTTTTGTAAGTGCAGGAGACAGAAACCCAGCTCTGGCCGGTTTTGGTAAAAACGGGAACACTTTGGTTAGGTGTAGTTGGACCCAGGAGCTCACATAATGTCAATCACCTTTCAAGCTTCCCTGCTTTTCACTATACTGGTTTTAGTGCAGACTGAAACTCTCCACATAATGGGAAAAAGAAAGTTGCTTTACTAGGTCTTTTCAGCCCTATGCTTTAGGAGAAAAGAGAAATCACTTTCTCACAGATTGCTATCAGTATCCCCCTAAAGGACCATGTTTGGCCCTAAACAGGTCATATGACCACTCTGTGTCTAGAGCAGTGGCATGTTCTGAAAGGAGAGTTTCACAGACCCATCAGAATCAGCTGGAATAAGTAGGGGGTGTGATGGAAGGAGAAGGGGCAGTTAGTTCTTAACAGGAAACAAAAAGCGAAAGTTGTCACTATTTCCAGCACTCCAGTCTCATCTCCAGCCGTTCCTGATTTGCAGCCACCCCAAACTGATGCTGTTTCCCCAAATATACCAGACCTCTTCAAGAGTCCATGCTGCACCCCCATTCTGAAATGACCTCTCTCAGGCTTTGCTCCTACTTACCCATCAAGACCAGCTCACAGTCATCTTTTCTGACACCCCACTTTGACCCCAGCCAGCCTGGTTAAAGCCACCAAACAGGATTTGCTTTCGAATTGACAGCTTTGAGTCTGCATCTGAGGCCCAAACAAAAATGGGCTCTGTGGTCCTGCCATGATGGTCGCACCTGCTTTTGGGACCAGCCTGTACCATGCTGTGTTGGCTGAGGAATAAAATGCCATCTTGTCTAAAACAAACGCTGGTGCCAGGGAGATTCTCATGCCAGTCACACAGGGACTAAGTGGGGGAGAGGACTGCAAGGAAGTGGCTGCCCACAAAGCTCCAATTAGCCCCCAAATTATCTCCTGTATCACGTGTGCAAGGATTTCTAACCAAAATTTGCTGGAAAATGGATTCTCAATGCTTCTGTCTATTTACCTAATACTTAACCCAAGGATAACAACACACACACAAATTTAAAGTAAAACACATGTTGGTGTTTTTTTTTAAATAAAAATTTGAAACAGATGGTCTCTTTTAAGACAAATATTTATTCCCCTGACATTTTTTTTTCACTTACATGTTTATATTTTTAAATATAGGCTTTATGCAGAGACCTTAGAGATGTCACGATAATAAAATCCATGTTGTTCATAATTGTCTATTTCCTAGAAATGCAGGTCTGGAAGCAACCTCAAGAAGCTATCTCTGGCATCCCCCTCCACCAGGCAGGCCAATGGGTGACCAGCTGAGACCAACTGGTGTTTATTCTGTTTATCTTGGAGCTTTTTGGGGAAGGAAGCTGTAAACTCTTTCTTACTGAGCTCATGGAATCTCCATTGAGCTTTGGATCTGTTGGCTGGGTGAAGAGGTCTTGGACAGGGCAGAGTTCAGAGAAAATCTGCTCATGGTGTTTTCTTCCATGGTATCTCCCTTATTATAATCTTGTCAATCTCACCCTGTCTTGGCAGTGCAGCCACTCTTTGTCACCATATGCTTAACTTGTTCAGATCCCTTTGTACATAATTCTGATAGGATCAGCTCTCATATTGACCAGGGCCATTAATTTTCCTTCCTCTAGGGTCAATGAAAGGAGAATCAATAGATGTGTGACATGTTTGGAGGAAAAAGATGGACATTTTTTTAGAAGTCATTGATAAAAAGGAGCCAGGCCATAGCATGCAGTATATGAATTGAAGATCATTCTTTTGTGACGGGTAAAATGATTTTTCTGTATTCTTGTATTAGTTAGCTTTTGCTGTGTAACGAACTATTCTGAAAGCATACTGACTTAAATTAATGGAGTATTTTTTTCTCATTATTCTGTGTGTAGGCTAGGTATATTATCTGGTCTGGACTGGCTTGGCTAAGGACGGATGGTCTAGGATGGCCTCACACTCCTGTTTGCTGGTTAGCTGTAGGTCAAGTGGAGCAATGGAGAATGCATGGTCACATGTTTCTCATCTCCTAGCAGGCCAGCCTGGGCTTATTCATATGGTAGTGGTTGCAAGGTTCTTAAGAAGGAGAACAACAAACCCTAATGTGCAGTGCTTTTCAAGTCTGTTTATGTTATGCTTGTTATTGTCTCATTAGCCAAAATAAATCACAAGGCCAGCCCAGAGTCAGGGCATGAGGCCATATTAAAAATAGTGGAGGAGAAGACCATCTTTGTAAGCTTATCACATTTCTTGAGGACAGAGAAGGAAGGTGTCCCTTCTTGTTTGTTATAAAATCCAGATGGCCTGACAACTTTCCCAGAGAAAGAAAATATTGCAGTTTCTCACCCAGATCTTATCCTCATTGAATATCTGATTCAGTGATATGATTTCATGACAGTCTTCGATGCAGCCTCCTTTTGATAAAAAATTGTATGTCTCTGACTCCCAGCGGAGTGCTGGGCAGATAGCACATGCTCAATAAGTAGTTTTGAGTGAATTAATAAATTAATGAATGAATGAAAATTCGGCTTTCTAAAAGAAGTCATGCTAACTTGATTTGAGTTCATGTTAACCCCCTTTATTTGATTAATATCTAAAGACATGAAATAGCTGGCCTCCAATCATTCCAGGTAGGAAGTGATCTGAAAACATAGATCAGATCAAGTTCCTCTCTTGCTTAAATGTCTTCAAAGGCTTTCTATTATGTTTTTAATAAAATATAAATTCTTTACTATGGCTTAAAAACTCAACATGATCTGGTCCCTGCATTTCCTACATCATCCCCTTATTTTTTCTCACCCCCTCTTACCTACTAAGGTCAACCATAATGACCCTCTATCTGTTCTTAAAATGTGTACATATGTCATATTTAAAGTCTTTTCTCTCCCACCTAGAGATTTTATGACTGGGATGCTGTTTCCTATCCCCAGTCTTTACAAGGCTGGCTCTTTCTCCCCCATTTAGAATTCAGCTTAACTGTCATCTTTCAAATAGACCAACTCTGATCATCAACACTAAGGTATCTACTCAACCACTCTCTGTCATCAATCTACTTCAATCCTCTGCATAGCTCTTGACACAATCTAATGTTGCCCTCTTTTATTTATTTGTTTCTTGGTCTATGTGTCTCCCATCTCCCACGAGAATGTTAGTTCCAGAATGGTACTTTGTCTGTTCTGTTCACTACTACATCTCCAGCATCTACAATGTTGTCTGGCATATAGTACTAGTATGTGCTCAAGAAATATTGGGGGAGATGGGGGTGTGTGACCTGATTCTTTAGGTTTTATTTTTTTTAATTTCCCCTTGATTTAATTGGCAAACAAACAAACAAACAAACAAAATCACTTAGCAGTAATGTAATTTGGTTCCTTCTCTTTAACAATTCCCTGAAACATAAGATAACATACTACTTGGAATGGACATAATAGGAAATAACTGATAGAGAATTTCCATTTGCATTGGTTGCTTAAATGAAATTCAGAACAAAAACTAAAACTTCAGGAGCAAAAAGTTCAGACTGCATAGCAATTAATTATTTTGATGGTTCCTTTTACGGCAATAGCTTTACCATGTAACCTTTTCTTATAAAAATTTTTAAAATGAAAAAAAAAATCAAACCAAATTGTAATGAAGGGTTTACGATGAAATACAACAGTCATCTGCCCTTTCCACCCCCTCCCCCACCTTTAGTTCTGTTACTGAGAGACATCTACTTTTATCTTTTTTCTGCTTTTAGTTCTAAAGCATCTCTAAATATATTCTTAGACAATTTCTCCTTGACTTCTCCACTTCAGACATTATCTTCTGACTTCTGGCTATGATGGATGAGGCTCTAGCTCTTTACAGCTCTCTTTCATGTTGCGGTTTCTTCGGTATCTGGGGCTCCTTGGTTGTCATTCATACATGAGAATGAAGTACAAAGAAGTATATTTGGGGGCTCTGTGTTTATGGGTGGTCACTGGCAGGATTTGGTTAGAGTTACAATAAGGGCTGGGGTGGGACTGGCCTTCGTGCGATGGGATTCTGAAATGCCAGGGTGCTGGGGCCCCATTAACAACCCTTGCTGCTTCTGTTCTAGAAATGAGATTTCCCTAGCAAAGAACTCTCCTCAACTCTCTTCTCATCTCCTCTGGTCTCTTCCCATCCTCTGTCCTCTCTCTCCCCTCTCTAGCCTCAGGACTGAAAGCCTGGTTGCAGGCCCTTTTGTCAGCTGAGGTGGGGAAGGAACTTAGAGTGTCTGTCACCATTCTGTATATGGATTTTGAATTAATTTCTTACTTTGTGCTTTCATCACCCACCTTGTCTGCTGTCTCCAAGTCACGACCCTCTCCAGAAAGTTCTAAGAGGTCAAGACTCCTTCTCTGTTGTTTGCTTTACTAGCTCATTCACTTTAATTGACCTTTAGCTTTTCAGAAATGGGTTGAAATTCTTCCTTTGCTGAAGGATTCTTCCTATGTTATCCTTATGGAGGATTGGTATCTTTAACAGATGTTTTTGAATGGGTTCTTATAAAGGAGAGAATGTGAATGCATGAGCTTCTCTGTCATCGTAAATCATAAAGTTTTTCCTTAAAAACTTGCTCTTATGCTGTTCAATTTGGATCTTTTTCATTTCTTTTAAAGATAATTATTCTATAGATTTTTGCTCTAGTAAGTTCAAGATGTCCCTGGTTCAGCTGCATAAGATACATTCCTCTTCACTTGTCTCTTCTCTGTAGTCCCGCAGCGCCACCTAAGCAGGTGGTCTGAAAGTCTTTTCCCCAACTTGCAAGTTCTTGCTTATTTTCCTGTGCTTATTTGCACTGCCAACTTGATGCCATCAGCACATTTTCTGGGAGCCTTTGATCATTGCAGCAAACTGGGTTTCTTTCATCAAGTTTGAGGCTTCCTGATGGTGGAGTTACCTTGTCAAACTGGGAGATTCCAAGCATTTGAATGACGATTTCCTAATCAGGCAGGCTTCCGTATTGACAGCACCGCCTCTCCAGTCAGGTCGGAGGCATTCTGTTTACTGTGACATCTCTTCTAGGACTAAGAAGTCTGAGATTTATGGACATATGTGATTAATACAAATAGTGATGGCAGTGGGGTTGGGAACAGGGGCAGTCAGATGACACAAGCCCACTACTGGTAAATATACAGCAATGGCAAATAAGATAGTTACATTATAAATATATTATAGAATTATATGCAGCCATTAAAATCAAGGGATGTCGACTTCCAAATTCATTAATTAAGTCAATTAGTTTTGGAATGGAGTCCTTTGGATTTTTTATGTACAATATCATGTCATCTGCAAATAAGGACAGCTTTACTTCTTCTTTTCCAATTTGGATGCCTTTTATTTCTTCTTCTTGTCTAATTGCAATGGCTAATACTTCCAGTACTATGTCGAACAGGAGAGGTGAGAGTGGGCATCCCTGTCTTGTTCCTGTTCTTAGGGGAAATGGTTCTAGTTTTTGCCCATTGAGTATGATGTTAGCTGTGGGCAATCGGACAACCCTCTTAACAATCCAGGACTGCTGGCTCCCAACTGCTCGCCTGTCTGCTTGAGTGATTGCCCCTAACTGCTTCTGCCTGCCAGCCTGATCATCCCTTAACCACTCCCCTGCCAGCCTGATTGATGCCTAACTGCTCCCCTGCCAGCCTGACTGCTCCTAACTGCCCTCCCCTGCAGGCCTGGTTACCCCTAACTGCCCTCTCCTGCAGGTCTGGTCACCTCTAACCGCCTCCCCAGCAAGCCTGGTCCCTCCCAACTACCCTCCCCTGCTGGCCTGAGCAACCACAACTGCCCTCCCTTGCAGGCCTAGTCCCTCCCAACTACCCTTCCCTGCTGGCCATCTTGTGGCAGCCATCTTGTATCCACATGGGGGCATCCATCTTTGCCCACATGGGGACAGCCATCTTGTGTGTTGGAGTGATGGTCAATTTATATATTACTCTTTTATTAGATAGGATAGAGGCCTGGTGCGTGGGTGGGGACCAGCTAGTTTGCCCTGAATGGTGTCCCTGATCAGGGTGGGGTTTCCTTGGGGCATGGGGGAGCCTGGCGAGGGGCCTGTGGTGGTTTGCAGGCCGGCCATGCCTCCTGGTGACTCAAGTGGAGGCTCTGGTATCTGGGATTTATTTATCTTCTATAATTGAAACTTTGTAGCCTTGAGTGGAGGCCAGGGCAGGCCAGGGTAGGTGGGAAGCTTGGCTTCCTCCATTGCCAGGGCAACCAAAGCCTCTCTCTGGCTCCAGCTCCATGGTTGCTACCATTTTTGTTGGTATTTTTTTATCTTCTATAATTGAGATTTTGTAGCCTTGAGTAGAGGCCAGGGAGGAGCAGAAAGCTTGGATTCCCCATTGCTGGGGGGCAACACAAGCCTCCTTCTCTCTACAGCTCCATGGCTGCCACCATTTTTGTTGGGTTAATTGCATACTCACTCCTGATTGACTGGTGGGTGTGGCTTGTGGTTGTAGCAGAAGTACGGTCAATTTGCATGTTTCTCTCTTATTAGATAGGATCTATTTCTTATAAATGCATGTTTTTATTTTTGTAAGTATTGTCAGAATGGTATAATAAGCGAGCTTTTTTTTCTATTCTGGTTTTTTTAATGTATAATTTTTCAATACAAGCTCACTCGCTCAATAGTAAAAATGTAGAAAAAATATACATATTTTACACCAGAGGTTGCAAAGCCAGATTCTTGCAGAATTCAAAAATGCAACAAAAATGAGTAAAGTAGGCTTGGTGTAAGAAAAATCAACTGCCAGAAATGTAATCAAACTTTCTTTCATTTTTACTTGACCATGGCATAAACACATAACATAATATAAACATATATGATATTGGTGGTTATATATTAAGTTTGAAATAGAAAAACACAGCATTTGAAGAAAATAGAAATATTAAATTATTTTTTTCTTTCATAACTCATTACTTCTTTGCTTTAGAAACAGAAATGTGATGCTTTTTCTTTTGCCCCACATGTCAATGTCTGGTCTTGTATTTCATGTTGCGATGTGCTACATAGAATTCAGCCTTGAATCCTCTAACTGAGAGCAATCTTTTTTCTCTTTTTTTTTTCCTTCCTTTTTTTTTTTTTTGGTTTCATAATGGAAAACAGCTGTTCATGGCTGAACATGGATAGAATCTTTGTGTGGTGGTTTTTATATTTAGGGTAACTACTCCTGAGACATTCGTAGAATTCTGGCATTCTAATGTTGCAAAATTTAGTTTTGGGGACTCAATTGTGGTTCAAAAATTCCATTAATGGTACAATATTAATAAAGGAAGGTAAGTCAAATAACAGGAGTTTATTTTCATAAAATTAGAACCTTTTTGGAATCCTGTTTTCAACCCCATAATGTTGGGAGAGCAGTTTAAGTGATCTCTTTCATTTCTGAAAATTGATTTCAGCACAGGAAAGTGGGCCAGATTACTCTTTGCCAACCAAGTTTCCCGAAGATATAATTTCACTAAGAATGAACAAACTCAATAGCCCCCTTGCATACTTGTGAAGATTCTTGCAGAGAAGTACCCAAATGGTTAGATGGCTTGTGATATTTACCAAAAAGATCAATACATTGATCCAATATTTGTTGGTGGGTTGTGGTAAATAAATTTTGTAGGATGTCAAAAACAAGTTAATAATTTTTTAAAATATATTTCTTTATTGACTTCAGAGAGGAAGGGAGAGGGAGAGAGAGACAGAAACATCATTGATGAGAGAGAATCATTGATTGGCTGCCTCCTGCATGCCCTGTACTGGAGATCGAGCCTGCAACCCAGGCATGTGCCCTTAGCTGGAATCAAACCCGGGACCCTTCAGTCTGCAGGCTGATGCTCTGTCTATTGAGCTAAACCGGCTAGAGCAGTTAATAATTTTTGAAATGTTCTTTCCAGCTGCAAATAAAAAACTTCAACATTATATACCAACTACCTTTAATTTATTAGAATACATGCATGTTATGACTATTAAGTATCTAGTGCATCAAGCATAGCATTGAAATTTCTATACATTCAGTCATGGGAGTGAATCCAATTTACTAGGCCCATGAAATGTCCTACTTTAACTTATTAGTACAAAGCAATGCCTGGTAAATCATTTAGGTTCCATGCAATATTTGCCACTTCGGATTTAAGTTTGAAAACAGGATCAGTGTTAATGCTGACCATCTCAGGAGCTCTGTTTCATAGTCTGGCTTACTAATTTTGACCTGTCTGCTTTAAATTTTTCATGACTACTCAACACACAAAACTAACCCATTTCCTGAAGTTGTGCCTGTGATGGACACCATGCCCAAAAATTCTCCAATCATGTCCAAGTCTTTTTGGAACCATAAATAAATATAGCTGACTGGGTGGTATTATTTTAACTGGGCTCTCATAAGCTTCCCTAGGAAATGCCACAAATGATTGAACTTTTTCATACAACCTGTCCTGTAAGTTCTCAGCCATGTCATCATCTTGCTGAGCAACAGCATTTCTGTGTAGTCTTCCATTTGCAAATACTTGTTTTTGTTCAAGGCGTGAATTTCCTTTGTCCTTAGTAGATATTCTTACAAACCTACCATTCATGAAAGCTTTCAATGCCTGAACAGTATTCTCAACTATTTTACTCCACAATTTCATTTCACAGTTGCATCACTTATTTTATTTGCATTGAAAAATAAAACATGTTAAACCATCAGTCCTTTGTGTTTAGATGAAGTTTCCACATACTGGTAACTGGATTTTTTTTTTTTTATGATACTGACATATTTTATTTGCATGTCAACTCAGAAGAGTATTTTTAATGTCTGCAAAAAAGAAAAAAAAGGGAGGGGAGCCATTTTCAGATTTTCTAAGAAAAAAAGAGCATATTCTCTGGTGCTCTTTTGTACCTTCCCTTTTAAAAAATATGTGTGTATTGATTTCAGAGAAGAAAGGAAAGGGAGAGAGATAGAAACATCAATGACTTCCTCCATGCCTCACACTAGGGATAGAGCCTGCAACCCAGCATGTGCCCTGACTGGGAATTGAACCATGACCTCCTGGTTCATAGGTTAATGCTCAACCACTGAACCATGCTGTCTGGGCTATCCCCCATTTTGATGGAGTTATGGAAAATTTTTAAAAGTTTCTTTCTTCTTAACTCGATTATAAGAAAACCATATCTAAGGTGATGATAAATGACTACTGACCCTCAGTCTCAGTGACATGAAGAGAATGAGGAGTAGTGGGAGTAGGGCACTGTAGAAAACTACTCAGCTCCAGTAGATTTATCCCTTGCAGGAATGTGGCCCAGATGTTGCCAGGTCTTCTAAATTTTTATAAGGTCAAAAACGTATAATATACATATTCAAAAGTGGATCTATTTTAAGTGTATAACTTGATGAATTTTTCACAAATGGAACATGGAGGGATAACTCACAGCTAGATCAGGAAACAGAACAGTATCAGGCCCCACAGGGTACCTTCCCACTTTCTTCCAGTTGAGATCATTTACTTTCTTAAGAAAAAATTCTGGATTCATATGTCTACTCTCAATTTCTAAATTTTGTCAAGTAATTCAAAACATTGAAGAACCCTGTGGCCAAACTAAATACATCTTCTAACCAGAGCCAGCCCAGAGGACTCCAGTTGGGAAGTCTTGTTTTTTATTTATTTATTTTTTTATGTTTGACAGCCCATACCACTCTTCCTCCATCTAGAGGGGTGGATAACCATGTGTGTGCTACATGATCCCAGCCATGATTGAGTGGGGTCTTTCTCTGGGATTTTGGAAGGAAGACTCTTCAGCTTGGTAAGGGTGTGAAAGTGGGAACTTCTGTAGCTCTGGAGCTGGAGCAGGCCCTATTCTACCACGCCAGTTTAGGAAGAGATAAAGCTGGTGCCCAGAGAGAAAACTGAAGCAGATGTACAGAGAGAAAACATATGGCAAGAGAGAGTAAGAGAATGGGAGAAACTGCCTTGGTTCCCCAACAGCTTTCAAGTTTCCCAATTCTTGATTCTATCCCCTCTGCAGCCAGGATATGCTAGGGACTGAGAAACTAATTAGGCATGTAAGCTTCTCTAAGAGTTTAGGAGGGACAATCAGATGGGTAAATCACAGCTGAGATGCAGGTGACAGACAATGGCTGGCAATCAAGTGGGCTGTGGTCATCATGTAACAGCTCTGTCCACATAGAGCCAGCCCTAAGCCTGATTTGGGTAAGTAGGGAGGAAGCCTGGGAGGCAAGCAGAAGCTAGAAGTTCCTTCAGGGGAACTCATAACAGGGTTCTGGTTTAAGAAATGCTTAAGATTGGAAAATTATTCCCAATTTTTCACTCTCTCCCTGTAATGGAATTATACATCCATGTCCTTTGCACTCAGCCTACTAGAATAAGTGGAGCATATATTCTTATCCATTTGACTTTGGGTTTGGCCAGTTGACTTGGTCTGGCTAATGGAATATGGGTGGACTTGATAATGGCCAGGTTTGAGTTGAGGTCTTAAGAGTCACAGGAAAGCCTGGCCGGTATTCTCAGTGATTGAGCATTGACCTATGAACCAGGAGGACACAGTTAGGTTATCAGTCAGGGAACATGCCTGGGTTGTGGGCTTAATATCCAGTGTGGAGTGTGCAGGAGGCAGCCAGTCAATGATTCTCTCTCATCATCGATGTTTCTATCTCTCCCAGTGCCTCTGCCTTCCTCTCTGAAATCAATAAAAATATATATAAAAAAAAAGACTTATAGAAAGTTTCCACTAACATTTTTCTTGTGCTCCTTCCATTGTGTAATGCCCCAGGTAGCTGCTGGGCCCAGAATGAGTGACATGTGAAACTCATCTGTACCTGACCCACAGCCTGACTCAGATCTACTTCACCCAACCCACAGACTGAGAGAGAGAAAGAGATAGGAACATTAATGAGAAAAAGAACTGTTTATAACTAAGGTTTGAGGATTGTTTATTATATAGTATTATCACAGAAATAGTGGACTAATACAGAGGAGAACTGGATTCTAGGTAAAATTAGGGACTAGGAGTCAAGGCAGAAGTTCGGTGCACCAGAGTGGTCCAAACCTGGAGTAGGGAGGGGAGAACTCAGAATCAGAGGCAACATGAGCTGTGATGTGGACTTTTAGAGGTCATTGCAGAGGGCACCAGATCCATGTCTTGATTGGAAGAAGGAAATGAGAGTGGTCTGGGGGAAATGGCTGTCACCTCATTGATCATCTGTCTTGAAGGAAAATCAGGAAGAACATAAGAGCCAAGCAGTTAGAACTGAGCTGGTGACATTGTTCTAAGCCATTGGGTCTGCTCAACTTTATACATCCCTCCCTCGCTAGCTTGATTTGCATGGACTCGGGAGCTATGAACACAGGTTAATGTAGCTCTGAGGATCCTGGGAAAGTAGTAGCAGGAAAAATGTGGCAGGGAAAGATAATACCAGCATTGCAGCACCAGTTGCTTAAAGAAGTGTGTGTATTTGTGTGTGTGTAAGATGGCTCATCTATACTAGTATATAGTTATGACCGGTCAACCACTGCTATGATGCACACTGCCCACTAGGGGCAGACACTCAACACAGAGCTGCCCCTGGTTATCAGTGTACTCCTACAGCCAATCTCCCATGGTCCTGGGGCCAGCCAGCTAGGACCATGGGAGGTTGGCTAGTCCCAATTGGCCCCCGATTGACAGCCAGGCTGAGGGACTTCATCTGTGCATGAATACATACATCATGCCTCTAGCCTTTTATAAACCAGAGAGTTGCTTTCTGTTCTTGCTAACAACTCAACCTGGAGTGTTCATGAAGCTGGGAAACTTTTACATATCCTGATCATATTCACCAGCTGTCTAAGAACTTGTAGCCTCAAATGAAATCTGTGAAACCATAGACCAGTGGGACAATTGAATAAGGAGGGCTTGCATTGCCATAGCAGGGAATGCTGGGTAGGAGCACAGAGGATGTTTCTGATATTTTTTCTTTCTTTTTTTTAAAAAATGTATTGATTTAAGAAAGAAGGGAGAGGGAGAGAGAGATAGGAACATCAATGATGGGAGAATCATTGATCTGCTGCCTCCTGCATGCCCCATTTACTGGGGATTGACCCCACAACCAGGGCATGTGCCATGACTGGGAATCGAACTGTGATCTCCTGGTTCATAGATCAACCACTGAGAACACCAGCCGGGCTGATTTTCTTTCTTGAATTTCCCCCTCCAGGGGTTTCCAAGCCTAGGAAGCTCTTGTCATATCCTAATTGAGGCAGATGAAGATGGGAGTTCTGCAAAAAGGTGTTTCCACTTAATCAAGGCCAGTCATACCCAAGCTCTAGGATTAGGCAGAGATCTGCAGATCTGCACAGTTGCTTGGGCAGCCTGTTTTCTGTCTTCACTACCTTGTTATCTGGCCGTTCTCTGAATTCCTGTAGCTCTTCCAGGACTCAAACAATGAGATTAACAGTTATAATTTTTTGAATGCCTACCATATGCTAGGCTTTCTAGTGAATCTGTTACAAATACTTTTGATAATAACAACAAGAGGGATGACTAATATTTATTAAGCATTTACTATGGGCTAGGCATGGTGCCAAGCCCTGTACACGTATCAATTCATTGAGAATCTTCACAATGAGGCAACGTGGGCCTCATTTTTATTCTTACACACGAGTAATAAATGTGGTGGAGTCAGAATTTGGATCTAGATTGGTCTGACTCTGATGCCTCAGATTCACAATGCTGTCTTGCTTGGTCTTACGCTCTGGCCATACCAAAGTACTCTTCTATTATCAAGATGGTTTGGGGCAGATATGAAGGGCTGGGACGTGGATCTGGAATGTGGTAGCCATCCCAATGTTGGACTCAGAGAGCAGTTCACAATAGACTCGGGACAAGGTGCAACAGAAAGCATGGTGAGGCCCCAAAAGTTGAGTGGAGCAGAGAGATGGACAATCCAGGTGCCATCAGATGTCCTGGCAGACAGTTGGGTTGTGCAGAAAGCCTCTCAACAGGGAACAGAGTTTGGGTGCTGGGCAAGGATGCAGGGGCAGGATGTCTGGCTCTGGAGGAAATGGCACCAGCCAGGGCACAGCCTGGAGTTCAGGCTCTGCCTCTGCGAACTTTTAGGCAAGTTACTTACATCCCCCGAACTTCAGTTTTCTCATGCGTAAATGGGAATCATAATATTACTTGGAATGGAGCTAAGTGGCCTCAGTCCTATACAGAGGAAGGTGGCCAAACCGGAAGCAGGTCCTGCTCGTTTCACGCATGGGTTGTGGAATCCTGGCCCTTTACAGCTGGATGGCTCTTGCTCAGGGGTCTGAACCCCAATTTAATGCTCTTTCAATGATACGGTGCTGCTGGTAAGTAAACAAACTCCTGACAAACTATGGACAACCGTGTGAATGGCACATGCCCCTAGTGATACTTAAACATCTCTGCAAATTCTTTGACACTCCTTCCATAAAAGCATCAGATTTCTCTTTCCTCGAACATGAGTCAACCTCAGTGACCAGCTTCTAAGAAAGAGAGTGTGGTAAAATGATGGTGTCTTTTTTTTTTTTTTAGGCTGGGCTAGAAAAGGTGACACAGCTTTCCCCTGGCTCTGTCTCTTGGGACACTCACCTGGAACCTGTTGCCATGTTAGGAGGAAGCTCAGGCTACATGGAGAGGCCACATGAAGTGTCAGTCACCAGACAATGAGGGAGCTAGACTTCAGATGAGCTGGTTTAGTGTTGGAGCCATCCCAGCTGACACCAAGTGGAGCATGCCTGAACTTTTCCCCCAAAGCCCTGCCCAGTTCCTGATGGATGAACAAAATAAGTGTTGCTGTTAAAGCCATTATATTGTGAGGGTGCTTGTTGTGCAGCAATAAATAAATAAAACATGCACATACACAGCCGAGCACAGCAGAGAAGCAGTCGGACACAGTGTTTAAGAGCTTGAATTGTGAAGTTAGCCCAGTGACTCTCAAACTGTAGCTGTCTTATTTGTTTGCTGGGGAAGTCTCATAACATCTTGAGACTGTTTTGCCCTCTGCAAAGGATGATAATAACAATATTAATCTTATGGGTTGTTTGTTGCATGAAGTTTCTAGGGCTGCTATAACAAAATACTGTAGGCTTAAAAAAACAACATTTCTCCCAGTTCTGCAGGCTAGAAGTCCAAAATCACGGTGTTATTAAGGTGTTTGGTTTTTCCTGAGGCATCTCTTCTTGGAAGATGGCTGCCTTCTTGCTGTGCTCTCAGATAGTCTGCTCCATGGGCACATCTGCCTGTGTCTACAGACCTTCATCTTTTAAGGACTCCAGTCAGATTGGATCAGGGCCCACCCTGAAGACCTTATTTTCACTGAAGTGCCTCTTTAAAAACCCTGTCTCCAAATACTGTCACACTCTGATGTCCTGGAGGTTAGGGCATTAATGTGACTTTTAGAAGGTAGGGACATGAGGGCCGGGGACACAACTCAGCCCAGAACAGTTTTCATGAGGATCAAATGCAGTAAAACAAATATAAAGAATAGGTTAGCGCCTCACTGGCATGGCTCAGTGGTTGAGTGTCGACCTATGTACCAAGAGGCCACGATTCAATTCCCTGTTGAGGCACAGACCTAAGTTTCAGGCTTGATCCCCAGTGGCGGGGGCATGCAGAAGGCAGTTGTTCAATGATTCTATCACATCACTGATTTTCTATCTCTCTCTCCCTCTCCCTTCCTCTCTGAAATCAATAATATATATATATATATTTAAAAAAGAATAGTTTACTGGTGCACATATGGAATGTGCTTAATAAATAATGGCTATGACTGTTACATGTATGACATCAACATGATTATACCTGACACGTGCGGAAGGAAGAACACCACTGTGTGTGCCCCAGGCGAAATTGTATGTTTCTGTCACTTGGATGATAAGAGAAGGCAGCTCCCTACTAATCACAGTTTGTCCCCCAGGCCTCCAGCCTGGCCTCTTCCCCCGCCTCCCCCCCGCTCCCACCCTTCCCTCCCCCTCCATTTCCCCCCACCCCCCTCACCCCGCCACTTAGTGATGGCAGCCAGAGAGCTGCTGAGCAGGCTCCTCTGAAGGGAGGAACCAGCAGCATTTCCTGACCCTCTGGAGACAGCTGCTTTCTTTGGCAACCCTTGAGAGGGCTCTGCTTGGGCCTGGGAGAGGATCCCAGGGTGATCCCCAGGAAGGAAAGGCTGGCTGCGTTACAACCAGAAGTCACTGTCCATCTGAAATGGCCTGGTGTTCCAGAGCTGACCCCTGGAGGCATTCCCGCTGCAGGCAGTGTGGAACAAGGTATTTTAGAAAGTCCCGATGCAGAGATCCTTCTGCCAAGCCCTTTGTTTTCCCAATGTTGCCGCAGTGTCTGGAGCTGAATGTTAAAAATGGCATTTTCCTGGAAAGGACTTTTTGGTCTTTTTTGGAAATGTGTCATGTAAAACAAGATCACCAGTGGGCTGGGGAGCCTGGTCTCCCAGGAGCGAGCTTGGGAAATGGGGGCGGGGGCTGGGGGAGACAGGGTGGGGAAGGAAACAAAAACAGAGTGGAGGGAAAGCAGGACATGACAAAGGGGCCAACATTCCTGGGCTAGAAATAGGCTCAGAGCTCAGGACTCGTTCCAGCGGGTCAGGCGTTATGTGGAGAGGGAACGGAGGGAAGGGAGCCCCGACTCTGATGGCGGGGCTGTGGGAATGTCCCCCGAGAGCCTGTTGGCAGCGGTGCTCACAGCCTCCATTCATCACAGAAGCGAACCTGGGCCTGCCATTTCCCTCCCTCCTTGGTCTTGCCTAGGTGGGAGGGCGAGAGAGATATAGCTGACGCGGACCAGGGCATTCTGAGGGTAGGGGCCAGGCTCCTCCATTAGATTTGATTTACTTCCCGAGGAGAGGGACTGCAGCATTCATTCTAGCAGTTCTGACTTGGTCCATTCGGGCTGCTAGAACAAAGAAGCATAGATGGGGTGGTTATAAACAACAAAATTTATTCCTTACAGCCCTGCAGGCTGGAGAGTCCAGGATCAAGGCCCCGGGCCGATTCAGCGTCTGGTTCATAGATGGCTGCCTTCTCTTGGTGCCTCACATGATGGAGGGGGTGAGGGAGCTCTCCTCCAATGGGATAAAGGCACTGATCTCATCCACAAGGGCTTCATTCTCCTGACCTAAAGACCTCCCAAAGACCCCACCTCCTAACCCCATCACATTGGGGGTTAAGATTTTAGCATGAAATTGGAGGGGTGGGGACACAAGCTTGCAGTCCATAACAGGCTCTGTGAGGGTAGGACTGTGTTTTCCTGTCCTACCAAGTACAGGATTCCCAAGTACAGGAGTCTTATTCTTCCTAGACCTAACGTCTCTCTATAGCTAGGGAGCTCATCCCCTTTCCTGTATGTGGCCTACAACCCCGAATGTAGGAGAAGTTTTGGTTTATGGACCTGGGTGACAGGGTGATCTACTCACGGTCATGGTTTTCTACCCTTGTAGGCAGCACAGGCGAGATGTGCTGACTGGAAGGCCCTTCCATGGCAGGCCATCCACCATCTCCCTCCAGGCCCTTCGCCAGGGCTTTAACTGTGGCCAAGTGGAATTTCTGTGGCAGAAACTCTTGGAAGCTCTTTGCAGAGCTGGCTTCCTTTCTCTGGACTTTTATGTTACTACTCTTCTGTCCATTCTGCACTCCACCCTGCCTCTCAGCGCCGCCTCAAGTCTCCTGGGTTCTTGTTGACACTGGCCATGAGAATGGAGTAAGGACAAAGAGAAGAGGAATGAACATGTCAGAATCACTAAATTTTTGAATTGAGGGGAACTCTAGAGGCAATCTATCCATTTTCTTGGCTAAATCATTCATTCACTCAGTAGACACCTATTGATGACTGTTCTGTATCAGGCTCTGCTCTAAGTATTTGGTCAATAGGAATGAACAAAACAGACATGGTTCCTGCCCTCATGGAGCTAAGAGTCAGATACCTACATATGCCAGCAACAGCGTCATCGAGGGTCATACAGATTCTGCAAAGCCTCCATGATTATGAAACTCTTTTTTTTTTAAAATACATTTTGTTGATTTTTTTTACAGAGAAGAAGAGAGAGGGATAGAGAGTTAGAAACATCGATTAGCTGCCTTCTGCACGCCCCCTACTGGGGATGTGCCCACAACAAGATACACACCCTTGACTGGAATGGAACCTGGGACCCTTCAGTCCGCAGGCCAACGCTCTATCCACTGAGCCAAATCGGTTTCGGCTATGAAGCTCTTTTACCCAAGGCAGTCCATTTCAATTTTGGACTCATTTGTCTGAGTCTGCTTTCAGATAAAATCTCTTACAATGATGGTGGATTTATTAATTTCCTTCTTTCCTTTTCTTTCTGTTTTGTTGTTAGGTATATTTAAATTTGGCATTATTGTCTTTTCCTGCAGAATTCTTCTTTTTATTGTTTTGTAATCATATCCTTTTTTTCCCTAAGTTTAATATTGCTTTATCATTTTTTCTTTTGGATAATGCTTGGTGTATTTTTCCTAACCTCATTACTTTCAATCTTCCTGTGTTATAGCTAGTGGACAATTAAAACATGGATCTACTAGAAAAAAAACAAAAAGTTAGATTTCTTGTTTGATCTTAGCATTTATATCTTTTAACAGGTTGTTTTAATCCTTTCATTTATATTTACTATTGAAAGCCAGTTATTATTGGTATATATTGATATCTTAATGTTTTTGTTTTAATTTCTTGTATTCTTTACTTCTCTTCTGCCCTCTATTATATTGACTGAGTTTTCTTTATTTCATCCTTTTCTCTTTTACTGTTTTAAAAGTCACCACATTCAAATTCTCTTCTTTTAGTAGTTATCCTGAAATTGGATAACTGTGCAATTTAGGATTGCATTTGGCTTCAATAATAGAAAATGAAGTAAATATCAAGGGTTTGTTTTGTAATGAGAAGGCCAGAGTTAAGTGTCCAGAGCTAGTGCACCTCTTTAAGGGTGTTATCAAGCACCCAGCTTCTTTTCATCATCTGTTTCTCCCATCCTTAGTATGTGACTTTGTCTTCCTTTCATGGTCCCAAGGTACCTGCTAAGTAACGTGTCTTCATTCTAGATAGAAAAGAGGAAAGGGGAAGGTGTTCTTCCTAGAAGCCTACTGGTTTATTGAGTTTATATTTCATTGGCCAGAGCTACAGCACATTACGTTGCTACCCTAGCTGCAAGGGCTTCTGGAAAGGTTAGTATTTTAACCTCCTGTCCATGAAGATTTCAGACTCATCAGTCCCCATAATTGCATGAGCCAGCTCCTTAAAATCTCTCTCTCCCCCGCCCCCCCCCTCTCTCTTACTCTCCATATGTATATATATCCTATTGTTTCTGTTTCTCTGGAGAACCCTGAGTAATACACCAGGTAAGGGGTCTAAATTTTGCAAGCACACATATGTTTGGTGATGACTTGAAGTTTTGTTTCCCCGACGTAGTTTCCTTACCTGAAACCCGTGTCATAGTGGTTTCCCTGGGCCTGAGTGGAACTTACATTGAAGCAACTGTCCTCTCACGATCTTCACTTAATGTTTTTTGAGTCTTCATTACAGGGCCTCACAACTCTACTTTTGCTTTTTTAGGGGCATTAAAAGCCCAGCTCTACACATTTGGGCCTATATTTGGGTCATTATCTCCTAGGGCCATCAAGGCATAAGCTAAAGCTTACCACCCTGACTGACTATGAGTTCCCTCCCCCTTTTTTTTTTCTTTTCTGGCATCTAGAGATTTTTCTTCATTTTTACGAGCTTAGATATATTTGTAAAACAATTTTATTTTGGTATACTTTACCAGTGTTTTTATGGGTTTCTGGAGGGCTTAGGAATCACATTAGTTCATTCTGTAATGTTGTTGGAACTTGAAAACCCAATAGCCTTTAAATTTGCTGAAGACAGCTCTAAGCCCTCTTCATCCAGTTGTCCCTTACATAATAAAGTGTGTTTCCTGGTTGTACTCCTCTTATGCTATTCCAGTTTATTCATGCCTTTTTAGGACCTCAGACAGAGTTGGGTTTCTCAAGTGTGGCCAGATCAAAAGGTCAGAAGCCAGTGTCCCTCCACGCTCTGGACACGACCCTCCTTTCCATGGGATCTAAGGTCCCAGGAACTCTTTGGGCTCAAACACTGCCGTGTTGTCAAAGAATGAGCTTAAAAAAATCTGTAAGGGGTGAAAAAAGAGTAAGAACAGCCATGAGAGGCTGGGAGGGTGTCAAAGAGTAAAACAGAATTTGAGGGAGTTAAAACAAATGAGGTGTGGCCCTGCTTGTATAGCCCTGCAGAGACATTCCACAGCCCTGTCTCAGGATCAATGATGTAATGGCAGAAAACTTCAGGAGACAGCCTCAGTATTTTCTTAATTTATTTAGGTTATTATTTGCCCTTAGTCTACTTCCCCCCTCCCTCCCCTCCAAGTCCTACATTTTTTATTTTTCCCTTCAGGCTGTTGTGTGAGCACCTTAAATCTCTGATTAGGAACCTTGCTGAGCTCTGTTTGGTGTGCTTTGTTCTGATAAGCTTGGGTTTTATAACTCCCAGGTCTTTTGTAGAAAGGCTGGGGAGCAGGGACCTGTAGTCAGACAGAGAGAGATAGTTGCTATGGGATATTCATTTAGTGTAGATCAGGAATTGCACTAGTTATAACCTCAAAGGGGGATGGAGTGGGGAGAAGAGTGGGGGGTGGGGTAGGGGAGCCTGATCAGGTAGAAAGAGATCTTCTATGTGATTTTTCCAAACTCCTTAACCTCTCCGGGTCTCCATTTCTTTATCTCTAAATAGAAAGCGTTGACTTTGACTCCCCTGCTTCAGCTGATCTGATTCCTCTGGTAGAGAAAAGTCAGTGAGGCAGGGCCATGCTGCTGAAAAGAGCAAGTTCTGCATATCTCTCTTAGCATGTAGCTCCGTGTTTCAGAAGGGCAGTTTTTAATTCTTGAAGTAATAATTATAGCAATCTTTTATATGGTGCTCACAATGGGCCTGACACCAATCCAAACACTTGATAAGCACCTCTCATTTAATCCTCACAGCCCTCCCATGAGCTAGGTATAGTTATTATCTTCATCTTCAGGTAAGAAAACAGACTCAGAAAAGTTAAATGACTTGCCCAAGGTCATACAACTAGATCCTACCAGAGTGGGGATCCCAACACTACCCACCTGACTCCAGCCTTAGTGCTGTAGCCCATACACTTAGGAGCTAAGATGCAGGGAGTTTGGGGAGTTAGAAAAAGCCATGAAGACATTTTTAAAACTCGTGAAAAAAGGAAGAATGAAGGGGAGAGAGCATGTAATTGGGTGTTTAATTTAGTCTTGATGGAAAGGCTTCTGAGATCTGGGTATGAGAAGATATTACCTAGATCAAGCATGTCAAACTCAAAGGCTAATATGGGCCAAATAAATGAGGCATGCGGCCCACGGGCTGTGAGTTTGACATGCTTGAACTAAATGAAATAGGAGGGAGGAGACTGGCAGGCAGAAGGATCAGAATATGTGGAGGGAACACAATGCTGTCAGAAAGTGGAAGGGGTCTGGGTGCCTGAGTTCAGGGAGTGAGGGAAAATTGGGCAAAATATGTTGAGAGGGGATGGGCCGGGCCCAGCCCATGCAGAGCTCTCTCTTGTCTCTTTCTGTCTCAGGGTTTCTCAACCTCAGTCCTATTGGCATTTAGGGCCGAATAATTCTTTATGGTGGGACCTGTCCTGTGTTTTGTAGGATGTTTAGTAGCATCCCTGACTCTCTCCCTTCTAGATGCCAATAGAACCAACACGCCCCAAAAGTTTTGATAATAAAGAATGTCTCCAGACATTCTCAAATGTTGGAGGTAGGGGTGAAAATTGCCCCTGGTTGAGAGCCACTGAGCTAGTAGATATTTCACTCATTGGTGTCTGGGCTTCCTCAGTGTCTCCAAGATGACCCTGAGTCATGTGGTCACTTTCTAGACACAAACATTGACTTGGATCTCCTTTGGTCCAGTCATAGCCAGGTCTGACCAGGTAGGTCCAGCCTTCTGGAGACCTTCCTCGGAAATTGTCATGTTTAAAGAGATAGCATCATTAGAGTGGACAACACTGAAATTAGTGCACTGAACTAGAAAACGAAGTTTGAAGAATTGCATCAGGTTCAGAGTAAAAACAAAGGGGTTCTTCACAACCAGGGCCTCTAAAGTTTCAGTACAACACGATACTTTCCCAACATGCCTAGTTCTCTTTCTCCCAAAACCCATGTAACTGCACAGAGCTTAACAAAGCAGCCTTTTACAAAGAAAATTACCTTAAATCAAAAAGAATAGAAACAAGATTCTTGGCATTAATGGTAATAATAACCAGATTCCTGTGAAGGGCTAAAATATTGCTACTTTAGTCATTGATTGTTGTGGGAATTTGTACTTTACAAATTCAACATCAAGCCCTTCTGGAACTTTCTGTGAAGTGTTTTCTCCTGTTGCCAATTAACCCAGGGAAAAGGAGAAAGAGTTGTTTTGTCTAACTTGTTTCTTCTACCACTGGGAAAGTGAAGTTCTAGGCGGTCTGCTTTTTCTCTTTGTCTTCTTCTTTTTCTTCCTTTTTAAAAATGGTTTGGAGATATTGCAAATACTACAGTTGAGTCCATTGAGGTACCCCTAGCAGCATGAGCCTTATCCAGGATTTATCCTGAGTCCTTTGCCTTTGTGTTGTGGGAATTTCTTCATTTCCCTTGCTCTCAGTCTGCAGGACTTGACACAATTGAATTCAAAAACAATAATGCCAGAAAGATTACCAACAAAAAAATCTGAGATAGCTTTTTTCACCTTTCCTTGTCTGTTTTCCTAAATTTTTGAACTTCTGACCTGCAACTTTTAGAGAGCCCAAGCCCTGGCCTAGAGGCCACCTCCTCAAAGGAGACGCAGCTCAGAAAAGCATCTTGTTTCTTAGCTTGGAGGTCATTCGGGCCAGGTCATGGCCCCTGGACGAAAAGGCAGAGTTTTCTCTCCATGTCATAACTAATTTAAAATTATCCACCTCTTCAGCTAAGATATTATCTCTGTTTCACAGTTGAGAAAGTAGCACAGAGTGGTCAACTCAAAATTAGAGTTGGACTTAAGGCAAAAAGCCCGGAATGTCAACAAGAATTGCAATTAAGAGTGGACATTTGTGTATTTAATATTAAGTCAGCCGATGTTAGGTACTCTGTATACATTATTTCATATAATTATCACATCACCTCCATAATATAAGTACTGTTATTATACTTCTTTTACATATCAGAAAACATGGCTTAGAAAAATGGAATTATTTGCTACAAGTTATATAACTTCAAAATGGTAGAGCAAGGGCATTTAGTGTTCTTTGTACCCTCTACCCTTTGCTGCCACTCTTCATTCCTTTGGAGAATTTATGAAAAAATTTAGAGGGTGTTGTGAGTATTCCCAGAGAACTCTGCCTTTGGGACATGGAAGCCTTGAAAAGGCCACATTTCAAGTATTTTTGAAAAAGTTTATCTCATTTATGGTTCTTAGGCTGTGCTGGGCAGAGCACTTCCTCTGCCTCTTACTTAAAACAAAATATATTGATATTCAGGAAAGATTTACAGTTATAAACTGCAGTTTCAATGATCAAATTAGCAACATGTTTATGGCTACTATTTATAAAGATAATATGAATCTTTGTGCCTCGGTATCATGATACACTAAGGTGATTTCCCTGGGCATTAGTTTTCTTACTTGTAAATGAGAAGTTTGGGCAATTTTGAACTCTATAATCTTTTTTTGACTTTATGGATGGTGTGCCTACACACATACCTAGAAGCTCACTTAAAGACCTGGAATCCCTAATGTGAGGTGCTAGTCATGTCCCATTGACTCCTACATGGTAGAATTATGGTTGCCGGTAGACAATCAACATGCAACTGGAGCCCTTGGCCAGGAGGATGCTGTTTGTGTACTCACTATTAAGTCCCCAACCTTCACTGTCCTAGGATCTGTAAACAGCAAAGGGTAGAAGCCAAACCAGCTGGTTTGCTCTAGGAAGCTCCTGCCTTCCCTGGGCAGAGCATTTGAGACAGTCTTCCTACTCTGCAGGCAGAAGATAGAATTAAATAGTCTCTGTTCCATGGACCAGAGGTGAAGAGAGCTGCAGGAAGACCTCCTAGTGGAGTTACCATCCCAGGGCATGAATTTCCCTGGGATAAGCTTGGAGAAGGCCCGAGGGAGGAGGCACATGAAACTCAGAGTGAGTGGAAACTATTAGGATGATTTATCCTGGTTAATTCTGGGGCCTTAAGAAATGCGTTGTACTGGAAAGGCGCCTCCTCACAAAAGCTGTCAGAACTGATCACACATGTAGGTCAAGGACAATCCCGGGGAGGAAGGACAGGCTTAGCATGTTCATAGTACCAGAGAAAACTTGCTACAGACTAGGATGTTCCAACGGTGTCGTGAGAAGCCAAATCAGTCATTGTCCAAATAATACTGACACAGAAGAGGTAAGAAGGAAAGACAGAATTAATATTAATATGGTTCAAAATCATGGCATCCCAATGGGAGGCAGACTTGATAGACTTATAAACATGGAAAGGTACTTATTGGGTGGTATAAAGGAGGCGTTAGTTAGCAAACTACAACCCATGGACCAAATATGGCCTGTTGACCTTTGTAAATATAGTTTATTGGAACTTACATCCACTCATTTATGTATTGACTATGGCTGCTTTTGTGTTACAACAGCAGAGCTGAGTAGTTGCGATAGAGGTCGTGTGGTATTCAAAGCCTGATATATTTACTCTCTGGTTCTTTATAGGAAAAGTTTGCTGACTTTTGATATAGAGGAAAGAACACGTTGTTCTAAGTCCTAGATCCACAACTTTGAATCCACACTTGACCTTTCAAAGTCTTCTCATCTGTGAAATGGGGGGGGAGGAGGGGGAGGGCGCTATATTACCAGTGTCAATGAAACACTTAACTCACTAATTATGACAATTTACAATAGTAAATAACATAAGAAATGCGAAAATGCATGTTAAACTAAAAAAATGACACGAACACTAAATTATATTAGGGTTGTTTTTGAAATATTTGGCAAAAAAGAGAAGGCAAAGAAAATTTTTTTTTCTCCAAGTATAAGTAAAGAAGACATAAATAATAAATGATTGCCAAAGGGCACATGAGCCTTTTTACTTGTGTCAGTTACTGTACATAGTTTGGAGGCAATTTAAGCTGGCAATTAAAATTAAAGAGAAAGAAATAAAATCCACTGCAACCTTGAGGATGGATTGAAAAATTAGTTAGGCATGAGCTACAACAGGGAATCGTGGCCATTGGACGGATGTCAGCTCACCTGGGAGTTGCGGAATGGGGCTGGGGAAAGGAGGAATGGGAAGACGAACCCAGGGCCTACTGCATGGGCTCGATTTATAATAACAACTATGCATTGTTTACCTGAAATGCAAATCTAGCTGGGCATCCTGTATTTTTTTATTTGCTAAATCCGGCCATTGTTCCCACCGTGTGTGGTTCCACAGGGGCAGGCAATCACGGGGCTCCCCCACCCTCCCATCCCAAAGCTTGTCTTAGATTCTAGTTCCCCAAACTCAGAATCTTAAACAAAAATAAATAAGCAGGGAAGAGCCGAACACCTGATGGCAATGTTCTAGAAAGACCTCCGAGCTGCCCTGTTTTGTCCTTCCCTAGGCTGGGAGGTCAGCTCTCCTCTCAGTTCTGCAAATGATGCCTTTCCTTTCCAATTTATCCCCGATTCTGAAACCAGTTTCGGCTGTTTGTTGTCAAAGGACCTTAACCCTGTCTATAGGTCTACATCAGCACACCCCAAACAGTATCCAACAAAATGCTGGGGGGCTGGGCGTTGCTAAAGGTGTGGACCCAGTGGGATTAATGAGGGAAAGCTTTTGCAAGGAGGATCTGGACCCAGGCAGAACGGAGCATGGAAGAGAGCATTCTGGATCCAGTATCCGGTGAGTGTTTACATGTGCGATACCATAAAGTCACAGGGAGCGCCTCAGGGCCCTTGAGTAGGGGAGGCATGTGATACAAGTGACATTTGCTTTAAAAAATCATGCCTAAAGCTGGCTTGTAAGTGTTTTGGCGCGGGAAACGTCCGCAGGATAGCTGGCTGTTCTCAGGGTCCGCAGGGTCTAGCTGGGAAGAGCACATCAGCTCAGAGGAGACTTTGGGATTTTGGAGGCTTTCTGGTCACGGGGAACATCCCAACGGGGTCCAATGGGTCAGGAAAGTGGTAACTTGGCCTCTGGTGCCTGCCACCACCAGGGGCTTCCCAGGCCCCGTGGGCGCAGGGCAGGCAGAGGGGGGCGCAGAGGGAAGGAGCACTGTGCAGGCCAGGCCGGCTCTTCCAGTTGGCTCCGAGTCCCCAGCCACTCCGGGGGAGGGATGTGGTGAGAGTGGAGCCCATCCAGCAGAAAGTGACAGGGATGATTAAAGGGATGGAAAATCAGGCCCATGAAGAAAGGTTAAAGGGATTGCCGCTATTTAGCCTGGAGAAGAGAGACAGCGACGTAATAGCTCCCTGCAAGTCCCTGCACGGTTATTAATAGACGCGTGCTAGGCAGCTGCCCTGCACGGCCAGGGAAGGCAGCCCACCCCCCCCTTTCCCCAGGCCGCGGGCACCTCTGCCAGGAGAGGGAGCAGCAGGCCCCCCAGGGAGGCAGAGGCATAATTATAAAGGCTCTTTTGTGGTCTCTCCCAAGTGCCCTCTCCCCTCCCCTTTGTTTTTGGCATCTGTCATTATGTGGTGCAAACCGCAGCCAGGCCTCTTGACGGCACCTATATCTGCTTTCCTGCTGACTGGGAAGGTAATGTGGCTATAAAATTGACGACTTAGATAAATACCCATACAAAAGGCAGACTGTGCTGAGCTCTGTGCAGCTTTCTGATGGGTTTCCCCATCTGACCCGACCCGGATAAATCGTCCCATCACCCCCACCCCCCCACCCCAGCCTAGACTACTCAGTCCCAGCTCCTCTGACCCACTCCCCAGGAGTTCATATTTGCTTGGCCTCCCTGTCGAATTTGTTCCTTTGGCAACTAGAGAAGTCTTCTATTTCTTCCTAGGTCAACTATGTTTAATTTTACTTTTCTTTCTTTTTTTTTTTTTTTTTTAAATGTGGAACTCTTCTCAGCAGATCAGCCTCTTGTGCTCTTGGCTAGGCCCCCACAGTCTCTCCCAGAGGAGGCCAAGGGAGTCTATGACCTGGGGCTCGTCAGATCCCTGCTGGCGTGGCCCAGGGTCTGGGCGTGTGGTGACTATCTTCCTGGTGGACATGTAAGGGATATGGCCACAGAAGGAAGTTACAGCCCTTCTCACCAGCAAAGGGAAAGGCACAGACATTCTTGCTGGTGCAAAGAGGCGTGCCCATCTCTGAGCTCGATTCCGCTGGAAAAATCAGAACGATTCCTATTATTTTTGGTTCTCAGACCTTGAATGTGTCAGGCTTCAGGTTCACTTCCTGCATCTTCTCGTCACCTGGATCTGCAAGTAATTTAACCTTGTTTTTATAGAGCGCAGAGACGTTCCGCTTGTTTACACTGGAGACAAATTTTCCTCAATTGTCGCAACCCTATTAATGAGCTAATGGCGCTCTTCCTCATTTAAAGGTAATTTCGGTTGGTACCGTGACAGGGTGAAGGAAAATGAATGTCTGTTCTGTCCTGCTGTATGAAGGGCAGGCTGTGAGGGCCACATCCACCGCTCAGGACAGGGCCTTCTCGTTTTTCTCACCTGTTCTGGACCTGGGACAGGCAGCTGAGGGAGGCTGTGCCAGAGCCCTGTGCAGAGATTGAGTAAACACAGACACATCTTGACTAGGGACACTCCAGAGCCTGTATTTGCTGGGGAATGGATGCCACGGCTAGGCCAGGGTAGATGTCCTTTGTTTTCAGAATGGATTTGAGGGGTTTGGGGTGGGAGAAATGGGTGAAGGGCCTCAAAAGGTACCAATTCCCAGTGTTAAAGAACTCATGGGGATAGAATATACAGCATGTTGACTACAGTTAATTAGACTAAATTGCATATTTGGAAGTTGCTCTGAGAGCAAATCATAGAAGTTCTCATCACAAGAAAAACAATTTGTAAGAATGTGTGGCAACGGATGCTAACTATTTATTATGGTGATCATTTCCCAACGTGTACAAATATGGAATCATTATGTTGTACACCTGAAACTAATATAATGTTATATGTCAATTACACTTCAATTACAAACATAAAATAAAATTTAAATAATGGATTTTATTTGCTTTCAAGATTATGAACAGCTAATAAACCAGGACCTGCATGTAAACTGTTTAGTCAAGGTCATATCAGATGATAGTCAGGATATGTTGTGGGAACCAATGACTTAAAGGGGAAGGAAGTACACACTGGAGAGACACCAAGGTGTGGGTGTCTTCGGTTCATCAGGGCCCCAATGCCTCATTTATAAAACAGGGTGATTGGATCAAACAACTTCTAAGGCCCCTTTTCTCTTCCCTGTGCTGTGATACAAAGAAATCTGGAGACTTTGTTGTTATTTGCTTCCAAATCCTCCCACCATGTATTCCAATAAGTCTAGAAGATGACATTGTGAGGATGGGACCTCTCTTGCATTGTCTTTCTGTGTGCTCAGGACAATCAATGTATTCTATATTTTTTTAAAATTAAATTCTTTATTGTTGAAAGTATTACATCTATCTCCTTTTACCCCATTGACCTCTCCCTGCCCATTCACATTCCTCAGCACAGGCCCTCACCCCCCTACTGTCTGTGTCAATTGGTTATGCTTAAATGTGTATTCTGCATTAATAATGCCAGTTAGAACTAGATACCACCATATGTTCTACAGGAAAATGTGTATTATGCAGTGATTATAAAAATAATTTAGAAAATCTTTGTAATTACTTGGGTATCTCCAAAAGCAAATGGGCACTAGATAGCAATAAGAGAAAATAAGAACAGATTTTTTAGGTATTTAAAACTATACAAGCACTTCCGTGCATTTCTTCCTTTTCTCTTTACCAGGGACTTACAAACTTATGGAAAGAACCAGCTAGTAAATATTTTAGTCTGTGCACTATAATGTCTCTGTTGCAACTATTCAGCTTTGCTGTTGTAGCAGAAAAGCAACCATAGACAATTTGCAGGTAAACATTTATGGCTAATTTCCATCAGAAATTTATTTATGCATCTGAAATTCAAATTTCCCGTAATTTTCACATGTCACAAAATATTCTTCTTTTGATTTTTTTCAACTATTTAAAATGCAAAAACCATTCTTTGCTCACAGGACTTCATAAAATCAGGCAGTGAGCCAGGTTTGACCCATGAACCATCATTTGCTGACCTTGGTTCTTTACCACAACTCTTTAAGGGAGGAACTATTTTACAGATGAACAAATCGAGGCTATCAAGGTTAACTCACTTGTCCAGATTTATCTTTTAGAAGTTGTAGAGCTGGAATATAGTCCAAAAGGCCAGATCTAAGAGCTTGAACTTTTAACACCTACACTTCAAAGACTGCTAGCTAAACTGGTGAAATGTGGGGGGACCTTGCTTTTTCTGACTGTGGTTTAACATACTTACAAAATCATCTTTTTGATATTTTTTTTCATGGTGGTTGAGATGAAAGACATTAGAATAAAACTTATCTCTCACAAGGCTAGGAGATACCTGGCTGGCTAAGAGTCACATGGGACAATAGCTCAAAAGGGGACTGAGCAAGAGGGACAGGGCGTTGGAGGAAACAAAGACTCAGTTCTGTGAGTATCAGGACCCAGGGAGAAGCCTGCCACCCTCGTCCAGGAAGTTTTGCCTGGTGGTCAGCTCAGCTCCTTCTTGACATGGAGAGAGATGAGGTGGAGGGAGGAAAAGAGAGGCTGTCACATCTCCACTGCCTCCCATTCCTGTTCTGAAAGATGATGTATCTGCAAAGTTCTCAAATGCTTCTTAGACAGACCTTGTCCCCAGAACTAACTGGTCACCTATCCAGGGAGGCCTGTGTCTTCTCTTCCTGTCTTCTTCACACCTGGTGTGGTCTAGGCACACAAAGATGCCGGGTGAGTGAGGACTTCCAAGTCCAGAAAAGAGTGCTTGCATCTGATAGTACTGTATTTGGGGATGCTCACTGTCAGCAGACCTGGGTATTAAGGACCTCTGAGGGTAGAAGGTCAGTTGGAAGAGAGTCTGGTGACTTTACCCACATAATAAGCATTTGCTGAATACCTAATGTGTGTTGAATCCAAAGCAAGGAGACTCCACATATATTATTTCCTTTGATTCCCACAACTGACTCTTGAAAGAGGCACTATGGTCCCATTAGACAGATGAAGAAACTGAAGCTCATAAGTCCTTATAATTTTCCTGAAGAGATGCAGCAGATAGCTGCAGTCAGTCTAGTCTGCTCTCCGAGGCTCATCACAGGCCCCTACTTTGGGCTGTACAGAGCAATAGGCTGGAGTTCTCACTGTGACTCTTGCTAGTTATGTGGCTTGAACAAGTCACTTGACCTCTCCAAATTTCAGTTCCTTCATCTGGTTAAGGGTTATACCTACTTTTGAGGGTGGTCATAAAACAAAAAGTGGTAACTTAGGAAGGTAGCTAAACTAGTGGAAGGTATAGAGCAAGTTATATGCATGCTTACTTTCTTCTTTCTGCTTCAAGATGATGTGGTTTTGTGAAGTTGACTGAATAGTCAATCTTACTCAGTTTGGGGTTTTTAGGGCCTAGCAGAATGTAAGCTTTTGGGACTTCTATGGAGCACACACTGAATAAATATTTGTTGAATGAATGCATACACAATACTCATATTTACTGGTGCCAGCCATTTGGATACTTAGAAACTTCTAAATGAGTAGATTCTTTTTTTTTCAAGGTGACATTGATATCCTTTAACTTTTTCAGTTTTTAAAAAATCATTTTTATTTTTCAATTATAGTTGACATATAGTATTATATTAATTTCAGGTATACATCCCAGTGATTAGACATTATATATCCTTACTAAGTGATCACCCAATAAATCTCATACCCTTCTAATACCATATACAGTTTTTAGAATATTATTGACTATATTCCCTATGATGTACTTTACATTCCCATGACTACTTTATGATAACCAATTTTTACTTCTCAATCCCTTCACCTTTTCAATGCCACTCCCATCTGGCAACTGTCAAAATGTTCTCTGTATCTATTCTGCTTGTTTGTTTATTTTGTTTTTTAGATTCAATTGTTGATAGATATGTATTTTTTGGTTTCTTTTAATCATATTTTTATCATTTTTAAAAAAATCTTTCATCTTCTTTTTCTTCAAAAAGATCCTTTAACATTTCATGTAATACTGATTTGGTGGTGATAAACTCCTTTAGTTTTTTTCTTGTCTGGGAAGTTCTTCATATATCCTTTGATTCTTGACTTTTCATCTGAATGTTGGATGTCCTCCTAGAATACAAGCAGAAAAAAAATGACCTGAAATATGTCAATATATTCAGGCTTTACTGATGCAGATTGATTGGGAGAAATGTGTGAATGGGGAAAATATGCAGATGACTGTATTTAAAGAAAGGTGACTTGTTTTTTTTCAAATAACTCTAGCTATGTCACCAGGTTTATTTATTTACCATCCATCCATCATTCAACAGTGGCTTAGAGGGGCTCTTAGGGCCTTTGTTAACAAACAGAAAGGAAAGATTATCTGGAGCATGTTGGTTATTTGTGGATAAATAGAAACTTCCAAGCTGCTTATGGGAGCTTGGTTTTAGACATTCCTCCAATGTCATGCATACTCTTTCTTTGTATAATCTTCTAAGAATCCTTATGCCAACTTATAGCCATAGTCTTCTCTCCTAAAGGGTTGGAGATGCTGAGTGTATCTGTCTGTTACATGTTAAATGCATCAGAAGAGGAAGTGCTAGCACAGGACCTGGCTCCTGAGCAGGGAGAGGTGTCTCATTTTTGACATTTCCAATTACATATAGACTTACAAGAGGCCTTTGAACTGGGTGAAGCTGGCCCACTTTTCTTGGAATCCAAAGATGGGTTGAGGAACTTCTTTTTTTTATATGTGTGATTCAGGCACAAAGCAACACACTCAGGTCTACTGAGACATGCCTGGCTATTTAGTCCTACGTTAAAATGATTCCAGGTCTCAATGCTTTGGGGATTTCTATTAGTGTGTTGTTTTGTTTGTTTGTTTGTTTTTTGCTACCCTGTGTCTTACAGCTATCACTTCTGCAATTCTCAGTATACCTATATTAGCAATTCAACCCTTTTATTCTAATTTCTTGGCTGCTTCTGATATTCCACAGATCAAAAACATTAATAATAATAATAATAATAATAATAATAATAATAAACCTGAAAGGTAAGCTTGTTAGAACTACCTGGAAACAAGAATTAAAGGGATCTGAAGGAGTCTGAGGGGCTTTTCAGTGAGCAAGGGGCCTGAACTTTGGAACCTGGATTTTGTGATGTCTACAGTGGCTGTTTTCAGGTCTTTTCTACTTCCTTGTTCTTGATTGTAGGTTGGAGAAGTGACTTCAGGGTCAGTCAGATATTACTGCATGAGTGCAGGGATGTGGCTTCACTCCCCAGAGAGGGAGACTGAGAAGAAACAGAAAAGTTCTCCTTGAGGCGTGGCCTCAGGACCACGCTAAACGAATGGTGGGGTGGGGTGTTTATTAGCAATGGGCCATGTTGACCACTCACCTCTCATAATTTTGAGGCTGATTTTTGAGGTGCTTATTTCTTGATTCTTTTCAAAGACTTTCTGGAAAATTTTGGTGTCAAAAAGGAAGGAGTCAGGAGTTAAGAGTTACAGACGAGATTTATCTCTGAGATTGCTTACCCTCTCTGGAATGCTGATTATAAAAAGCGGGGGCTTTGGTGAAACCTGACATTGGCTAGAATTCCCCCAATAATACTCTGTATGTCTTTGATTTTCTCCAGCTGCAGACCTGACCATCTTCAGGGGAACGTGGCTGCAAAAAGACAGCTTGCCTTCCTGTGGGAAGTGGCTAAGTAGCTGAGCTATCCCTCAGAGCATCACAGCATTGTGACCTCAGGGCCACAAGATGGGCTTTCACCGACCTTGCACACCCTTGCTAGGCATGTGCCTAGGCTCTAGAAAGATCTGGATGAGATGGGAGCGGGAGCCAGTTCTTCAAGTCCATGGGTTATTCCTTTTGGAACTCCTCTGTGTCTGCCTTTATTCTCTTCAGCCTCTCCTGGCTGGAGCCACAGGCAGGAGCCACTAGCAGGCTTGTCCCGTTCCCCAGCCAATTCTGACCAAGGCAGGAAATGGATGTGGAGCCTTGGCCTGCCACTGGGGGGAGGAGGGGCTGGAATTTAGTCTCATGTTTTCAATCAGTAACAATCGTGCCTTGGTTAAACCTCAGAGGCGACGGTGCTACCACCGCTCAAAGCTGATAGTAAGTCATGTTCCTCAGATGTGGGATCCAGAGGCTTAGGCATGACTCACAGACTCCTGGGTGCCTCCCTCCTGCTCTCTAGTCTCCGTTGCTCAAATCCAAGTGGGGATCGGGGATGTCAGAGGCAGCCTGGCTGCCCGGGCAGCCCCCTCTTCCAGAATTTCCCAGTCACTCCCATCCCCTAATGGCATACGCTTCAGGACCTGAATCCACAATCTCTTCATCATCTTATCTAGTATTCTGACCCTGCTCCTCTTCCTTTATTATTATTTTTTTAATTTAAAATTTTTTTTTTTTTTTTTTTTTTTTACAGAGAAGAAAGGAGAGGGACAGAGAGCGAAAAACATCGATCAGCTGCCTCCACACCCCCTACTGGGAATGTGCCAGCAACCAAGGTACATGTGCCTTTGACCAGAATCAAACCTGGGACCTTTCAGTCCATAGGCCGACGCTCTATCTACTGAGCCAAACTAGTCTTGGCCCTGCTCCTCTTCCTTAAATCCTGGTTTGAGGCTGGAGCCGCTCAGGGCCCCACCATGTCTGGGTTCTGCTGGTGTCTCTTCCCGTCTCAGCAGGGCCAGACCCCTAGTTGTCACCTGCAAGAATCACACCTGAGCTTGCCTTGCCTGGTTCAGCGCCCTCACCGAAGTGGCCTCAGAGGCTGGAACACTTAGCCTCGAGTCCCAACACACTTGGCTCCTAAGCCTGCTGCTTTCATGCCCCTGGAAAAGCCAGAGAAGAACAATACCTACCTTTTGAAAGAACCAGCTTGTGGAAGAACCATCTGGAGATGTGGTTTAGACTTGGGAGGCCCGGGTCTCCTGAAATCGTCTTGAGAGGCATCAACGGCCTGGAACTGCAATTAATATCTGCTAAGCCATCATCTTGGAAGAGGTAATCTGAGGAAGGTTGTAGATAGGGGAGCTTTGGGTGTCCGAGGAGCAGACTGAAAACAGAGAAGCCGAGGAGGATGTAGAATTTACAGAATTTGTCAGGGTGTCTGCCCAGAGGCGAGTATGTTCTGATTCTAGACAACAGGTGCTGGGTCTCAGACAGAGGGGCGCAGGGGAGGCTGCAGTGGCCATAAGACCATGCCGTGCCTGGGCTCAGCGTCTGTGCTCCTGAGTGTAGTCCTGGCCACTGCTGGCCAGAAGCGGCCCTCCCTCTCCTTCCCGAGTTCATTGTTCGGGTACACCTGAGGCTCTGCTCACCTTTTCAGTCTCCTCTGAGTTTGCCAGTTGACCAGGAGAGCCGGGTGAGTCCCTCCCCGCTGGATGTTCTGGGAAGACAGAGAAAGCTTCCTAGCATCTAAGGGGGACCCCTGCTGCGTGTCAGTTCCTCTGCTTGAAACAAACCCTCTGCAACCTGCCAGCAGAGGTGCCTTTCTATCCCCATCCCCAGCGGGGCCTGGCCTCAAACACGGGCAATAGAGTTAGGGTACCAGTCCGGGGCCTCTTCACCCCTTACCTGGTGCCTCCATCCTGCCTCTCAGGAAAAGGCCCTCAGAGGAAGGCCCCTTTGGACTCTTCGGAGAGGACCCCAAGGGGCCTAACAGGGGAGACCTCAAAGCCTTCAGAAGAGACTGCGAGTTAGAGTGTGGTGGGGGAGTGCGCGAAGCCCACTTGAGGTTCTGAAAACCCCCTTGAATTCCAGGGTGATAGTGGGGCCATAGCGCCCCCTGGTGGTCATCCATCATGTCTGACTCTCCTTCACTGCCCCTATCCCTGTGGTTTCCCACTTTCCCAGACCAACCTCTTGTCCCTGCAGCCCCCCTGCCTATGCTCTCCTCCCCACTGTTTCCCCCCAACCCCCTTCTATCCCTTTCTTGTATCTATTCCCTTCTCTTCTCCTCCTGGCAGAACTCAGCTTTTATCTTTAGGAACCTCGCTGCAGAGAACCATCCTGTAGGGCCAAGATGGATAGACTAATAACAATAAGACGGATAAAGCCTGACAAGTTAGCCCTGTGCAGGGGTGCACCTCGCTGGAGCAATCACACTCTTTTCAATGCACCATTTGTCTTTCAAATGTCCTCCATTCCACTCCAGCCCTCAACCACCAGGAGTTCAGGGTTGGAGTGGAATGCCTGGCCAGTTTCAGTCTCTGGATTGTGGGCTTACTCCCCCTGCCTCCTTTTAGTCCTGGTCAGAGGCACCAAAGTCCTGGTGCAGTGGATCTCCAGCCTGCCCTGCCCCCAGCTGCCCCTCACTCATGCTGGTCACATGACCTTGCTTTCTTCGGTCCCAGAGCTCGGGCCCTCAAGGTTGGCAGCTCACTCAGGAGTAAGGTGGACAAGAAGCAGAGTGGAGTTCTGCGTCTGCGCCTCCATCAGTTCTCCCCCACCCCACCCCCCAACTCGGATCCTGTCTTCCCAAGGCTTGCGATCAGCTACAGGGCACGGTGTGCAGTGTGTGGAAGGAAGCACCCACTTTGAGGCCAGAATGGGAGTCCCCCTCCTCTCCCAATTGGGCCTAAAGGCAATAGTTAAAAGGGAGAGGACTTTTATTTTCTTAAAAAGGAAAAAGCTAGAAGTATTCAAAGAAAAATGAGGCTTATTATAGTGCAAAAAACTCTTGGCCTGGATTCCAGTTCTGACACAGATAAGCACTCCCTGTCTCAGGCCTTAATTTCCCCATCTGTGCAGAGATTGGAAAATGCTCTCACGGCCCCCTTCCCCCCACCCCTCAAAAAAGATCTCCTTTTGTGCTGCAGTTCTGTGGTTTCAATTCTCTTGCTTTTGCACGTTGGGCTGGCCAGGATGCGGCTTTTATCCATGCAAACTGGGTCCTGTCCTAGCCCCGGCTGCCTCGCACCCCCTCTCATGGATTCTAAGCTTGCGTTTTGCTGGAGTAATATTTTTTCTGGTGTTTATTTTGAAAAGGTCTGCATCTGTGGTGACCATCTCCCATTTGGAAAATTAACTGCTTACAGATGTTGCATGTGGCACAGCGTTCTCCCAGGCAACGAAACCACTGGGGTTTGGCTATCATTTCAAAAGTAAGAGGAGGGAAGAAAAGCTCTGTGTCTGATGTAGGTGGCAAAACGTCCTGACCTTTTATAAAATGCTCCAGCGAGAGCTGCTTTTCAAAGTTGAAGGGTGGAGCATTTCTTAAGTTTCTAGAGCCCAAGTGTTAAAAAGCCCTCATTGAAATGGTCACTTGTGGAATGTGTGTGGCTGTGACTGCTGAGGGGGGTGCAGGCAGAGCATGGGGTTCAGCCCTCAGCCACCCACAGGGCCATGGTCAGTTCTGGCCGGTCCAGGCAGCAACTTCCCTTTGGGCCCAGGATGACTCTCTGTTTCAGTAAAGGACATCCCAGCCTAGAGCAGGACCCAAGAGGTCCTTCCCACCCAGGGGTCGTGGGTGTCCTCCTGGCCTCTCCACCCTCTACCCCCTCCCCACCTTGGCTTCTGCCCTCCCCTGGAACTTCTTCCTTGAGGCTTTCACCCCCAGGCATCAGCCCTAATCTTCATCCCCACACGAAACAGAAAACCATTCCGGGCCTAAAAAGACATCTTGTGAGATCCCAAGGGACCTCCACACAAAGCCCATTTTTGTTTTCTAATTACTGGTCACCCCCAACTCCTACCTTCTTAGCCGTTTCCAAATCCAGACATAATACTGGAAATGAAGGAGGAGTGGTCACAGCCAACTCTTTGTGTGGTGCTTATAGTGTGTGTGTGTGTGTGTGTGTGTGTGTGTGTGGTGGACAGTGTGTGATGTCTGTACATGATGTGGTAAGTGTGGTGTTCATGAATAGGGGAGGGAAAGAGGGAGTGTGTGTGTGTGTGTGTGGTAGATAGAGTGTGTGTGATGTCTGTATATGATGTATGTGCATGGTGAGTGTGTGGTGGGTGTGGTGTTCATGGGTAGGGGTAGGGGGAGTGTGTGTGTGTGTGTGTGTGTGTGTGTGTGTATGTGTGAATGTGTGTGGTTCAGGCATGTGTGGTGCTATTTATGGCTATGAGGAGCGGATGGTAGAGCACCATCTTTTCCTAGCTCACCCAGGACATTTCTTTAAAAAAAAACGACAACATATTTTAAAGGGAGAGGAAGGGAGAGATGGAATCATCAATGATGAGAGAGAATCATTGATCAGCTGCCTCTTGCATGCCCCCTACTGGGGATCGAGCCCACAACCTGGGCATGTGCCCTGACCTGGAATTGAACTGTGACTTCCTGGTTCATAGATTGATGCTCAGCCACTGAGCCACACTGGCCGAGCATCCAGACATTTCTTATCTGGATCTGGGACAGTTCCTGTTTGCTATACTTCTTATTCCCTATCTCGGTTTAATGATTTCTCTGGTCTCTGGTTCTTCCCCCTGAGAGGCAGATTCCTGCTGCCTTTGTCCTGTGAGAGTGAACAAGAACAAACGAAACTTGGAGCAGGAGAGAACCCTAGGGACTCTCTAAATTATAATGAGTCTGATCACTTTAAATGTGAGAAGATGGGGGCCCAATCTGTGCATTCCATTTGAATACCCATTTCATGTTACTTCCAAATCAGTAGATTTAAACATTGTGGTAACACTATTTTATATTTTTGGTAAGATTTTCATTATAAAAAAGATAGCTCAAAACAACAGGGGGAGTATCCTATATAATAAAAGCCTAATATGCTAAGTGTCCAGTCGTCTGTTCAAGCAATCAAAGTGTAATATGCTAATTATATGCTAAGGCTGCTCAATTGCTCCCTATCATGTGCACTGACCAACAAGGGGCAGACACTCCGACCGGTAGATTCGCTTGCTGCTGGGGTCTGGCCCATAGGATCTGAGCGACATGTCCTGAAGCCCTCCTTTGGTCCCTCCCCAGCTGGCCAACCTCCTGCATCCATGGAGTCCTCCTGCATCCCTCCCTGGCCCTGATCATGCACTGGTGGGGTCCCTTGGCCTGGCCTGCACCCTCTTGTAATCCAGGACCCCTGAGGGGATGTCGGAGAGCTGGTTTCAGCCCGATCCTGCAGGCCAAACAGGGACCCCCCTGGTGCATGAATTCCTGCACTGGGCCTCTAGTATGTAATATTCCCTGTAAGCAGTTGAACATGTTTTTAAAATATGGAGATTTAGAAGATAAACCTCAAGCTTGATACACTTCCTTCTTCCCCAAAATCCTGTAAAATAAATATGGGATGAATAAATTGAGTTAAGGTAAATTTATGATTAGGGTTAGTGTTTCCCCTTGGAACCCAATAATTATTTAAAAAACAGTATGCAGAAATAGCAGTTCAATAGGAAATATTGATAAGTTGTATTCTAATATTGATAAGTTGTATTTTTTTACATATACAATAGAGAAAAAAATTATTTTTCAAAGAACCAACATGAAAATTTATCAACATTTCTTATCATGTGGATAAGTGATGTCTGGTACTAAGTGAGGGAAACAGAAAAGAAGGGGACAGACCGGAGACCTAGGACACTGCTGGACAATAAGACCCGAGAATGAGGGCTCTCTTTCAGCAATAAGACCCGAGAATGAGGGCTCTCTTTCATGGGCAAACTCTGAGCTAGTGCTCCTGGCTGTCTGGGGCTTGCAAGTTAGCATATCTGAGAACATGTCTTTATCTAGTGTCTTTCCTTCATAAATATCAAACCAAAGATCCCCTTTTAGGCTCTATATCTGGGATAAAGAGGAAGAAACAGACAATTGCTTCCTGGGTGAACACAGAGACAATCTTTTCTCACTGTGCAAGCATCCTCAAGGCTTTGCAGGGCTTCTTTGGTTGAAACCCATCCTAACCTGGACTGGGGAAACTGGCCTCATTGCCTAGAGCTTTTACAGGGCCCCATGCCTGTGCCCTACAGCCCTCCCAGCTGAGGGGCGCAGAACAGGCCCCGTAGCTCTTGCAAATATGCGGCCTCTCTTTTGGCCTCCATCTGTTTTCTAGTTTATGCGTACTTGGCCCACACAATGCCAAACAACTGGTTTGACTGGTGTTTGTTTCAGTAAATGGATGAGACTGATCTATTTGATGTTCCCTGGAGACAGATTGGGGTTTACTGAGGGAGCAGGCTTGCTTTTCTTGGGGGTGAGTTGGAGTGTCGCTGTGTGGATAAGGTCTTTTGATATAGTGGTCCTGTGAGATGTTCTTTGTGGTTTCAGGGTTAGGGCTGGAGAAATCAGCCACCAACCACACCACACCTAGATGGGAGGCACTAGAAATGGAGTTTGGTGATGGGTCTCAGAAGGATAAGGGCTGCTGGGGGTGCTGATGTGATCCATGCTAATCTGGGGTCATGGTAGAGGCTGCAAAGAGGAGGGGCTTTTGATCTGGGCCTGTCTGAGCCAGTCTCTAGGGAGCATCCACATATTGGTCGACACATCAGAAATATGGTGCCAGTTAACTCAATATACTAGTCATTCTGCTCCTAACTCCGATGTGTGCCTTCTTCCTCCTATTCCACCAATTCTCTAACACCAGCTGGTTATTCTACCATTCAGTTCTGACACTCTTTACCTGGAGATGTATTCAGAACTCACAGGTCACAGGTCAAGGGCTCAGAACTACAAGGGTGATCCCCACCATGCACCCCTCAGCTTCAGATACTGTTATGGGTGTTTCTGAAGGTCAGATTATAAATCAGAGGTTCCAGGTGACACCCCTCCTTGGGTTTGATTAATTTGCTGGAACAGCTCATAGGACTCAGGAAAACGTTCTCCATATAAGATTACTGGTTTATTTTAAAAGGATTTAACTCAGGATCAGGCAGATGGAAGAAATGTGTAAGGCGAGGTGTGTGGGAGAGGGTGCTGGGCTTCTGTGTCCTCATTGAGCATACCACATTTCCCCAAATCTCTACGTGTGCACCAACTCCGAAGTTATCCGAATCCCTCTGAATCCCATCCTTTCAGGTTGTTGTGGAGGCTTCATTGCCTAGGCACAATTAATTAAATCACTGAACATTGGTGCTTGAATTCAATCTTCAGCCTGGGTCCCCTCCCCAGAGGTGGTGGGAAGGTGGGACTGAAAGGTCCCTCTCTCCAATCACAAGGTTGGTTCCCATGGCAACTAGTCCCAATCTTCAGGTGCTTTCCAGAGTCAACTCATAAATATAAATTTAGGCGTGGTTGAAAAAAGTTTGTTATGAATATCAAGACAGCTTTTTCTCTCTAATCACTTAGGAAATTCCAAGGGTTTTAGGAACTCAGCCAGGACCAGCGATAAAGACACAGTATCACACTCAGGTGCCTACATATGCAAATGTAACCTTATTTCTGCATGGCACGGTTCACCCTGGGTGTAGTCACTGATAGTGCTTGATGCTGGCTTTCATGGTTGCTCCAATTCTGAAACAAGTTGGCTCGTTAGATTTGTTGGTTAGAAGTGATCACATTTATTATACAAGTTGAAGATGGTTTAATATGCTTCTTCCTTACCGCAACAGATAGTCTCTGGTTTGGAGAATTACCTGTGATAGATAGCATGTGTGAAGCCTGAAGAAAAAGGTATAGTGCTTTTATTCCTGTAAAATAAGGTCGTTCCTAAACAAGTACCCAAATGTCAAGTTCTTTACATTTGTCATTGCAATATATGACCTGCAGCAATGCTGAGGCAGGCCCTAGTCCCATTTTATAGAGCAGAAAATGAAGTTTCAGAAAGGATAAGTAACCTGACTCAGGTCGCACAGCTTGTGAATGCCAGAGCTGGAATGCCAACCAACGCAGCATTTCCAAATGTTAAAAAACACAACAAGACGTTCGTTTGAGGAGGAGTCACATTATCAGCCCGTCTGGGTGTCTGCATGTGTTGCTCGGGCAGAAATGCTAGAACTTTGGTCATGTGACCATATCTTGAATGATTTTGAAGAATGAATATCGTCCAGGCAACATAAACATGGCAGAGAGAGGCAGGGTTTTCTGGTGGATCCATAGACTCCCAGGAGGAGTGTCTTGAAGGAGGCTGTCTTGGGGAGTAGATGGTGAAGCCAGGGCAGGGCTCTCTGGGGCAGGGTAAAGAAATGCCTTTGACATCAAGGGGGTGGGGCCAAGGGCCAGGGTGGGACTTGAAACTGCTGTGCCTGGGCAGGAGGGCTCAGGAGGGCCCCACCTGCGACAAATACCACAGAAACATGTCACTCCAGGTGTGGCACTTAGCATTGGCATGGTGTGACTTGTAATGTCACTCACACCATTCAGGCTCCAGCCAATGCTTCTCCATTGGTTTTGAGTGGTATGTCCATGGAATGAAAGGTGGCTATGTTTCCGTGGGAGCAAGTTTTAGGGGTTGTGTTTCCACCAATATCAGAAAAGGACACTATGGCAAAGTGCGAGGATTTAAGCGGCAGGGTCCTTTAGGTAGAGAAAAAACTGATGAACTTATTAAAATATTCATCGCAGTTAACATAAATACTATGAATTCTTACTAAATATCATTTCCAAGAAATGCTAAACATCCATAACAGTTCATGTTACTCTTATTGGTATATCTGCACATCTGGATGTAACAGGTGGAGGCCTGACACCCATTCTTTACATTAGCAAGCAACCAGGTAGAATTTAAAACTAAAGAATGCTTTACTTTTATAAAGATGCTAAATATAATAATATCAAATTTTCAGAAAATCGAATTAAAGTTTTGCCTTTATTTAAAATTGTGTTCATATCATTTGGAATTTGCCATTTGCTTTTAATGAATAATTTCAAATCTTAAAAATAATTAAAATAGATTTAAAATGTATGTGGAAATAATTTTACTTTTTCCTTCTTTACATTTCGATGAAATAGATTCCAGTTGGCAAACTTTGATGTTTCAAATGTTATACTTGTCAAGGCAAGAGAAAAGGACATTCCGTATTTAACAGCTTTTAGCTTGATTTATCACTTTTAAATATTTAGACAGATGATATGTTGGACGGGCTTGAATGGTGGGCCTAATTCCAGGTGGAGGTGCGTGGAGGTTGGAGGAAAAGGTTTGGGAGCCCACAAACCTGGAAGGAAGCTTAGGAAATGAGTTTGGTGTTGAACTGAGAACCCTTCCACATCTGAAGATAGTGTAAACCAAGGCTCCTTTCTGCTGAGATAGTTCTCAGCCTGGGTTGCCCATGAGAATCATCTGGAAGCTTTAAAAATGCTATGCCCAGACCCCACTCTCAAGAGCTTCCCACTCCACGGTCTAGGTGGAGGCCTGAGCATCGGTATTTTTAAAAAGCTCCCCAGGTGATTCTAAAGTGCACTCAGGGTTGAGAGCAGCCTGGTTAGCAAACAACATCCTGACAGCGTTCAACGAGCTTTCTAGCCAGGTCATACTATGACCAAATTTTGGTTATGAGATGTCAGGCCTGGGTCAAGCTGAGGGCAGGCAGGTGAGCCTCAGGTTCATTCAACTGACATGTATTGTGCTTCTACAGTATTTTAGGACCTGAGGATGCACAGAGCAATAAAACATTAATTCCAAATGGGAACAGATATGGAAACAAAATCAATAAAGTATTATCATTATTATGGTAAAAGTATATATGAGGCACAACTTCATATAGGAAGAAAGGAGGAATGGATGAAGGGAGTCTAAACTGAGCCTTGATAAACAGGGGGTTCTCAGGGGACTGTTGGGACTGAGGGCCAGGAGTTTGTAGGAAGGCTTCTTGAATTGGGCAGGGGGTGGATCCCAGGCCTGTGGAGAGTGGGAAGAGGCCTTTGGGAACAGACATAGTAGGGGAAATGGGAATGTGGGAAACCAATACTAGAATGACTGGCTGACTTCTTTTTGTTCTGGAAACTCTTTTTAACAGACCTTGGTTGTATTTTCTAAGCAACATCTTAGAACATCTTCAAACTGGGGTTATAGGAGGGTTTTCCAAGAGATTTGATAACATGATACTTGTAGATTCTTAATTTCCATATGTATTTTTTCTAAGATTTCACTGCTAAAAACAAACAAACAACAAAAAACAGGTGATGGAACTATTATCTCAGCTTCACGCTGTTTTTTTTTTTCTCTTTTTTCTCCCACAATCCCTTTTCATGTTTTTCACAAGAAAGCAGAACTGCTTGACTTTTCAGAATCCTCCTGTGATGAGCTGCCCCAGGGTGAAACCTCAGCAGCACTAAATAAAGGGGTTATTTGAAACATCAATTCCAGGGACCTCTTTTAGTGATTAATCAAAGTATCATAAGCCTGACTTCTGGTTTTGTATCTTAAGCAGATTTCTCTTAAAGGAAAATAATGTTTCTTTTACATTTTTGAGAATGATAATTGTCTATTATTTCTTTTTATCTTGGTCAGTCTGGCTAGACATTTGTCAATTTTTTTTTTTAAGAATCAGCTTTTGTTTTACTGATTTTTCTCTATTTTCAATTTCATAAATTTCTACTTTTATTTTTACTACTTCCTTATTGCTTTGGGTTTAATATTCTTTTTATTTTCTAGTTTCTTAAAGTAGAAGCTTAGATCATTGATTTCAGACTTTCTTATTTATTTATTTATTTATTTATTTAAAAAATATATTTTTATTGATTTCAGAGAAGAAGGGAGAGAGAGAAACAATGATGAGCGAGAATCATTGATTGGCTGCCTCCTGCACACCCCCTAGTGGAGGTTGAGCCCACAACCAGATCTTGTGCCTCTGACCAGAATCCAACCTGAGACCTTTAAGGCCAGTGGTTCTCAACCTTCCTAAGGCTGTGACCCTTACATACAGCTCCTCATGTGGTGGTGACCCTCAACCATGAAATTTTGCTACTGTTATGCATCGTGATGTAAATATCTGCATTTTCCGATGGTCTTAGGCGACCCCTGTGAAAGGATCGTTCGACCCCCAAAGGGGTCACGACCCACAGGTTGAGAACCGCTGTTTTAGGCCAATGCTGTATCCATTGAGCCAAACCAGCTAGGGCCAGACTTCCTTATTTTTAATATAACATTAAAAGCTTTAAATCTTCCTATAAGTGTCGCATTAGCTGCAGCCTGCAAATTTTAATAGGCTCTATTTTTATTTTTATTCCAATTAAAATGTTTTTCATTTTCCTTATGAATTCACTTTGACCGATTAATTACTTTGTACAGATACTTTAAATTGTAAAATTTCCAAACACTTGGGATGGGGAGGGACATAGGGGAAAGAGAAATCAGCTTCCTCCAAAGAACAAATGAGAGGGCGAGTGTGAGGGTGCAGATCGAATTCAACTGTATTATTATTTCATTGACGAAAGCAATGCATCCTTCAGTTTTTCCCGGGAATTTGTACTTTATCCACATTTTAAATCCTCCCCCTTGCTCTCTACACTGATAGGCAGTAAGCAGAGAACTAATGTTTGTGTAGCAACTAGGAGTTTTCGAAGTGCTTTCCATGATACTTTGTTTAATGCCATTATAACCCAGAAGCTGTCATTCTCACGATAAGGGCAGGACAATGATGCCAGCTAGAGAGAAACTGTCTTGCATCTGCAGGCAAGTTCATTAACCTCTCTAAACACTGTTGCCCAATCTGTGAAATGGGGACCCTGGTAACCCACCTTGGTGGGTGTCCTGTGGTACCTAGTAAGGATATCTGAGATTTTCCTAGGTTGGATGCTGCCTGAAAGCTAAGACTTTGCCTTGCCCTTAATACTGCTCAACAAACGCTTAACAAATAGCTGCTTGTTTCCAAGTGACAATAGGGAAGCAGTAGTGTTGGTGAATTATTGAATTCGAGGAACCCAAGTTCAAGTCCTAGCTTCACTATTTACTGATTGTGCAATTAGTAAAAAAAAGACGTACTGTCTTTCATTTCCCTTCCCTGGTCTCTAAAGTGGGGATAATTGGAGTACAAGTCTTACTGGTTGTTGTGAAGAATAAGAGGAAATGCACGTGTGGTAAACCATCAAAGAGATGGACTGTAGCCGGGCATGAGGGGCGGGACTGAATGAGGAGTCAGGCCACCTGCGCCCAAGTTCTTGGTCAGATGAATTACCAGCCCCCTGACCTTGAAGAAGTCACCTGGCCTTCACCGTTCTGAGCCTGTTTTCTTACCTGTCAATCATGTAGAGTGTTTGTGCTTCATTGCTTCAGGATGCTATATAGTTTGGATGAAGTGATGTATGAGAAATGTTGACACCCCTGAAACAATAACAGGATATAAAGAATTATGATTCTGTGTTCCCTGTTACCTCAATCACCTAAGTTCTCCTAGGGATGGTAAGAGTCCTTGTAAGGGGCCCTGAGGATTCCTGTTCTTTCAGGGAAGTTTCTTCTCATGAGGATCTGCTGCCCCCTGGTGGGTATTATCACCTTGTTGTAAATAGTAGCATTTTCCTGGGATAAGTGGTTGGGCTCAGGACCTCTAGTGAAGCTACCCCTTTCTTGCTGTTGTCTTGGGGTATCCCAGCCCCCAAGACCTGATACCCGAGGCTGAGGACTGCTTTGGGAGCTGGAGGCCATAGCACATGTGGGGTGTTAACTATGAATGGACAGGACTTGGCTGACCTTCTAACTGTATAGGGTAGTGGCTCTTGGTAGTGTGGTCTCTGATCAGCAGCATCAGCATCACCCGAGTGTTAGAAATGCCTCACCCGGATCTGACCTACTGGATCAGAAATCTTGTGCTTGAAGACGATCTACAGACTGACTGAAGTTTGGGGACCACTGTTCTAGGGACTCCAGGGCTAGAAGGAATGGGCCTGGAGAAGAGGTAGGAATGTTGGCGACTTTGAAGTATCTAGCCCCATAGCTGGCTGGGGATAAGGTCCCAATCTGTGAAATGGGCCTGGAGAAGAGGTAGGAATGGGTGCAGATCGAATTCAACTGTATTATTATTTCATTGACGAGAGCAATGCATCCTCCAGGATTTCCCGGGAATTTGTACTTTATCCACATTTTAAATCCTCCCCCTTCCTCTCTGCACTGATAGGCAGTAAGCAGAGAACTAAAAGGAATGGGCCTGGAGAAGAGGTAGGAATGTTGGCGACTTTGAGGTATCCAGTCCCATAGCTGGCTGGGGATAAGCAAAGTAGGGCCACGGACTCTTGGACGATGCAGGTACCTCTAGGGCAGTGGTTCTCAACCTTTCTAATGCCGCGACCCTTTAATACAGCTCCTCATGTTGTGGTGACCCCTAACCATTAAAATACTTTCGTTGCTACTTCATAACTGTAATTTTGCTACTGTTAATGAATCATATGTAAATATCTGTGTTTTCCGATAGTCTTAGGCTCTACAGTTGTGATCCACAGGTTGATAACTGCTAGCAGGGTCACCTAAGACCATCGGGAAACACAGATATTTAAATGATGATTAGAAAGGCTGAGAACCACTGCTCTAGGGAGACTCAGCCCCTCTCATCTCCCCTCCTCCTGCAGGCTCTGCCCAGTGGGAACACACTTGGGACTCACCCCGCTGCTTCCAGAAGAACTTTATGGCCAAAACCGGTTTGGCTCAGTGGATAGAGCGTCGATCTGTTGACTGAAAGGTCCCAGGTTCGATTCCGGTCAAGGGCATGTATCTTGGTTGCGGGCACATCCCCAGTAAGGGGAGTGCAGGAGGCGGCTGATCGATGTCTCTCTCTCATCGATGTTTCTAACTCTCTATCCCTCTCCCTTTCTCTCTGTAGAAAATCAATAAAATATATTAAAAACAAACAAAACAAAAACAAAACAAAAAACAGAAGAAGTTTATGGCTCTGTCAGAGCCAGTTGGGAACCTCCCCCATTCATGTGGTTCCAGAGTAAGGGCGGACAGTCCCCGAGCTTGCCCTGCAGGTCAAGCCAAGCCTGGGCTTGGCAGTCAATCCCTGATACTTCAGGGTCGGCTAAAGCACTCATTTTTTCATAAAGAACATTTCATTCTTTTATATGATGCTATAATTTGCTTGTATGCAAGAAAAACTCTTGGATAAGTTCCTTTATTTTGCTCCTTTTGCTGTGGTGACAGTAAGAGTAGCGAGACGTTTAATATTTGTACGTTTTGTGAATTTCAGAAGTGCAGCTGGAATGTATTATCAGCGTTCTTTTATTGTCTGGAAATTTCAGGAAGAAGGAGCTATCAAAGACAAAAGCTGTCCATTTCCTGATACAGAAAAAAAAAAAAAAGAAAGTTTAAAAATCTTGACACATGGCCAATAGTATACAAATGGCATTTACTGATAATGTTAATAGAATGTCCATCAGGGGAGAATGTTTGTACATGATTTTTCAATTGCCATCTTAAAATAAGTGCAAGAATGCTTGAAAGCAAGATTCTGTTTATATTACCAAGAGAGTTTTATTTTGGAGAAGACCTGGATAGCTGTCTGAATATCATTTTTAGATTTCTTGTGAAACTTAAACATAGGAGTGGGCAAAAGTAGGTTTACAGTTGTGAGTATGCGAAACACAGTTTATTCTTGTATTATTATTTATTAATTATTATATTATTTTCCATACAAACAACCACAGACCTACTTTGCCCCAACACTATATTTTTTATAACCTGATAAGGTTATATTTTAGTAGTTTACTTCAGGCTATCTTCACTTTTATATTTTACAGGTGAACTTAGCTTATCAGTGTAGTGGGTAAGCATCCTGAAACACATAATGACCAAAATCATTTAATCTCACTGTATGTGCTTTGAGGGTCAGGGGTGTGGTGGGGTGGGGAGAAGGGAAGCTGGGAGTTGGGAAAGTGTAAAACACTTACAGTTCAGAAGGGTTTATCATATATATGTGGCAAATACATAGGTAAGTTTAAGGAATCTTTTCCATTTTCATATCTTGCATTCAAGACAAAAATGTGTTTTCCCATTTATTCAAGTCTTCCTTTCTGTCCCTCAGTGAAGCTTTAGATACATATTGCATGTTCCTTGATAAGTGACTTCCAAACAATTTGTTCTTTGTGTCACTCTTATGAATGGGCTCTTCTTCCAGGTGATGTTTGTTACAGGATCTTGCACCAAGCGCTCAACCTGTGCAGTGGCTTCATGTTGCCCCAAGGACCAATCTACCTCCTAACTGGCCGAGAAAGTCCTCGGAGGCCTGGGCTCTGGGGGCCGCACCTGCTCTCCCATTGCCTGGCCCCAGCCTGATGGCTCCTTGAGTTCTGAATTTAAAGGAGACCACCCCGGGGAGGTGGGCCCCTCAGATTTTGTCAGATAAAGTTGGGCATCTGTTCAATATGTCCAATTGAATTATAATTATTTCTGTGGCGATGCATTTCATTTCTCCCTGCCTTTCTCATTGCTGTCTCCCCAGTCCCTAGACTACAATGGCAACAGGTGGTAGTTGTTGAGTGAAGGCACGGGATTTACATGGCAATCATGTGCCCTGACTTTTCAGGTCTGGAGCATTCAGGCATCCAATGCTGAGGACACGGAGACAGAAAGATCACAGCCATCAGACCTGCTTTTTATGAAGAGTATGTGGCAACATAGGTTATGATAAAAGTGAAAATACCAGGATGAATACAGAGTGATGACAGCGGAATCTAAATGGCACAAAGACAGTGATTTTTATTTTATTTTATTTTTTTTCACAGCCACTGAGTGCCTAGAACAGTGCCTGGGACATGGTAGGCTCTCCATAGACACAATGGAATCCATGAATAGGCATAAGACTGGAAGCTCAAGTATGCCGAGGCTATTCAAGTGATAGGATTATTTATTTTTAAAATATATTTTTTATTGATTTCAGAGAGGAAGGAGGAGGGAGAGAGAGATAGAAACATCCATGATTAAAGAGAGTCATGGCTGCCTCCTGCAAGTCCCCCACTGGGGATTGAGCCCACAACCCAAGCATGTGCCCGTGAATGAAATTGAACCTGGGACCTTTCAGTTTGCAGGCTGATGCTCTATTCCCTGAGCCAAACCAGCGAAGGCAATATGATTATTTTTATTCTTCTATTTCATATAATCACAGTTGTTTACAAAGGAGTCACAAAACTTGTATAATGAAACATGGTCCCCCTACATGGTTATCTTAGCTTTTCCTCCATGGCACTGCCCTGGTGGCCACGAGGGGGCAGGGCTGCGCTGCTGTCGGGGATTGTAGCCACCAGACTAAGTTTTTTTTCTAAAGCTTTTAAGTAATGCAGAGATTTAGTTCAGGCTGGGACCTTCCTGAAGACCGGACCAATCCCATTTCTCCCTTACCTGGATGTCAGCTCTCTAGAAAGGAGGCAAAGCATCTTTGCTCTTGTGCGAACAATAGCATTTATTGTGCCTCTTCTTAGAGCCTTCTCTGGGATCAGCAGGAACAGGACTGTGCTCCTCCCCGCATGGCGCGTGTCCCAGGCTTGCTAACTTTCAGATTCTCCCAGGAGAACGTAGGCTTGGAGAGATGCCACGCCTTGCAAGAAGCCAAGTGCTTCATTTAGGAACCTATCTTATTTATTCAGGTGTCCATTCAGAAAGCAGGTGGGACTGGCTCCTGTGACTGGGGCTTGTGGGAGAATTCATTGATTCTCCACAAATACACACCAAGTGCCTCTTCTGCACAGGCACTACGCCAGACAGGGGAGCAAGGGAAATCGCAGTTGACAGCCTGAAGCAATAGCATTGAGATGATCAATGTCCTGAGACATATCTTATTTCGTGGCTTCTTCCAGGAAGGTGGAGGAGGTTGGTGAACCTCCCATTCTGAACTCTGCTCCAGGACCAGCTCCATCTATCCCAAGGAAGATAATGCAGGACTTCGACCTGGTCCCCACCCCTACCTCTGGCTTCAATTGTGACAGCTATGCCTGTGATGTTTGCATGTTCTCCTTCCCTGATTTATACATACAGGATCCTCACGCCCTTTCCTCTGTTTCTATTTGACAAATGCAGACACGGAGGCTCAGGGAAGAGAAGCAACTTCCTGGCTGCAGAGCTACATTCCAGAACTGGACATCTTGGGATCCATTATGTGATGACGTGTGCCCACATCTCCTGGCTTCCATCTCCCAGCTGAGCCTGATCCCTAGAGAGAGCAGGGCTGGGAACTCTGCCAGGGTGTTTTGGGTGTTTTCATGGAATGGGAGTGCGTCTGATAATAGGTCAGCGGGTCTTACTTTGTGGGCAAGAGGTTGCAGTTAAATAAGCTCTTAGTGGGTGAAGTGTGTGATGGACCTGGATGGGGTAGCTACAAGGGCAGAGGTGCCGAGAAACCGTGGGGGAGGGGCTGTCTGAGAGACCCCCTCTGACTCCGGTGCCACTGAAGGGCAAGGTCATTATCAGTCCTTTGTAGCCAGACTGGCATCCTCTGCCAGCCTTTCCTCGCCAGGGGGAGCACGCTAGCCCCACAGTTTGCTGGAGTTCTGGCTGGTTTTTTGAGAGAAAGTTGAAGACGGGTGGAAACTCTTGACCATAAGGATTTCATTTCCTGGTTGAGTTGAGTCTTTGTGTTCGGAGTCTCTCAGAGTCTGAGCAACAAAGCCTTGGGCCTGGAGGGAGACTCCATAGAATTTGGCTTTAAATACTAGCCTGTCTGAAGAAAAAAAAAAAAAAGATTTAAGAGGCATGACTACTAAATACAGAGTGTGATCAAGAATCAATATCTTTTGGAAACAATTTTGCTTTAAAGGAGAAAATAATGTATGACAATAGGAGAATGGTTAAATAAATTTGAGTATGAAAGACTGTGAGGTAATTAAAAATAGGGATTAGACATAAAAAGATCTCTGAGATGTACTGTTAAGTGAAGAAAACAAGTTGTAGAATACATTTAAAAATACAGTACAAAGCCACGTTCTTCCAAATGCACATGCATGAAATGGTGCCAAAGAAGTGTTTTAGGATTCCAGCAAACCAGTCACTGCTCTGAGCCTCATAGGGTTGGTATGAGCATTAAATGAGTTAATATATACAGGTGCTTTGCAAAAGTTAAAGGGGGAGACAAATTGAGGTAGAGGGTGTGAAACTATGCTGGGCCCTCCCTTCCCCTCTCTTTTTTACAGATCCTGCCTTAGGTTTATTTGTACGAACAGCACAGGGTACCAGCTCCATGCAGACAGCAGCCCAGGTTCACACCAGTCTTTCCACCCTCACATAGGCAGGCAGAGTCCTCTACTGTGGACCCTTGGGTGGGAGGGGGGCGGGGGCTGGGCACCTTTGGGAGTTGGAGCTCGAGCCTGATCCTTGAGCCGCACCTGCAGCCTGAGCTGGTTTCATCCGTGGCCTTGGCCTTTGTCTGGCGCAGCCTGAGACTCTTGGCGATGCGGGCATGAGCACATTTCCCAGACTCTGGGTACGCGATGCAGGCAAGTTGACTGAGCTCGAGGCTGCTGCCCTGTGGGATGTTGGGCTTGACCTCTTTGGTCTTGATGAGGGCCTTGATAGCCTCAGCACATGTGCCCAAGGCCTTGGCATTGTTGGCCTGCATCTTCCTCAGGCCCTTCTTGCTGTGCTTCTTGGCAAAGCCATGTGCCTTAGGAGATTTGTTTCTTTGTGATCGGGTTTTTTTAAATGCATTTTTATGCCATTTTTTGGGACTGGTTGTACGTGGTGTGGTCCTTGGAGTTGGCCATATCTGCCCCAAGACGGCAGCTTCCGAAGCGCCTGGGACCAGAAGAGAAAGAACACATTCCAAAGTGAAGTTGGGATAAGAAAGGAAGAAAAAACTGAGAGCTTGTTACAGGACAAACACTGTTGTAAGCACTTCTTGTGCATCACTTGTATGTACTACAACCCCGTGTAGGAGGCATTATCATCGTCATCATCCCCATAGCTGAGGAACTATAAAGAATTTTTAAGTTAATTTCCACGGTCATTCAGCTAGCAAACTGCAGTCAGAACTTGAACTCCTGCATGCTGTTCTCAGTTGCAATAACCCTGGACACATTCATAGTCAAATATATATATATATAGCTTTTTCCACCCCCTTCTTGCAGCAGTTCTGAGGAAGCTGAGATTTAAACCTCGAAGAAGGAGTCTGTGAAACGGATTCTAAACACTATTGGGTATTTAGTATGCTTGTGCCAGGCACAGGACAAACAGTGGCTAACATTTTCTGAGCACTTCCTGCGTGCAAGACACCTAAGTGCTTTAGGAGAATTAATTTAACGCACACACTTCAAGCAGAAGGTACTCTTCTCTACCTTTTACAGCTGAGAAAGGTGCTGCAAAGAGTTTAAGTAACTCGACCAACGCAAAAATATTTAAAGACATGGTCTTACTCTCAGTCCAATGTGGGAGTATGAACTAAAGGAATGCAGTAAACGCTGCAAGGGGATATTCTCCAAAGGTGCGCAGAGTTGAGCAATCCCTGCCAGGGGTACACGGGACGTTTTGTGTGGGATCCTGAAAGTGGAGGGGGGCACACTTATAGCAGAGGGGACTGCACATGCAGAGCCCTGAGATAAAGGGGTGCGGACCCACCTTAACGCCTAGGTCAGAACCAAGCCCCACCCCCCGGGCAGCGCCTGCCCCAGAATCGCGGTGAGGACTGACGGAGGAGGCCCGCAGGGGAGACCCCAACCTGCAGAAGAACCCTCACCCCCACCCACCAAGGGGGCGGGGTCTGCCTCCCTCTCCGCTCCGGCCACCCTGAGCCCCGCCGCGAACCACGTGACCCGCAAGCGGCAACGCTGAGCTCCCGATAGGCCGGGGAGGTAGAGCGATGATTGGTGGAAGCAACCAACGCGACAGGAGGCTCCCAGGATTGGTGGCCGCCTTCTCCGCCTTCGGGCTCCCACCTGGGACCTTTTCAGGTAGAAATGCCCGGAGCCCTGTGGTGCGAGCTGCAGCCTCTGGTGTAGACTGCCCGTCCGGCACGCGCCGCTTTCCGTCTTTGGAAGCCAGAGGCCCCTTAGAAGGACCCAGCCTCCCGCCACGGCGGTTCCCACAGGTGAGCGCGGCGCCGTCACCGACGATTCCGATTGGCTGCTGGGCGCGCCGAGGGGCGGGGCCTGGCTGCCAGCCTCCCAGGACCGAGGCGCCCCCTCGTGGTGGGCAGGGGCAACGCCTGGGGCTGTTGCTGCTGCGACGCCGCCGCGCTGGGCTTTTTGGCATCTGACATGCAAAGACTTTGACACTAGAAAGAGAAAGACTCCTGTAGGAAGGAGCCATGCTGGGTGAGGGCGCAGGCTCCCGGGGCAGACTGCCTGTGATGGGTTCCAGCTTTACACTTCCTCCGTTTCTTCTTTCTTTTTCCTTTTTCTCTCCACTGCATCTCCTCTGTCACATGGGGATTATCATACCCCTCAGGGCTGTTGTGAAGTGTCAATGAATGGATATGCAGTGCCAGGCACCTAATGGGTGCAGAGTAAAAGCTAACTGACGGGGATCTAGGGACGGGTGAAGAGTGAGTGTTCTGGAGTTTGCAAGACCAGCTATTGGTTCTCAGGTTTCTTAGCCCCCCCGTCTCTTAGCTTCCTCATCTGTAAATGAGACCCGCACTGGCACTCCATTCATGGAATTGTGGATTGATTGAGACAATTCTAGTAAAAACACCCAATAGGTAGCAGTTGGTAAAGGTTGGCTCCTGTTATTACTCTTATTATTTAACTATCTAATAAATCACTTCGACCCTTCTTTCTCTTCTTAGGCAAAAGGCCACCTCAGCCCAAGTTGGCCCCTCTGAAAGAGGAATAGGGGTTGACGGTGCTCAGAATTAGAGTCTATAAATCTGTGACATTCTCACGTGTGAAGACCAGGCTGGGGAAATCTGGTCCTGCATCACCATTTTCATCAGTCTTTTCTTAAGCCCCGTTGGCAGCCCAGCAAAGCATAGCGTTGTAATAACTCGTTGGTGCAGAAGCTACTGGAATATCTTTTTGCCTACCGTCTTAAACTCGGCATGAGTTAATTTCATGAGTCCAGTGTTGAACAGTATTCTGGGGGCAGGGCACCCAGAATGACATGCTCTGATGGGGTCAGATCCGGTGACAGTGGGTGTGCAACTGAATGTCCTGAGTCAACCTGTACTCTCGGGGAAGCCTGGGATGGGACCAATGATGGTAAAAGCGGGTGGAGGTGGCTGGGTGAAGAGCAGTTTGGAGTCCTGATGAGTCATGGGAAGACCACTGGAGTAAGACTCAGAGATCTGGATTCTGTCTACGACTTAGTCACTGGCTGTGTGACCTTGGGCAAGTCACTTATATTTTCTGAGAATTAGTTTCCTTGTTAGTGAAATGGACCTGGAGTAAGATTCTGGCACGTAATAAGCATTCTATAAGTATTAGTTACTAATGTTATTAATTGCTCCTCAAAAACATGTTGAGGATCATGGGAACAATGTAATCTGTTCAGTTTTTATATTTCATGAGTTATGGGTGCCTGAGGTCACCAATGAGCAGTTGGGAGTTTGGCGAGGGTGGTTCACCATTCTGTTCTTTTCCATTTTCTAGTTGTCATCTCTCTTTTTTTTTGTTTCTAATCATGTAGCAGGGGCAGCCATACAGGTGACTCAATTTAATGAGGTCTTCAGAATTCACTGGATGATTCCCAGAACTACTGTAAATCTGACTGCCCCCTGTACTGCTTTCCCTTTTGGCCTATAAGTCAGGATTCTAGCGACAGCCCTGCATATGGTGATCTCCATGTTCTTTGGCAGCCCCAGGATCCTGGGTTCTTTTTGAGATGAATGACTTAATAATGGCCATTTATTAATAATGGGAAATCCAAGGGTTGAGGTTTTGAAAGTTAGCATGGTAGGTAGAAGAGTTGACATCCTCTCTAATCATCCAACAACCTATTTTTGTGTGTGGCCAGTATGTTCTACTCATTCTGGAGGTTATATCTCTCCCATGCTGAAGATGTATATAAAATTGTCTCTCAGTTAAAAATGAAAAGAAGTATCATTTTAGTTGGAAAATCTGGTGCTTTTGTGTTGGGCAGATTTACATTTAAATATAATCCTTTACTGTTCGATCTTAAATGAGTTGCTTATTTTCACATTTTCCTTATCTATAAGATGGACATAATTGGAATACTACTCAGCAGCAAAAAGGAATAAACTACTGATAAATGCAACAACATGGATCATTTCAAAATAATCATGCCGAGTTTAAGATAGTAGGCAAAAAGAATACTCATTACTTGATTCCATTTAGATAAAATTCTAGAAAATGCACACTGATCCATATTATCAGAATTGGACTAGTAGTTGTCTGGGACAAGCAACTAAAGAGGCGTAGGAGAGAGGATTACAAAGGACACAAGGAAACTATTGGAGGTGATGGGTTCATGGGTGTATACACCTATAAAAACCCCTGTTGCACACTTTATTTTATTTTTTTAAAATATATTTTATTGATTTTTTACATAAAGAAAGGGAGAGGGATAGAAAGTTAGAAACATCGATGGGAAAGAAACATCAATCAGCTGCCTCCTGCACACCTCCCACAGGGGATGTGCCTGCAACCAAGGTACATGCCCTTGACTGGAATCGAACCCACGACCTTTCAGTCCACAGGCTGATGCTCTATCCACTGAGCCAAACCGGTTAGGGCTGCATACTTTAAATATGTGCAGTTTATTGTAATCAGCATCTCAGTAAAGCTGTTAAAGTAGGGATAGCACATTCATATATGATTGTGATGTTTTAATGAAGAAAACATACTACAGTGATAGGAATACAACAAGTACTAGTAATCAATAAGGACATTTATATTCCCTCACTTCCAAACATTAAAATAAACCTCTCCAAGTATTAGCTTTAGTATCATTTATTTATATGAAACACCTATAAATGGCTACCAACCAGGTGCAATTTTTCCTGCCCTTTTGGCATCATGGGTATATTATATTATAAGGATTAAAAGAGACAATTGTGTGATGATCTTTGAACAGTATTGGGTGCATAGTAAATAGGGAGTATATTTTTGTTGTTTTGACTACTATTATCACTGTCATGGATTTGATAGTTGGCGCAGAGTGAGTGATCATTACATATTGGTTGTGCTTATAGTGATTTTCATTACTAGTTTGGATGAATAGGAAAGATCTGCTAAAAGATCAAAGAAGTTGATTTAAAAAGTGGTTTGCCTTTCCTGAGATTCCTTGATGGGGCTGAATTTTTGTATTTATTTGGTGCCAAATTATGACGGAAACCATTTGGAAGAAATTTGGTTAATGTCTTTTTCAGGAATAATCACTCCTCATGAGAGTTAATACAGATAATATTAAATGTGTCGGATACATTTACAGTGATCAGTGAGTTCAATGGGAATAAGTGGTCCTCAGTCCTAAAACAGTGGTACTGACATTTGTGAGACATCATCTTTGCTGGTGACATAAGAATTTCAAAATGCAGATTCATGAGCCTTTCCTATACATACTCTGACTCAGTAGTTCTGGGATTGACTAAGAATTTATATTTTAACATGCTGCATAAACAGTTGATTTTGATACAGCTAGTCTGTAGATCATACTTTGAGAGCACTCTTCTAAGACATTTGGAACCTTGGACAGCTCCTGGTGGGGCTGGTCCAGGGTTTTCAGAACGCGGGACAGCTCCCAGCATCTCCAACCCCATGTACTGTGGGATGTGAACTCTAGTCCTCAATGGGGCTTGCCCATTTTCCAGTGTCTCTTAAGACTACACTCTGGAAATCTGAAAGTTCTAGTTCCTCATGGCAAATAAGGAGAAGGGGTACGCCCTATAGAGAAAATATTCTAAGTCCAGAATGCTTAACTTGGAAACTCTGGGATAGTGGGGGTACAGGTAGTCTTCAGAGGATTTGAGACCCTCCTGTGTGCAAAGCTTGTGAGAAATATTATGTACATATATTTTAATGAATAGGAAAATTAAAGTTTTCTCCATTTGAGGATGTAAATATGCTGAATCAATTAGTTTTATACTTTTATATACAATTTATGTACTTTGATGGACTTATTAAAGTTTGTGTGGGTGATTTGAGAATTTTATTTAATCCTCCTTGTTATTCAAGTACCTAATAACTATCTGCATCACTTCAATTATAACAATATTAATTAAAACAAGTAAACAAGCAATCCCTGAAGGTTTACAACTGTGATATCTCAAGACATAAATAGAAGTGTTGTGATGGAAGGCTATTAAAGTTGGTGCAGAATTGCAATTGGAAACTTTATATTACTAAAGCACTGTCTTATTATAGGACACAATTAATGTGGGAAATGAGGTGATTTATGTGATCAATGAGGTTTTTTTCATATGTTATTTTATTTTTTACACGTTCTTATCCATGATGGCTTTATAAATAGGCAAGTGGCTAGTCATGTAGAGTTGAGTTAGCTAGTATTTTTAGCCGGTCAAACTATAGTCTTATGGCCATAACAATATATCATTTAAAATACAGCCTCAAGGGCAACCCAGTTAATAGTAAACAGACCATCCCACATTCATCATCTGTGGCCTGTCTAATGGTAGTGTGAAGCTTGATATTCATATATATGATGAGAGAGAAGGAGAGAGAGAAAGAGGGAGGATATTTGTTGTTTCACTTATTTATGCATTCATTGGTTGCTTCTTGTATGTGCTTTGACTATGGATTGAACCTGCAACCTTGGCATATCAGGACACACTAACCACCTGTGAGTTCATGCCAATGAGACATGATTTACCCCAATGGTAGAGAGGAGGAAGCTAAGCTATTATTATACTCATCATCTTCCTGGGAGACTAAGGGAGGCAGTTTGTGTCTATGACCCTACCATTTTTCTTTCTATGGGAATAGTGAGATAGAAATTACTGACTTAAGGGTCTAAGCAACTCAGCAAACCTTCTAACTATCTGTACTAATTTTACAGTAAAGTTAACCCAGGTAGTTATTATTATTTTTTTGCTTGGCTTCTATAACAGCAGTTTTTTTTTTAATGTTTGTTTGATTTGCCTGCTTATCTCATTGGATGCTCTTTTAATGTCTTTACTGGCTCCAACTTCTTTGCTTGACCTTCTGGCATCCTTTTTCCTGGGTCCTCTTCTGTAGCTACACTATTTCCCTAGTGTAGATGGATTTCATTTAGTCTCATAATGTTAAAGCCATCTATATGCAGATGGCTCCCAGATGTAAATCTCCAATCTTGACCTTTCCTTGAGCTGCAAGCTCATAAATCAATCTGCCTATTTGATGGCAAACTGCTCCCTGACTTGGTTGTCTAATAGGCATCTTAAATGTAATGGGCCCCAAAGAGAACTCTTTATTCTCTTCATTTTCTTCTCCCTAAACTGTTCTTCTTTTAGTCTCTTTCTCAGGAAATTACCCCTTCCCAGTTTCTTAAGAGAAAAACCCAAGAATTATTCCATTCTTTTTCTCATATAATCAGGGGCAGAAATAGACTATTGGGGACCAGCTACAGTTATAAGAAATATTAATCATGCTCTGTTAACCATGATGGTTCTGTTCTGATTGGAAAAAGCATATTTTCACCTGGCTTGGAGTTGTATACCCTGGGACAGTGGTCAGCGAACTGCGACTCATGAGTCACATGTGGCTCTTTGACCCCTTAAGTGTGGCTCTTCCACAAAATACCACGGCCTGAGCTAGTCTGTTTTGAAGAAGTGGCATTAGAAGAAGTTTAAGTTTAAAAAATTTGTCTCTCAAAAGAAATTTCAATCCTTGTACTGTTGACATCTGGCCCTGTTGACTAATGAGTTTGCCGACCACTGCCCTGGGACATGGGAGCTAAGATCGAATGCAGTCCATCTTCCTGTCCCAAGAACTGCCTGTCGTTATGGAAAGATTTACAACCTCGTGGATGAAACACTACTTCAGAGGCACCTGTTCTTTACAACCCCTATTACCTGTAATCTGGTCCTGGGGTGCCAGGAGGTGCCCACCCTCTTGTGACCCTCTCCTTCACCCTCACTTCACCCTGCATAACTTGTAACCTGAATGATTATCCCACGCCTACTTTTCCATGCCTGTAATTTCTACTTCCCCACATAATCTTTGTCCTTCTACCCAATATAAGCATTTGGCTTATAGTGGGGTGCAGAGGCAGATTTTTGTGGATGACCTGCTGCTTGCCCATACTGCCAGCATTATTGGAATAAATGCTCATACATGATTCAATCCTGTCTCTGCTGAATTGGCAGCCTCGACCCCTTGGTTGTCTGGTTACAATTTGTCACATCTAGTTAATCAGTTCCGTCTCTAAAAATACATCCCAAACCTATTAACTTTCTATTTCTACAGCTGTCATCTTTAGGTTAAACAATCAAGATCCCTTATCTGGACTATTTTAATGGTCTCTTAACTGTTCTGTCAGCTTCCATTTTTTGTCCCACTCTAATCCCTTTTCCAGACAGCCACCAAAATAAATCATAAATCCGATCATATCACCTCCCATCTTAACACCTGCCACGGTCTTCTCATTGAATTTAGTATAAAATTCAAACTTCTTTATTTCCAGGGCCTTGAAGACCCTATATGACATGGTTATGTCCATGTCTCTGACTCACCTCCTACTGCCCTCTCTTGCTCTCTCTGCTCTAGCCCCATCAGCTTTCTTTCAGTTTCTTAAACACATCAAGTTCAACCCTACCTCAGAGCTTTTGCATTTTTGTGTTCCCCCCCCCCCCTGCCTGGAGCTTTCATATTCAGAAACTTCACATGGCTGGCTACTTCTCAATATTCAAGTTTCAGCTTAGGTATTATTTTCACACAGAGATCGTTTATCCATGACAGAGAAGCATGCAGTCCCTAAAATTAAACCATACATTAGATCTGGCTGTATGTTTCTGCATAGCTCCCCCAAAACCACAGGACTTCTGTTAAATTAGGAATGGATTACGTTCTTGTTTCATGTAATGTGGAAACTTGTCATAAAGACAAGTTGTTCAGGGCTGAATTGTGTTCTTCTTCCCCCACTCCCAATTCATATGCTGAAACTCTAACCCCCAGTACCTCATAATGGGATTGTATGTGGAGATAGGGCCTTTAAAGAGGCGATTGAGTTAAAACGATGCCAATAGAGTAGGCCCCTAATTCAGTCTCACTCGTGTCCTTATAAAAAGAGGAGATTAGGACACACAGAGAGATTCACAACAGGGCATGTGCAGAGAGGGAATGCCATGTGAAGACACATAGCAAGAGGACAGCCACCTGCAAACCAGAAAGAGAGGCCCCAGAAGAAACCAAATCTGCCAATATCTTGGACTTCTGGACTTCAGACTGTGCGAAATTTCTGTTGCTTTAAGCCACCCAATATACAGTGTTTTGTTATGGCAGCCTGAGCAAACTAATACAGAGATTGTCCCATTTTGCATAGGGATCCATGTTTTTATGTATGAAAGAGGGTTCTGGAAAGGGTTGAAAACAGAAATTGACTGTAAAGTAATCCAGATTAACAGCTGGAGATGCTATGTTTCCTTGAGAAGGCCAGGGCATAATGTTAGCTGTTCTCCAGAATAGTGAATTTGCATAGTCAGCTCCGAGTTAACTCCTTTAATAGGTGGTCACGTAAATGTGTGCTTGTCTCCATTTGTGTTTCTTTGGACTGGTTTATCTTAAGTTAAACTTGGGGAAATGGAAGATTCCTGCAAAATGCTTTACCACATGGAAAATAAAAATTCTGGTAAAATATTAGTAAAAATCATTTACCCTGCTACCACTATGTAACTGGACGTTTCAAATTTAAGTTTTTATTTGAGAGGTGACACTGGCTAGTACAGTTGATTTGGAGCCTTGGACTGCTTTTTCTTTTCTTTTTTCATAAGAAGGCAGAGCCCCAAATCTTAGTTCCCCTTTGCTTCTGAAACTCAGCAATTGCCAAAATACTTTTAGCACTCAAGGCTGAGCTCAGGACTCTAAAGTGCCTTGGAGCATGCCAGTGCTGGGTTGGCAAAGTGTCCCCGCCCCCCTTTTTTTTTCCAGACACACCAGTGGCTCTAAGGTCTTTTCCAGGAAACAATGTTTGAGAATTCAGACCCAATCACAAATCCCCCCCTTGATTAGGCAGGAGAAAACAGGCATCTGGCATCCAGAGATAGGAAACAGAAACAACACAGTCCTGTCAAGTTGCTTTCTACAATGCCTTGTAAGAATTCAGTTCTCTTTATCTTAAGAAACAGTTACCAACTGTTTAATTTGAGATTTTTGGAAAGCAAATCATCTTTTTGGCAAAAAAGACACAATCACACACACAAAAATGTGCCAACCATCTGACTAAATCAAAGGCATCAGCCCAGAGGAGGGAGCTTGTGCAATGAAAGGGGGCCATGTGGTGCGGAGAGTGAGCAATCACTTACCCTTGAGTTTTCCTCACCTGTTATAATAAGGTGGGTCTTGGCATGGCTAATCTGGGACTCATGGTGAATAGTAGGAGACATTGCTAACCCATGTAACTATTAGCAACAACCTTATTTTTATTTCTTTATTGTTTAAAGTATTACAAATAGTAGTACATATGTCTCCTTTTCTTTTTTTCCATTGACCTCCCCCCGGCCTCTCCTATCCCCCAGTACATGACCTCACCTGCCCCCCGCCCCCACTCCAGTATCTTGTATCCATTGGTTATGAACAACTTTAAATGGTCTAGGAAAAAAGGACTTCATTGCTGTCCACAGTGGGCGTTGAAACAGTTATAGATGTGTCGATGGGTTAATGCATGTGCATATGTGCCTGACTGAAGTCCTGTTCTGGGGAGGGATGGAAGCCACTGAGAGAGAAGGAAGAAGGAATTGGGCAAGGGAAATCTGGTTTTCAAATGAGGATTCAGTGTCCTGGCCAGTTTCTCAGTGGTTGGAGTGTTGGCCCACAGACCAAAGGATCTCAGGTTGGGGTCAAGGGCACATACCTCCGTTGCATGTGCATTCCTGGTCCTGGTCAGGGTAAGAGTGGGAGGCAACCAATTTGTGTGTCTCTAACACATTGATATCTCTCTCTCTCTCTCCCCCCTCCCTCCCTCTCTCCTTCCTTCCCTCACTCCTTTCCCTCCCCCCTCTCTCTTTTTTTCTCTTTCAAAATTAATGGGAAAACATCCTCATTTCTTGTGTGAGGATTAAAAAAAAAAGAAGAAGAAAACAAATGAGGGTTAAGTGTCTGGTTACAATGTGGCAGCAGAATCTTGAACTCATCTAGACCCAGCCATCCAGGACAAAGTGGTTTTGTTTGGGAATTTAAAGTGCTGTATCAATAAGCACCTGCTGAGGACCCTTCCTCTCATAACCAGAGGTGGCCCAGAAGGACCAGTTCCCTTCTCACTTTGGAAGAAGGGCTTGGTCTTATGGTGCAGGGCCAAGTTTCCTCTTCATGAGAGGGAAACCACAACAGTGGCCACAACCATAAATATCTAAGTCATAAATACATATATGTATCCTGAAACAGGGAAAACTTGGAAAAGGGTAACATGTGAAAAATAAAGGCTTGGAGCCTTGCAAGTTAAGTGGGTTGACATTGTCTGCTTCTGTGTAATTGGATGTGGTTGGAAACACGATCTTTGAACTTGATTCCGATTCTCCAATCATCAATATTTCTTGAAACCCGAGGGAGAATTTAACAGAAACTCTCACAAATGTAACAGTAGTGGTAGCTATCATTTGTTGTCATCTACCATTGGGAAGAGTACTTTACATGCATGATGAATCTGAAGGGTGCATGGTAGTAAACCCAGTTTAAGTTGATGCCTGTAGTGTAGTCAGTGAGCAAGTGATATTCAGATGTCTGACTCCAGATCTTGTGCTCTCTCCACGGTACCACAACATGATAGCAGGGGACGTTTTAGTCTGGCCTTTGACCATGCTTGACAGGATGCCCAGAAGATACGTCTGTCATGTCAGAGCCCTGGGTGGAGAATTCCAGTGAGAAAGATGAGCCAGGACAAGACGCTGCAGACCCTCTCCATCAATGAGGCCACTCTGGAAACTCTGTGGCTACCCCAGGGCGGAGGGCGGGTGGAGAGTGCCCCCACTGAGTCTCATTTTTGTCACCAAGACTGGACCTCAGTGAAATGGTGAAATAGGAAGATAAAAACAATATGACAACAACAGCAAAATTAGAAACTAGTGGTTCTCCAACATTATTACTTGCTACGAATTGAGGGGAACACTTTTTAAACCTCTGAAGTCTTCTGCCTCCCTCCATTAATATCATTACTTTATAGTTGGGAAAACTGAGGCTGAGGGAGATTAAGCAGGTTGTTTGAGGATAAGGTGTATGAACAGAAGGCAGAGCCAGGAATTGAACCCAGGTAAATGGAACAGCAAAGGCTGGATGCAGTATCACTATCCTATAGTGTCTCTCTACAGCAATACTCTTCTTCCCCTTCTGAAACACCCCACGTCTCCATCTTACTCTGCATGTGGGACCCTTTCCCTGGAGAGATCACAGGGCTCCCCTGTCCTCCAGCTCTTCTCCCCAATTATAACCCAAAGGAAGGCACCACTTTAAGCCACTTAAACTGTAGGGCAGCAGAGGAGAAAATTGGGATTATTTTGCATTGTTTTAAAATGCCTCTGTCATACTTACTGTTTACATTTTCTCCTATAATGATTGGAACCAGGGGAAGTATAGGTGACTTTTACTAAACTCAAGAGGATCTGAATAGTTTTTATACTGGTTGACTTATTTATAACCAGCTCAGTGAATTTGTTGGGAGTTAAATATTACAAATGCAATTTCTTATAACCAAACAATGCAGTTGGCTGGTAAATGCAATTTTCTACAATGGACATTTGAGTAAAAATTTTATAGTCTCAAGGTTAGAGGTTGTATAATCATTAACCATTATGGTTAGACTAAAACCCCATGACACTGCTGTGCGTGAACTGCTGAATTTTATGATGTCAAAATACAGAAAAAGCATAAATGTGACAAAAAAGTATTCTAACTCTTCATCTTATCTTATGTTTGTATTTTTAGTGGCTTCAAGTTAACTTACTGGTAAATATTTTCCAGTTCTTCTTTTATTTATATATCAAGATGTAATTGTTAGTTCCATGCAGAATATTCTCAAGGTCTCATGGCACTAGTTCAAAGCTTCTCAGTTTCTCAAAACTCCTCTAACCGAAAAACTTCTGGGTTCCATTTTTTAAAGATTTTATTTCCCCCCAGATGTATTGAGATATCATTGACATATAACATTGTGTAAGTTTAAGGTGTATGCTTGGTGTTTTGATATATGTATGTATTGTGAAATTACAAAATTAGTAAACACTTTCATCACCTCACATAATTACAATAAAAAATTTTAAAAAAATTCTCACCCAAGGATATTTTTTTCCATTAATTTTTACATAGAGTGGAAGAGAGAGGGAAAGACAGAGAGAAACATTGATGTGAGAGAAACACAGATTGGTTGTCTCCAGCAGGGACTCTGACCAGGGCCTGGGCTGACCAGAATGGACCCTGGGACCCTTCAGTTTATGGACTGATGCTCTATCCACTGAGCCAAACCAGCTAGGGTCATAATTCCCATTTTTTTGTGTGTGTGTATGTGTGTGTATGTGAAAAAGAACTGAAGATCTACTCTCTCAGTAACTTTCAAGTATATAATACGTACTGTTAACCATAGTCACCAAGCTGTACATTTAGACCCCTAGTACTTTAATTTTAATTAAAGAACTTAGGGTTTACCATGTTTATTTCTATACATTTCAAAGGCATTTGTATTTTGACTTGCCTCTATCTGAGAACCAATAGTTTTGACCCTCCCACATAAAGGAATTTTGAGAATTACCCCACGAAAAATACTATTTTTGTGGTGGGACAGGGAGCGACTTTTCTCCTGGTTTCTGAAATCATGACATCCCGAGGTCCTTGCTGAAGTTGGTCTAGCGGGTCATGCAGTATGGGCACGGTTCTCCAAGCTGAGGTGACAGTGAACAGAGAGCATTTGGTGGCAATGTGCAGAGGGTGGGGGTATAAGTGAGAGTTCCTCTTTGAACCATGGATTATTTAGAAGTGTCTTATATAGTTCCCAAGTGTATGGAGATTTTCCTGCTATCTTTGTTATTAATTTCTGGTTTAATTCTATTTTGGTCACAGAACACACTCTAATGATTTTAATTCTTTTAAACTTGTTGAGGTTTGTTTTATGATTCAAAATATAGTCTATTTTGGTATATGTTCTGTGGATACTGGGAAAGAATGTGTATTCTGCTCTTGTTGGGTAGAATGTTCTACAAAAGCTGATTCTACTTTATCCGTGATGATTTTCTGTCTGGTTGTACTATCAATTGTTACTCAAAGGGTGTTAAAGTCTGCTGTTATACTTGTGGAATTGTCTATTTCTCCTTTCAGTTTTTACCAATTTTTGCTTTATATATTTTACAGTTGTGTGGTTTGTACATTCACATTGAGGATTGCTATGTTTTGTTGGTTAATTGATCTTAACATTGTATAATGTCTCTCTCTGTCTCTGATAACTTTTTTTGCTCTGAAGTCAACTTTATCTGATATTGATGCAGCTATTCCTGCTTTCTTTTGACTAATGTTTGCATGATGTATCTTTTTCTACACTTTAACTTTCAACTATAGTATTTACATTTAATTAATATTGTTAAGTTAAAGTTTAAATTTATCATTTTATCTTTTGCTTTTTGTTTGTCTTCTCTGTTCTATTATTTTTTGAAGTTTTCTGTTTTCCTGTCATTCTGTGTGTTACTTCAACATTTTGTAGGATTTTATTTTGATTTACCTGTAGTGTTTCACATTACCCCTCTCTCTCTCTCTCTCCCCCCCCTCTCTCTCTCCTTATCACAGACTGTTGGCCTCATCATTTTACCAGTTTTGCCTAAAGTATACAAATTTTACCTCTTTTTATATCCATTTTCTTTCTCCTTTTCATAATAGAGATGTGTTAAATATTTTCTCTGCATACATTTACAATTACATCAGACAGTATCATAATTTTGCCTTTAATCGTCAAATATAATTTAGAAGACTCAAGAGAAGAAGATAAGACTATTGTATTTACCTCTATTTTTGTTTACTGCGCTCTTTCTAAGGGTGCTTCTTTATCCCTCATATGTAGTGGAAAATACATGAATCATCAAAGACTGTGACTTATCCTGGATAATTTCTTTTCTTCTTGGAAGCTGCCATTTCCCTCAGGAACCCTCGCTGGATCATGTAATTCACGTTTTTATGCCCTGTGTGGGGATTTGGCTTTTCTGTTTATATGAGTTTGGTTAAATACAACCAGGCTGCACATTTAGCTAGCGTCCCAGTAGGCACCAGAGAAGCAAGTTTGTCAAATGTAAATTAACATATACAATCTAAACATACTTCTACTAACTGGTTTAATATGTGCTCTGCTGACAAAGAAGTCTCCCAGGTAATAAATGTTGAATACTTGGGAAAAGAATGCAGGCTTCAACTTCAACTAAAAATTTAGCTCCTGAAGTCAAGCTTTGGGCAAGGAGACAAAGTGGTTGTTTTGGTATTTTTTTTAAAAAACTCTGAATGGTTAGTTAATTAGCTTAAGAAGCATAAAAAATGATATACTTAAAGAAAAGTTTGATGAAAAATAAAAAATGAATATATTAGCTCATTTTAGGATAACTGTATGCATACATAGTTATCATATATATGTAAATATATTCCAATAAGGTAAAGAAACCTCACTATTTTGAATAATTGGCTCAGTGCTATATATAAACCATTTTGTTTGTTTGTTTATTTATTTATTTATTTATTTATTTATTTACTTCTAGTTAAAATACTAGAGGCCCAGTGCACAGATTCATGCACCGATGTGCTCCCCTGGCCTGGCCTGCGCTCTCTTGCAATCCAGGACCCCTTGAGGGATATGGGAGGCCTGGTGCATGTATTTGGCCTATCCCTGCAGGCCAGACTAAGGGACCCCTAGTCCTATATAATAAAAGCCTAATATGCTAAGTATCCAGTTGTCTGATCATCTATCTGTTCAACCAGTCAAAGTGTAATATGATACGCTAAGGCTATTCAACTGCTTGCTCTATGATGTGCACTGACCACCAGGGGCCAGACAGTTGACCGGTCAACCAGTCTCTGTGATGTGCACCGATCACCAGGGGGCAGACACTCTGACTAATAGGTTAGCTTGCTGCTGGGGTCCAGCTGATCAGGACTGAGTGAGATGGGCTGGACATGCCCTGGAGCCCTCCCGCAGTTCCTCCCTGGCTGGACAACCTCTTGCATTCCTCCCTGTCCCTGACTGTGCACTGGTAGGGTTCCTTGGCCTGGCCTACATCCTCTTGGAACCCAGGACTCCTTGGGGGATGTCAGAGAGCCAGTTTTGGTCCGATCCTGCAGGCCAGGCCAAGGAATCCCACTGGTATATGGATTTGTGCCTCTAGTATGCACATAAGATATTTGGCTAATCTCTTCTCATCCTCCTCTCTCCCCATTTCCCTCTGAGATTCATCAATCTGTTCCAGGTTTCCATGCCTATCCATTAAGCGTCTGCCCCCTTGTGGTCAGTGCATGTCACAGCTACTGGTCGAACAGTCAAATGGTCGGATGGTTGCTTAGGCCTTTATATATATAATTGACATATAATTTTGTATTAGTTTGGTGAATAACCTGCCTGCTCTAAGATAACTTAGAACAGCATATACCCAGTTATACTTAATATAATAGTTCATAGATATCCCATGTTGGCTAAATACATTGTTGATTTAATTACCATGGCTTTGAATAGAGTTTGGACCTCTTATTTCTGAATAAGTACGTTAGTGCCCCTTTCCTTGTAGTTCTTCATCACTTTAATGGCACATTCACTAATTTTAAAAAGACTAATTCCCCCTCCACAGGCTGGTAATTTCGATGAACTGTTTTGATTGTGGGAGGATTTGTAAATCTTTGCCATCAATATCTAAGGGGTAAGATGGAGAAATCAAGGAATAGTGAGCAATCTCTGAACCATAATCAGGAAAAAGTCAAAGCAGAGGTAATCAATGGTTTGTGCTATAGGTTCTCAGGCTATACATTCCAGTAGAATCCCTGTGAAGACAGCAGAGAGGAGAGACATGCTTGAGGATGGCCTTGTGTTTCTGGAAGCTTCCATAAGAAAATCATGTGGCCACACCTAACTGTTATGGAGACTGGGAAATGGAGCTATGTATCCAGCTAAAATTACTATTACTATGATACTAAGGGACGACTGGAAGTCTCCGCTACAAGGATTAGATAAGGCAATGGCAGAGGAGGCACTCAGTGCATTGTAACTGTCCCAATTTCTCTTCTAGGGATGTAAGCACAGGTGGCCAAGAGTATCCTCTGCCAATAGAATGGACTTACACGGATGACTCAAGGCACTTATTAAATATTGGCCGAGCATAAATTACACAGGAGACAGACATGCGATGCACGAATCACACGTGGTTTATTTACCAGAGTCCTGGTGGTTTCCAGACCTCGGCAGGCCACCTGGAGATCCACGCTGAGAGACACACACACTGGACGTTGGACACTGCAGCTGCTGCTTGGCGTCTTGTAGAGGCCTCGGCTTGTGGCTCCGGTTCGAACTCAGGGTCCACTGCAGAGCGCAGAGCTCGGGCAGGTGCAGGAAGGGGACTGGAGAGCCACTGTCTGTGGAGGGGCAGACAAGCGGCTCTAATCTCCTTTAGAGCTTGCTCCCTTTTATGTGCTCAAGCAGATGTCTTCAGTGTGTCTTATCAGCGGGTCCCAGGAGTGCTGCTATCTGGTCTTACATGTGGGGTACAAACTTCTTTATCTATTTCTTACATGCACATGACTTTTTTTAAAAAAATATATTTTATTGATTTTTTACAGAGAGGAAGAGAGAGAGATAGAAAGTCAGAAACATTGACGAGAGAGAGACACCGATCATCCGCCTCCTGCACGCCCCACAGTGGAGATGTGCCCGCAAGCAAGGCACATTCCCCCCGACCGGATTCGAACCTGGGACCCTTCAGTCCGCAGGCCGACGCTCCATCCACTGAGCCAAACCAGTCTCGGCCATGCACATGACTTTTAAGGGCGTTTACACTTCATTTCACTCTCTAATATGTCACACTCAATTCTTATTTTATATTTATATTTTATCCTTATTATTATTATTTTTTAAATATATATTTTATTGATTTTTCACAGAGAGGAAGGGAGAGGGATAGAAAGTTAGAAACATCAGTGAGAGAGAGACATCAATCAGCCGCCTCCTGCACATCCCCTACTGGGGATGGGCCCGCAACCAAGGTACATGCCCTTGACCGGAATCAAACCCGGGACCTTTCAGTCCGCAGGCCGAGCTCTATCCACTGAGCCAAACCGGTTTTGGTTATCCTTATTATTACTACTATAACAGTAACTATGGTTTCCATCTCTTAATTTTTACCTGGAGCAGAATGAATACCAAAGGGAGGAGGCCGGGGGAGGTGGGTCCTGAGCTCCTTTGGAAGCCCTCCGGTTAGGAGCTGCCTCTACCTACCTTGTAGCCGAGATTTGGAAAGGAAGCAAGAGTTCCGTGAGAGACTGGAGGTGTACAGTTGCTTTTAGGTTTCTGGTTTGAAAATTGCTATTTCAGAGACAGATAATCAGAATGGAAATGTGCTAGCCTGGGGGAGGGGGAAAGCATATAGATTAGGCAGAGATATGTTTAAATGTTTTAAAGAACTTTTCAGTGTTTCTCCATAGCAACCTGGGAACGTTTTTCTAATAACATTTCTGAGAAAGAATTAGACTATATGTGTGAAAGACTTAAATTCTTAGGAGGAATCGAGTTATGCAGATCTAAACAGTTGGCATTATCAATAACTACACTCGTTTTAATATACGTGAAGCATGTTGCTCTTCCAAAGACAGGGGTCTGTGAACACCAGGAAGAGTGGGGTAGGAAATGTGAGTGCCTCGGGCAGTGGACTGCCCTTCCCAGGGGCCAGCGCCCACTTGCTTCTTATCTGGGGCAAAGTGGAGGACTAGCTGCCACTTAGAAAATTCACTGCTTAACCACAGGGCCAGAAGCACTCCTGCTTTTGTTCCTCTCTGCTCTCACCTTTCTCTCTACCAGAGGAAGAGGACATGCCTCTTTCTTCTGCTCCTTTCAATTCCTTTGAGGAGTTTTTCTCTTGCTCAGTTCTAACTTTGATTAGCAAAGCCAGTATTTCCTCATGGCCCCTGTTTTTCTTTGGCAAAAATGGAACAATAGTGCTTATCCCTAGTGTATGCTCACGGGATAGAGGGATGTACTTGTGAAAGGAGTTTGTGGGGCTAAAATAGGTGGGTGTAGGGAACTTTGGGAATTAGGGGATCCTTGGAAAAAGCCCAGGGCTACAGAGCTGTCAAAGGTACTTTTCCATAGAATAAGGGAGGTGGGAACTGCAGGAGGTACATTTCCATAAAATAAGAGAGCTGGGAGTTGCAGAAGGTATACATTTACCGAATAAAGGGAAGGAAGCCACTCATTCAGAGAGAGAGGAGGAGAGCCCAAAGGGAATAGGAGAACAATAAGGGAAAAGAAAAGGAGAACCTGAGGCTTGAGCTCCGGAGTTGCTATAGTGACCAATTCAGAGGGGATAGTGACCAATCAGGATGTCAGGGCACAAAGAACACAGCCTTTATGAACTGAGGAAAAATGGGACTTAGTGGGACTCTCTCCTCCTCCCCATGTGGGAGTCTGTGCTTGTTTCTCAATAAATTTCCGTCTTTTACTCTACCACCTTTTGTCCGTGGTTTCATTCTTTTACTCCATTGGACAAGGACCCAGAATCATCCTGCCCAGAGGAACATCATGTGTTCCAGTTCCATTTCCGTGTTTCACTGGGAGGCAGGATAAATGTTTCGTACTTCAGTTAATGAAGTTATTGTGGATGAGCCATTCACCTTCTGAAAGCTGTGGCTACTCTATTTTAAAAAATAAAATAATAGCCTCAGAGGCTATTTCTGAGGATCGAGGAGTAGATATGAAAGTGCTCTACCATCCATAGAGCTCTGTACAAATGTTATCATGTCCCAGGGTGGGCAGGTTCCAGCGTGCCAGGCAGGTGGAGGTACAGGTTATTATGTAATTGGTCACACTTACAAAGGCCAGAGTTGGTTTGCCTCTTTAGGAATAAGGATGTTTCAGAGCCATCCTTCAAGTTAACAAGGCCAGCTGATTGGTTTTGTGAGCGCCTACGAAATATCAGGTGCTATCCTGGCACTGGGCCCAACAATCCCTGGCCTCCAGGAGCTCAGTCCTTTGGGGAGACAGATAATAAACATGTAAACAATTACACTTCCAATTCCAGATTGGGCGGGCGCTGTGAAGGGATCCAAGGGACAGGGCTGTGGGCTGTGGGCTGAGGAGCTGCCCACTGCCACCCTCTCTATACGCTGTAAGGAAGCCAGAGAGGCTGCCGGTCTGTCTCCTCCATGGCTGGACCTCCCCTTCAGTATCCCAGACTCATGAGAGCCGCCTCCGCCATTGCCCTGTTACCGCCTGCCTTCCTTGGCCTCCTCCCTGGCTTCGGGCCCTGGGATCCATTGCCTTAGGGTGTCCCACTGCCTGGGTCTCCCCCACCTTCCCCAGAGGACAGAGACTCCTATTTCCCCAGGGAAGGGTCTTGCCTAAACCTTCACCTTGCAGCTCTCCAGCCAGAGTCTCAGAGGCCAGCCCCAGGCCTGCAGGCTGAGCACAGCCAGAAACAATGGTTTTGGGAACTGATTAGATTTTCATCAGGAAGCTGCTTCCTTCTCATGGACGCGCCTCCGCCTCTAGGGACAACTTGGCACAGCCTCCCGTGGCCCACTCAGCACCTGCCTCCTGGATCCGGACAGAAGCTTGTTGGTACTTCCTTTCTCAGCTTTAAAAACTCTGCCCTCTGCGACAGTCTAAGTAATTGCCACGAAATAGATCTGGGCGTCATATCTTGGAGATGAAGGGTGGAATGGAAGTGGCAGGTGTTTACATGACCTTGCGACCCTGTGGGTCTCGTGTCCCAATTTTGGCCGGCAAAGAGGACAGCAACGCGAGGGGCTGTGTGGTGCAGTGAGGAGCATCCTGGGCTGCGATGTTCAGACTCTGCTCCTAACCAGATGGGTGACTTTAGGCAAGCCACTTCCCGTGTCTGGCCTCAGTTCCCTTATTTGTGAAATGAAGGGCGTGGTCTCAGTGATGTCCCTAGATCTCTCCACATGAGAAATGAGATTTTATACAGCATTTTAAGATATAGTCTTTAAAAACAATACTTTACAGTCTCCCTAATTAATGACTTTTTGGAGAGTGGCCAGGAAGGGGAAATCGGATATAACATGACCCCACAGTTCCTGCAGGTTGGTGACTTCAGTTCTTTGTGACTGAGGTAGTGTGTGCGGTAGAATTGCAGGGTCCTCCCTGAGATGGACCTGACCTCTTCCCCCATTGGAGGTTTCAAGAAAGTGATCCATGAACGCCTACCATCCATAGAGCTCTGTGTGATGCTTGGCCTCATTGTTCCAAATGGGCAAGGAAAAGGCAGTGCTTTCATTAAATAGAGAACAAGGAAAGCAAGGGTGCCAAGAAGCATTTCATTCAAGGAATGTTTATTAAGTAAAAATCAGGCATTGTCATAGGTGATAAAAATCGGGGGGGCTATAGCTATACTGTTTCCCCTTCTTTTCTCTGCCCAGGTCTTAAACCTCACCATGTATTCTTGCTTTGTTTAGAAGATGCAGTGGGGGTGGGGTAGGACTGGAAAAACTCAAGGCTTGCTGACCCTGTGCATAGAAAGGCAAAGTCACAGAGCATAGAGCGAGGGGAGACATCACCTCTCAGCCTCCCAGCTAATAAAGGACTCTCTTACATAACCGGCGTGACAGCTGGTTGTCTGGCCTCTGCCTGACACACCTGAGAGGGAGAGCTTAGGATCTCACAGGGCCAGAGCTGCCCTTCAGTGGTCTTCATTTAGCAATAATGAAACAGTAGCAATGTCGTCACCAACACCGTCACTGAGCGCTTATTTCATATTGGTCACTGTGCTAAGCACCTTAAACCCAGGATCTCACTCACTCCTCACAATGACTGTGGGGCTGGTGAGTCCTGCCTCCATTTTATAGGCAGATAGATGGAGGCTTAGTGATTTGTTCATACAGCTACTGTCACAGATGTGTGTGTGTGTGTATGAATATTTGTGTGGAAAATAGATATTCAGTATCCTGCTCTTCCTCCTACAAGTAGAGGCCTAACACAGTGCAGGAGATCTGACAGAACACTGTATGGATGTTTCAAACAGGTCAGTCGCTCGACTTTTACACTTATTTGGAGTTTTCTAGAAATTATCATTTTTCTCCCCAGGTGACTTAAATTAATGTATATATTTGCCCATATCAACTGCCTTTCTATAACTTATTTTGCATGTAATCCTCTATTTTTTCATGCTTATAGTAGGGTATAAAAGCATGCATACAAAATACACATATACATATATCTTTCTTTATACAAGGATTTTTATCTTTATTTTATTAAGTGGGAATTTTCTTTGCAATCTAGCATCCCTTCAATAGTACCTCATGGAAATTTATTCAAATTCATTTCTATAGTTCACATTTACTTTTAGCAGTGGTATAAAATTCTGTGGTGTTAAAATACCAGAATTTATTCAACCATTTCCTTATCTATGGACATATTCTCTATCTCTATCTCTATCTCTATCTCTATCTCTATTTCTACCTCTCTCTCTATCTCTGTTTCCAGAAGTCTCTTTCCCTCCCCTTCCCCCCCCCCGCCTCCAAATCTTTTGGAAATCTGTATTGGAGAGCTAAAATTTAGATATTGCAGTATATCACTCCTTCCCAGACCAACACTAGTCCTTGCATTTTTCAGATTCGGAATTTCTGCTGACCGTGATGACTTACTGGGGTCATGTAAATCTAGGTAGCAACTTGTAAAAATGCCCACAGATACAGGATGAACCCACTGAGAAATGTTTGAACATAAGGGGCTTGTTGCACGGATGGCTTCAATTTGCACTTTGACAGTTACATGGAGAGTTTGATGGCACTGTACTGCCAAATAATTCCAAGGAGGCATTCTGAAAATTATGACCTCAAATGTTGCTTGATTTGACTTGCCTCAACATCAGAGCCTGTAGATGGGATATTTCTAGGAGGAGATTTCTTCCTCGTATTCCTTTGGTAGCTAATTTAAGGTGATGCTGGGGAGTGAATGGCATTGTTGCTGAGAAGAGGAGTCCTCAGCCCAGAGACAGATTCCTTCCTCTCTAAAACGATGAGGGTAGGTTCCCTGGACGCCTGTTTCTTTCAGGCTGTTGACATGAAAAATGTCAACATGAGGATAATATAAAACACAAAAGGTTTGGGAATAATAAACTTTACAATAGATAAAATTACTTTTATCAAGTTAAATTAATTACTTACCATTACTAAATAAAAATTAAGCTATCTCTCTCTAAAGGCTGAATGGTGAATGAGCACATGACATGTTCCTGTTCAAGTGAAGATGCTTTGTAAATTTTAATGTGGCCACTGGATGGTGCAATTGCTCTAGTGTTAGTAAAAACCGCTGCATCTTCAGGTGGAGTGGGTCTGCAGGCGGGTGCTGAACCTGCGGCGTACTTAGTAAGGAAAAACGTACAATGGGGTAGCTAGAAGGAATTTCTGAATTATTTGATGCAATGCCTTTTATTTATTTCTTATTAATTGCACAAATGATACATAAATACATTTTAATTGTAAAGGATTCAAATTTTATATACTAGTATGTGTTCCCCTTCCGCTCATCCTCACTCTTTCTGTGCTATGTTCATTCCTCACCCCAGAGAAAACCCCTTATTAACTTTTTTTGGTATTTCTTTTTTTGTGTGTTTTTTGTCGTTGTTAATCCTCACCCAAGGATATTTTTTTCCCATTGATTTTTAGAGAGAGGGGAAGGGAGGGGTAGAGACAGAGAGAAACATCAATATTATAGAGACACATTGATTGGTTGCCTCTTGTAAGTCCCCTGACCAGGCATGCAACTGAGAGGTACGTGCCTTTGACTGGAGTTGAACTGGAACCCTTCAGTCCTTGGGCTGATGCTCTGTCTACTGAGCCAAACTGTTTAGGGCATTGGGATATTTCTTTAAGGCCCTTGCTATGCACACATGCATATGTACAAGGACATGTACACATATGATTTTCTTAATAAACATCCATGCAACCCTCATTCTAGTGTAGGATTTGGAGCCACTTTTGTTTTTTGGGACGAGCCTGTGCTTTGGAATCATTTAGACTTGGATTTTACATTTTGATATTGTGACTTAATAGTTGCCAACTTTAGCCAAGCTATTCAGCTCTCATCTGACTCTCAATACCCTCATCTTCCAAGCTGTTCAGGTGTACTGGATAAGGTGAATACATGCAAATGCTCCTAGCTCAGCTGGCCTGGTCTCAGGTGTAGTATCCCTCTCTATCACTCTGCCAAGTTCAGACAACTCATTATTGGAAGAGCACACTTCTCTCCATCCTGTGCCTCCTGGAACCTTTGAAAGATGTGAGTACATGTGTACACTCATAATCAGATGCACACTCCAGCTTAATGACCCAGTGATTCATAAGAATGAATCCTGCTCTTGCCAAAGCCTTCCCTGGCCTGTGTGTGCCTTGGTTTTGATCAGGTTCAGGGAAGAGCTGTATTTGAGAACGAGGGAAGCACCAGGGTGGAAAATGGCACAAGAATTCAGCAAGGCTTCATCAACAGTGGTTCAAGTTTAGACTCAGCTCAGGTCTGTAAATTTGTGCAAGACTCCTATGTTCTCTGTGCTGGAGTTTCTTTATCTATAAAACCAGGGAGATGAAAATTTGGACCCCATTTGAGCTTAGACTAGTGAGAAGACAAGTAATCCAGGAAGCTCATGATGTCTTCCTTTTGGCCTTGTTTTTCAGAAAGCTCAGAGCCAACCTGAATGTGAATTGAAACGACTCTCCTGGCCCATGGGTTCCTGGGGTAAGTGTCTTTCATTTCGTGGTTTTATGTTGGTTATTATTTTGGTGGTGTGAATTGTGACTCTATGAAACTGGTGGTAAGGAGATAGGCCGGACTTCTGCCTAATCCAGCCACATGGGCTTCAAGCCCTGGACTCTGGGACACCACGGGCAGAAGGGGATGGTGTCCAATGTCCCACTCCCAGTTTTGCGTAACAATCCTTGATATTTCATTGGACCATTTTATTTATTTTTTAAATTTTGATTGAATTTATAGGGGGGACATTTTAGAAAATACTTTCAAGTAGGTATTGGAAAATAGTTATTTAAAAATTAGCTCTCGTATCTTATTTGATCTTTAAAACAGTTTCTGAGGCTTGATTGAAAAGCAGCAGACATATGTGGACATGCGCTGAATGGTGTTTTATAAAAACAACAAACCTTAAAAACATAAAAAACAAAACAAAACAAAATAAAATTCACAGTAACAGCTCCTTGGTTTCGGTCAAGAATGCCCTTTCCTGAAATACGAAGCTGGATGGCAGGCAGCACAGGTGTGCAGGGCAGGTCAGCGGCTTCGCAGGTTGATGGATCTGTTCTCTCCCCGGCTAGACACGGCTCCATCAGACAGGGCCAGACGCTCCTTATCTCTGTCTGGCTTTGTGCTGCACGACGAGTAATAGCTGTTTTCTTCCTTTCCATCTTACGTATGGCCACCGCACAGCTTTCCTCAGGAGAAAGGGGTTATGTAACCCACCTCCAGCATAACACCTGTGGAGTTATGGCACTTTGCTTGCTGCTCTCCCTGAAATGGAATCGCCTCTCCACTGGGTTCATATCCCGCCTACATTGACCAACAGATCTAACTGGTTTCCTGGGGCGGATCCTGGAACGCACCCAATGGGACCACCTCAGGGACTCCCTGGGCCCATGTTTTCTGGCGCCTGGATGGTGCCTCGTGAGATACAGAAAGATCAATTTTCCAACTGAGTAGAAAGGATGAAGAAACAGACCTCGGAGTAGAATCTTCCTGAAATAGCATTTCTTCTTGTTTGCCCTCTCCATAGCAGCCCTGTTACTGTGAATTCTGGAGTTAACTTGCTGTGGGATGAACAAGGACCATTGCCACTGTGGCAGGTTTTCTCTGCTAGGCAGGTGAGGTGAGGAAGTGACCTTAATTAATTAATTAACTAATTAATTAATTAATATTTTCTTGTTAACTTTCCCCTGAGGACATTTTTCCATTGATTTTTAGAGAGAGAGTGGAAAGGAGGGGGAGAGACACAGAGAGAAACATCAATATGAGAGAGAGACTCTAATTGGTTGCCTCCCACACTCACCCTGACGGATCAGGGCTAGAACCTGCAACCTAGGTATGTGTCCTCGATCGGAATCAACCCAGGACCTTTCAGTCCAAAGGTTGACGTTATATCTCCTGAGCCAAACCGGCTAGGGCCAGACTTCAAGCTCTAAATGCTGAGCTTTCTGATAAAAAGGAATGAGATGATTTGATGATAGGGAAATATGGAAGGACTCCTTCACCTCCCAGCAGAAGAGGTAGAAAGACTTGGTCTAGAGTTAGAGATCAGCACAGTCTACGGTCAAGGCTGTGAACTCTGCTAATTTCACTGAAATAGCATTTCTTCTTGTTTGCATGAGTTGCTGTTGCCAGTGTTTCAGAATCTTTCTCACCAATGGTCTCTCTGAGCAGAACTGTACCTAAGCCATTCAGGTAGAAGCTACCCAGAGTTAAGCGGCAGAGAGAGCCTGCTAGCAACAGCCGTGTTGGATGGTTGCTATCTTGCCTCTCCAGGAAGCAGGGCAGCTTTTAAAAAATGCAAAGTCAGCTAAGTTGGTGCAGTGCTGACAATTGATTAAGAAAGCCCTGCTATTCAATTCTGTCTCTTTAAATGAAATGCTTTTCAAAAGCCTAACAGTTTAGATGCCAAAGAAGAAGAAAAGAAAGCCAAAGCTGGAGGGAGGGGGAAAGAAACCACTTTTCCCCGAACAAAGGCCATTTATCCCAATGAAAGGGAAAGTCGGGCTTGCACGGCTGCAGTGGGGACAAAGGCAGTGCTGCAGCTCCGGTCTTTAGGGCCTGCCTGCAAGGTGTGCAGGGGACCCCTGTCATGTGGAGGGCGGCTTCAGGTTCCATTCAGTCATACAACAGGGCTCCTTCCTAACTCTGGGGCTCTGACCTTTCCTTAGAGCACTTACTTTAGAAAACCATCCATTGTAGATTCTCTCTCTGCCTCTCTGAGAGGTTAATCTTCTTGTAGCCTCTCGCCAGTGCTAAAACCTGGGATGTCTTTCTCGAGGAATGGGGAGCCATCTCTTTGAAATGTAATCATAAGCAAAGAGAGTGCTCCTGTCTCCCTGGCTTTTGGGCAGGTAGGAGGCTAACTTCCAAAAGCATCCATTAGCGAAGACAGATGGCTTGATTCCCTTGGCCACCCTCGTCCCTACCCTCCTCTAGTACTTTTCCACCATCTCATCCCAATGCATAACAACTCTCCCACCTTATCATTTTGTTCAGTTTCTCTTCCCTATTGCGAGTCCTGACTAAAGCCTTCTTTGCCTGTTTAATTGTGTCTGATGCATATTTTCTTTGCCACTACTTAATCCAAACCCTCTCTCTGAGACGCTGGAATCATAGCGCCTTCTGTGGAGCAACCTCTTCTCTCTTTCCAGCTGGAGCCACCTTGGGAGATGCCTTTGAGCTTCATTTTGGACCGGAAGAACCCCCTCTGGTTCCTCACTCCTCCTTCTGTAATCCTGAAAATGAACTCCCCTAGTTTCCACCCAGCCACATGACTGCCCCACTAGAGACCACATTTGTTTACAGCTACATGCATCTGGCCAATGGAGGGTGGACAAAATCTGCAATGTGTGCAATTTCCTTTTCACTTCATTGATAGGAAATGGCTTGTCTTTCATCTCCTTTTTCCCATGGTCTACAACATGGAAGTGGCAGCAAGTCCACTTTGACCACTTAGATAAGAGCAGCACCTAGAAGACTTGGCACAACATAGCTTTCAGGGCCTCCACCCCAGAGTTTCTGATTCAGGAGGTTTTGGGTGCGGCATGAGAATTGGCATTTCTGACTAGGTCTTAGGTGATGCTGAGACTTCTGGTCCAGGGACCATCGGATGTCGCCGAACCACAAAGCAGGAGCCTGAGTTCCCGGATGTTCGTGTGGAGCAGAGCTGCTGCCTCACCCCCTGTGGCATCTCTGAACTGTTACCACAGAGTGGAATAAACTCCTACCTTGTTAGAGATACAGTGTTTTTATCTCTCATTTTCTTTATGAAGCTGAAACTATGACTTAATACAAATATTACAGGTAAGGGTTACACAGTAAGAGGTCTTGGGATGTCCTGGGCAGCAGGCTCTCTTAGGTTCGACATGGGTGACTTTTATTTGGAAAAATAATAAAACAAAGGCAGTTACTTGTTTAGTCACATAATGACTTCGTTTATGATAGTATCCTAGGTGGGCAGTCAACTGAAAACATTCTTTCCACATCTGTACTGGTGTTTGTTTTTCTGCCTTGGAAAAATCTCAAAGCATGTATATCCCTTGTGTTCTTATTGAAGTAGGCATGGGATTGCAGTGCTGTTGTTCAGACAGGGTGCTTTGGGATTTCCTTAGAAATCACTGAAAGATCTGCAACCAGAGGAAGTCAAGAAGGAAAATGATCAGAGTGAACCCTTGTAATTATTTTTTCTTTTTAATATATTTTATTTATTGATTTTTTACAGAGAGAAAGGGAGAGGAATAGAGAGTTAGAAACATCGATGAGAGAGAGACATTGATCAGCTGCCTCCTGCACACCCCCTACTAGGGATGTGCCTGCAACCAGGATACATGCCATTGACTGGAATTGAACCTGGGACCTTTCAGTCCGCAGACCAACGCTCTATCCACTGAGCCAAACCTGTCTCGGCTGTAATTTTATTTTTCTATATAATTTTCAGCATTTGACTCCTATATTTTTCTACATCTTAACTGGATATAGTCCGCAGCACAAAGACACATACACACATGTACACACACACATACATACACACACATGCACAAACACAAATCTCCATTGAGGCCAGGATATAATGTTCTAGAGGCATTTCAAGAGAACAGAGCAGTTTTATCTTTGGTTGGATTGCAGCCCAGTGATGAAGGGAGGCATCTTGAATGGTCAAATTTATTGCTTTCTAGTGTTTCTTCTCTTCCAGTGGCTCTGCTGTGGCTCTGCCTTCAGCTGGACAGTATTCATGGACTAATTAATGAGGGCAGGCTTCCTGTGCTTCTTTCCTCCTCTCTTTCCCACCTGATTGGCTGCCTTGCTCTTTTGAACAATTTATTGCTAATGGCACTGCTGTGGCAGAGAGAGGAGATCCAGCTATATCAGTCTTATTTGCTGGTACCTGCTCCGCAGAACTGGAGAAGGAGCTGAAAAATGACCTTAAGGAATAGCCTTGGGGAACTGATAGCATTTAAACAAATTTAGAATATTCTCTTCCTCAGCTGGAAAAGGTAACTTCAGGTTTGAGGATTCCTTCCCAAGTAGTTATTATATAAGTTAGGAAATATATCATTTTAAACCTATTTCTCTGCCTATCATTTGAGAAGTACTGCAGAGCTTTTGATGGTCCATAAAACAAGATAGGTCTTTGTGGTGCAGGGTGAGGCTATCTGGGGTGTGTGACTGGTAGGAGATGTCCTTTGCAAAATTTTTCTTTTGCCCTCTCTCCCTATGAACTGCCAAGATTTAGTCACCATCAGAAGAGAGGAGAGCTCTGGAAGTGTCATTTATTACTGCGATTCAAAGGTACTAAAATATCCACGAAGAAATGAGTTCTTCAGATTGCTGAAGAAGGAAATGAATTGATCTGTGACTTAGAGGTATCTCCTTCAGTTAATCATTGCTGATTCTTCCCTTCCTCCAGTCCCTTACAAATCACTTTGAAACCAGGAAGAAAGATGATACGTGCAACATGGAAGAAAGTGGAAACAGGCTGCTTATTATTACTTGGGATTGCTGAAACAGGAGCCCCAAGTTTTTACGATGCAGCACCTGCACACAGAAGGTGTCTGAATCATTGGTTAGCAAATCATTGGTCTGGATCGTTGGCCTCGCTGGGCTGATGGTCATCTGATGGTCTCTGTCCTTCCCCATCTGCTTCATAGGTTTGTTGCCAGTAGAAGAAACATGCTTAGCTTACAACCATCTTCTGGTCCTTCTTGATGCTTTGATAAATTACAAGAACTTTAGAATCAGTTGCAGGTGACTAGAGACAGTATCTCTTCTGCACCCTGTCCTGCATCAGATTTCCCTGGTAAGCCGGTTCCACCTTGACAAGATTAAGACAGGGTTACTCTTTTGCAACACAGTGGATATTAGGCAGCTTTGATTTTCAAATGAGAAGCCTTCCCCGGAACATTGCATCAACTTCCATAGTCATGGCCCCAGAAAACAAAGTGAGACAATTGTGTTCATTTATGGGAACCCCCATAATACTCAGTAGAAATGTTTTCTTTCCTGGTGGCTCTGCCTGAAAGCACGAGGCCCTTCTTCTTTTGAAAAAGGCACTCTTCAATGTCCTTAAATGTAAGTTTATTCTTTCAGGCCTCAATACCCTGAGGCCATAGTTGAAGAGTACATGTGTTTGTGACTTTCAGTCCCTACCACTGGTCTCTCCCTTTGTAACTAGACACATGGCAGGCATCTCTCTTTGCTTGTGGCAGCCGTCTTGAACCTGAGTGGTCTTACCTCCACTCAGTGGTTCTTTGTACTGACTGTAGTTCTGTGACCTCATCCCATGTGATGCTTGGCTCTGTTACTGCTTATTATACGCATCATTTGGGGATGTGAGATATTTATGATGAATCACTAGCAATAAAGTCCTGATGGCAGAATTATAAAGATGGTGCTAATAGAAATGGGAAAGAATCAGTAGACTTGGTCATTGCATGGCTTTCAATTATTTGGGGAATTGAAGTTTTATGCAGGTAAACTAAGGAAAAACCTAATTATATACACAGGATAAGAAAAGGAAAGACAGGTGAAGGAAATTGTTGGAGTCTGATGGAAAAGGTAAGGAAAGCAGGCAATTTTTGGGACCATGTTTGATAGGAAGTTGGAAAGTTCAGAAGGAAGTGAGATTCAGAAGTGAGGTCTGTACTAATGAGATGGTGTTAACATCTTTCATGTTGATGTAATAATAGTTAGACCCAGGAGAGTATGTCTGAATGCACAGAGAGATGTGTGCCTAGAGAAGGAAAGGGACATATAGAGGATTCCTGAACTGTTTACATTTGAGGGCCAGGAGGAGACAGGTGCACAAGCAATGGAGACTGAGAAGGAACAGTAGAAAAAGTAGAAAGAGAAAACATAGAAAATAAAACACAGGAGAGAGTAGCTACATTAAATGTTGCAGAGGGGTCTAAGAGACTACGCCAGCTGACCAGAGGACTAAGAAGAGACCATATGATTTCCAATTACAAAGATGGAGATATTTGAGAAAGCGTTTCCAGTGAGGAGTTGGGTAGGGAAGCCTGACTCTAGGAAGTTCAGAGGTGAATGAGTGTGAGTAGAAAGAGGGGACAACATGTAGGAAAGGCCTCTTATCCTAAGGCATCAAGAGAGGTGGTGAACATTTAAGAGGGAAAGAGGGACTGGATTAATGTGAAAAAATCTAGGAGGACTGGTGAAGTGTGTGAGTGGAAAGGCCTCTTACCGTAAGGTATCAAGGGAGGTGGTGAACATTTAAGAGGGGAAGAGGAACTGGATTAATGTGAAAAAAATCCTGAAAGATGGGTACCAAAGCCCATGGATCTCCATTAGCACTGGAGAGGGGATGAGATTCTTTCTGTGTGGAAACTGAAGAGTGAGAGAAGTGATGACTTACTCTGAGGTGGAGAAAGGAGGAAGTGAAGGAGAGAACATTAAGTGTTTCTATGAAGTACGAGGTTCAGAAAGAATGGGGTGGAGTATTTGAAGACTAATACAGTGGACTAAATTGGAATTGCTGTCATAGGGAGCAGGATAGACAGTTAATAAAGATGAGTAAGAACATTAGTGAGCAGCTGAGGTGAAAAAACAGATTTATAATGGGAGCTGGTCAGCTGGCTTTTGTAATTTTCAACAGCTTGGGAACAGCAGTGGATAAAATGGATGATTGGATTTACGCAGGGCTGAAGATTATAGAGATTATAGGTTGCGAGCAGATCTGGGAGGAGGACTTCAAGGTATTTCTCTGTGTCTACATTGAATTGTAGAGACCCTCTTCATGGGTAATTAGAGGTCTCAAAGTCTTGAATGCTACAGCACAAGTGAGCTCACTAGCTTTCTTCCACTCAAGAGCCTCTTAGAAGAGGTTTTCCTGGTATAGTACCTTTCAAAGGTGAGTTTTCATGGGAAGGAGTGATAAAAAATGAGGAGCACCACCAAGAGGGTTAAGACAGTCTTGGAAATCAGGGGCAGTAGTACCCTGAGAAAACATTAACCCTCTGTTCCATGGGGACCCAGGGAAGGGCTCAGCTCCTTGGCGTCTATTCTATGCCAAGATGTGCATCATTTAATCCTTTTTCTGAGGCTATGAAATAAATACCGAAAACTTAGAAATCTGCCCAAGGTTGCCAGGGTTGCAAATAAGGAAGTGAGCCAGGATTCAGCCCAAGTTTGTATGGCATCAATGTGAACAAACCAGTTACTGCCCCATGCCACCACCTTCCTTGCAGCTGTAGATGCTTCCCGGGAGAGAAGTGGCTAGTTGGCTTCATCCCTGAGCTCTAGGGTAGCCTTGACCATGGAATTAAGTCCACCACTGAAGAGGTTTGGACCCAGTACCAGTTTGTACTCAGCTCATCGGAGGACAGTTTCCCACACACAGTAGGTTTGGATAGGAGTGTAGCTGCCCTCTTTAAAGTCTGGACATTAACCAGAAAGGCAGGTGTTTCTGATTCCATATAAATCCCTCAAAGACTCATTTAGAAGGAGAACAATTCCTCTGTTGGATTTTCAGTTCTTTTCACATAAGCTTGAAAATTTCTGTCTAAACTGAATTTTGAAAACATTCTGAAGAATCTCTTGCCTGCTAAATTCTTCCTGTTCCTTCTTGGTGGTAGCAGAATGGGTTAGAATTTGAGTGAAAAAAGTATGGGTCCTTCATTCGCCTTCCTGGGGAAATCTCTGGACAAAAGGCACTACACATTGTGTCGCTGGCAGTAGGCAAAGACCTCAGAGAAGGAAATATGATGGCAACTGACAGTGAATGAACTAAAGCTTCAAAAAAGGTACATCTTGAGGGACCACATGAGCTGAGAAGAGCTGAGAGCATAAATAATGATGGGAGCAGGAGCCCAGAGCCAAAAGTCTACAGCTAGAAGCTTGTGTGCCTTGAAAAATAAAAACAGCACCCCTGGAGCTAGAATATGCCCAGGCCAGAGGATGTTTTAGAAGATGAACAGCCGGCCTCCTTTAATTTCTGAGCTTTATTTTGCTCAGAGCTGGAACTGGAAGTAAAATATATGAAGGGATGACATCCAGTAGCTACTTTAGATTAGTATTAAGGTTCATTGCCATGGCAAACAGCCTCTAACATGACCCCAATGATCTCTACCTACTGGTATTCACATCAGTGTGCATGAGTGTGGGCTAAACCTACTGATGTGCCTCAAATAGAATGTGACAGAGTACTGGCTATCACTTCCAAGATTAGGCCACAAATAAACTGTGACTTTGTCTTTCTTGCCTTCTTACCTGCTTTCTCTGATGGAATCTGCTGTCAAGTTTTGAGCTGCCCTAGGAGGCCCTTGTGGCAAGGAACTGAGGGAGGACTCCAGCTAATAGCCAGTGAGGAACTGAGACCTCGGTCCAACAGTCCTCAAGGAACTGGATGCTTCCAACAGCCATGTGAGCTTGGAAGTGAATCCTCCTCTAGTTGAATCTTGAGATGACTGTGGCCTGAGTTGATCTTGATCACAGCCTTGTGACTTGGAGCCATAGGACCCATCTAAGCAGCATCCAGATTCCTGACCTACAGAAACTATGAGATAATAAATGTGTGTTTAAAATTTTAAGTTTGGGGGTGATTTATTGCACAGCAATTGATGGGCAATGAAACTCTATGAATTCCCCCATGACCACTCCATACTCCTTGGAGTAAAATAGATTTTTCCTGGAAATATAGATAAGAATCCTATCTAATGAAAGAGAAACATGCAAATTGACCACACCTCTGCTACGCTACCAGCCAATAGGAGTGAGTATGTAAATTAACCCAACCAAGATGGTGAGGGCTAGGGCTGCCTGGCAGATGGGAGAGACAAACCTGCAAGGAGGCCGGCACCCAGCAGCCCCAAGCCCTACCCGCCATGGCAGTACTGGGGCTGCGGGGGGTTGGTTTGGAGACACAAACCAGCAGGGAAGCTGGCACCCAGTAGCCCCAAGGCCTGCTGTCAAGGAGCTGAGGCTGCTGGGGTGGTGGGGAAAGCAGCGGAGATACAAACCCACAAGAAACCTGTGGAAAGGGAAATAAACTATCATAATTTTATCTCCCTTTCCACAAGATGAGAAAACTGCCCTGGTTTATTTAGTGATGTGGCCCACATCTTTCTACCCACACAGGGGATGTTTTGACCACTCCCAGAAAGGTTTGGTCAGAGTACTGTCTCTAGGGAATAATGCTACTGTGACAAATCATCTAAGAGAGGAAACAAGCTTCTGTTGGGTTTATTCTGAAGGTCAGAGAACATGCCACCCCAACATATGCTGTGTTGTTATATTGATGATCTTAAGCTACAGATGCTTGAAAAACATGCATGCAGAGGCTTTCACTGAAGTCTCCTGATCTGCCTAAAATTGGATCCCCAAAAGGAGCTTTTAAAAGTCATAGGTCCCCTTGATGGGAGAAGTGTCATCAGGCAGAGAAGACTGACTCCTGTCACAGGACAGGAGAGTAGAAGTTGACATCACACCCAAACTTTGTTAAAATTATTTCCCCCCACCCTAGTAATTATTTACTATCCTCTAAGAGGCCTACATCTCCAGTTCCCTTTCCCTAGGAAGAAGGTATTTAAATCTGCGTTCTAAGCCACCTTCGGGAGTTACTCACTTTTCCCTGGGATCTCCCACATATACACAAGGTACACATATTACTGAACTTTTGTTTTTCTCTTGGTGATCTCTCTTTCATTACAAGGGCCTCCACTAAGAACTAAGAAAGGTAGAGGAAAACTACTTTTCCTCCTCCATAATTCTATCTCAGGAAATCAAGTCTCCAGCTGAACAATGAGGTTGGCTCAAGAACCAAGCAGTCTTGGCTGACGGGAGGAAAGCTTCTAGGGAGAAATCAATAATATTGGCATCAAAGTGGGATGGAGGGCACATGCATAGTTGCTGGTGGGAGTTTAAAGTGATTCAACATTTTTTTGAGGAGGATTTGGCAAATTCGATAGAAATGTTCAAGGTACATCTAAGAGTCTTCTACCAGGAATCACAACTGCTGAGATAAAGCACAAGTGCATAAGCCCTGGTCAGAACCCAGATGCTACTGCAGGCTCCCTTTCCATGATAGGAAAACCTGGGAACAACCTGCATTTTTAGGACAAGGTGGCATCTATACTAATAAAAGGGCAATATGCTAATTAGACTGAACATCTTCCGGATGACCTTCCGGATATCCTTCCAGACGTCCTTCCTGACAAAACCATGTTGGCAGAGCCAAGGCAGAGGAGGTTAGAGGTGATCAGGCAGGCAGGGGAGAGCAGTTAGGGGGATCAGGCTGGCAGGCAGGTGAGTGGTTAGGAGCCAGCACTCCTGAGGGATCCCAAATTGGAGAGGTCCTGAGGGGACCCCCTTTCCGTGCACGGATTTCATGCACCAGGCCTCTAGTGCTTTAAAATTACTCTGGGCCATATGGCATTGCTGCTCTTGAGTCTATAATACCTCAGTGCCTTCTTGTCAAGAACACTGTGGCCTCTTGAAAGAAGACTGGAGAGGCCAATATCTCAGAGTCTTTTGATGGTGCCTGTTACATCTCTTGGTCCTTAAATGTAAAAGGATGTGAAAATTCTTTGGTTTGTGCTGCATTAATACATGGAATTCACTGAGGAAATGGGTGGGTTAGTGATGGAAAGATCAAGTTTCAGGGCAGGGTAAAGTAGAACCAAGCCCTGATCAACAGGGTACTCTTCTCTCCATAGGAATCTGCTTCTTCACTGGGCTCTGTTCCAGGTGGGGCATCCCTGCCCACTCCCAGCAATGTCTCTTGCAGTTCCTGACTGCACCACAGCAAATTGTCCCTGCTTTTTAAAATTACTAACCACATTGTTTTTTGTTACTCCTAAACCCAAACCAAATGTTTTTCTGATACCAGCCTTTTAAGCTACCTCCACATTTTGTGTTTTTTTTTTAATTGCTTTCTATACTGATGATTTTACTTAATATTATTCATTCCAACTCTATTCTGACCCCAGCTACCAGTATCATAGTGACATGAGAGGAGAAAAGCCTGATTTGGCCTTAAATTATAACATATGGAAAAGGGTTTTAAGTGTTTTTTTCCCCTTAAGCCTACTAGCCTATCCTTTTATAGACAATTGTTAGGGAGCTCCTAACTTGGAAATGTTTCATTTTGTTCTTGGATATAAAAGCCGCTACATAAGAAAATACTCTGTAATGACATGGCTACCTGTTTGGTCAAAATCATGTATGCGTTTCTCTCCTTCCACACTTGGAATAGAAGCAGTTGTATTACATTTGAATTTCAAGGACTCATTATTAAAACTAAAATATAATGAAGCACTTCTCCTCTCCTTCACCCAAATGATAATTGTTTCTGACCATCTCCCCTTTCAAGCCTCCAACACCTTCTCTTCCAACATTGCTTTAAGCTAGTGACCATGCATATGATTAGATATCACAGCAATGGAAAGGGGTGAACCTCTTTCACGTCCCGTGTGGTTCAGGGCTCCTGGTTCAGGGTTCAGGTTCTGGAGGAGGCCACACGCAAATGAAAAGAGAGACTAGAAAAATATTAATTTGGTGATATTGGGGGGCCAGGTGGGAGCCTTCCTCTAGTAGAAAGACTACCACCTTCCTTTGGTCTTGCCATCCCTTTTATTCAGGTTTGGGATACACGCTTTGCCCTGAAGCAGGCAATTCCAGTAACAAGTAGATTATCTTTATCAGTAAGGATTTACATGATTATTTGATGGGGAAGGTCATTGTCTCAATTAGATGGGGGTGGCTGGCTTTGTCCTTTCAGAGCTTCAAGGTTGACCAGCCTTCCAGGTTCATCCTCCACTTTCTATTAGTGAGACAATTATGGGTTTCCAGCAGGTGCTCACCTGCATGTGTCTGTCTGCTCTTCAAACTCATATCAAACTCTTCTAGTTGTGTACTGGATCCCATCTTCCACTTGGTCTTTCAGGACATCACTATAGCAACTCTCCCCTTCTCTCTTACATTATTGATTTTTTCTTTACTGGGTCATTCTTATGAACATGCTATTATATCTTCAATTTCTTTCCTCCTGATTTTTAAAGCACATATTTAATTAGGTTTCCCCCTGAAATGCTGCTATAGAAATGACTCTTGTCAAGGTTACCTATGACTTCCATGTTCTAACTCCTATCACTTCTGTGATCTCCACTCTGGGGCTTAACTCTCTAAGTCACAGTCTCGTCATCTGAAAAGTGGAGAAGAATATAATTCTTACCTCACAGGATTGTTGTAAGAATTCAGTGATAATATAATAGTAAAAAAATAGGGATAGTTCTTTTATCAAGTTTACTAGTAATTATCTATACTAATAAAAGGGTAATATGCTAATTAGACTGGGCTAACTGGACATCTTCTGGACGTCCAACTTCCTTACAGACAAAACCATGGTGGTGGAGGCTGAGGCAGTGGCAGTTAGGGGCAATCAGGCTGGCAGGGGGCAGCTAGGGAGTGACCAGGCTGGCAGGGAGGCAGTAAAGGGGTAAACAGGTCAGCAGGCAGAGGCAGTTAGGGGCATCAGGTAGGCAGCCAAGCGAGTTGTTAGGAACCAGCAGTCCTGGATCACCTGAGGGGTCCCAGATTGGAGAGGGTGTAGGCTGGGCTGAGGCCACCCTCCCCCCCCCAACCCACCCCCACCCACTGCACGAATTTTATGCAACAGGCCTCTAGTTAAATAATAATCAAGCTTAATGCCCTTTAGCTTGGAATTCAAGGCTGTTTATATTTCACCCCCATTTTTCCCCTTATAATGTATTTCTCATGGTTCTCCCTCCTCTGTTTCTCAGTTTTCTTGCAAAATTTGTAAAGATGGATAGAAGCCCTGTCCTGGCTCACAGGAACTGCGTATCAAAATCCTCTTACTGTAGAAGGGGCTGCACAAACAGAAGATATTATCATTCTGTTTCCAAGGTCTAAAAGTCTCTTCTTTCTGTGTCTGCAGTAATAACCCTAAGGAGGTGCTTTTCCCTTCAGATATTTCACCTGGAATCTCCCTCCCCAAACAAAAACAACAACAACCCATGGATGCCATGAATGTTGCTATGGCAACATCAGAAAGGGAATTAACACCCAAAGAAGCTGTAAGTACTGCCCCTGAGCAGGCTGCAGGATTGGTACTTGATTTGACAAATTGAAAAAACAGCAAAGACCCTTGCTTCCCTGCCTTGCGATACCATTTATTCTTGTCAGCTCTGTTTGATTAATTAATGTTCCAACAGAAAGTAAATGCCCTTCACTATGTGTTCCTCTTGGTACTTGAAGTTGATGAGGTTTGTTTCTCTCGTTGCATTGAAATACTTCCCACAAAAAAGAAAAAAAAGTCAGCGTGTTAGATTTTCAGAGACTATCCATTCACCTATAGGCCAAGAGTACAATCATTTCAGTGCAGGTTGTGACCAAGGAGGAAAATAAGTTATCATTCAATCATCTTGTAAAAAATCTGGTGTGATGTTTGAGCTCAGCAGACGATGAACCTCGGGCAGTGCAGGACTGTACCCTGGAACTCTGCTGATGGGCCTTGGACTCACCTCTCTGAAGTACTCTGCAAGGCTCCTGGGTGAGACCTCTGCTCTGTTCCTTTAACTCCTGCCTCTGCATCTTTGGCCATTCCATCTGAGATTGCAGACCATCTTTCACCCCCATTCTCTGTCCCCTTCCCTACTTTACTATTTTTCTCTATACGTATCTCTAATACCCCATATATTTTATTTACTTTCCTTGTTTGGTGTCTGTCTGACCACACTAGAATATAATACTCAATGCTGGCACAGATGAAAACTGCTGTACTCCTGGTGCCTAAAGAATGATTAGCCCAGAATTGCATTTAAGGGAATAAGTATCTATAAATCAACCAGCTGAGTTGATTCATCCAAACACTGACCAATTAATTTCAAAATTATTTGTTTTTAAAATGATTTTAGGAAGAGGGAGCTACATGCTCACAAAAATCTATTTTCTCTTTTTCGTAGGTCCACAGCTAGATTACACTTCTCAGTGTCCCTGCAGTGCAGTGTAGCTAATGTAACATGAGCAGAAGAGTTGCATCTCTCCCAGGTCTCGTCTGTTAAACTTCCCAAATGAATTCTCTCTGCTCTTTACCCGCTTGTCTGCAGCATGTTGATGCCAGGATAACATTGAATGCATGAACTGAGCCTGGCAGAGCCTCTGTCAGTCTGGGGCCTTGTACAATTTTGTGGAACCAAACAGGATATGCCTTTAACTGTTCATGTAAAGGAGAAATAGTCTTCTATTGCACCTGAGACTTATATATCTTTGGATGCATTTATCACAGCCTAACTCAGTGGTCGGCAGACTGTGGCTTGCAAGCCAATTGCGGCTCTTTGGCCCCTTGAGTGTGGCTCTTCCACAGAATACCACGTGTGGGCACACATGTACAGTGCAATTGAAACTTTGTGGCCCATGTGCAGAAGTCGGTTTTCAGCTCTCAAAAAAAATTTCAATTGTACTATTGATATTTGGCTCTGTTGACTAATGAGTTTGCCGACCACTTTGTACCAATAAATACTCTAAACCTACTAAAGCAGTTAACATGCAGAAAAGGCTAAGAGAGATGCAGGGTAATATTTTAGACATTATCTTTAATTTTCTCTCAGTCCCATCTTGCAGGTCCTTGATTACACATGACAACTTGAGGAACGGGTTAGTGGACAAGTAGGTCACTCCTAAAGGAACCCGTAAGCCATTCATTCTCTTCCAGGCTGCAGAAAGCAATGTCCCTGCTTAAGCATTTCTTTCTCAGCAGGCTGATTTATGGGGGCCTCTGAATTATGGGGATTGCAGCAATGTTTGGCTATTCCCCAGGTGCCAGCACACTGTCATTAAAGAATTGACAATCTTGCAGTTCCCCTCACACAAACCCTCATTTGCAAAAAGGCATGTGTAAGCACTATGAACCCCAGAAGCCCTCAGTAAAAAATCAAATCAACGATCTGGTGTGTTCAGCAAACAGATGGAAGAGTTTGGGAGCAGAATGGACATGGCCCATGGCAGCTCACACATATACTCTTCAATAGTACTGCACAACTGTGCAATGTTGGATACATGGTTCAGAGTATATTTGTGGCTCTTCCCTTATTTGACTTTCATAATATCTCATGAAGTGGGTTGGCATATATTATAATAGTTCCTATTTTGTGTTGGGTCTGAGATTCAGGAAAATTAAGGAGAACATTCTCTTGGGGTGAATAAAAAGCCCCATGGAAAAGGGGACAAAATTGTCAGATGGAGTAAATTGGCACCTCCTGCATGGGAACCCCCTTTCACTGGGAAAGAGGGATAGAACTAGGGCCAAAGCAGGGAAGAAATGGAAGAGTATCAGGGAGATGAGGTAATCCTGAAATTCCAAATGGCCTTTATGTGGGCTGGTGTGCCTTTTATTGGAGAGAGTTCACAGCTTTCAACAATGTTTGAAGGCGCCAGGAGCCCTCCTGTGGGTAAGAACCATTATTGAAGTGTCTATAGCTGTAGGTTATCTTGGACTCTACCTAAGGAAGTGGTGCCCAAAGCCTTGCTTTGGGAAAATAGTGCCTTTTTATCACAGGAAAGGGGCATACAATCTTCTTAGGCAGGATTTTTGCCTGTGGATGTTTAGTACATAAAACAATATGAATATCCATTTCTATAATCCCAGAGAGTTCATCTGGTTCAACAGTGATCAGATTTACTATTTTGCCAAAAAATAATAAAGAGAAGCTTGCCATTTTAAGAAGACAATGCTTAGCCTTAACAAAATCCTGTGGCTGCGTCCCAGGTAGGGTGAATAAAACTCAGAAAACGTTCATCTTATATGCTGATGTCCATACTGTGGGAAGATTAGTTTACTGAGTTACTGAAGGTAGCTATAGTGGCTGGGCCATCAGATAATAGAAACAGGGACTGAGTAGTTATTTATAAACATTTCTTTGCTTAGAATTTCAGAGGGCTTGACAAAGTCATAATCACAATGCTGGCCATGAACATGCCTGTCCTAGGAATCATTTCACACTGACATTTTCAGAACCAGGTGCTTAACCAAGCGTGGACCATGAATGAAACCATCACCCTGGGAGTGCTCTGTGCTCAGGGCTTGGGGTCTATCGTGGGAGAGAATGTGATGGCAGAGATGAATAGCTTTGAGAGTTGTCCTAAAGTTCATTTCCTTTTCTGAAATTACTAAATTTCCACGGTGGGTTTCTTGGGGTCCCAAGGGCAAACCCTGAAGCCAATTCAGTTGCTGACACCAGCTGGTTTTGTATTTTGGTCATAGGGATCGACTTGCTCCTTTTCCTAGCTTAGAAATGAAGTGACTGAATTCTCAGCAAGTGCTGATTCAGGGAAGTCATTTTGGTTTGTATAATTTGGGGTTCTGAGCACAGCATGTAGTAAGAGGGGCAGTGATGGGGTCAGGAGCCTCGGAAGCCTGTTTATTCTTATTGAGTCTCCTGCCTATTTGTTTTAGTAAGAGATTAGCATTTCCTAGATGTCATCTCATGATTGCTGGCAACTTTACAGCAAACACCGCTGGGGTCTAATTTTCCATTCAGGGTGTGAAGTGTGTTCCAGAAGTGAAATGCAAGACCTGAAGAATGTCTACTTAGTGCGCGCACTCTCTCTCTCCTTTCCTTCATTCTTTACCTACAGATTGTGAAAATGCTCATCTCAGCATTCATCTTGTGCCTTCCCAGAACTTTTCAACTTATATTTCAGCTGCAAATACATTACTGTGGTGTTGCAGCCAGGCCTGAGCTCTCACCTGTATTCTAAATCTTAATGTCTGTTGTTGGCCAGGTTCTTGAGTGTTTTGCTGCTTAAAGAAAGAGATTGGGATTCAAATTCCATTTGCTCAGAGAAGATATATGTGTGGGTGATGTGTATTTGTTGGAATAAGGAAACAGGGATTTGGAGGCAGGATAGAGATAACTAGGGTCACTCCCTGTGGACCTCATTCTTTAGTTAGAGGACATGCATTCTAGTCCCAAATATACCCTGTGCTGGCTATATGACTTTGGGCAATTCAGTTAATCTTGAGCCACAATTTTTTTTTAATCTTTAAAATGGCAATAATGCTTGACTTATCTGCCTTATTGTGTAATTTGAGAACTTAAATGAGGTACTGCTTTATTTAAATATATGATGGTGTTTTAGTCAGGAGAGGTTAGTTTATGTTGTGGTAACAAAACAATCCCAGAATTTCAGTTGCTTAAAACCACAAATTTTACTTTTTCCTCAAAGTACATGTCCAAAATAGTTTGAATGGGTTAGCAGGGGGACTCTTCTCATGGAAATTTCCAGAGCTCCAAGCTAATGAAGACTCCATTTTCTTGTGATGCCACCCTTTCCATGTGTAACACCATGTGCTTCCATGATTACTGTATCAGGAGAGCAGAGCACTGGACAGTCTCACTTTGACAACTATATATTGGCCTTGAACTGACATCCACTTTTCCTCACATTTCATTGGCCAACACCAATGATATGGTCTAACCTAATTTTAAAGGGGTATAGAAGTACCATTTTACAAGAACCTGTTGAACTTTAGGTGATATTGATGAATTTCACTGGTTCCAAGTTGCATTTTTTTCCATTTTGGTATTTTTGGCATTGGGGTGCGTTGAACAATCAGTATCATTTTATAATCACCAATAGCGATTCTTTCAAATTTTATCTCTGAAAACGGAATGCATTTTACAATTAGTGATATCTCAGATTTGACGATAATCCTGGTATTATTGCTATTCTTCCCAGTTGCTGGGCCATCAGTGATTCTGAAGGCCTATGGCTGGGATAGCATTTGTAATCCCCACAGAGCTAGATAGTGTTCTCATTACAATTGTGAGTTCTAGGTAAGGCCTTCCTCTCAGCCTCCCTGAATTTTCTTGTACTGTTTGTGTGAAGCCAGTGGGAGGAGTTTCTTGAGGCTTTCTCTCACCCCCAGGAATGACAGTGCTCTTTTCTCTTATCCTGACATTGGACCCCTGTTCTGGGATAAGTCTTTGAGGCTATAAGGGCACTTAAATGCTTATAAGACTGCAATTTCCTCAAGGGCAGTTACAGTATATTTTCTCTGTCCGAACAACCTCCCAGACAGCAGAGTGCCAGGACAAATGCTGATTTATGACTCAAAAGTCCCATTCCAGCTGCTGAAGAGCTGCGACCGTACGGCCATGATTGGACCAGTGTTCATGCTCTCTTGCTTTCGCGACTTATGACATCTTTACTCACATCCCTCTCATTGCCTTCCAGGTCATTGTCTTGAGACATCAGATATTGCCTTTTCTCTCTTTTCTGGTTTCTTTATCTATAGGTTCCTATAGGGTTTGCTTTGCATACCTGTGCACTCAAAGATAATGGTTGATCAGAAGTAGGGGGAGAAACTGAGGATTGGGAGTTGGAGGAGAGTAGGGAACAGAAAGGAGGCTGGGCTGAATCTCAGACTCAAGCCAGTTGAGGGCTATATGGATCTTCTGGGCTCTAGATCATGCATTAGAGTACTCCAGACATATCACCATTAATAATGTGCTTTTTGGCAAAAAAGAGTAAAAGTAACCTTCCACACTATTATCATTTGGGCCCAAGCAGCCTTTTATGTATAATTTGGTATTTAAATCATCCCAATTATAGCCACAATAATGACTTTATGGGAATTAATTGCTCAGTAAAGGCATGCCATTTTGGGGAGATCCTGGTAACACATCTGATTCCAGATCCAACTCGCTGACACTTTTGCCTGCTTGGAAACCACTTAGGGCTAATCCTGGGGCTAGAGAATCATTTCTCTGAGGCTGCGGTTGCTGTTGGGGAGTTTGGGGTTTTGGTTTTGTCTAGAGCCAGCTTAGCTAGAGCTCCTATTCAGATTTCCTGGGTCTTGACACTTTTCTTCTTCTCTGATCTTTGCTTTTCACCTGATTCACTGGTTTATTGGAGGCCTTCAAATACCATGGAGTTTAATAGCCACTGCCTGGTGGCTAGTGAGTCTAGACACTGAGTGGTGTCTCTCCAACTTCCTCATCAACCTTCTGTCCTGTGTGCTCCAAAAGCCCTGGATCTCAGGCTGTGCTTTGATCCTCCTCCTGGCCTGAGGCTGCTGCCAGGTTGGTCTTCTGATATTGAATCTGCTCTCGTCCCTTCCTGCTGTGGTCCCATTGGGGTATGAAATGTCCCTTTGCTTTGTGGCATTCCCAGAACCTATCAGAGGGCACAGAGCACTGCACATGCACTCCCAGCTCACACTGCCACCACCTGATACTGCCATTGTCCCCACTGCTTCTCCCAATGTTGCCAGTCCTGCTCTGGTGCAGCCACCACCAAACCAACCATAGTCATGGGTGCTGCTCGCCGTCTGAATGCTCTTCATTTCCACCTGCCTCTGTTCATTGGGCATTTCAATAGTTCCACAGCTGGCTTTGGAGTCAGATGGCATTATACTTATTATACTTATTTTGGATTGGAGTTGGTTTCCCTAACTTTAAAGATTGCATATGGTAATGCCCAGTCAAGCACACAGCATACAGCTCATATACAACTATTAGCATATAATTAATGTAAGAAGTAGGATAGTTGTGGTTCAGTTCATGAAGTTTAGAGCCGAACAGACTTGAGTTCAGATTTTTGCCTCACTGTTTAACCAAAGTCAATTTCATTTTCCGGACTCCCAGACTAATGTTTTTGACATTTCTCTTAGCTTTCTTTTCACATCTTACTGTTCATGTTGCCGATGGACACATCATTGTGCAGACTCCTATGAAAGGCCATTGTAAACTACTGGATCTGAATAAAGGGTTGATTATCACTGCAGAGGGGACAGAGTGTGAGTAATTTATGTCCAGCCTCATATCAGAAGAAGACCGGCTCTGCATGGCTACAGGTAGCCTCAGCTTTCCTTGGTTCAGACGACTTTTTGGAGAAGAGCTAGTGCCAGTGGTGAGGACTGACTCCTTAGCGACAGAGAGTAATGGGAAAGTTAAGAAGGTACTTGGAAGCAAAAGCACTCAAAGAAAGAGGTAAGAACCACCATTAGGTTGGGCTGGGTGGAATTGAAGGGAAAGAGCTCATAGGATTTAGGAAATCTGCAACCAGATTGTCTCTTTGCTGGGAAAGCAAGGCAGTGATTCAGCAATTTTCCCATAGAGTCAGCAGAAGGTGAAGGGCTGAGGTCATGACTCTGAAGGGAGTAGGTTATCTTCATTGGAGCCTCCAGCAGTCAAGCTAGGGACAGAGAGGTTTAGCTTGGATAATTGAAATTCACATATAACCCTAAATCTTGGCTCTTGATAGTGATAACAACAGCCTCTCTAATGTAGTAAGTCTTTTATCGGAACGATTCAAAAGCAGCAGCAATGATTGCTTTGATTCAGTCTTGTTCCCATATCCTCTGCCCTTGAGGGGAGCTGCAAGTAAACTAGAGAATGAGGGTAAAGATGTGGGGGCAAAGCATGAGAGAGGAGCTAGCAGGCCAGGAACCTGGGGTTTGAGTTGGGCGGAGCAGCTGGTGTCACACAGAATGCTAGGAGCAGTTTATGCACCTCTTTCCTGTCCCCAAAGCTACACAGCCTCACTTCTCCCTATTATTCAGGTCAGATGGGTTCCTATACAAAAAGGACTTTCATAGATTTAAATTTCTGATGTGTCCTGCTTTGATGCATCATAATGTAACTTGTGTTTGGAATGGATGGGGGAGAATGGTCTTTGAAGAGCTTTTACGTGAGCCCCTTTTAGAAGTAGAAAAATCACTTTTAAGTCATCTTTTTGTAAAACTGCATTGTTAATTATTCAGAGTGGATGAAATCTCCCTCTGTAGTCCTGCTTCTAACTTAATTCTCATAGCTCTATATTTGTAATTCTCAAACCTTGTTTTTAAAAATGGTCATGTACTTCCTCTACAAAATGGTAGAAATTGTAAGAATGCCTCCTAGCTTTCCCAAAGGCCTTTCTTCACCAGGGGATTCTTTGCTGAGAGCGAGGCCCTACATAACAGAGAGAGCCATACTCTGAGCTCCACAGGAGAGAAGGAAGTAGAAATATCTTGCTAGTGCGCACACTGAAAAAGGTATAGGACAAGACCCCTGGTTAGAAACTCAGTGCTCAATTCCCAGGTTCTGGGAACTTACTATTTGGATGATCTTGCTATAAAAGTTTCAAAGACTCAAGGGGATTTATTAATAGTTGGGGCATTGAACCCTTTGGCTGTTTGCAGCATTGCCCTCTTCTACAGTAAATTGTCGTTGAAAAGATCTAGAACTTGTACTGAGTGTTCTTTGCTGATTAAACCAGGCAAGGAGGCAGTAAATCAGATTATCCTCCTTGGGAAGGAAAGCAATCTGGAATGTTAGTTTTCCAGCTGAAATTGCTGCAAGTTACCTTTTGGTTCGTTTCTCGAAGGGAGAGAATTAAAGAGGAAGAAAGTCAAAGGTAAGCAGTATTTTTTAGGAAAGCATATATTTCAGGTTTCCATTCTTGTCACTATCTAACTTATTGTCTCTCATATTTCTCCTAAAGGTAGGGAACTCCAGAAAATTACTTTGCATGGAGCAAGGGCTTTTGCCCCTCTGTGGAGTATGGGCTGCAGAGATTTGTTTAGTGATATTACCAGCAGCTACCCCATAATCAGGGAAGAGATTTTCTTATGGTAGATCAAATCGAAGATCATTGTGTTCCATTGCTTGTTACTGTGGCTATATTGCAAAATGCCTTAATTGGCTTATTTATTTCTCAACTACCATATGGGATTTTGGCAAATATCTCTTCCTTTCTCTCTTTCATTGCAAGGTGGGATTTCCTTTTTGTTTAATAGGGCTATTAGATATTCCCCTTCCCCCATGAGACTTATCTGTTAATATGTACAGTGTGATGCATATTATCCTTCACAAACACAACCTCACAGAACATGAGCAGCTTTCCTGGTGGTGAGGGTATGTCAGGGAGGAGACCTACCCAGGGAAAGGGCCTGGAATTGGGTGCCAGAGGGACCCAGATTCAACCTGGCACTTTCATTCATTAGCTCTTGATTTTGGAGCTGGTGAGTGCTAGGAGCTTCAGCTTCTCACTTAGAAACTTGGGACAATGGCATTGATTGTGAGGTTGAGTGTGAGCATGAATGAAGTCCACAATGTAGTGCCTGTATGGTTAATTTAGGACTTCATGGGTATACCCAGCAGTATTTTCCTGCCAAATCTCCACAGCCTGGTGTTTCGAGATTGCTCATTGAAATTGGAGGGAAGAAAATTAACCCTTTGATAAATGCAGATATAATACATCCAGATCCCCAGATTCCCTCAAAGAAGTTGAAAGACCAATTCCAGCTCCCTTTTATGGGAAATACTGTATGCCTTTTAAAAACAAACTCTGAAATCTCCCCTGGATCGCCGGAGTTGTAGGCTAATCACAGTGTTAGAGGAGCGCCTCATGAGTCATGATTGCATTCTGAATGGACTCTCGGGCTAATTAATCAGCATAACTCTGTGAACCTTCCCTGGCCTTCTTTCCTCAGAGGCGACAACTTGGTGAGTGTGGATATGTCATAATAGTTTGGTACTTAACCAGGACCGGCTTCATAATGCTCATTTTCATGATATTCATTTTCTTCCTTTTGAATATTTTTAATTTTTAATTATTTAAGGACCTGAACATTCTGTAAAAAATTTAGAGAGAATCTTGAGGCTCTAGTTTTGATCATTTATGTATTATAATTAATGGATAGAATTCTATGCCTCTCTGAGGGGCACAGCTGTGCAATAACTGTTAAACTCAATTTCTTATCTCCAGGCTCGTCTTGGGCTTCTATAGTTGTGACAGAACTAGTGACATTTTATCAAACTGATAAAAGGAACAGATATATGTAATGAAGGATTTAGGGCAACCAACTGTTACTGGCTTGTTGGAACTTTCCCTGTTTTGGCAATGAAAGTACTATCTCCTAAGCCTCTCAGTTTTAGGCAGACAGTTTGCCTGGTCTTGTCCTGATGTAAAAATGTAAAGTTCCATGTCCTGGGAACTTGAGGCAAGTGAGGTTGGCTGGTCGCACTCACTGTCCTGGGGGTGTAGAGATCTGAGTTCTAGTCTTTGCTCTGACCCTACATGGCCCCGTGACATTGGCCAAGTCACTTTGTTGTAAAAAAAAATGAGCTTAAATAATCCTGAAAGTTGCTTACCAGGATTGACATCTTGCACTTAAGAGGTGGTTTATTATTGGATTGTACCCTTTGTGTCTTTACTTCAGGGTTTTCTTTTCTTTCTTTCTTTCTTTCTTTTTTTAAGTAGAACTTAGACTCCAAACTGGGTAAAAATATTCAAAATACTTCTGGATCAAATCTCAGAGACGGATGATGCTCATGAATATTGGGGTACTAGAAAAACCAGGTGCTGCTCTTATTGATGTTATAAACTGAACACCCAGTGTGGGTATCCTATGTTGGAAACTGGCTGGAACTTTCTGTTTTTGCTAACATGTATTGTTTCCCCACTAGCGAGAATGAAGCATTGGTTGTAACTTTCGAATCAAGCCTTTCCATAAGTTGGAATAAATATTGCCGAGCCAAGGTCAATTGTGTGCACAGAATTGGGGTTTGAGAAGATGCTGATGCTCAGGGAGTACTTGGAGTTGGGAATGCTGGATACCAGTAGCCTGGTGATCAGACAATGCAGTAATAACTTCCATTGCCCACCATGTCTTGGGATCTAGATACAAATAAGACGTGGCCCTGCCTTCTAAGAATACACTGTCCTACTAGGGGCATGGAATAGTAATTAATTACTAAACACAGTACAGCAAGTTCTATAATGGAGGCAAAGACAGAATGGGAGAACAAAGAGGGAAGTGATTGGTTCTAGAACCTATTCTATTCCATATACCAATGAAATTCTGCTCTTCTAGCCTATTGGCCCACACAGGTGTCCGTAGTCCAAAGGGTGGGACCAAAATGCCCAAACACTGTGTTTCTGTGGTTTCATCTTTAGATATAATGGGATAGTGTCATTATTATTGTTGCTTTTTAAGGCACAAAATAAAGATAGTAACAAGAATGATTCAAGTTTACACTGAATTTTTCCTGAGATTCTACATCCAACTTACTTCCTTTAAGCTTTTTCAGATTATTAGCTATTAAAACAGTATGTACACACATTATAAATATGTCCTTTTAAAATTAAGTGCTTCAACTTACTCCCTGCAACAGGAGATAGCAAAGAAATTTGGCTTCTGTCGTTTTAAATCATCCTTCTTCTAAATATCAGTAAAATTACAACTCCACCATAAAGTTTCCAATTAACCTGGACACCAGGGTAGCCCCATCGTTAATGGTGTAATAATTTTTGGCATAAAGTGATACAGGCTGCTTGATTTTCAGTACCTTACATTCAGAGAAACTTAGACTTTTGTGTTTAGTAATGAGAAGTTTAAAAATTTATAGAGTGCTTGCCTTCCTGTTTCATATATTTTGCTGATTTATCTTCATAACATCCTTGAGAGAGGGGCAGAGGAGGCACTGAGGTATGTGTTTTATAGAAAACGAAATAGTAAGGCCTTGCTCAAGAATACGCAGCTGCTCCTGTGTTTCCTCACCCAATGGCCCCTCACTAGGTTGTGCTGTGTTGCTGTGGTCATTTCTCCATCTCAGGAAGTCACATTTGGCGCCAAAATAATTTACTTGCACTTATGAAAATGCAAAATACTAGGTCTGTGGGGGCCAATGTTGTTATAGCTGAAATTACGATATTTTGAAAAATAAAAGTACTTGTATTTATTTCAGAGAGGAAGGAAGAGGGAGAGAGAGAAATAGTAACATCAGTGATAAGAGGGAATTAACACCCAACCACGGAGCACACTGTATGCCCCACACTGGGGATTGAATCTGCAACCAGGGCATGAGCCCTGACTGGGAATCAAACATGACATCCTGGTTCATAGGTCAATGCTCAACCACTGAGCCATGCCCAGGGGGGCTTGAAATTTTTATAGCCACATTCTTTAGGTCTTCACCCTTGAGGATTAAGGTTCTGGTGGTGTCAAAACTCCTGTCTTTTTAAAAAAAATGCTTGGATTTAAACTGAGCTCCAAGGCATGCCTCTTGGTTTTCCCATGTCTGGCACAGACTAAGGGCCGAATGCATGGTTGCTAAATGCATGAAGTGTGACATGATGGTGGGTTCCAGCACACAACCCTGGTGTGCTTCTGTTCCATGATTTATCTATCTGTGATCCTTCCTTTATGGGACAGAATTACAAAGGGCTTTTGGAGGAAGAAATAAAGGCTGACAGAAGAAAAATTGCCTTAGTGCATTGGAACCATCAAATCACCCAGCATTTCTTCCACAGCCAGTACTGGCAAGAGACAGAGCAACCGATCTGTGCTGGGCGATTCTCATCTACTTCTTAGTGTGACTTGGCAGAATTAAATTATTCTGTCTTGCACTTCAGGGAGTAGGTGGATACCTTAAAATTCAAGCCACTGCCTTGTTAGGGATATCAGATCTGGAGAAATTTTTGTGAAAACAGATGGAATAATCAGTCAGTGTGCACCGGATTCTCAGGGCAAGAGTTTAATTAACAACATTTGTTGCAAAGCTGTACTTTGTGTTCTTTAATGCATATCATTCCCTAATCAAATTAATGAAAATGCACTGGATGGTGAGCATTTAAAGAACTTCAGGGAATATGTCAGAATTGAAAGTTTCAAATGAGTATAATTATCGTGGCTTGCATATTGTGTTCAAACCCTTGTTCCCCCGGGAGCAAGCTGAATTCAAGAGTGACTTCCTAATTAAAGGGAAAACAAATGTGCGGCAGGAGTTCTTGCCTCAGCTTGGGCTAACCTTGGGAGAATCACTTAGGGGTGTATTCATCTTTAGGGTCTTTCCATCTTTATGTATCTGTATTGAAAAAGCACAAATGTCTGCTTTTTCTTTTTTTGAGGAACAGTTCCTGACAAATAACTCTGTGACTGACATAATAAACAACATTATTTGTGCAACCAATGTTTATTGAACACTTACTATGTATAGATCACTGAGTTTATAGCAAAGTCCCTGTTCTTAGGAAGGGATTGGCCAAGTTTTTTTTTTTAATATATTTTTATTGATTTCAGAGAGGAAGGAAGAGGGAGAGAGAGATAGAAATATCCATGATGAGAGGGAATCATTTAAGTCCTCCACTGGGGATCGAACCCACAACCTGGGCATGTGCCCTTGACCGGAATTGAACCTGGGACCTTTAAGTTCGCAGGCTGATGCTCTATCCACTCAGCCAAACTGGCTAGGGTGGGATTGGCCAACTTTTCTGTAAAGGACAAGATAGTAAATATTTTTGGCTCTTCAGCTCAGTCTCTGTCACATCTACTCCACTCTGTCTTTGTAATGGGAAAGCAGCTATAGTGGACAATATGTAAAAGAGTGGGTGTGACTATGTAAATAAACATCTGAGTCACAAAAACAGATAGGGGGACTGATTTGGCCCATGGACCATAGTTTGTAGATTGCTGACCTAGAAGGTGGAGCTGTTCAGTAAGCAAATAAACAAATAAATGTATGATATTTAAGTTGTGATAAGTACTAATGTCACTGAGATAGATATAAGATCAGTGAGAGATACAACGTTCATGAACAATTCAGTATTTCTGATCAAAGCAGTCCCATTTTGGACAGGTTTAAATATTAGCTCGGTATTCTTTATGCCAAAGAACCCAAATATACTGGTTTTTAAAAATCCTCGATTTTAGCCTGGCTGGTGTGCTCAGTGGTTGAGTGTTAATTCCCAGTCACATGCCAGAGTGTGGGCTTAATTCCCAGCGGGGAGCATGCAGAAGGCAGCTGATCAATGCTTCTCTCTCATCATTGATGTTTCTAATTCTCTCTCCTTCTCTCTCTCTTTCTCTCTTTTATTGATAAAAATATTTTAAAAAGTCATTGACTTTAATCAACAAAATGAAGACTAGAAAAGCTGTAAGTACCAATCACCGCCATGGGCTGCAGACTCTGCCATGTTAGAATGTAGGACAGCTAATCTGATCAGGGTGAGGATGGGGGCAGCCATGGTCTGTCCTAAGTTGAGGGGTGAGGGACTGATGAAGGCAGACAGATTTCACAAAGATAGGTCATTTTGAAATTATGATGTAAGTGTCTGGCATTTGGTTACATATAGTTGATTAATCAACAATATTCTTACAATTTCTGCTTTGCTCCTGTTCAATCAATCTTAATTTTAAAAATTTTTCTGTAATCAGAAAATGAGTCAGGACCAAGAAAACAAGTTTAATCATTTAAAAATACAATTTGGGAAAATCTAAATGCATCTCCTCTTTGTTGCCAATGAAGAAATTCGGAGACCACACACAAAAAAGAGGTTCATTTGCTTTGTGGCGCCAGGCTTCTTAAAAATCTGCAGCAATTTAAAGACCCTCATTTGTGCAAAAGTGTGTTTGCAGATCTGTCCGGGAGACTTACAATTAGCAAAGGAAACAATTCTACCACCCAGACACAATTTTGCTGCAATGGTGGTATTGCCTTACTCTGCAGTTGTTTTTATTTTTATTTTATTATTTTTAAAAAATACATATTTTTATTGATGTCAGAGAGGAAGGGAGAGGGAGAGAGCTAGGAACATAAATGATAAGAGAGGATCACATTGGCTGTTTATGCACGTCCCACACTGGGGATCAAGCCCACAATCCAGGCATATGCCCTGACCGGGAATCGAACTGTGACCTCCTGGTTCAGAGGTTGATTCTCAATCACTGAGCAACACTGGCGGGGCTGCAGTCAGTCGACTTTAGATTGTTGCTTTTCTGGAGAGCCGATCTGCTGCAGAAGGAGGTTGGCTGGTCCTTGTCTGTTTCCCTATGTGGCCTTTCCCCTAAACCTGGTCTTCCTCAGTCTTCTTGGGCTGATGGAGGAAAAAAAATAAAGAGCCCCATCAATTATGTGTCTGAGCAAGGGACATTTAGACCCCCTAGGGAGTGGGCCCTACCAAGCAAACACACACACACACACACACACACACACACACACACACACACACACATATACGTAGTGATATCTCACCCCAAGGGAACTAACAGCAGGATTTTCTGATGCATGTGAAAGGCGGACGACTGGGCCCCTTCAGGTGTACAGATCTATGTAATACACAATCGAATATTGTCCTTACTTTTTTCTTCTGAAGTCAACAGCAGGTCACCTGAGGGTACCCAGCAGCTTGTTTAAGAATCTGAAGGCAAAAGGGAAAAGAAATGGATGCGTATTGATTGTCTATTATGGGAGCATTTTATATGACTTACCTCACTTAATCTTTCTAAACACCCTATGTAGTAGGAATTATACCGTTCGCTGTAGGAGGAGATCAAAGCTCAGAGAAGCTAAGTAGGTTAAATAACTTGCTCCAAATCGTGCACCTAAGTAACTGACCAGGGATTTAGCTGCAGCTCTGACTCCAAAGCCTCTTTTTACTCTACACTCCTTCAAAATAGTTCAGTGAGAAATAGCCAAGCTCTTTTGCTAGCAATTCAAAGAGGAAAATAGGATTGCAAGCCCAATACTAGTACAACTTGGAATGTAATACACAGCCTTCCATTTATAGGCAGGGAAGGGAAGGGCGCCCATGTGGTGATTCTCAACCTGGGGGGCACATTGCAATCATTTGGTGAGTTCCAAAAAGTGCCAAAGCGTGTGTCTTTCCCCCAGTGATTCTGAGTTGATTGTTCTGAGGTGTGACTGGTGATTCTGACCTGCAGTCAGCCAGGGTTGAGAATCACTCACCTAGAGAGGTGATGTGACACGATAAAGGCTCACGTTAACATTCTCTTGCACACTTGTCTGGATGTGGTTCATGGTGAATTAAGAAAAATAGATAAGTATTTATGGGATAGAAAAGAGAGACTCTCTGGAGTTTTGGTTACAACAGCTTTTTGTTTAAATCGCAGAAAATTTTATGGCTTAATGTGAATCCGGATGCCGGTTTGAAGCCCTCTTAGACCATGTCTATTAGGGACCTTATTTTAAATCATTTGAAGTATGAGTTTGTTTTAGAAAGAAAGCATGATGATAAAAAATAATAGAATCTTATACAGATTCAGAAAGACAAAGACTAAATGACACCAAGCCTGGAAATTCTTCTTGATTTTTAATTCTGGAAGAAATGTCTAATTTGATGGAGTGTAACTGGGGATAGAGTCTTGGGGTAAGGGTATAGGGGAGAATTTCACCTGAATACAGAGAGCATAAGAAAAGCTCTTTCTTACAAGCTCAGCTGGAAGAGATGACAGCTGTGAGAACAAGCTATCCTTGGGTTGGGGGCAGTGGCTGCTGCTGCTTTTTAGGATGAGTGCATTTTCGTTAGGGTTTTAGTTAGTGGCTTAGAATTGTATAGTATACAAAACATATTTACATGCATTTTATAGTATAACTAGAGGTCCACTGCATGAAATTCATGCATGGAGGAGGGTGTGTCCCTCAGCCTAGCCTGCACCCTCTCCAATGTGGGACCCCTTGAGGGATGTCTGACTGCCTGTTTAGGCCCGATCTCATTGGACAGTTGGACATCCCCCACAATCCAGGACTGCTAGTTCCCAACTGCTCACCTGCCTGCCTGATTGCCCCTAACCGCTTCTGTCTGCCAGCCTGATCACCCCCTAACCACTCCTCTGCCAGCCTGATCAATGCCTAACTGCTCCCCAGCTGGCCTGATTGCCCCTAACTGCCCTCTCCTGCAGACCTGGTCACCCTTAAATGTCCTCCCCTGCAGACCCAGTCACCCCCAACTGCCCTCCCCTGCAGGTCCTCTGTGGCCGCCATCTTGTGTCCACATGGGGGCATACAACTTTGACCACATGGGGATGGCCATCTTATGTGTTGGAGTGATGGACAATTTGCATATCACTCTTTTATTAGATAGGATGGTTGCTTAGTGGCGCTAATTCTTCACTCTTTCATGTATACATGCTATTAGCAATGTGCTTTTGGACCTATTTCTCTAGCCCTTGAGTCTAGCCTCATTTTGTGATTTACTTAGTTAATAGAACGTGGGCCTAGTGATGTCATGATGTCATGACCCCAGGACTCAGGAGGACTCACATGCTTTCACTGCCCATGGCATGGAAACAAGCATGAGCTTGCCTGCTGGAGATGAGAGGCCACATGGGGCAGAACTGGTTATTCCGCTGATGCCAGGCTAGATCAACCAACAACCAGATGATCACCATACACATGCTCAGATCATTAACACTGTCCCACCAAGTCTAGCCAAGATCAGCAGATTGGCTTGTTTACTCAGAAACACAGGAGAAATAAAGTTACTGTGGCAAAAGACAACACATGCATGTCTTCATATGACTATAGAAAGAATTATAATAATCTCTTTCTGATAGATTATATTTAGGAGGTATCCACTGTTGTGAAAAAGATAGGTACTTTCAATTACACATATGCTCAAAACAGGGAAAACTTTTTTTTACAGCTGTGTAGTATTCCATCCTGTAAATGTTCGACAGCTTTTTTATTCACTCATCTGCTGAGGGGCACTTGGACTGTTTCCAAATCTTAGCTATTGTAAATTGTGGGGTGGAGGGGGTCAATGGGAAAAAAGGGGACATTTTTAATACTTTCAACAATAAACAACAATAAAAAAAACAAAACAAAACAGGGGGAACCCCTGTTTGGGGATTATCTAGCTATAAAACTGTAGAATGACTATTTGAGTTGGCTGAATCTGTTTCTCAGTCTGTAAAGTGGAGATAATAGGATCTTGCTTGTCAAGTTGCTGTGATAATTAAAAGAGATAGCTTGTGTAAAGAAAGGGTCAGGTTCATGGTAAGTTTTCTTTAAGTTATAGCTGCTATGGTGATGATGATGTTGAGAATTTCTCAAGATTACATGGCTTGGAGAGATCATGATTTCAGGTCTTTTAATTCCTAACTCAGCAGAGTTCCATCTTTTCTTTTTCCTTTTCTCTCTTCCCATCTCTATCTTTCCTGTCCTTACCTCTTCTGATGTATTCTAAGAACTTAGTTTATGTCTTCAAGCCACCATCAGTTCTGATTTTCAAAAATGTTGCTTTTGCCTGGGCCAGTGTGGCTCTGTAGTTGAATGTCAATCTAGGAACTAGGAGGTCCTAGTTTGATTTCTATTCCGGGCATATGCCCAGGTTGTGGGCTCAATCCCCAGTGTGGGGCATGCAGGAGACAGCCAATCAATGATTCTCTCTCATTATTAATATTTCTAATTCTCTTTCCCTCTCTTTGAAATAAATAAAAATACCTTTAAAAATCATAGAAAACATTACTTTGTTCTTAAAGTACTTTCTACTCACCTTGCATAAAGATTATTCACTCTGAATAATAATTTTTATCTTGACCAGCTCTCAATTACCCACCTCTGTGCATGTGAGAATACAGTTTTATTCTTGCATTTTCAACATATTGCAATAAAATTAGCTCCTTGGAATAAGTGTTTTAGTCCTTTTTCAAAATCTTATGTCCATTTGTTTGTTATTTTTCCATGTTCATATTATCTCTCTTCATAAACCAGTAAACTAGGATGTTTGGCAGCACATGGCTCAGGTGGGTGGATGGTCCATGAGCATCATGGATGTGAGAGATAATTATAAAAGCAAGAGCTTTGTGGAAGAAAAGCAGAACATCTCAGAGTACCACTGTCTAAAAGTCTGGAGAGAACGGAATTAGATATCAAGATCCTTTGTGGAAACAATTATTCAGTACTTCTGATTTCATCAAAATGTCTTTTAGCTAAAATTTGGAAGCATGCTATTATTAATCAAGTTGCCTTGGGAAAGATCACTACTTCCCTCAGATCCCACTTTCAGCAGCAAAAAGCAGATGCTTTGCTAGATATAAGAAACAAGCATTTTTAACAGCTAGAGAGTTTAGTCAGCAAGAAAAATCAAGTTTAATTTATGTTCTTGGCCATACTTTTCCCTCTTGGAATTAACTCCCACGATGCTAGTAAGAACTAGTCCTTAACCTTCCAAGGTTGCTGGTCTTTTAATTTCATATCCATCTTTTCTCTCATTTCTAGTTTTAACCTGGTTTAACCATTAAAAACATGATGGTTCAACCTGTGTTGCTCTGAATATAACTATACACCCAGATTTTTAAAAACCAGTAATGTGGATCTTTATGCATAATTTTTGTAAACCATATCTCGGGAAGTATGGCTCACCATGGTCATACTTTAATTTCCTATTTCCATTTCTCTATATAAATTACCTTGGATGTCCCTTTAGGTGGCAAATTGAATGCTATTTTTGAGTTGAAAATGACTTAAATGGGACATTTTGGATTTTCTCATTATAGCAAAGTGACAGTACAGGAAGCTATTTGAAGAAAGGGAAGCAAAACACTCATTTAGGTTGTAGATTAATATAGAAATTTTGTTTGTGTTTGTGTTTTGCCTTTCTTACATAATTGTTGAACCAAGGGCATTGATGGCACAGAGCCAGAGGTGTGGCTTGATAAATAATTACTTAAAAAACACAACAACCAGCAGATAGATTTAAGTGTATGGAATTTTGGAGTCTGAGCATTGGGTGGTACGCGGATCTCATTTTGGCTTCACACTCAATAATGAAGCCCTTTCCAATACTCCTTCAGGCAGTCACCGCTGGAACCTTCTAGTGAGGGAGGACTTACTACATGATGAAGTAGCACATCCATTATGGCATTGCACATTTTGTTATGAAGGTTGTAATTAATTCCACTCTGCATCTGATACCTTTATCTTGTTTATGATGAATGACATGAGGGACATCTTAGGTTCAGCATACATTTTAGTTTTTTTTTTTTTAACAGTGTTCCAATTGGCCTTGAACTCAACTGCAGCAGTGTCGTTGGACATTCAGGATGTTACTGTCTGAGTGTAACTGTGGACTGGGAGTTGAGAGAGAGGTGTGATTGTCCATCTGGGGTTGGGTTTGACTCAGTACTAGACAAGTTTGGTGTATTCAGAAATTTATCTTCATCAACTGTTGAAAAACTGCTTCCTGAGATGAGTTTAACCATAGAAGCAGAGGTTTGTTTATTTTGCAGAATGTCAGTAGTAAAGGCCTTTCTTTTGTACCAGCCGCTCATGACTTTTCTTCATAAGGCTAAGGAAATATACATATAAATGAATTCTGGAATAAAGCGTTGAACTACTTTTAGAAGTTATAGAAGGAAATCTGAGTGCCTTATTGTGTAAATTAATTTTTTCCTTGTGGTAGAGGCTTGCTAAATTATTAATAAATTTTATTTCCTTTTCCTGGGGACATAGGAATAATGTATTTTCCATTATCCCTTGCAGTTGGTTTGGAGCCATATGCTTGGGTTTTTTTTTCCAGTGAATTACGGTTGGAAGTAACGTATGCTACTTGTAGGCCTGGTCATCAAACTCACTTTCCACAATCCCTTTTTCACAATCCTTTTCCCTTTCAGGAAAAGGCCATGTTTTGGGAATGACAATATCAAAAGATGCAAGGAAACGTAATCTCTAAGTCATTTAGATAACTTCTTAATTATTCCAATATTATTTTCAACATCAAAGCCATTATCATTTTAGTTATGCCATTAAAGGAGGAAAAAACCTTCCCTATTTCTTTACCATTTATATATACTTATATATAAATTCTGTAAGGGAATAAGAAAAGAGAAAGCATGATAACTTGGCAATTTTTTAAAATATATTTTATTTATTTTAGAGAAGAAGGAAGAGGGAGAGAGAAATAGAAACATCAATGATGAGAGAGAAGCATCAATTGGCTGCCTCCTGCATGCCCCCCACTGGGGACCGAGCCTGCAACTCAGGCATGTGAATCGAACCAGGGACCCCTCAGTCCACAGGCCGACGCTCCATTCATGGAGCCAAACCAGCCAGGCAATTTTAAAATAATGACATAATTCTAAAGGAAATTACTTTACACATGAGATAGAAGAGCAGGGAAAAAAGAACTTTAAAAATGTAATATTCAGAGTTTGAACAAATGAAACACTGACAGATTGCCTTTCAAAGATCATTTCGAGGTAAATGTTTCTAAAATTTGATTATATGCTCCAGTGTTAAAAAATCAATGCTTTTTTTCAAACGCTAAAACAAATGGTTTCTGAAGGGTCCAGCAATTTGTTTTTCCAACACAGCTTACAATCGAAAGGAAAACATTAGTGCAGTAAAGCATGTTCTACTGTAATAGAATTTTCTCTTCCATTTATTTCAGTGACATTACTTCAGCGGGGTGCTATGAGCAGCCATGTACAATATATTGTTTTTATACATCTTAATAAAAATATCATACCTTCTTTTCACCAGCTTTTTCAAGATGGATCTACCCCGGTCAATATGACACAAATCTTATTGAGAAATCACAAGATAAACGTATTTTCAATTTAAGCACAGTTTGTCTTGGTCAACAGTTTGTAATGACAAATCACTAGGAACCTTAATTACTCAATAGAATCGATGTACTAGCCCGCGATTATACCAGGCTTCCTGCATATCCACCCACCCCGTTGCTGCCCTTGCTTCGTAATATGCTCTCCCACGGCTCCACGTTGGAGGCATGCTCTGAATATTCTCATTTATGCAGATGCTATGCAGTTTTTTTCTTCTCGTGAGCACATCTAGAGCTCAATTAACCTTTATTACGTTGAAACACATATTCATGCTTAGGTTTAATTTTTGTCTTTCTGCTTTTGAATTTTCAAAGGTGAGGTTGGATAACAAGGGGGGCATTTGGGAAAAATTCAGTAATTATCCCAGCTTGGCCACTATCAAGTTGCATAATTGCAAGCACATTATGCTGCTTTGCTGACTCTCTGCTTCACTGTCAGGGACTGACAGCAATTACCACTATTTACCTCCAAGTAGATTATTCATTTGATATTTGCTTTGAAAATGTTAGAAAAGCCCATTATGGCTGATAAGAGGGCTATAAAAAAGACAGCGTGATGTGGAGTGTTGCACTGGGAAAGCTGGGTGCAAACCCAGACGCTGTCATTTGGGGTGGGATAGCCTTGCCACTATCACCGATTTTTTCTGAGGATGAAATGCGATCATGTAAACAACTGCCTAGCACAATGCTGGCCTACAGAAAGGGCTCAATAAATACTTGATAACTCTGAAGAAATTAGTTGTGAAACCTACGTTCTGCCAATGGCATACAGCAGTGGAGAGGGGTACAATCCTATAAGGAGTCAGTTATCTGTTTGTTGATCCAGGGTGATTTCAAATTTAGCCCGAATAAATAATTCTGATTTAATTCTTATTTAACCTTAAGTGTGGAGAAAGAAAAGAAGGAAGGATTTTTGGACTATTGACTTCGAATTCCTCAAGAAAATGAGTAAGGCAAAAGTCCTGTGAATTCATTCTCTGCTCCAAACCTGCTGATAGAGTCCATTGTATTTGGAATAGAAAACGAAGTCCGAACTGGGGACCCACTTGGTCCCATCAGCTCTGCCCTGTGAGGCTCCTGGGTCTCGGTGTCCCTCGGTAATTGCTGCAGCCCACTCTGCGAACTTGCGCACATGGCTCCAGACCTCTGCCTTTCGTGGCTCCCCTGAGTTTCTGTGCCGTCTGGGGCCCCGTATGAGTGTGTCCCCAGGGTCTCACCTGAAACTGGGGTTCAGTGCAGTTATAACTGGAGTTCAGCACAGATGGTAGGTTCTGTCTTCCTTCCGCTAGAGAAAGCCAGCGGCGCAATCAACAGTCAGTCCTCTGGGCGCACACTGGCACACACACGCCTCCAGACTTCTGCCTTTCACAGCTCCCCTAAGTTTCTGTGCACTCCTCCCTTTTCCCAACAGTCCAGACTCCCCCTGGATGAGTCTCACCTGGAACTGGGGTTCAGTGCAGTCAGAACTGGGGCTCAGTGCAGTCGGGAATCTCCGTCTCCTTCCCGTTAGAGGAAGCCAGCCAATCACACCGCTGCCTGTCCTCTTCACGTGTGTGTCTCCGTACCTCAGCTTTTTGCAGCTCCTCTGAGTCTCTGTGAGCCCTTCTCTTTCCTTCTAGTTGTAGAATTTCCACTCAGCCAGCTTTCCTGTGGTTCTGGTTGATATCCGTTTTGTCTTTTAGCTGTAGTTTTGAAATTGTTGTGTGAGACAGCAGTTTAGGTGTTCACCTCTGCCGCCATCTTGGTTTCTTCGAGTTTCCCTTCTTACTATCTTAGGCACTGGGGTATCGTTTCTGTGTGAGCAGTCATTAAGGTCCCAATGTTATAGACTCACAGGTAGACATCTCGGCTATGCATGATTGAGAGCTTCCTTAAGGAAGATACTTATAAAATACTAAATTTCCTGCTGGTAGAGGGAGTGAGGTTATAGGAGGGAGATGCTGACATGGGACATCATGATCTTTGGGCATCTGGAAATTGGAAAAGACATTCTCATTTTTATGACAGTGCTAAAGATGTTGTGACTATCCAGCTCCAGGGCACAGAGAAAGGTCTTCTTACTCATCTTTATGAGAGTGAGGATTGGAGACAAAGATGAATTGGAATGGCATTGGTGATTGTGTTTTGTCTGTGAAGGCTCCTGACAGAGCAGCGCTGCCACACTGACCCACGACGGGCTGTGGGATTCTGTCTGGAATGTACACACTATCCAGCTGTGTTCTCTCCCCAGCTCTGGTGTCTTTGCACTTTTTTAAAACCTTTATCCGTGGCCTCATTTACCCTCTTCCTTTATGATATGTTACTCTTTCGTTTAAAATGTGTTAAAACACTTCAAATTCTCTGCAAGGTAATATATGCCAAAGGAAATTCAGATGGTATAGAAGAGTTTCTGATAAAAAACAACCAGTTCCTGCCCCATATCTCCTTTTGCCTCAGTTCTATTTCCCAGAGGCCAAATCCTTTATTGTATTTTTAGTTCTTCTGATGCTACTGCCAAAACTCTAGAGTAGTCCCCTGCGGTAGAAATATAATGTGAACCACATATATAATTTAAAATGATCTAGTAGTTTCATTAAAGGAGTAAAAGCACACATATAAAATTTATGCTAATACTATATTTTATTTAACCTAGAGTATAAAATATTATTGTTTCAACATATAATCTACATTTTACATTGTTTTTTGAAATTTGTTGGCTATGTTATCCTTGCTGAACATTTAAATTTGGATAAAACACATGTGAAATGCTCGATAGCCAGATGTGGCTAGTGGCTACTCTCCTGGACAGTGGTAGGAGATCATATTTTTGATTGCTAATATACAGTATATATTTATTATACATTATATATAATTTCTTTGATATAAAAGAAAAGGTTATATCCATGTTATTCTTTCTTCCTAATGTTTTTAGACATACATATATGTATATCTGTATATAATTTATACTTACCATTTCACATGTTTTATTGGTTACTTTTATAACTTTACATCATATATCTAAACTCTATTTCTGATTCTTCATCTTCTGTAACATCTTAATCTCTTGACTCCCACATTTATGATGTTAACATTTCTATCCACGTTCTATATACTTCCTCCCTTTCTCTCTGCTCCTCTTTTTGTCAGCCACACTTATACAGAGCCCAGGAGGTAAATATTTACAATTAATACTGCAACCAATTGTAATCTTTCTAAAAAATGCTATCGACAGAGAGTGAGTCTTTGTGTAATTTTAATTAATATTGATGGAGATAGAGACAACCGGAACTTGATCTACCTAGAGTTTAAGACCAAACATAAAAGGAGTCTCCTTTCTGCTGGCAATAAATTATGTAGTAATGGTTGGATAATGGAATGAAGCATCAGATACTAATTTGAACTGGGACTTTTATTATTTTATGAAGCCTTTGCTGGAGGTTAAATATAGTAAGGAAATAGATTCACATTTGACATGTAAATGATTCTTCTTCCTTCTTAAAAATTGGCTCTTTATGGATTATAGTTACATTCTGTAAAAGAGCAAATGCTAAGCGCACAGAATCAAAGGAAACAGAATCAGAAATGTCATGCTTGTTTTTGTGATATTGGGGGCTGATGTCATTCACATAAGAGTTACTTTTGTTTTTAAAGTCAGAAATCAATGTTTTAAAAACTATGAAATATTTTTAATTGAACTGTTACATTCAACTCTTAATTACTATTATTCTATTTATAAATGTTACCAATAACTTTAAAAGAGTTTATTAACTTGATGACTTATAGTTCATTAAATATTTTAAGTTCTTAATAACTAAATTCCTGTGTCATGTACATTACTTCTAAGATTAAAGTGCTCTAGTTAACTTAATAAATAAATATTATGATTCTCACATTTTTAAAATATATTCTCATAGTATATATGAACATAGGCAAATCCATTTATATTTTTCAACTTAAACCATAAGTCTAAAAATCAATGATTCAATTACATATTTTAATCTGTTAGAAGTTTTAATGTACAAGATTTGCTAAGTAATTTGAAAATATCGATAGCATAGGGTTGTTTACTTTAAGAACACTCATCCATTAAGGATAAACTCACCATATTGAGCAGATTGAGGTGACTTCTTGCCTGGCTGAGAAGGCTAATTGACTAGAGATTTAGGGCTAGGGCAAAAACGGGGGCAGCAGACATTCAGGGAGACTTGCTCAAAACCCTGATTTAGAAATGCCATTTTTTTTTTTTTGGCAGCCCAAGTCCCTGCAGTCCAAGTTAAGTCCTGAATTCTTATGTGGCATATTTGCATCTTTATTGTTTGATCTGGGTAGATGCAGTTCTGTAACTCTTACCTAGGTTACTTTATTACTAGAAGGGAATCAGTGGGCCAGCTTAAAGTGTGAGCTGATCCTTAATTCTTTTCCGCAACTCCTCATCCTCCTCTCCCTCTACCCCCCTGGCCTCTAACTGGCAGGGCCAGGACTTGTAAGTATTTGTGTGGATTCTATATGTCTCATAAATACTTTTCCTGGTTCTTCAGTTCATCCACTAAGCCCATGCTAGTGACAGGAGCTCATTGTTTTTGTTTTGTTTTCAGCAAATGATTTGGGCTTCCAGATTCTCTTTGTATATCGTGAGACTGACCACTGTGTTGGGCCTTGTAGTAGAACTTTCTAGTAAAAAGAGCTGTCATTCAACTGAATTGGAAGCCTCAAAGAATGCTTCAAACACACAGAGCTGGAGGAAGATGGAAAGGGACCCCTGCTTGAGGGGAAGGTAGGGCTTTATACTCATAAGTAAGGGTAAAAAACAGGCTATAAGAATTTTAGGTCTCTTATTTTTCAGGGTCTTTTCCTGTTAACCCTGTCATGTGCTACTATTAATTATCACTTCTGAGGGACTATATGCACCAGGTCACGAGGTGTTTTAACTGCTAATGAGAATAGGAGATCTTTTCACTGCTATCTTAGTATTTTGACCTCTAATCCATTACTTGCTACTCTCTGTTGACGGAAAAATGGCTGACTTCACTGGTCAGCATCTGAAATTTTTCTTGGGTTATACTTCGACAGGGGGCAGAATTACAGGACTTGGAAATGCTTTCTGCATTTCTGATTCTCTTCTTTGGAAAGCCATGTCCTGTGTATCAGTAAAGTCTTATCTCACATGATGTTTCCCCGCAAAATCTCCCCATATTCTAACATTTCCCTGAATGGATGTCTCATGTAACATCTTTAAAAATATATATACAGTGGTACCTCAAGATACGAGTTTAATTTGTTCCGTAACCTTGAGGCGTGGGAAACTATGAGATGCTCAAGTCTCGGTAAACTGGTGGGTCATGCGCAGCTGGCTGATCCGCCTGATTACTCCTATCTCAAATGTTGCTTGTATTTCAAAGCAAAAATCTCGTATTTTAGGGCACTCGTATCTCGAGGTGCCACTCGTATCTCGAGGTATATATTATTGATTTTTTTTTACAGAAAGGAAGGGAGAAGGATAGAGAGTTAGAAACATCGATGAGAGAGAAACATTGATCAGCTGCCTCCTGCACACCCCCTACTGGGGATGTGCCCACAACCAAGGTACATGCTCTTGACTGGAATCAAACCTGGAACCCTTCAGTCCCTAGGCCAATGCTCTATCCACTGAGCTAAACTGGCCAGAGCTCATGTAACATCTTGATACAAATTAAACTCTTGGAGTAGGTGATGGATGTTTCTAAAAAGCACAGATAATTCTATATCAAATGCAGCAGAAATAGTCATACGTATCTACAGGATATTGTATTGGAAGTTTAGATTGAGGTGCCAAGGTCCAGAAGATATGAGATACCAGAAGTTATCAGAGAACAATTTCCCAGGAACTGGTATTCATCTTCCTTTTTTCAGAGCAAAAGTTTTAAATTCTGATGAAATTCAGTTGACCACTTTTCCTTTATGTATTGTGATTGTGATATGAGGGTGTGGTCAATTTTGTATTCTTAAATGTGAAGGATGGAAAGCAGAGCATTTCCAGTGAAAGGTGGGCTGTTGCAAGGCCATTACAAAAATCTGAGTGAGGTGATGTTAGTGTAAGTGGAGAGAAGAGGATAAATAGCTCTACTAGGTAATAAACATCACTGGACTTTGTGATCCATCATACAGAAAGAGTGGGGTTTTCCCAGGTGACATTTGGGGTTTGGGTTTACACAATTGAATGGATAGTTGTGCAATTAACTGGAATTATTATATAAAGGAAGAGCAGGTTTGGGAAATGGCGCCAGAGTGACCGAGACTGGAGGTTAGACACAGAGAGCTTAAGGGTCCCATGGGACATCCAGGGTGAGATATTTCATGGGAAGTTAGGTAGGTGGATCTAGACCTCAGGTGAGTCTTCACAACTGAAGACGCAGACCTGAGAGTCATGGGCACGCAAGTGCGCTTGAGACCATTGGAATGATTGAGGTTACCTGGGAAGAGACGGGCTGTGTGTGTTTAAATTGCATAGGTGAAATCAGAAGATAGTGGGGTTTCGTGAATGATGTAGGAAATCTGAAGACTGGTCAAAGGCTGAGAAATTCTTCTTCTGGCCGTCCGGGCGAACAAGAATCTTCCAGTGTCTTCCTTTAGAAAGTAGATTCAGAGAATGGTCCGTGTTAATTTGTGCTTGAGTTGAACCTTAGACATATGAGAGAAAGGTCACCAGGTAGATCCCTGACTTTTACCTCTAATAATCTGTAACCCATTTTCTATTCCAAATTTATCCAAAAGCTATGGAATTTAGCAACCTATCTAGTTCGGAATGAGAAAGACGTAGTCTGCTATGTAATAGTACGTGGGGTAAATGAAAGAAAACCCAGATAAAAACCTGAGGAGATTAATAGCTGATGGAGTTAGGTATTTGAAGATCAGCTGTTTTTGTAAAGGAAGGTTTTTTTATTTTTAAAGAATTTTAATTGATTTTTAGAGAGAGGGAGAGAGAGGGAGAGAGAAAGGTGAGAGTGAAACATTGATTGATTGCCTCCTGCATACTCTCTACCTGGGATCGAGCCCACAACCTGGGCATGTGTCCTGACCAGAAATAGAACTGGCAACCTTTGGTGCACAGGGCAACGCCCAACCAATTGAGCCATACCGGCCCACTGGGCAGAAGACCAACTTTGCATTTATTGATTGATTATTTGTTCATTTATTTTTTACTATTGACAGTATTACAGATGTCTTCCAATCTCTTTTACCTCTATCCTTCCAGCCTCTGCCCCACCTCAGGCCTCCACCACACTATTGTGATTTCATTGGTTATGCATATCTATAATAATCAAAGGGTAATATGCTAATTAGACCGGATGTCCTTCCTGTGGAAGCCTGGGCGGGGCCTAGGGAAGCCAGCCTGGGTCCGGGGTGCCTGCCAGTGGCTGGAGGAGAGAAGCCCGGGTCCCAGGTGCCAGAGGGAAGCCAGTGCCGGCAGCAGGGGAAGGAAGGCCTACTCTTGCAGGAATTTTTGTGTATTAGGCCTCTAGTCTGCATATAAATTCGTTGATTAATCTCTTTTCTTGATCAGCATGTGCCATCTAAAGCCTTTAATTTTTAAAATGCTCAGGCACAGTGATTTATTTTCATGCTGTGAGTGAATGAAAGGGGAAAATTGAAATTCTTTTAAAAAAAAGAAAGACTTGCCTGTGGCCTCTGAAAAATAATAGCACAATGTTCTCAAGCTGGAAGCCTCCCCTGCCCTTCGATGCATGAGCTGTGCGTACAGGGAAAGAAAACCTGCAGGAGGAAGGTCCCTCACTCCATTTAAAAGGGATTTGGGGATGTCTGGTCACTAGATTTGTGGTCAGAAAGCCTGGAGGGGTCCTGAAAATTAGACAGCTGGGTTCACCATTGTGGCAGGTCCTCAAAGTTACTGTCACAAGCCCACACAGCCCCCTCTCTGCTGCTCTCTCCTGCTTAGCAACCCTCACACAATATTCATTCCCAGTGTTCTCGGCTCCTCTCTACCGCCACCAGCACATGCATGGATTCCCACCAGCCTTTCTTCACTATCAGGCTGACAGAGATTTTATTCAGAGATTCAAAATTGCTCTTGAGTAAGCCTGACATCTTCAAATGCAAAAAGGCGGTGATATAATGTGGACAATGTGCTTGACAGGAAGGCTCTGCAGGTCTTCAGGTGGACTGGGGGGAAGTGGAGATGCATGCTAGGCCAGCAGGTGGCAGTGTGAGCACGTGGCAAGGCCAAATGAGGGAACCAGGACTGGGAGCTGGCTCTGCACATTACTGAAGGTGGGTTTCCAGCACCCTACACCCTATGCCCTACCTTCAGGTTCTTGGCAGATTCTGTAACAAGCCTGTCCGTTGGATAATTTAGAGAAGCACCATCGGTCTCTCCTCTATCCAGTGGCCTGTTTTGAAAATGCTGAGCTCTTTTAATAAATGAGCAACCTACAAAAGGTGAAGGGAGAGAAAACACTTGATCGCTGCCCCTTGGCAAGTATTTGTCTGCCAGAAGCACTCCTGTGGCAGAATGATCACAGGAGGACCAGGTTGTGTTTTTGACCTCTGCAGAGGCCAACTCCCTTTGTTCTATTGTATGGCCAACGGCTTCACCTTGAATGTGTTTAACCACCTGGAAATGTCTGTTTTGCCTAAGGGGGTCAATGCTGAAGAGTTTTTCAGTCAAAGAAACTCACTGGGGTTAAAAACAGAAGACTGCCCTTACATTCACGCAGACTTAGGTCCAAATCCCTGCTCCGTCACTCGTCACTCCATGGCTGTGTAACTGCAGGTGCGTTAGTCTCTGCATCTTCCTGTCTCCACAGGTTCTGTGTGAGGGTGATAGACAATGTAGATAAAGTGCCTGGCATGCTCTTAAGTGCTCAATCAAGAGTAGCTAGAAATAATAAGGACGTTAGAATTCACTTCTGTTTCTATGACAATTTGGATTCTTTGTACACCAAGGAGAGCATGCTTTTGTTCCTGCATTCTCTTTGCTTATCTTTTCTTTTTTTGTTGATCGCAGACTGCTTAGAGGGGCCTGAGATGGAGGGAGTCTGGGATAGAAAGCAGGTTGAGTTTACATTGTTCTCACATCACTGCTTTATAAAGCCAAATAGAAATGAGCTTTGGATGATCATTGCTCTCTCTATCCATAGCATTATTAACAGAATATGAGCTCTTTGCAGGTCAAATGACTTCTCCAAGGGAGGAGCACTTAGATTCCCTTTCCTGCGATGCTCACATATGTTTATTTAGAGGGCACCCCTGCCTTCCGCTTTATTCCAGGTGCCCCTATAAAGATTTGCATCCTGGTTCTCCATCTCCGTGGTCCTGCATCATGGCCCCACCATTCATCCAGGTTTGCAAGCCAGATATCTAGGAGTCATACCTGACATCTCATTTCTGTGTCTCCTTCCCTGTCACCAAGTATTATGAGTTTTATCTTTAAAAACTTCTCTCTGATCTGCCCATGGCTTGTCATCTGTGTTATCATCCCTCTTGTCCATGTTATCCTCATTTCTTCTGGATTTCTACCATGAACTTCTGTCGCTCATGGGCGCACTCACTCTGTCTCCTCACTAGTCTTCTCTATTCTGAAGTCATCGTGATGTTCTCCCAGCTCAGAGACCCTGTGGCTCCCACTGCCTGTAGGATGAAGTTAAAGCTGACATTACCTACAGTCTCATGCCTGGCCTGATCTCATTTCTCAATGGTGGCCCTCGGGGCCTGCGTTTAGCTCTTGGGATTTCTCACTGTCCTTCCAGCATTGGACACTTGCCTATGCTCTTCACTTCCTCATTTGGCCTATGAACACTGTTAATCTTTGGATATCTCAGTTCAATTGTTACTTTTTTAGAATCTTTCTTTGACCTCCCCAATTAGGCAAATAATGAAATAACCAAGCCTTATGTAGTAGTTATCAGTACCAGCCCTCTTTATATGACCGAGCTCCATATATTTTCATAACAATCCTATGTGCAGACACTACTGTTACCCCTCTCTTATGGATAAGTACACAGAAACATAAGGCAGTAAGTACATCGACTTGCCCCAGATCATCTACCTAGTAAGCGGTAGTGTTAGAGACAAAACCTGGGCCAGCTGGCTGCAGAGTCTATGCTGGGCCCTGAGCCCCTCAGCACTCTACAGGGCAAGGTTTTGATGAAGCAGCTTTCCAAAGGTGACAGAGTTGAACACGTTGCAAAAGTGGGATTTGAACCCTAGCCTCTGATTCCAAAGTCCATGTTCTTTCCATTACATCAAATCACTTTTCATATGTCTAGTAAATTCTATGGTGATGCAGTATAGTTACAGATAATGTTTTTTTTTTCTTCTACTACCATCTGAGCTTACTGGGGATAAGGTCTGTGTATTACGCAGTTATACCCGGTGCCCAGCACATTGACCGACACTTAGTAGATATAGGCTTATTGACTAAAGACCCTATTGACTGGGATAGCAGTTTTCCTATCAAGAATCTGAAATCCTGCCCTAACTGGTTTAGCTCAATGGATAGAATGTCGGCCTGCGGATTGAGAGGTCCCAGGATGGATTCCGGTCAAGGGCATATACCTTGGTTGCAGGCATGTCCCCAGTAGGAGGGTACAGGAGGTGGCTGATGGATGTTTCTCTCCCATTGATGTTTCTAACTCTTTATCCTCTTCCCTTCCTCTCTGTAAAAAAAAAATCAATAAAATATATATTAAAAAAAAAAGAATCTGTAGTCCTCTTTCATTCTATTGCCCACTCCAGTGCTCTGTATTTCCCTAGGAGAAACAGCACACGGGGAGAGCTGCTGGCCCATGTCCCTGTCTTTGTAATAATCAGCCTGATGGCTGCAGGAATACAACGAGAGAAGAGAAACCCATGGTCCATGCTGAGCTTCCTCCAAACGTCCTGCTCACACTTAGGCCCAACTTCCCTGAGCCCACATGTCCTCAGTTCAAGTCCCCATGCTCTGAAAGCATCTGCAGGGCTGACAACTGCAGGACCAGAGCATTGGTTTGTTGGAAGGCTGCGGATCACAGGCACCTGATGGGATCTAAGAATTATGCACACACATATCTGCAGAGAGGCTGGGTCGCTGAAAGCAGAGATGATGGTTGTGCGCTCGATTAAAATGCATACTGCATAACATCAACATTTTCCCCACAGTGCTAGCTAACTGTAGGTTTTAATTATACAGTAATAAAAAAATGGAGAAACAGCAGTAAATCACAGTCTATTTATGTGAACGATCTTCGTCCAATAGCTAAAATCTACAAATTACATAAAGCAAATATTTCGAATTAAATCACAGTGTGTTTGTACTAGCATTGGTTGAACCTAAGGCATCAGCACTTTTTGTGGCCACCTTGCTGTTTACGGTCAGATACCATGGCTATTGACTTGGGGATGGAGTGCGGGATCCCAGGCTGGGGCCAGAATGGAATTGGCATATGTGTGAGGGGCTGGAGTGAGACTCCCATCCCTTGGACAAGAAAAGGGGTCTCAGTGCTTTGCGGGGCTGGTGGAAGGTCTTCCTTGGCCCCGTGTAGCTCTGGGATCAAGCAAGGATGGAGAGCTGTACATACCTGGCCGGGTGTGGAGAGGAGAGGGCACTTGCCATCTTGAGGCAGGGGATGCAGTGTGCTGACCTTCTCAGAGGTTAACCTGTTGGTGCTGAGGGCTCCAGACGGCAAGGAGGGCAGAGCTGTCTGAAGCACCCTACTTCTCTGTGCTATCATCCATTCTGAGACCCCGCTTTGAGGAGCTGTGGTGGTCAACCTAGGTTTAATGGAGCCTGAAGCCTATAGGATTTTGGGAACCCTCTTAAAGAAAAGAGTACAAAAGCAGCTGCTTCTTGCAAGTTTTACAAAAATACACGACCATGGGAACACTTTGCTTGGTTTTCACTTTTGCTTAAGTTTAATTAGTTTCACATAAATCCACCTTTATCTATGACTCCTGGGGTCTGCCTGCTTGCAAGATGTGTAGTGACTTGATGACTTTTATGAGCCTCCTGCAGCCAATAAACCCTCATGCTGGCAGAGGAGAAAAGCAGCATCCGGAGCCTGTCACTCACTAAGTTGTGCACATTTGGTCAGGATTTACTTAAACCAGCAGCCATGTATTGTTTCCCTCATGCCAGGCACTATTAACGCTCTTAGTTTGCTCTTGTTTTCTGTTCTAGTGCAGATTGATGTAGCCTCTCACTTTGTCCCTTCCCTACACAGTGTTAACCTCAGCCAGCCTCTTTGAATGACAGAGTGTGTGTGGGGGGAGGTGGGGTAGTAGGAGGGAATGCTTCCTTAAGAAAGGCCTATGAATTTGCTATTGCAAACTTTGTCATGAGCTGGGGGATGCTTGTAACTCTTCCTTATGGCATCCTGTGCCAGTGCCCATGATGGCACCAGAAAGTTCCTGGCTTTCTTGGACATCCTGGCCCCTGGACCTTCCTACACAACCAGCATCAGTAGCTACAAACTACCAGGATTAGACAGATCCTAACCAGGTTGGTTCAGAAGAACCTTCCGTAGCCCTTGATAAAAATGCAGATTTCTGGAGCTTCTGACTTCCTACTCCAGATTTCCAGAAACAAGAGCTCCAACGATGGGGCCTGTGGATTTGCATTTTTTAATAAGTACTTAGGTGTTTCTTAAAGTCAAGTAAGCTTGGGTGTCACGGAACCCAAGGACAGGTGAAGCACATTCTGAGGTAATAAGGGGTGTGAGTTTTCACTGGGTGAGCGAATTGAAAGGTTGGAAAAGGCAGAGGGCATAATACTCCTGATGCTGAGTGGCAGAAGAAAACAGCCAGGCAGCACCGTGCCTTTACTGCGTGCCAGTCACTGTATGAGAAATTATGAATATTTTTTTCGATGCTCACCACAGGTCTTTGAGGCAGAAGCACTTTGACCTTTCCTGTACAGACGGGAACAGTCTCAGAGATGTTAAATAACTTGCCTGAGCCATGTAGCTAGTAAAGAAGGGAACCTGGATTGGAACTCTGGCTTCAGGATATCAGAGCCTGCATTCTTTCCACTCTGTTACACAGACTGAACCATTGCCTCGTCCTGGAGGAGCCGTGGCTCACATCCGGGTGGGGAGGAGGATCCAGAATACTCTTCCAATTGCCATGGAAGCCGCCCTGGAAAGGCACTGCTGAGGCAGTTTAACGTCCAGGGCACTGGGGCTGCTGTGGTGGGTGAAGGCAGTGACGAGGGGGCTCATGAGCATATGGCTGTTCCTTGGGTGTGGGACACTTTGGGGATCCCTGAGCAGTCCGCTGCACCGATACCTGTGGCCTCTTAAGCGGGGGCATGGTCCCGGCTGAGAGAGACACCTGTGGGCAGGGACAGGTAGGGTGGTGTGTGCTGACCATCTGGTGGGGAGCATGACTGGCTAATGGTGTGGTGCGCTTTTCAAGAACATGGGTTAAACTCTGGCCGGTTTGGCTCAGTGGACAGAGCGCTGGCCTGTGGATCAAAAGGTCCTGGTTCAGTTCTGGTCAAGGGCATGTACCTTGGTTGCAGGCTCCTCCCTGGCTTGGGCCCTGGTCAGGGTGTGTGCAGGAGGCAACCAATCAATGTGTTTTTCTCACATCGATGTTTTTCTCTGTCTTTTCCCTCTCTCTTCCACTCTCTAAAAATCAATGGAAAAATATCCTTGAGTAAGGATTAAAAACAAACAAACAAACAAACAAACAAACAGATAGCTGAGGTCTGACCCAGTGACTGATTCGAATCCCTGTTCACTGTGTAACGGTTCTTTTTCTATTGATGCTGCAACAGACACTATTATAAACCTAGCAGTTTAGGATAACACCCATTCACTCTCTCCCAGTGCTGTGGGTCAGATGTTGAAGCACAGCTCAGAGGCATCCTCTACTCCGGAGCTCACACGACTGAAATCAAGAAGTTGGCAAATCTGGGCTCTTCTCTAGAAGCTTCCACTGGCCAAAACCAATTTGGCTCAGTGGATAGAGCATTGGCCTGCGGACTCAAAGGTCCTGGGTTCGATTCCAGTAAAGGACATAGATCTTGGTTGTGGGTACATCCCCTGTAGGGGGGGCATGCAGGAGGCAGCTGATCGATGTCTCTCTCTCATCGATGTTTCTAACTCTCTATCCCTCTCCCTTCCTCTCTGTAAAAAAATCAATAAAATATTTAAAAAAAAGAGAAGCTGCTATTGTAGGACTTCGGTTGTTATTGAATTAACACGTGGGCCCCTTTATCTTCAAATAAAAATGGCACATCCCATTTTTCTCATCTTTGAATCTTTGACTTCTCTTTCTGCTACCGGCCAGAGAAAGATTTCAGGGCTCAGTAATTAGATTAATTTTACCAGGTAATCCAGAATAATCTCCCCAGTTTAAGGCCAACTGGTTAGTAACCTTAAGTACATCGGCCCTACAACTATTAAATAATAAAGTTAACATATTCACAGGAATGACACCAGGGAGTAAAAGTCACGGGTTAATGTTCTGCCTATAACTGTGACCTTGGGCAGGATTTCTTAGAGTTAGTGGCCTATTTGTGATATTTACAGAAACAAAGATTTTTTTTTTATTTTGCTCTAATTGAAGGAGTTATATATTAGTCTGAAATTCCATGTTCCATTTAGAGGCGGCATATATTTTTCCAAATGATGACTCAAAGAGCTGAGAATGAGCTAAAATACATTCTTTTGGGAAAGATGCTAAGATAATATCCAGAATCAGCATGCATCATTTATCCTCTCCATCCCTCACCCACCCTCCCACCTCCTCACTCACCATGTTGATGTGGAAGTTCTCTTTAAAATTCTTTTCATTAAATTCTGGAGCTAATGGGTACCATTAGGCCAGTGATAATGCCACACTACACTTTAGCGTTCTTTTTTTTTTGTGTGTGTGTTTTTCTGGAAAAAGTATACCTCTAAGCAGTGGCGTTTAAAAGGAGTATTTGAACCAATGTCTAATTTGAAGAAAATGAATACTTTGTGAAATAACATGGATACCTTATAATTTTCCAGTCAAAAACTGTCAAACAGAAGTTCTCACATGCTGCAATTTTTACCTCGCAACTCACTCAGAAGTATTTCCCTTCCCCGGTGCCCTTTGAAAAAGCTTGCTAAGATTCACACTTTCCTGTAAGTTATTGGAAATGCATGTGGTCTTTCATTCAGTGTACTCTCTGAAGAACACTTTGGCATTGAACAATGATAATAAAGATGGAAAAATGGGAAACTAGATGTAATTTCAGTTTGTAAGCTTTAAATGCACCGTAATTTAAGGTTGGCAACTTGTTTACGCGTGCTACTTCTTGGTAGCACAAAGTGATAAACATGAACCGTACTTTTTCTGAGTATAAAACAATGGAAAAATCTTCCTTTATTTTTTTTTAAATGAGCTCAGACAGATATGAATGCTGAAAGTGGTGCAGGCTGTGTATTTTATTTGCATTATTTTTTCAGTTGCACAGAATAAACGACTTTGAATTCAATCGAATGGGTGAACCTTCTTTTTAATCTTTCAGTTTTATTTTGTATTTGTTTCTGGTGTACAGCTTAGTGGTTAGATAATCATATACTTTACTTAGTGTTTGCCTCAATATTTCCAGCACCCCAACTGGCACCACACATAGTTATCGCAATGTTATTGACTATATTCTCTGGGCTGTACCTTACATCCCTATGGCTGTTTTGTAATTACCAATGTGTGCTTCTTAATCCCTTCAACTCTTTCATCCGGTCTCCCAGCCCCCCTCTTCTCTGGCAACCGGCAGTTTGCTGTCTGAGTCTTTGAGTCTGTTTCCATTTTGTTTGTTCATTTATTTTGTTCTTTAGATTCCACAGATAAGGGAAATGGTCTTTCTCTGAACGACTTATTTCACTGAGTGTAATATCAACATTATGTGGATAATCAGCTGATTTGACAGTTTTGCTCAGTAAGATAATTCATAGTGCGGCTGCCCAAGACCACTTGTGCCCAACAGTTTTGTGCAAGCCAGCAGGTCGTGGTAACAGACCTGTGTTCTGGTTTCACTTCTGCACAGTGATCCCACCTACACTGAGTGTTTTATCTTTATAATAATCAAAGTTCTTCATATGTGTTCATTTTAGAAAAAAAAAAAGGAAATACAGATAAGCAAAAGGGAAGCAAATGGCCTCTTTTCTTTAAATATATCATATATATGCATACACACACACACACACACACACACACACACATATATATATATGATATACATTTCCATATTACTTATGTAGGTAAATTAAGCTATACACTGTGTGTATCATATATATATATAATTTATATATATATATCTGTCTCTATTTAGTAGCTGTATCTCTTGCTGTGATGTTTACTGTATCACTGATTATAATCACAATTCCAGAACCCTTGGTGTTTCTAGGCTTTTCCTTGTGACCATTTGAGTCAGGTACTCTAGCAGTCCTTGTGCTCACTCAGCATTTCAGCATTTCCCAGAAGGCCGAGAGTGCGGCATATGGGTCAGAGACTAAAAGGGAGCTAAATTGTAATGATCAGTTCATGATAGTATTTTTGGATTTCTCCATTCAGAGCTCTAGGGAATCTGTCTGCCGCTACAACTGGATTCCATAGGGCTTAACTTAATTTCTTAAATCCTCAGAGGCTGATGAGAGTTGGTGATGGAAAAAATAGATTGATATTTGGTTAAGTCACTTAACCAAAAAATCAGCCCAAGCTAGAATTTACAGTTCTGTTACTGCCCTCTACCTCTCTGCCCCTGGGAAAGGGGACATTGTACAAATATTTGTATGCTTTATGCAACCAAGGAAATTTACTCTGAAGTGATAAAACTTCAACGCTTGCATCCTAGCATCTCCCCCAGAAAGCTTTTACCTTCCTTGAATAGCCCAAACACAGTCTGAAAATAAATTAAAAAAAATCTTATACAACTTGAACAAAGAAATACCTTCAGCAGATTTCTTTAAATATGTTTAAAGAGAATGAACATGAATCATAACCAAAAATTTCACACAATAAATACAATAGAACTTAAACTGTAAAATGAAAGGAGTGTTGCCCTTCAGAGGGATTGCTATGAAAGGATTTGTTTTTGTTGCGATGAGGCTGTTTTTTTTTCCTCAACAAATTTTGAAATTTATTATAGTTTCAGAATCGGTTTATAAGGTACTACCTGGCATTTGAACAAGCTTAAATATATTATCCAACTTGAACACCTATTTCAGTTGGCTCCGAATAATGTTTATATCTTAAAAACAAGACAAAATTAGAACAACTCTTCCACGAGGGTGATTTGCTACCATAGAGGCTGTTCAGAACAATGTGTACCAGGCCCTACAAACAATTTTAAAGAGAAACTCCAAAACTGTTCTGAGCAAAGGCACCATTGCCTGTGAGAATAGTGAAGATACATTTCAATCTGACTACTTTAAAAGAGAAAAAAAAATCATTTAGACGTTGAGTTCTGGCATGTTGCTCAAATGAGGAGTTTCTGTTTACCTTGTATGTTGACCCAACATATAAGATTTCTGTATTATTTATAATAGCTGTCATCCTTCCCACCTGCCAAGGCAACAATGAGATTTTTTTCCCCGAGTAGAAAATATGTATGAGGAGCTACTCTTTTGGAACAATCATAAGGTTGAATAAGTGAACCATAGGGTTGTATTGGAGCAATATGATTTCTGCTTTTTAATCTGTTTTTTTCTTTGTAAATATTAAAAGTTTATAAATGAGGTACATATGGAGAACCAAAAGTCAATCTATTTTTAATCCTTCCAATCACTGTTGATATACCTGTAGTCCTATAAGAGAAGGAGAGAAACAAAGACTTGTAGAAATGGAGTGGAGAGACAATGGACAGAGTGGGGAATAAAGAGGTATTCCATGATATTTTCCCATCCTGATTCCCAGACCACCTCTGACTATGTATTTAAATATAATCCCTTTTATACTTTAGTTAGGACAAAGCATTGGCTGAGAACTGATGTTGGAAGTCTTTGATGGCAGTAGTAAGAATACATTATTCTGAGTAGGCACTTGATAGTCTCATTACAGAATCCATAAGTGGGCAGATGGAAGGGTATATTAGTGGAGACAATTCATGTGCAATTTAGCAGCTACTTACAGAATAAGGAAGCTTGAGAATTCCTGTACAAATTGCCCTTTCTATACTGCTTAGTGCAGACAGGAATAAGGAATGCTTGAAGCACACTAGAAAGGCATCTGATTATTTTCTTTTTTAAAAGTGTATTTTTATTTATTTCAGAGAGGGAAAGGGATAGAGAGAGAGAAGAAGAGAGATAAAAACACCAACGATGAGAGACAATCATTGATTGGCTGCTTCCTGCATGCCCCCTACTGGGGACTGAGCCTGCACCCCGGGCATGTGCCCTTGACCTGGATTGAACCAGGGACCCTTCAGTCCTCAGGCCGACACTCTATCCATTGAGTTAAATCGGCTAGAGCAACATTTGGTTATTTTCAAAGAAAAGAGGTTATTCGCTTAATGCTTAGTTTTATCACAATGCATAGTGATTATATTTGGAGAAGATGAAACTGCATTATTCATATTTTTAAGTTAAAATATGACCTCCCTCAAATAGCTTAAAGCATATAAGTAATTAAGTAACTGATGAAAACACAATTTTTCTCTGAAACAGTCTTCCACTACAGTCTTAAAGAATAAGAGACACAGATTTGTAGAGTGATCTGTTTATTTCATACTGATCTTTTCCTCACATATGTTAGTTCACAGACCAGCTTACTTTTGTCCTTGGAGAAAATACAATACAACTTTCAAAACAAAGTTTATATATGTATGCATATTTAATATATAGAATAAGTAAAATGAAGTTCTTTCTCATTTATTATATATTAACAAAGTCTTTCTTTGCCCCCAAAGGGGCCCATGTTGAGTTCCAAATACTACAAATGTGTTACTCTGCATAAAATGCTACCTTATATTGACCAAAAGCATCATACTTTATAGGAATATTGAAAACAGGATTTTTTTTACATCTAAGATTAGATCTTCATTTTCATTTCTGATGGTGTTTGTAATGAAAGATTCTGTTCTAATATAATGGTATTTACACTATTTTATTGGGTACACTTAATAACCTAGTTCCAAAATATATAAATTGAAAAATGGACAGAAATACAAGTACAAATTGATAAATTCTGTAGTCATAATGGGAGATTTAATAGACTTGTTCTGAAATAGATAAGTAGAAAGCCACTTAAGATATGGAAGAATTGAAAAACACACTTAATAAGCTTGATCTAATATATATATATGTAGATAGAAAGATATGGATATATCTCTGCCCTTTAAGAATGTAGAGAAGACATATTCTTTCCAAGCACAGATGCAGTATTTATAAATACTAACCATAGATAAGTGAAAAGTGATGTCTTAATATATTCCCCAAAATGGCTAGCATAAAGATTATGTTCTCTGATTATAATATAATAATAATATTAGGTACTATTAACAAAAAAGATATAAAAGTGATAATTTAAAAATCCCTCAAAGCAACTCCATTTATAGGAAAACTGAAAAATAAGATGCCTAAATCTAAAAACGTTAGACCATAGAAAAGCTGTTTTGCTTTTGAATAATGGTTAAGCTCAATATCCTAAGGAAGGCCAAAGCATAATAAAATCCATGTAAGAATAAACAAATCTTTATGTTGTTTGGCCTTCAGAGCAATCCCAAGGTCAGTGATTCTCCGTTTTACGTAGGAAGAAATTGAGGGTTAATAACATGCAGAGTCATTCAACTTACAAGTGGTGGAAGGAGAGTCCACATCAATTTTTGTCAAAACCAGTTTGGCTCAGTGGATAGAGCGTCGGTCTGTGGACTGAAAGGTCCCAGGTTCGATTCTGGTCAAGGGCACGTACCTTGGTTGCGGGTGCATCCCCAGTAGGAGGTGTGCAGGAGGCAGCTGATTGATGTTTCTCTCTCATCGATGTTTCTGTTTCTCTGTCCTTCTCCCTTCCTCTCTGTAAAAAATCAATAAAATATTTAAAAAAATTTTTTCTTTCATCTTGGAACAGAGAGGGCACATAAAAAAAGAAATCACCTCTAAAGAGAAGAGATGGAATGGCTCATCCATACAGGAAACCCAATAATGGAGATGTAGATGTAGAGGAAGGAGGCAGTTCTACTGGGAGGTAACGTGCAGAGGAGCCACGTGCGACCTCTCTAATAAGCTGATACTACATTTACAGGCTTTCCCAGAGGAGAGACTAGCTCTATCTCTTGTTAAAAGAATTTTATAAATTATAAATCATGTAACAAATGTTAGGTATTACCATTAATGTCATATGTTGCCCAAAAGTCCTGGTGCTTCCTGGAACCTTTATGGAAAAATTTCAGATTATTTGAGTAATAAATTTTCAAATAACGTAATTTCTGCCCAAAAAACTAATATAAGAACTTTACTAGGGAATTTTCATTATGCCCCTGGATTAGAGAGTAAAATAAGGTGATGTACATGAAACTTTAAGTAAGATAACGATAGTGTATTATAGATTTAAAAATTTGCTAAGAGGCCCTAGTGGGTGTGGCCCAGTGGATAAAGCATTGGCCTGTGGATGGAAGGGTCCTAGTTTCAATTCCTGTTAAGGGCATGTACCTTGGTTGCAGGCCACTTGCTCTAGGAAGCAACAAATCAATGTGTCTCTTTCACACTGATGTTTCTCTTTCTGTCACCCCATCTTCCTGCCTCCACTCTCTCAATGGAAAAATATTCTCAGGTGAGGATTAACAAACAGATTTACTAAGATGGTTGATCTAATCTATAATAATAAAAACATAATATGCTAATTAGACCAAATGTCCTTTCTTCTGGACAAAGCTGCTGTTGAGGTGGCAGTGGGTGGGGCCGGGGCCAAGGCCCTTGCATGAATTTTGTGCATCAGGCCGCTAGTGTTCAATGTTCTTATCACACACAAATAGCAAGGATAAAGAGGGTGTGAAGAAACTTTTGGAGACAAAGGAGCAGTGTCTACAGAGTTCTGAAGAAATGTGTGACCTCATGTAATATAATTGGTTAAGTTTTTATTTATTTATAAAGGCAGCAGGTAAAGTCTCAAAGTTAAAAGAATTTCTGGAATCTGATACCCATGATTCCTTTAAAAAAGCACTCTTTGACAGAAAAACCAAAAACCAAAACCAAAAACAAAGAAAAAAATCCCCAGCCAATCAAAGGATTAGTCAAGATATGGGCCTCAGAAATAGAAAAGGCATGGTAAAGGCACAATGAATTGTGGCAGACTCCTTGAATCTAAGGAAATATGGAATTAAGACCAAATAATTAGGGATTTAGGGTAATACAACAGATGGAAATGTTCCATACCTTAGTGAAATAAACAACAGTAAAATACCAAGATAAATGTGGAGCTAGGAAAAGGAGGAAAGAAGGAAGAAGGGAACAATTTTGACATTTCATTTTTCATAGCAGGGAGTCAGCTGATGTAATCTGAAGTTGAAACAGGAGATTAAGAATAAGGAAAATGTGCTAAAGCCGGTTTGGCTCAGTGGATAGAGCATGGCCTGCGGACTGAAAGGTCCCAGGTTCGATTCCAGTCAAGGGCATGTATCTTGGTTGTGGGCACATCCGCATTAGGGGGCGTGCAGGAGGCGGCTGATCGATGTCTCTCTCATCAATGTTTCTAGTTCTCTATCCTCCCTTCTTCTCTGTAAAAAAATCAATAAAATATATTAAAAATGAAAAAAGAATAAGGAAAATATAATGGTTTTTAGTTAATGTACTTTTTTTTTTTGTTCTTCCCTAATGAAATATGTTTTGGGGTAAAAAGTCATTCATCTGTAGTTCAGCAGTTTCCTTTAGTTTTTTTTAGATTATGATATTTCTCTTAAATTCATGTAAAATTATATTTAATATTTACAGTGAAAATTATTTATAGTCCTACTGTTCTAAAATTACTTGTGCCCATCTTTGCCTGCCTGCCTGAGAGGCAGTGTGGTTTAGAGCAGAACTTCTCAATTGTGTGTATGAAAAACCTGGGATCTTATTGGAATGCAGGCCAGGGATGGAGCATGACATTCCACATTTCAAGGGAGCTCCTGGCAATGCTGATGCTGTTGGTGCTTGGCCCTGATTTTGAGCAGCAGGCGTGTGTAGGCACTGGCCCCAGACTGCCTGTGTTGAACTTCTAGTGCCACCATTCATTAACTGTTTGACTCTGAGCAAATCATATGCCTGAATTTCCTGACCTGTCAAATGGGAATGATAGCAGGACCCCCACATAAACTGCTTAGAACCATGTCTGACAACAAACGTTATAAACATTGGCTGGACTGGATGGACACTCACTATCTCTGAGCTTCAGTCTAACCATCTGTTGTGACAACTAGAAATAACTTAAGACGCCCTGCACAATGTATGGCATGGTATAATCAATATATGATAATTATTAATGTTTATAGTTAATTCTGTACATTATAATTTAATAATACCTACTAGAATTTCTTTTAATAACCAGTTAGTCTTAATTCTACCAATTCATTTATTTATTCACTCATTTTATTTTTATTTTTAAAATATATTTTATTGAATTTTTACAGGGAGGAAAGAAGAGGGATACAGAGTTAGAAATTTCGATGAGAGAGAGAGACATCGATCAGCTGCTTCCTGCACGCCCCCCACTGGGAATGTGCCCGCAACCAAGATACATGCCCTTGATCGGAATCGAACCTGAGACCTTTCAGTCCTCAGGCCGACGCTCTCTCCACTGAGCCAAACCAGTTTTGGCTCACTCATTTTATTTATTCATCCTATAACTAATTCTTGAGTTTGTCCTTCGTATTAGGAGGCCCTGTTCGAGCACTAGGATTGCATCAGGAACAAGACAGTCCTAGATGATCTTTCATTCTAGTGGGGGAGAAGCAACAAAGAAATAATATGCAAAGCAGTAGTACGTGTTGTGAATAAAAACTAAGGCAGGACAAGGGATAGAAAATAATGCTAGAGAGGTAGGGAGAAGAGTTATTACAAATGGGGTGATCAGGGGAGATCTTTGCTGAAAGAACAACATTAATGAGTAGACACCCAGATGAGGGGAGGGAGCAGGCCCTGAGTAGTTCTGGGGAAAATATTTTCCTCAGAGGTTCTTGAAGTAGGAGATGATACAGGGCCAGGAGTTAGAGTTGTACTTATATCCCCAAGACTATTTTGTAACTATCAATCTGCACTTCTCAATTACAAACGTCAATTATTGTATTGAGAGGTCCTTAAGAAATATTAAGATTGTTGGTTCCTATCCAATGTGATTCTACACTGCCAACCTTTTAAAATTTGTTTTATTGTCCTTTCTCTTCAGTTGTTTTAGCTACCTCGGGACACTGGTTTCCAATACTTTCTTGTTTTTTCCACCAAGAACTTTACTTGAGGGACATGACAGCAAAGTGCACAGACCTGTAGCAGCTTCCTTATTGAATTTGATATACTGTACCCTGGGTAATTAGGTTATCAGAAGTCTAACTCCCGGTTATTAACACTGGATATGACAATGATAATATAAGTGGTGCACTCTTAAAAAAAGAGTCTATGGAGCTTATTTTAAAAAGGTTGCTGACAGTTTTATCTCATATCAACCTGATGACAAAAATTGAGTAGCACACTAATGTATATGACAAATACGGCATCTGGGAATCTATCCCATATCAGGTTTTATTTTTTAGTTTTTTATTATCAAGCAGCAACTAAGTAATGCAGTTTAAACAGCAGATTACTAAAAAGGGGCAGGGTAATGTCAACTTAATAGATTGTTTTCATTTATTATTTCTATAAATTCTTTACCTAAGGCTCCATGATCTTTAGTCATGCTCTGCTTTCCCATTATAAAACAATGCTGATTTGTTATTTGTTAAGTAGATCAATACTGTTTATATGTTAATCGTATTCTAATGCTTTTAATTTTATCCAAAGCTGTTTAAACTTTATAGCCACTTCACTAGTTCTCATTAAAAACATTGAAACAATATTGCTGGGGGAAATTTCTTAATTTTATATGAGATAGTTCATAGGATACATAAAGTACGCTGGTCCAGGAGAATTTTAATTGAAAACACTTGTAAAAAAAAGCAGATAAGAACCATGTAAATGTGCAAAGAAAGCAAAAATCGCACTACATTGCTAAACATGATGTTGTAACTTAAATACAGTCAATGGCAGAGAGCTGTTTCCGGGGGGGAATTTGCCTACGGAGGGATGGAGAGCACTAGAATTGATGGTTCCAGCCTGCGTGGACCAGGCCAGGTGGGAAGAGGTGATGCTCCCTCAGCCTCACTCCCTGCTTCTGTTAGAGGTTCCTTGAAGTTCTTCCCTTCTTCTACCTCTTCTGCTGCAGAACCCTCGCTGAATAAGGTGCTGAGGTACAGGCTTCCGCTGAAAACTGGCACAAGGATGCGCAACAGGATGCTGACACTTGCCCCATTGTAGGCAGATCTAAATGTCATCTGCACATGTTCCTCTATTCTCTCATTGAATATATCTGTCTACTGATCAATATCCTCTCCGAGGGAGAGAGCCAGCTCCAGTGTCCCACTGTCCGGGTTCAAATGGTCTTGAGCAAGTCATTGAACTATTCTTGGCCTCAGTTTCCTCACTTAAATCTAAAAAAAGATGATGTCTCATAATGTTGTTATGAAAGTTATCTGAGTTAGTGAGTATAAAGCACTTGGATCAGTGCCTGATATAGAAATAAATGTGGAGCGTTAATAATTATCAGCAATAAATAGTACTAGATTGCAAATTCTTTGAGGTCATAGATTGTATATTTAAAATTGCTATATTCACAATATCTAGCACAACATACAGCACAGGTTCAGTGTGTAGGTTGAATATATGTCACCTAATTCTGCATAACATGTTTTTTGAGGGTCAAATGTTAATAACTGATACTAAAATTTCATGTTTTTCAGTCAGTCCATCATGTAACAAGTAGCTGTTAATAAAAGGTCAGGTTGAAAATGTCAGATTAAAAAAAAAACTTCTAAAAGAGCATTATATCAAATGCTTACAGCAAAAGCTTTATTTATTTTTTTAAATTTTTATTGATTAGTTGATTTTTGAAAGAGAGAGAGAGGAAGGAGAGAGAGAAACATTGCTTTGTTGTTGCACTTATGCATTAATTGGTTGGTTGTTGTATGTGCCCTGACTGGGGATGGAACCTGCAACTTTGGCATATTGGGACGATGCCCTCAGCAACGAAACTACTTGGCCAGGGCCTACAAGCTTTATTTCTATTGAGAGAAAATAAATATACATAGATCTGTATTTATAACTATTCTTTATGACAAAACACCTATCTTAACATTTTCCTCTCTTTTTGACTCTTCGATGACTGATCTACTACTAAGAGCTGGAACATTGGTCAAGTCTTTGTTTAACATCACCTTCTCCATGGACTTGACCCTGACCACCGTTCTTATCCCTAGCCAAATGTGACCATTCCAGTCTCCCTCCCCCTTTTCTACTTTGTCCTCCCACAGGCACAGGACACCTTATGACATTACATTCTGTGTGGTTTAATAAATTACTGTGTTTGTTATTTATCATCTGTTTTCCTCAGCTAGAATGTGAGCTACATGAGGGCAGGTATCTTTGTTTGGTTCATTAATGTATGCTAAGTGCTAGAATAGTACTTAGCTTAACAGTATTTAGACACCCAGCAAATCTTTTTTGTAAAATACATTTTATTGATTTTTTACAGAGAGGAAGGGAGAGGGACAGAGAGCTAGAAACATCAATGAGAGAGAGACATTGGTCAGGTGCCTCCTGCACGCCCCACACTGGAGATGTGCCCGCAACCAAGGTACACGCCCTTGACTGGAATCAAACCTGGGACCTACCAGTCTGCAGGCCGATGCTCTATCCACTGAGCTAAACTGGTTTTGGCCACCCAGCAAATCTTTATTAAGCAAATGAACAAATTGATCCCATATGCGTAATTCTTTAAATTACTCCCTCTCTGTTTTAATGATGAAAAGCCTTAAATTTTGAGAGCACAGAATTTTCTGTGCACCCTCGTATGGATTCGATTAACTCTATTCCTAGTTATCACTCCAGATCCCTCATATCAATTCAGCTAAGATTATACCTCCCTTAATAAGAGTGAAATTAGATGGTGCTCCTGTTTTATCCCCAACACAACGAGAAATACTGAAACAGCATCGGAACACAGAGTTTGAAGAGAGTACGATTGTCCAAAACCTGTGATGTCCTCAACAAATACAGACCTTTCCTTTCTGTGAGAAGCCCGAGAACACGTTTCCTTCTGAGCTGGGTCTCTGTGTTGTATGTGCCCTGACTGGGGATGGAACATCTCATGGACAGATATGCTCATTGCAAATGTATTGAAATTGAGCTGTTTCAATACATTTGCAATGAGCATATCTTTCCATGCAGGCATCTTTCAATGCCTCTCCTTTGTGGGCCTGAATATTGAAAAGCAAATTGAAAAATTAGATTGGATTGAATTCCTTATTTTACTGTGCTGTTTCAATGAAAGCAGCCCACTGATAAGATGGCTGCATTTTTTCCTTTAAATTCCTTCAAATCAAATATTTCGAAGTGTTTTAAATGGTAATCTCCTTCCCAAATGTCACTAGTGAATTTAGGAAATACTAATGAACTATCCAGGGTGCTGCCTCTTGCTGCACAAATACCACAGTAATATGGAGCCTAGTGTATACCCACTTGACATAAGAAGAATTCTTTTTTGTCTCTATTTCTAGTTTAAGTCATATGATGGTACTATTTTCTCTAAGAAAGCAAGCAATTATAAGTGCCTGTGATTTTCCTCAGTGATTTTCAGTGCAGTAAACAGAAGTTTGTTATTTAACAGAGTTGACGAGCTAATTCCCATCTGTGAGTTGACCTTCTGCTAATTATTTATTAATATTTTATATCAAAAGCTTTATTAATAAGGTTAAGAATAACTTTCACAGGCTTGGTTGGTACAAATGGTTCAAAAATTAACCTAGTGATTAGGATAAGAGATCCTGGTAACTTTGCTAGTCCATGGCTCAGAATAAAAGCTCCTAATATTGACAAAAAGAGAGATGATTAGAATAAATGCTCGCTTTAAAATTCCTGGGCTACCTGAGTCGCTGTGGACAAGGCTGGGCTTATTCTTGTTTGGGGATGCAGTCAGTTTTGGGCTCCTCCATTTTTATTTATTTTTATTTTTTTCTTAGCAGCTCCCCTGTGGTTCTGGGTTTACCAGGTCCTTTGAAAGAATTGAGTCAGATGAAATTTGGCCTGTGAAGCTTTGGGCCATTTGCTTGGGGGTTGACACTTGGTCATCATGTAACAGTAGGAATGGAGAGTTTAGGGAGAGACTCAGGCTGAGGTGGTTGGTGCAAGGGACAGAAAATTAACAATGTATTCCCAGCATCTGAGGATCTCAGGGGAGATAAAATGAAATCAATTATGCAGGGGAGAAATGAGACCATAGAAGGTATTTTTTCCAAAATATCTTGTTTCTAAAATATTTGATGAATAGTTGGAATACAAAGCCAACAGGGACTTATAATTCTTCATAGAAAAAAAGGAATGTAGTCCCATGAGGGAAGGGGAGCGACATGGAGAAGTAGAGCTAAACTGGTTTATTTCGGCTTTATAACTTTTTGAAAATGATCAAGGCAGCAACTCTCAGGGTCGGTGTAGGAAAAGAAGGGATAGAAACCCTCCTGTTTTCCTAACTATGACACAACCATCTCAACACAGAGATAAGCATTTTTCTCCAAGTGCTTTATATTCCTTTACCAAAAATAAATCCCATTATCCCATGATAAAAAAAAAATGAAACATTTAAAATGAGAATTGGTCTGGGTGAGTTGACACATAAGAGTGAGGAATCTTGATTTAAAACAAAAACAAGCCCTAGCTGGCTTGGCTCAGTGGATAGAGTGTCAGCCTGCAGACTAAAGGGTCGCAGGTTTGATTCCAGTCTAGAGCACATGCCTGGATTGCGGGCTTGATCTCCAGTAGGTGGCGTGCAGGAGGCAACTGATCAATGATTCTCATCATTGACGTTTCTATCTCTCTCTTTCCCTCTCCCTTCCTCTCTGAAATTATGTATATACAATAAAACAAAAACAAGCATGGCCTCTTTTAAGGGCAAAGAGGTAGAAAGGATTGTCCAGACATGAACTTGAAGACTTAGGGTTTGCCTAGGATCTGTATGTTTATCTGATCCTATCTAATAAAAGGGAATATGCTAATTGACTGCTCCCCCCCATCAAAGATGGTGGTGCCCACAGCCACAAGATGGTGGTGCCCAGTCCCCTCAGCCCCACTGGGGTAGCATGTGCCTGCCTCTGGAGTCCCCCAGTCCTCCCAGCTTCCCAGGGCCGGCCCGAGGCACAGGCAAGCCTTGGATGATGGCTGCCCAGCCACCCAAGGTCACCCGAGGCTCAGGTAACCAGGGCCGAGTCTTGTGCTGCTGGCAGTGGCAGCAGCAGACGTGTGATGGGGCGTCACCTTCCCCTGATCACCAGGTCACCTCCCGTCCTTGAGGGCTCTTGGACTGTGAGAGGGGGCAGGCTGGGTTGAGGGACCCCCGCTCCAGTGCATGAATTTTCATGTACCAGGCCTCTATTTTGTTATAGAGAAGAAGATAAACAACATCAGTGTGTTTTATAGGAAATATGTCCTTAAGCAATTGAAGTGGTCTTGACAATTTTTCTCAGAGAGAAACAAAGCCCCAGAACAGGTGAAGCACTGGTGCCTCAGGGGAGGCTGTGCTGAGGGTTTGACGCTGCAGGCAAGCTCTGCAGATGTCTCCATGACCCTAGCTTGGCTCCTCATGAAATCTTTCTGCTTCCTCTGGCCTCTTTATAGTCTGTTGCTTAAAACACGCAGCCCTCTCTGTCCACATTCCCACCACAGGATCCTGATGTATCACTGCATGTGTGTTTGCTCATATTAGCAATCCTTTAGCTATTTTATTCTCTGTCCAGCATGACCTAGGGCTAATTTTTGTTCTCATTAAATTGTAAAGAAGAGTGATTAGTGTTTCAAATACAATAATTTGTGATTATATTTTATCTTCTAAAATAAAAGAACCACATTTCTTTAGTTTTAATGTAAAAAATGTTATTAAAACCATGAAACAAATAGCCCTGCTTTCTCACCACTTTTCCAAATATGCATTTTATATGCCCTTCACATACACACCAATCTCGTTTAATCTGCCCCCAAATTTGCAAGGTTGAGGATAACAAGACTTGGAGCTGCTAATTCCACTTTTTGGCCAAATTCCAATACTGGTAGATGATGAAATTAGTCTTTAAACAGAGCACCCAGGTTCATTTGAAAGACCATTCTCGTAACCACTACATTTCTTGCCTCTGCAATAATCCTGCAAGTTGTATCTGGTTGGGTTTGACTCAGGAATCATGGTGACTTAAGGCTGCCCATTCATTCTTTGAGTCTGAGACTTGTCTTTCTCATTTTGCAATGATATTGGTTGCCCTTAAATTCTACCCACGGGCTCTAAATGTCTCTTGTGGAGGCCTACTTCCTTTTCCCTATCTATTGTTAATGTCCAGAGTGGCACAGCATGATAAATCTTGAAAAATAACATCAACCTAATGCTTAGCAACAGACACAAGTCATCACTAAGAAATAATCTCCAAAGTGCTTTTTGACTGCAGCAAAATGTTAGCTTCAAAGTGCACTGTGGGGCTTAATTTTATTTCTCTTGCTAAGAAAGCTGTGTTTTTTTTAGACCTATTTTCATTTCTCAATAACCATCACTAAATTTCTTGTCTAGATCGGGAGAGGCTTACTAAACTCTTTGTGTGGATGTGAGCCTGTGGGTGTGTATGCAGTGGGAGGTGGGGAAGGTTATGGAATGGGCTGGGTTCCAGTTTTAGAGTGCCTTGCTTCATACAACACAGGGTCACATATTGAGCTACCCAATATCTTGTATTGTGCCTTTCGATTTTATTTTTATCTTAACTATGCAGCTTGAGTTAACTCTTTTTTTTAAATTTTTTCATTTTAATATATTTTATTGATTTCTTACAGAGAGGAAGAGAGAGTTGGAAACATTGATGAGAGAGAGACATCGATCAGCCACCTCCTGCACTCCCCCTACTGGGAACATGCCCACAACCAGGATACATGCCCTTGACCAGAATCGAACCCGGGACCTTCCAGTCTACAGGCTGACGCTCTATCCACTGAGCCAAACTGGTTTCGGCTTGAGTTAACTCTTGAAGAGAATGCTTACAATGGATTCTGCCTACTATGATTGCCTTCCTTATGTTTTGCTAATTATTTTGACCTTGGGAAACAATGTCTTTCAACTACACTATAAATCTAAAGGTTTTTGGCCTTCTCGGTTTTTTTCCCATTCTATAAAAATTACAGTTTTCATTTTTAAATAAACACTGTGCATTTTAGTTTCATGATTAGTTGAGAGCTTTGGTGATAGCAGATCATTTCCAATAATTCGTGCCAAGGAGGAAACACTATAGAATCCTTTTTTTTTTTTTAAGATTAAGTTTGCATGTATCTACAAAACTGCTGCATGCCTTTTCAGAGAAGCCACATAGAGCATTAATGCACGATTTCCCCAGGGGCCTTTTCTCATAAAAGGCTGGCTGAAAAATACCCTTGTCATGAGACAAACATAGCAAACAAGTTTTTTGTTCATTCCTGAGATTAGAGACTGAATAATGTTCATTTACCAAAATAAAATATTTTACCCTTTTAAGGTAAACTTTATGTAAGGAGAAATGAAGAGACCTTCAGTGTATGAGTCCATGAGTTTTCATAAGTGACCCCAATGACAAGATGCTGAACATTTCTGTCACTCCAGAAGGTTCTCTTGTGCTCATTTCCAATTAATTTTCAAATTCATAGGCAAGCTGTGCTCTGCTTTCAATCACTGTAGGTTGAATTTGAATTTCATGTAAGTGAAGTTATATAATGTATACTCTGTATCTGGCTTATTTTGCTAAATATAAAGATTTAAGATTCATTCACATTGTTATGTGTCTCAGTAATTAATTAATGTTTTTTCGAATATGTTTCATTGTATAAATATACCACCATTTGTTTATCTGGTCTGCTGTTGGTAGGCATTTGGGTTATTTGCAGTTCTTGGTTGTTATATAAAAAGTTGGTAGAGTAGGTCTTGTGGAAGTATCGACATTTTCTTGTGGACACATGTTTTCATTTCTCTTAGGTAAATATGTAGGTGTGGAACTGCTGTGTCATAGGGTAAATGAATACTTAGTTCTGTATGAGTAACTGCTAAAGGAACTGACAGACATAATGCCTCTTATTTTTTCTTAGTTTAATAACTGAGTCTCTAAAAATAGGTTAACTTAATTTAATCGATATACTATAACAATAGACTTAAATTTTAATTCAAATGCAAGGTAAAATATTGTAAATTTTTACCTTGAAATATGCTGAATTCCTACAGAACATGTCTGGAGCTGTAAGCAGACATATACTAGAACTTCTCATTTTATTCTCCATGTCACTTTATCTCTATTTCACATTTCTTTTTCTTTTTTTAAATCTGAGGAGTGATTAATATTTTTAGTTTTCTTTATTTTAATCTGATTTGCTCTTAACTCATTTGTATCAGTCACTTAGGCTAGGCCAGTGGTCGGCTCATTAGTCAACAGAACCAAATATCAACAGTACAATGATTGAAATTTCTTTTGAGAGCCAAATTTTTTAAACTTAAACTATATAGGTAGGTACATTGTTATTAACTTAATTAGGGTATGTGGTATTTTGTGGAAGAGCCACACTCAAGGGGCCAAAGAGCCACATGTGGCTCACAAGCCTCAGTTTGCCGACCACTGGCTAGGCGATGCTGCAGGAACATTTAAATCTGAAACTCTTAGTGGCTTTAAACATGAAGTTCACTTCTCATTCATGCCCTGAGGGCCCACCAATTCTGCAGAACATTCTGCCTTCCATGCTGGTATCTATGAATCCAGCTTGTCTACAGTTTGTGGCTTCACTCTTTCAACATGGGGATTCAAGGCTTGCATAGCAGGGGGAGAGAGAGTATGGGGAACTTACACCTGTGTTTAAGTCCTGCAGACCAGAAGGAGTACTGACTTCTGCTAATAGCTCATTAGCCAGAAATTTTCACATTGGCCACAAACTAATTTCAAAGGAGATGGTAAAATGTAGAGGAACACATGAAATAATCATTGACTAATAATGACCTCTGCAAAACCTCTGCATTTTTAGTTTCTATTTCTATATTAAGTTATAAATTTATATCGCCATATAAACACATTAGTAATATAAAATTATATGTGAGCTTAATAAATAATTACAAGAATTTTTCCATATAATCACCACCCTGGTTAAGAACTTTATTAGCACTCCTAAGCATACCATTTGCCTCTCCTCATCATAGTTTTCCCACCCCAAAGGGAACCACCATCTTGAATTTTATAATAAACTATTTCCTTACTGTTCTTTATAGTTTCCCACTTATAAATGCATCCCTAAATAATATAGTGGGTTGATTCCTCATGTGTTTATTTTTTATTTTTTTAAATTAAATCTTTATTATTCGGATTATTACATTTGTTTCTCTTTTTTCCCCTCCATCCAACTCCCACCCTTCCCTCTGCCCTTACCTCCCTCCCATTGACCTCATTCATAGGTGTATGATTACTTTTGCCTGTTTTAGACTATATATACTGGATATATATATGTATACATACATACATACATACATACATACATATATATTTGCTTATGTCATACAATTTGTCTATGTTCTTGTATGTAGTTGTAGTTTATAATCTATAGATGGATAGTTTCCAGATTATTTTTTGTATTATGAAAAGGCTGCTATAACCATTGTTGTATAGTGTACAAGTATACACGAGCAGGAGTTCCTCTTGTGCATTTATACATTCATGGAAATATTAGATCCTCATGTCAGCGTTATTTTCCATTCTAGTAGAGAATGCCAAACTTTTCTAAAGTGTATGTATCAACTCTTACCAGCTGTATATGCGATTAAATTTGCTTGTCAGATTTGACATTGTGTTCTGGAGCATAATGGCTCTTAACCCTGCTTTTACTTTTTACCTCACTGAAAATTAGTAATGTGCAACACTTTTGATGTGTTAATTGGCTGTGTTTCTTTTGAAGTGTCTGCTCAAGTCTTGTCTATTTTCTAAAAGATGGGTTATCTTTTTAATTGACCTAGCAGTTTAACAAAATTAAAAATAATTAAAATCCCCTCTAGATATATGCTCTATGTTCTTTTAAATCTTTAAAGAAAGTAAAGATATTGGTTTGAATATTTTTACCTACTTATTTTAACATTTGCTGTCTAAGTAGATCTGATCTTTCTTGTTTCTACTGACGTTTGCTCACAGTGGGTTGATTCCTCATGTGTTTTTGATTTTTTATGTTGTGAGTTCATGTTCCTTTTGAATTTCTCTGTGATAATTCTCTCATGTTTTCTTTTTAAGGTATTTTCTTCCAGAGCACTTGAATTTACTTCTGCTTGGAGCCAAGGTATACTACTAATTCATAACCACTTTAAGTAATTAGAGCCGCAGAAGCAAGTAGTAAGATTTCAGCCCCAATCCAACTGAGATTATGCTTCTGGTTAAGAATTTTCAGAAGAGCCTAAATGGGTTTGGCTCAGTGGATAGAGCGTCGGCCTGTGGACTGAAAGGTCCCAGGTTTGATTCCGGTCAAGGGCATGTACCTTGGTTGTGGGCATATCCCCAGTGGGGAGGCGTGCAGGAGGCAGCTGATCAATGTCTCTCTCTCATTGATGTTTCTAACTCTCTATCTCTTTCCCTTCCTCTTTGTAAAAAAATCAATAAAATATATTAAAAAAAAAGAATTTTCAGAAGAGATGACATTTCCTTCTATTCTCAGAGCTAATGGAAATAAGAAAATATTTCTTTCTTTCATAATATATTTTTATTGATTTCAGAGAGGAAGGGAGAGGGAGATAGAAACATCAATGATGAGAGTGAATCATTGATTGGCTGCCTCCTACACACTCCCTACTGGGGATTGAGCCTGCAACCCGAGTATATGTCCTTGACCAGAAAAGAACCCGGGACCTTTCAGTCCGCAGATGGATGCGCTATCCACTGAACCAAATCAGCGAGGGCTCAGTTTGTTCTTTCAGTGAGAGCTCAGCTCTCAGGGGTTTTATTTTTCTATGAGAGTCTGTGATCCACCTTCCCACTGGGTGTAGTCCCTCAGGGGGTGTAGTCCCTCAGTTTATCCCTGTCCGTTAGTTGCATAGCCTGAGAAGCGTGAAGTTGCAGGCCTCTGAGGATCCGCAGCTGTTCCCCTGGCAAATACCAACACTGCATTTTCTTCCCTCTCTGGATTCTGCTTGTTGTCATTTTTGGCCTGAGAATTACTCTCAATTTCTTATCAGTTCTTCTATGTAGTTCTAGAGGTTTCTTTTCCTTTTTTCTTTCCTTTCCTTTTTCCCCCCTTTTCTTTCTCTCTGCTTTTTATTCTCCTACTGTATCTAGCTATTAAAAACATTCTCTACTCTGAGGTTTTTTTTCATGATACCTGATGCCTCATAATGTGGAAAAGAGATAAAGTATTTTATTTCTTAAATAAGCCGCATATGCAAGACGATCAATATAAAATACTACTTTCCCTTGCTTTATGTTATTTTTCAAATGGGATGAAAATTGTTGGGGTTAATCTTAACAGATTAGAAATATCCATGTGAATGGGCCTTATGGGCCAGAGGGGAAAATATTTGAAAACTAATAATAGATAATGAGGAAAGCTGGTTGAGGAGATGATATTCTCAAATTGCACTGCTTCCTCTTAGCTGCTGTTAAGTGGCACTAAGAAAGGAAAATATTTTGATTATTATTGAAAGTGAGTTCACCAACTGCCTGCTTAATCACATCAGTGATTGAGGAAAGTAGAATTCATTTTCTTCGGAAATAGTGCATCTAATACATTATTTGAGGTCAATATAACAAATAATAACGTGTACACAATTCCCTTCAGACACTGTTGGCTGACAAATGAATGTTGATTTATTAGTACAATGGGTCCCTAAGTTATATAATTTAACACCACATCAGAATTATTGGTCTGAAAAACCTTTATTATTAATGAAAAATCATCAGTTATGATTTTTATGTTTTCAGCTACCAGTTGAAATTTATTCTGATCTTGAAAACAACACATAAATAACACTCTTCATACATTTTCACCTGAACAAAAGCATGTCAAAAGAGATTATTGTCAATAATTATGAAGCACATTTTTGGATTTCAAGATGCAATAGCTAAAAGATAATTATGATGTTGTCATTTTTACTGTCCTTTTACTAATTTCTGTTGTTTATAATATATAATTTAAATATTTAATGTAAAAGAATGTTAAGAAACAATTTTTACAAGTGTTAGGTAAGTATGCAAACCTTATTATGTAATAACACTTTCATTGACAGGTTAAAAATGATTAGGGTTACAGATTAATAGCAAATACTATTTCATTAAAGAATAATAACTTTTAGTATATTTTAATGATATCATTTTTAATTCCTTATGCACAAAATCAAAATTTAAATACAATGTTTACTTTGGAACTTGAATTTAATCTATAAAACTTACCTGTGGTATTGTTAAATTTATTATATACTTTAACTATTGTTTTTGGCTGCCATACAACCTCATAATTAGGCAGTGCTGACTTGAGTACATTATTTTACAGATTTTATGAGTAGCACTATCCCTTAAAGAATTTTTTCCCTATTAAAAAGTTAAGCAAGTGAAAATGGATGCTATTTTTTATTTTAAAACACTCTAGAAAGCAAAATTGTCTCTTTAGTGAGATTTAAAAAGAAAATATAAGTTTTTATTATTGGTTTATGCTACTTAGGCCAGAACAAAATGTTTAATGATAGAAATTATATAACCAGTGAAATTATTTATGTAACAAATACACTAAAACGTGAATTTATCAGGTTAAAATATTAGTGACAAACACATTGATTACAAAAATATTTAATCAGGTTCTTCTAAATATAAAATTTAAATGTTTACATATAATTTTAAAATGAGTATAAATACCTTAAAATCAGGAAAAAAGACACAAAAGTTATCTTGCAAGTTCCCTTGTTCTTTTTATGCAAGGGTCTATGTATGAAAGTTGATGATTAGTAAACAACTTTGAGTTTAGTTACTTCTAATGACAGGAATACAAACTATATATTTCTATTTAAGATCTTGGATTCACATTGATTTTTTTCCCCATTTTAACAACTAATGTTATTAAATTCTGTCAACTTTAAGCCTAATATAAACTTTTTCTTTACAATATGCTATTTAGATTTTCAACCTCCTTTCCAAACTAAAAATATACTCTCTTTTTATTAAAAAATGTCTCATTCATCATCATTTTGAAAGGAGATGGAAGGAAGGGATATAACTGGAGGAATCATAGAGTGTTTGAACTGGTAGGGTCTTCAGAGATTATTAATGTGCTCTTTTCATTTTACAGGCAAAAAAATAAATAGAATGTTCAAATAGAGCAGACACTTTTCCCCAAGTCAAGCATGTCAGACTCAAAGGCCAACCCAGGCCAAATAAATGAGGCATGCAGTGTGGCCATGAGTTTCACATGCTTGCCCTAAGTTGTATGTACTGGTATATGTATATGTGCATGTACACACACACACCTTCTAAAATTCATATTCCCTTAGAGTTGGGCTTTGGTGAGTTCCCTATAAAGTATTTTAGAATTCTCAGACACAGTGGCAGGTGGATCAGAATGTATTGGGATCTGGTTTAGGACTGATTCTTTTCCCTTAAAAGATTCCTCAGAGGCCATACCTGAGGGTAGGAATTTAATCAAACCTCTCTCAAACCAACCTCATCCAGTTCAGAAACTCAAGAGATTTTCAAGCCACTCCATATTTAAAATGGGGGAAAAATGTGATGCCAAGGTCCAAGTCTTGGGTTACTCTTAGTTCATACAATCTGTGTGTCTGCCATTATGTGCTGTAATTTAAGAAACTTTCAAGATAAATGGTATGATTATGCCAGAATTCCAGCATATAAATTAAGCAAATCAATAGATAATCTGAGAATCTTGGAAATCATCTAGTTCAATGTCCTTGTTTACAGAACAGTAAAACAGATATGGTTTAAGTTTTCTAGGATATAAAATTATTGTGGCATCAGAATAAAGAGTGAGCAATTTGTTCTGCTAACATTTTTAAGAATTAGAAGAAAAATAATCAACACTGTACTTTTATTTGGTATAAAACAGTTTTCTGATTAAAGTGTTTTTAGAATGCTAGAATTAAAACTTTCTACATATTTTAAGCCAATTTAATTTCAAATAGAAGCCAGATAAACAACTAATGTGCTACATTCATTAAAAACACATTTTGTAATTTTGCTATGAAGCAGAAGCTGAAGGTGAACATTCATTATCATTACCATCTTACATCTAATAAGACAGATTTAATATAGTAATTTAAAATTGTAAGACTATTATCCCTCATCCCCAGTAGAAGCTTTTCTTTGATTGTACTTTCTTGTACTTTTTTATTTCTTTTTTTTCATTGTACTTTCTTGCATGTTTTTTTTTTTTTTGAAAAGCTACATAGCTAAGAGCACCAGGGTAAAAAAAAATGTGATTAGGCTTAAAAACATTTATTGCAGCTATTAGAAATTAACATTATACTAGTTATGAAGCATGATAACATAATCTTAGGGAAGTTAAAAAGACTCATATGTTTCTGTGCTAAGAAATCAAGTCAGTTTTGTACACATACATGATTTTTGCAATATTATTAAAAACTCACAAAAATATAATAGTAGCCAATACTTTTACTTTAAAAATTCCATTCTTAAACTCAGAGACTATAATGAAAAATTAAAACGTCCTTTTAAAGGATGCTGTAAAAAGCTATCACTGAGTCAAGGAAATAATTTGATAAAGACAATAGTCAACTAGAAATAGAAACTATTTAGCTCCTGGAATAAAGCCCTGCAAACAGACAGCTACATGACTACATTTTATAGACTTTACTGAGCTATTGGCTTAGAACATATTGATTTATGCAAAAGTATTAGTAACCTTAACTATTTCTTGGAATAAATGAATAATTATTTTAGATTAAAACTTAAGAAAATATTAAGTTCATTTAAATTCATGGTACTGCCTTGGTGATTTTCATTGCACTCATTTGCAGACTCATTCTTGAAATCCCCTTGTCTAGCACTTCTCTCTCAGGAAAAACTAATAGGGTGGAATTTCACTGAAATCTCATGTCATAATGATTTCTCTCCTTTTTTCAGTTGGAGAAGATTTTTTTTCTTAACCTACTTTAAAGCAGTCAAAAAAGTTAAGGGCTGAAAACATATCTAATGATGCAGTGTTATTAGTTTTGCAGAATAGGTTGTTTTCTGAAGTTACTAGAGGCCTGCTACGGGAAGATTCCTGCAAGAATAGGGCCTTCTGTGGCTGTCTCTGCTGCCCTGCTTGCTTCCCTCCTTTTGCTGCCATCCGCCTGCTTCCCTCCCTTCTCCACTGCCCTGCTTGCTTCATTCCCTTCTGCAGTGCTTGGCTTCCTTCTATGCTGTCTTCAGTCTTTGCTCTGTGCCTGGATATGCAAATAAACCAACATCTTAGTTGAGTTAATTTGCATACTTGCTCCTGATTGGCTGGTGGGCATGGCATGTGAGCATAGCAGAGGTATGGTCAATTTGCATGTTCCTCTTTTATTAAATAGGATGTACAAATATTTATTGTAAATTCATTGTGAGGGGAGATAGGTGTCACCATAACTTTAATGTGTGAAGAAACTATCTATCTTTATTTTATAATTGATATTGTTTGTCCTAGAGGTCTTATGTTCGTTCACAAAGGGAAAGAAAAACTTGATTGTCAATTTAAATTAATTCCATTTATCCCCAGTTTAAATAATTACCGTATTTTCTGGCATATAAGACAATTTTTAAACCCAGGAAAATCTTCTCAAAAGTTGAGGGTCATCTTAGATGCCTGGTGTCATTTTATAGGGTGAGTATATCCCAAACTCTGTATTTTAACTAGAAAAATTGGGGGGTCATCTTATACACCAGTCGTCTTATATGCCGGAAAAATGGTAAAAAAAAAAAAAAAAAGAGATTGACAAGTAGTTCATGTCTTTTCTTCCCTCTTTTCTCAGCTTTTCCAAGATGGTTTTCAACTTGAGAAATGGAGAAAAGCCTAGTCCCAGGTGTTGTTGAAAGCGAGCACCATGCACATTTGTTGTCATTCCATTGAGATCAAATCCTATTTCTTTGCTGTATTTATCCTGGCCTCGTTGGGGGCAGAAAATGCTAAAGAATTACAAGGAAAGAAACCAAATGTCAACAGATACTTAAAAAATATTCTCATTACATTCTCCTTTATAATACCCTTAGAATTTCATGGAATGTTACCCCTATTTTAGAAATAAAAAGCCAGACAGAGAAATGAAGGTCAGGAGGCTACAAGTCTATAACTTTGGGTTTCCCTGCTGTAGAAACGTATCAATTAGGCATATTATTGGAGCCCTTACATTGTGCTTGGAGTTTTGGGAGCACTAACAAAGCCTAAGATATTGGCCCCTGTCTTTAGGAATTTACCATCTAGTTAGGGAGCTATGCCATTGATTATAGATGGCAAATATGTGTTCAATAAATCAGCAGTATCATAGTTCATAGGGTTGATTCAAACTGGGCTGGTGGAAGGGCATGTCATGGAGTGGGTGAAATGTAAGCTGAGCTTGGAAGTATGGACATGATTCCTGGTGGTGAAGTGCAAGGAAGATGGTTGTCCAAGGGAAGGACATAACTGTAATATATGGAATAGGAAGACAAAGTTTATTTGAAAAATTATCTATTTCTTTGATTAATCAACAATGTAATAAATATTTAATAAGACTAATAAACCCATCACATAAAATAATTACTAAAATTCTATAGCACACCAAAAAATATATTTTTTGTTGATCTGAAAAAAGAACAACGTGTAATTTTGATTCATTCACACCAGATAGCTATTGTGCTAGTTGCTATCATTTTGTTTTTACTTGAAACTTAAGGGAAAAGAAGTCAGTACCCCTGACTCAGTAGTCAGATATTTCATGTTTTAAGAATTCTTTTTTTTTAAATTAATTAATTATTTAAAAAAATATATTTTATTGATTTTTTACAGAGAAGAAGGGAGAGGGATAGAGAGTGAGAAACATCGATGAGAGAGAGACATCGATCAGCTGCCTCTTGCACGCCTCCTACTGGAAATGTGCCTGCAACCAAGGTACATGCCCTTGACTGGAATCGAACCTGGGACCTTTCAGTCTACAGGCCGATGCTCTATCCACTGAGCCAAACCGGTTTCGGCATGTTTTAAGAATTCTTGCAGCACCCTGGTTGAAAATCGCTGGCTTAGGGAGTAATCTGTTTATTGATTCCAAAGAAGTTGTGATGTATTCTCTAATTTCTAGGGATTAAAAACCCTCAGGATCAAACTTTTTTTTAGTTATAGATGTATTTTCTTTTTCAATTTTTGAGAATAATTCTGGTGGAATTGAAATTCTGAGAACAATTCATTCTAAATTCTCCTGACTCTTGTTTAACTTAATTGAAGGACAATAAGAGTTTGTAGCTCTTTTCCAGTTTACTCAACAACTACATTCAAGGCACTCAGAAAAGGATGTTCCAAGTGATGATTTCATGAGAAACAAACAAACAAACAAAAACCAAAAACACCCTGGATATAATCATTGTATACAAATATGCACATCTACATACCCATAGGATCATGTAAGGATACCGAGAAGGTAACTACATAACATGTCCTTAATAATTTAGAGCCTAAGGGAAAACATTCTTCCTCTGTCATTTATGTCACAATCTTATTGGTGGATATTGAAAAAGATAAATGTATTTTCAAAGGGTTTTATCAGTTGGGCTCTTATTGACACTAGAGAGAAAACAGGATTAACATTTCAGCAGGGATTTAGATTAAACAGGGTTAGGAATTACTTTAAGAATTTTCACATATTAGTTACTAGAACTAACTATAGTTCAAGAAAAATAGAATCTCCACTGGATATTTTTAAGGATAGCAAGTTTCTATGTAAATAATGTTTTGAAATCACTTACATAGAAATCTGGGGGAATGAATTAAGTGATCCTTAGATATTTATACTAACATAAATATTGAATTTTTTGATATACTGAGTATTTTCATTACAAAGGGAACTTTGTTCAAAACAACCATAACCTTCATATTGCAATAATCATTAATTGAAAAAATTAGGAATTGTCCTTATAGGACTCTGATCATTATTCAAACATAGTTCCTTCCTATTTAGAGAAGAAAAGTATTTGAGAATTATTTTTACTACACACATAATTTCTACAAACGAATCATTCTGACTGATTCCTTTGAAAACATAAAGAATGTCATTAAATAAATAGATGATGGGAATTAAAAAATATATCTGTTTTTCCCAACTACTGTATAATTAACTTTTGCTTATTCACATTCACAAATAAGTTAAGCGGCAGCCTTATATCATTTAGATGAGAATTTAGAATGCATTGAATTATTTTATTTGCAGGATCATGTTTATCTTCCTCTTGGATTTACTTAGAAGAGAATTAAAATTAGCTTTTATTTCCTAGGTATATGGTAACTCTTCTTAGGGAGAAATAACTTAGAAACATGCCAAACAACAGGGGAGAATTAAAAGTTGAGTTAAAAAAATCATCTCGGCATAATGAAACATCTTGTTTATGGGACTCAGTGGCAGAATTTTGTGCTTTGTTTTGTGTGCCTTGTTAAGGTGTTAATTTCAGGGCTTTTAAAAATCCAGTATAATTGCACAGTAGGCATTTTGCATTGGACAAGTAACAACTGCTAGTTTGGGTTAGAATGTCCCACATAAAGAACTCTTTATGCCTGTGTTTTACCTTTGATTTTTCCTCCTTCTTCCTCTTCTCCTTCCCTTCCTCCTCCTCCTCCACATCCTCCTCCATCTCCTTTTTTTCTTTTTCTTCTCTCCAGTTCTTCTTCTTATTCTCTCAGGTTATTTTTACCTATCTTTATAAATCTGATAATTGCTTGAACCTTTTAAGTTTACAAAATAGAGTCATACAGAGGAGGTTCTAAGAAAGGAGTATTGTGAACAATTGAACTTTAAATAATTCCCTCATAATTACTAAGGTGAGAACATTTCCATTGCATATATTTCAATGAACACATTCCAGAGGTCTTTCTTTCAAGGTACTCTTGGTATCTACTCATGGTAAAAAGTATTATCCTTTCCTTTGTGACACAAGATGCTCGATATTTCCTATTTGTTAGGAATCCATGAAGCAATAGACAGTGATCAAAAGGCCATAGGAAGACATGGCTCCCTATCTAGTATTGGCCATAGACTTCCTCCAAACCATATCACGAGTACAAAACTGCACCATGCTTCCTCAAAGTATACATCCTATCCTAAATCCATATTATGGGCTGGGACAATAAAACAAAGACCAGTGATAATAACAAGACAAGTCACTGCCATTATACTCTTATCTACTTGGTTCCAAGACATTAAATTTTTAGATTTTAGATTTTATTTATTTATTTATTTTTATTGTGTTACATGTATACATATCTCCCCATTGCCTCCCCCCGTCCCAGGCATCCTCCAACCCCCAATGTCTGTGTTCATTGGTTATGCTTATATGCATACATACAAGTCCTTTGGTTGATCTCTTATCTACCCCACCTCTCCTTAACTTTCCTGCTGTAGTTTGACAGTCTGTTTGATGCTTTACTGCCTCTGTGTCTATCCTTTTGTTCATCAGTTTATAATGTTCTTTATTATCCACAAATGAGTGAGATCATGTGGTGTTTCTCCTTCATTGACTGCCTTATTTCAGTTAGCATAAGGCTCTCCAGTTCCATCCAGGTGGCTGCAAATGCTAAGAATTCCTTCTTTTTAATGGCAGCATAGAATTCCATTGTATAGATGTACCATAGTTTTCTTTCTTTTTTAAAAAAATGTATTTTATTCATTTTTTACAGAGAGGAAGGGAGAGGGATAGAAATTCAGAAATATCGATGAGAGAGAGAGACATCGATCTGCCACCTCCTGCATGACCCACCCCAGAGATGTGCCCGCAAGCAAGGTACATGCCCCCGACTGGAATCCAACCTGGGACCTTTCAGTCCGCAGGCTGACGCTCTATCCACTGAGCCAAACCGGTCTTGGCTGTACCATAGTTTTCTGATCCACTCATCTGCTGATGGGCACCTAGACTGTTTACAAATTGTAGCTATTGTAAATTGTGCTGCTATGAACATAGGAGTGCATAAATCCTTTCTGATTAGTGTTTGTAATTTCTTAGGATAAATTCCTAAGAGTGGGATTGCTGGGTCAAATGGGAGTTCTATTTTTAGTTTTTTGAGGAAACTCCATACTGTTCTCCACAGTGGCTGCACCAGTCTGCATTCCCACCAACAATGCACAAGGGTTCCTTTTTCTCCGCATCCTCGCCAACACTTGTCGTTTGTTGATTTGTTGATGATTGCCATTCTGACAGGTGTAAGATGGTATCGCATTGTCATTTTGATTTGCATCTCTCAGATAATTAGTAACTTTGAACATGTTTTCATGTGTCTCTTGGCCTTCCTTCTGTTGTCTTTTGAAAAGGTTCTATTTAAGTCCGTTGCCCATTTTTTTATTGGATCGTTTATCTTCGTTTTATTAAGTTGTATAAGTTGGCTGTAGATGTTGGAGATTAAACCTTTATCAGTGATAACATTTGCAAATATGTTCTCCCATATAGTGGTCTTTCTTGTTGTTTTGTTGATGGTTTCTTTTTCTGTGTAAAAGCTTTTTATTTTGATGTAGTCCCATTTGTTTATTTTTTCTTTAGCTTCCATTGCCTTTGGAGCAGTATCAGTGAAGAAGTTCTTTCGGCATATGTCTGAGATTGTGCTGCCTGTTGATTCCTCTAGTATTTTTATGGTTTCCCATCTAATGTTTAAGTCCTGTTTCCATTTTGAGTTTATTTTTGTATTTGGTGTAAGTTGGTGGTCCAGTTTCACTTTTTTGCAGGACAGTGAAAAAAGAGATAGAGGAAGATGTTAACAGATGGAAGAGCATACCATGCTCATGGATTGGGAGGATCAACATCATTAAAATGTCCATACTACCCAAAGCAATCTATAGGTTCAATGCACTCCCATTAAAATACCAACGACATATTTCACAGACCTAGAAAGAATTCTTCAAAGATTCATTTGGAACAAAAAAAGACCACAAATAACCATAGCAGTTCTGAGAAAGAAGAATAAAGTAGGTTAGATCTCAATACCAGATTTCAAGCTATATTACAAACAGCCTGGTACTGGCACAAGAACAGGCATATAGACCAATGGAATAGAATAGAGAATCCAGATATCCACCCAAACCACTATGCTCAATTAATATTTGACAAAGGAGGCATGAACATACAATGGAGCCAAGATAGCCTCTTCAATAAATGGTGTTGGGAAAATTGGACAGATACATACATTTTAGATTTTATAAGATTGGGATGTAACATAAAATTGATATGTACACTCACTTTGGTAGTACCTTTTTTAAAATCTGAAAATCTGTTATTAAATTGATGTTTCCATTATTATCCATGGAGCCTTAAAGTTGAAAAAATATGCCATCTTTTGATTTAGAAGCAAAAAGAAAGCAAACAAGCAAAAACAAACAGTCCTCTTAGAAGTTTCAAGCCCTGTATGGGCAGGACTAGAAAATAGTGTCATGATCTAAGTACAACTTTAGTTGAGATACACGGAGGAATTGATTGCGCAGAAACTATATTTTCTCTATTTAATTAGCATTTATTAGATGCCAGCCATATGCCAGGTACTGTGCTAGGCACCAGTCTTATAAAGATGAATAGGATGAAGTCTTCTTATTCTGAAATTTAGCTTAAGTTTTAAAAAATTGCCTCTATTTTTTTACTATATAAAATCACTATATAGTAAATGAAAGATACATTTTAAAAATCTGAAAGAACATAGCAAAAGCAATTTAATGGGGTATAAAAAAATGCAAATCAACTATGTGGTGGCTCTTTAACCTGGAATTAGTCATCAATTTAACAGTAATGGATTTATGATTCATTAGGACTAAGAGACATTGTAATTTCAAAAGGAACGTGAGATTTAGCTGACAGTTTAAAAGGCATTAAATTACTGTGTTCAACCTTGTATTTCACAAATCTTTAAAAGGGCAACAAAAATACTTGTGGCAATAAGACTTGCTCCATTTTTCTTATTTGCTTGAGCTTTTAATTGCTATTATGCTAGTGAATTAAATTTAAGGTTATTCCCGTAAAAGACTTCAGAAGGATTTTAAAAGACACTGTTCTTACAGACTCTATTCTATATATTCAAAACCTGATTATCATTGCCCTTTCTTTTTCCTTTTTAGAGTGTTTGCTTTAATGAAAGGTCTTGTTAATAATCATGAGATATGAAGAAATGCAAGCTCTAACAGTGATACTTGATAAGGTAAATTATAAGAGCCAGTTCAATTTATTCAAAGTATAGGTTGAGAATATTAAAAAGTGACCACTTTCTTTTCCTTCCTCCCTGCTTCCCTTCCTTTCTCCCTCCCTTCTTTTCTTTTTTTATTTTTATTTTTTATCTTGAATCTGGGCTAGTGAGAGAACCCAGGGATAAAGTGAGGGATGGGGACTGTTGGGTCAGTGAGTGGCTCAATAGTAATAGATAGGGATCCAACCATGAGAGGCAAGAGGCCGCAGGGAGAGTTGATAATGTGAACAGAGGGTTGCTTGGAGGCTGGCTCTTGGAAGGAGTCTCTGTCCACTGCCTGTACTTACACAGGACCATTGGGGCTGGACCCAGGTCAGATCTGCAAAGTTTCACATTATCCTTGAATTTACTATGATGTGAATTTGGAGACCACTGGCTACTACTTGTAGTTCCATGATTTTCCAGATTATTTCACCACGTGAAGGTTTGCAGGTGCAGAATGGTTCTACTTTTGCCATTAGGTTATTGTCTGGGCCAGGATGATACTTTTCTATTAGCATACACACGGGAAGAAGCAGGTCTTCCTCAGAGACTGGTGAGGTGGGTGACCTGGGGATGAATTCATGTCGATGGCAGCAGGAGACAGGTGGTGCAGCTGTATTGAGCTGGTTTCTCTCTAATGATGTTATAGGGAAGATCCCAATGTCATATCTTGAAGTAATGCAATGGAGCCAAGAGTTTCCAGTTAGGGTGATCATATGAAAGTAGGTATGAAGAAGGTAGGAGAGAGATAGCAGTGCCAGTCTTTGTCTCAAATGCTAGTAGCATTTTTTGAGTCTAAAGTATCAAAATTCAATGGGGCCGTATATTCTAAACACCTTGCAGAGCAAAAAAGATTTTGATGACTATCAGGTTAAATTCTCTTCTGCTTTTCTCCCCCTTTCAAGTTTGGTTAAGGCAAGGGAAGTAAAGGCAAAAATAAGTGAATGGGACTATGTCAAACTAAAAAGCTCTGCACAGCAAAAAAACCTGTCAACAAAACAAAAGGGCAATCAACCAAATGAGAGAAGATATTTGCAAACAACAGCTTCTCCATGGGCTAATATCCAAAATATATAAAGAACTCATACAACTCAATATCAAATAAACAATCCAATTAAAAATGGGCAGAGGACCGGAAAGACACGTGTCCCAAGAAGACATACAAATTGTCAACAGATACATGAAAAGATGCTCAACTTCACTAGCTTATAGGGAAATGCAGATAAAAACTACAATGAGATACCTTCTCATATCTGTTAGATGGTTATTATAACAAGACAAGTAATGACAAGTTGGGGAGATTGTGGAGAAAGAGGAACTGTTCTTCACTGCCGGTGGGAATGCAAACTGGTACAGTCAGTGGAAAACATTCTGGCTATTACTAAAAAAAAAAAAAAAATTAGGAATGGAGTTACCAAGTGACCCAGCAATCCCTTTTCCGGGTATCTACCCAAAACATTTGAAAATATTTATTCTTGAACATATATGTACCCCTATGTTCATTGCAGCATTTTTCATAGTGGCCAAGACATAGAAACAACCAAAGTGTCATTTGACAGATAATTGAGTAAAGAATATATATATCTATATAATGGAATATTACTCAGCCATAAGAAAAAAGATAAAATACTGCCATTTGCAACAATATGGATGGACCTTGAGAATATGCTAAGTGAAATAAATCAGAAAAAACTAAGAATCATATTATTTCACTCATATGTGGGATATAAAACTGAACTCATAGACGTAGACAGCAGTATGGTGCTATCAGAGGTAAGGGGGTGGGAAGTAGTAAAGGGTAAAGGGGGCCATATGGTGATGAAAGATGACTTGATTTTTATCTAATATACAGATCATGTATCATAGAACTGTACACTTTAAACCTATGCAATCTTATTAACCAATGTCACCCCCATAAATTTAATTTAAAAATAAAAAAAATTAAGATGGATTAAAAGCAATTGCATTTTGTACATATAAAATGCCTTTTGAATTTTTTGGAATAGTCTGAGGAGGATAGGTTTTAGTTCTTCCTTGAATGTTTGCTAAAATTCACCTGTGAAGCCGTCTGGCCCTAGGCTTTTGTTTGCTGGAAGCTTTTTGATGACTGCTTCGATTTCTTCCATAGTTATTGGTCTATTGAGATGTTTAGATTCTTCCTGATTGAGTTTTAGGAGGTTATATTTTTCTAGGAATATGTCCATTTCCTCCAGGTTGTCCAGTTTGTTGGAATACAGTTGTTCACAGTATTTTTTAATAATCTTTTGTATTTTGGTGGGATCTGTTGTTATTTCTCCTCTTTCATTTCTGATTTTGTTTATTTGGGTCTTTTCTCTTTGCTCCTTGGTGAGCCTAGCTAGAGGTTCATCAATCTTGTTTATCCTTTCAAAGAACCAGCTCTTGGTTTTGTTGATCTTTTGTATTGTTTCTTTGGTCTCAATGTCATTTATCTCTGCTCTGATCTTTATTACTTATCCTTCCTTCTGCTTACACTTGGCTTTTCTTTTTTGCTCTCTTTCTAACTCTTTGAGTTGTAGGGTTAGGTAATTTATTACCATTGTTTCTTTTTTTTTTTCAATAGGCTTGTAGAGCTATGAACTTCCCTCTCAGAACTGCTTTAACTCTGTCCCATAGATTTTAGATTGTTGTGTTTTCATTGTCATTTGTTGCCATGATGTTTTTTATTTCTTCCTTAATCTCTCTGGTAACTCAGTCATAGTTTAATAGTATGCTGTTTAGTCTCCATGTGTTTGATTTCTTTGGATTGTTTTTATTGTAGTTGATATCCAGTTTTATGCCACTGTGATCTGAGAAGATGCTTGATATGATTTCTATCTTCTTGAATTTGAAGAGACTTTACCTATGACCTAACATATGGGCTATTTTTGAAAATGACCCATGTGTACTTGAGAAGAATGTATATTCTGTGTCTTTGGGGTAAAATGTTCTGAAGATGTCAATTAATTTCATCTGGTCTAGTGAATCATTTAGGATTGATGTTTCTTTGCTGATTTTTTGTTTAGAGGGTTTGTCCATAGGTGATAGTAGGGTATTAAAGTCTCCTACTATGATTTTATTGCTGTAAATCTCTCCCTTGATATCCTCCAGGAGTTTTTTATATACACACACACACACACACACACACACACACACACACACATACACACACACATACACAGTGGTACCTCGAGATACGAGTGCCCTAACATACGAGATTTTTGAGATACGAGCAGTCGAGCGAGTGATTTTTGCTTTGAAATACGAGCAACATTTGAGATGGGAGTAATCGCGCGGATCGGCCGGCTGCACACGACCCACCAGTTTACTGCGACTCAAGTGTCTCAGAGTTTCCCACGCCTCAGGGTTACGGAATGAATTAAACTCGTATCTTGAGGTACCACTGTATTTGGGTGCTCCTGTATTGGGTGCATATATGTTTACCAGAGTTATTTCTTCTTGTTTGATTTCTCCCTTTAGTATTATGAAGTGGCCTTCTATATCTCTTGTTATAACACTTCCAAGCTCCTTCTATGAAGTCAGCATCACCCTAATACCAAAGCCAGATAAAAACAACACAATGAAAAAGAATTATAGGGCAATATCCCTCATGAACATAAATGGCAAAATCCTCAACAAAATTCTAGCAAATCGGATCCAGCAATACATCAGAAAGATCATACACCATGACCAAATAGGATTTATCCCAGTAATGCAAGGATGGTACAATATACACAAATCAATAAACGTGATACACCACATACACAAATTGAGAGATAAAAATCACATAGTCATATCCATTGATGCAGAAAAAGCATTTGACAAAATCCAACACCCTTTCTTGATAAAAACTCACAACAAGGTGGGATTAGAAGGATCATACCTCAACATAATAAAAGCCATGTATGATAAAACTACAGCAAACATCATACTCAATGGGCAAAAACTAAAACCATTTCCCTTAAGAACAGGAACAAAACAGGGAAGCCACTCTCATCAATTCTGTTTGACATAGTATTGGAAGAATTAATCATTGCAATTAGACAACAAGAGGAAATAAAAGGCATCCAAATTGGAAAAGAAGAAGTAAAGCTGTCCTTGTTTGCAGATGACATGATATTGTACCTAAAAAACCTGAATCTATCCAAAGACTAATAGACTTAATAAATGAATTCGGCAATGTAGCAGGATACAAAATTAATGCCAAGAAATCTATGGCATTTCTATACAATTATAGTGAACTTACAGAAAGAGAGACTAAAAAAGCAATCCTATTTACCATCGCATCAAAAAAATTAAGATGCCTAGGAGGAAACTTAACTAGGGAGGTAAAAAAACCTGTACATGGAAAACTGTAAGACACTGGAAAAAGAGATAGAGGAAGACATAAACAGATGGAAGAACATACCATGTTCATAGATTTGGAGAATCAACATCATTAAAATATCCATACTACCCAAAGCAATCTATAGATTTAATGCACTCCCCATTAAAATACCAACGGCATATTTCTCAGACCTAGAAAGAACTCTTCAAAAATGTATCTGGAATAAAAAAGACCCCAAATAGTCACAGCAATCCTGAAAAGAAGAATAAAGTAGGTGGGATCTCAATATCAGATTTCAAGCTGTATTACAAAGCTACTCTTCTCAAAACAGCCCTGTATTGGCACAAGAACAGACATATAGACCAATGGAATAGAATAGAGAATCAAATATTGACCCAAACCACTAGGCTCAATTAACATTTGGCAAAGGAGGCATGAACATTCAATGGAGTCAGGACAGTCTCTGCAATAAATGGTGTTGGGAAAATTGGACATGAAAAAAAAAATGAAACTACACCACCAACTTACACCATACACAAAAATAAAAACTCAAAATGGATACAGTATTTAAACATAAGATGGGAAACCATAAAAATACTAGAGGAATCCACTGGCAGAGAAATCTCAGACATATTCCAAAGGAATTTCTTCACCGATACTCCTCCTAGAGCAATGGAAGCTAAAGAGAAAATAAACAAAATAAAAAACTTTTTCTCAGCAAAAGAAACCATCAACAAAACAACAAGAAAGCCGACTATATGGGAGAACATATTTGCAAATGTTATCATTGATAAAGGTTTACTCTTCAACATCTACAGGCAACTTACACAACTCAATAAAAGGAAGATAAATGATCCAATAAAAAAATGGGCAACAGACTTAAATAGAATCTTTTTGAAAGAAGACAGAAGGAAGACCAAGAGACACATGAAAACATGCTCAAAGTCACTAATTATCTGAAGGATGCAAATCAAAACAACAGTGCGATACCATCTCACACCTGTCAGAATGGCAATCATCAACAAATCAACAAATGACAAATACTGGTGAAGATGTGGAGAGAAGGAACCCTCATACACTGCTGGTGGGAATGAAGACTAGTGCAGCCACTATGGAGAACAATATGGAGTTTCTTAAAAAAACTAAAAATGGTGCTCCCATTCGACCCAGTGATCCCACTCCTAATAATATATCCCAAGAAACTAGAAACACCAATCAGAACGATATATGCACCCCTATATTCATTGCAGCACAATTCAACATAGCTCAGATTTGGAAACAGCCTAAAAGCCCATCAGCAGATGAGTGGATTAGAAAACTATGGTACATCTACACAATGGAATACTATGTGCTATGAAAAAGAAGGAATTCTTACCATTTGCAGCAGCATGGATGGACCTGGAGAGCATTATGTTAAGTGGAATAAGCCAGGCAATGAAAGAAAAATACCACATGATTTCACTCATTTATGGAGAATAAAGAACATTATAACCTGATGAATAAAAAGATAGATACAGAGGCAGTAAAGCACCAGACTGTCAAATTACAGTGGGAAAGCTGGGGAGTGTTGAGGTGGTAGGGAAATAGATCAACCAAAGGACTTGTACGCATATATATAAGCACATCAATGGACACAAGACACTGGGGGTGAGGGTGAGCTGAGGGAATGCAACAGGGGTTAGGGGAGGCTGGGGGAAGGTAAATGGGGAAAAAAAGGAGATATATGTTCTTTAAACAATAAAATTTTTTTTAAATGCCTTTGGAAATATATATTTCTTTACTTTTATGACTATGCTCTTGGTTAGAAAATGGTTGCAATAATACATCGGAAATGTAGTATGTTTTAAAGGATATTTCATTGTTGTACTAAAACTTCTTATAGAATTTTGGGCTTTATACCTGGAAGGTACAGTAGTGATCAATCCTCTGAATTCTCATTTTATAACCAAGAAAAATGAGGTCCAGGAGGATTTATCTTTTGTGTACCCATTTATCCGCCTAGAAGATGCTTTGTTCCAGAAAGTATTTTAAAATGTTTTCAAGATACATAAAAAGATAGAAAGGTAGCAAATTGGAAGTAATAGAATAAAGTAGGGGGAAGGCTAAAAATAATAGGATCATAAAAAGAGTCAGGACTGAAACTAACTCAGAAATCCACACTATTAAACCCTTGGCATAACCTTCTAGAGAACAGGACTCTTGGAAAACTGTAATTAATGAAGGTTCAGAAGAACTTTCTTCCAAAAGATTCTGGTCATACCTCAATAGTTTTTGCTGTTTGTTCTCTTGTTTCAAATCCTAAAAGGTAAATCCCTTTGGATCTTCAGTAGAATTATAATGTAATCTAGTTATATAAACAACATTGGTACATTCTCCAAATACTCTTTCAATTCAGCTGTGATCAACATTTTTGGGGAAGAAACTCCTTTGATAAATTAAAAGCAGTATTAAATATGTAAGGAGTCTTACTCAATAACATCAATACATTTTTACTTGAATATTTACAAAATTCCTAGGCATTTAATGGGCATAAGCCTCAGAACTGAGGTTTCCCACAACCCTGTCAATCAGTTTGGAAGTCAATCATCTGGTTCTAGTTAAGACTGGAGATGACTGCAGCCCTGGCCAACAGATGACTACTACCTAATGGGAAACTACAGCCACCCAGGTCAGCTGCTCCTGGAGTTCTGACCCTCTGAAACTTTGTTTTCTTAATCCCCTAAATTTGGGGTAGTTTGTTATGCAAAAATAAATGATTAATATAAATATGAATGTACTAGAGGCCTGGTGCATGAAAATTTGTCACTGTGCAGCCCATGAGCCCTTGAGGGATGTCCACCTGCCAGCTTAGGCCCGCTCCCCATGGGGTCAGACCTAAGCTGGCAGTCAGATATCCCTCTGGCAGCCCGGGAGCCTGTGGGGGATGTCTGACTGAGTGGGCCTAAGCTGCAGTTGGACATCTTTATCATTGCCCAGGAGGCGGGAGAGGCTCCTGCCACCACTACTGCACTCGCAGCTGTCAGCCCAGCTTGTGGCTGAGCGGAGCAACCCCTGTGGGAGAACACTGACCACCAGGGGCAGCTCCTGCATTGAATGTCTGCCCCTTGATGGTCAGTGTGTGTAATTGACTGGTTGTTTCACTGTTAGGGTCAATTTGCATATTATCCTTTTATTATATAGGATAGATAATTAGTATTTCATTCCATATGGGAGTATCTATAATAATAAAAGTGTGATATGCTAATTAGACTGCACAGCCAAATGACCTTCAGGATGTCCTTCCAGATGACCTTCTGGATGAAGCCAGGGCTGCGAGGGCCCAGGCAGCTACTGCAGCTGCGAGGGCCAAGCCCTTTGCATGAATTTTGTGCATCCGGCCTCTAGTATGCTATAAACTGGTTAAGATAATGACTTTGGAATAATGGATGCATCTTTATTTCAGGGAGTCAACAGTCATTTGCAAACACTTCTTATTTTGTGAGAATAGGAATATTTAAAGAGATACACATATTTCTCTCTTTTTACTTACTGATTTTGAGAGAGAGAGAGAGAGAGAGAGAGAGAGAGAGAGAGAGAGAGAGAAACATTGATTCACATTGATTGACTGCTCCACCTCTCCATGCACTCATTGGTTGGTACCTGTATGTGCCTGGCCTGGGGATTGAACTTTCAACCCTGACCCATTCTGTAGACATTCCAATTCAAGCATGTCAAACTCGAGGCCCACAGGCCACATGCCTCATTTATTTGAGTTTGACATGCTTGCTCCAATTAACTGAGCCACCTGGTCAGCGCCCATGTTTTTCTGTTATTTATGGGTTGGGATAGGGGCTTAATCACAAGGAACAACAACAACCTGAACCTGTAATTATTGGAATTGAGAGTCCAGGTCAATGGTTGGCAAACTCATTAGTCAATAGAGAGGCAAACCGGGCCGCAGTTTGCCGACCACTGGAATAGCTCATATAAAATGCTAATAAATCATGAAGAATGCATAGTTGGTGTGGCTCAGTGGTTGAGTGTTGATCTATAAACCAGGAACTCACAGTTCAATTCCAGCTCAGGGTACATGCCCGGGTTGTGGGCTTAATCCCCAGTAGGGGTTGTGCAGGAGACAGCCAATCAATGATTCTCTCTCATCACTGATGTTTCTATTTCTCCCTCTCCCTTCCTCTCTGAAGTCAATAAAAATATATTAAAAGAAAAAGAATACAGAGCACAAATATAATTTGCTCCTTCTGGAAACATCATCTTTCAGTTCACCCACTACTTACACAGACCCTGCTTCAAAACAGGACTGAATAACTAGCTGGTTGTAAAAGTTGACTGTAGTATAGCCACTGATGATTGTTGCCCACAGGGGAGGGCCCGATTTAACCAACTTCAGGGAGGGCAATGATGTGTTAAGTAGTTAAGCATTGAAGATTCAGAGATAATAATCTTAGTCCCTGTTCTTAAGGAGTTCCCCATCTGGGGGGAGGGGGGGAGGTCCAGGGGCAGGGAGGAGAAGGGATAGAGAGAGGGAGAGGAAGCCAGACTATAACACAGTGTGGTAGGTGGAAAATGTAACAGGGAGTTCATGGAAGCTCTCCTGAGGAATGGTGACTTTTGCGTGGTGATTTTTATCAGAATTATTTAGGAGTTTTAAGGCAGTCATAAGCAAATAAGACATTCCAGGAATAGTGAGGGAAAGGCTCAGAGGAGCAAAGCTGTTTGGGGTATGGCCTGCTAGTCATGTGCTTGGAGACTGGAAGGGAATCAGGCAGCGAGAGGAGGGTCAGAGATTGAAATGTAGTCTTTAGATAGAACCAGATCAGGGAGGAAAAGTGATGTTCCAAAAGAGACAAACCTAGATGGTGCTTCCGACCTACTGATTTTAACTAAGTTCTAAAGCAAGCTCAGAACAAACGAAAAACAACCAACTCCCTGCATTACAATTTCTCATCTGTAAAATGGAGTGACAGTAACCTAACACAACAACTACATTTTTGACTATTTTTTAAATTCTTTGTTGTTCAAAGTATTATGTCTTTTCCCCCATTGACCTCTTCCAGCCTGTGCCAACTCCAAGCACAGGTCCTTACCCTCACTATTGTCTGGGTCCATTGGTTATACTTATATGCATACAAGTACATTTTTGACTTTAAATTAAGCTCAATTATGTCTTCTGTTTATACATTTTATTAAAATATTGATGTGAAATAAGTCCAGAATTTATCAGCTTCTTAGAACCTAGAAAGATAACATATGCCTTTAATCTAAAGCAATACTTTGATTTTATACAATATCTTATAAACACTGAAGCTATGCCTACAAGAAAGAAAATTGTGGGTCTTAGAAAAGAATAGAAGCAGAAGAAAATGATATAAGAAGGAATATTTATAAACTACTCTAATTCTGACAAAGAAATAAAACATTTTTTTAAAATTTTTTTATTGTGTTACATGTATACATATCTCCCCATTCCCTTCCCCCCCCACAGGCATACCCTAATCCCCCAATGTCTTATGTCCATTGGTTGTGCTTATATGCATGCATACAAGTCCTTTGGTTGATCTCTTATCTACCCCACCTCTCCCTAACCTTCCCACTGTAATTTGACAGTCTGTTTGATGCTTTACTGCTTCTGTATCTATCTTTTTGTTCATCAGTTTATAATGTTCTTTATTATCCACAAATGAGTGAGATCATGTGGTGTTTCTCCTTCATTGACTGGCTTATTTCAGTTAGCATAAGGCTCTCCAGTTCCATCCAGGTGGCTGCAAATGGTAAGAATTCCTCCTTTTTTATGGCAGCATAGAATTCCATTGTGTAGATGTACCATAGTTTTCTGATCCACTCATCTGCTGACGGGCATCTAGGTTGTTTCCAAATTGTAGCTATTGTAAATTGTGCTGCTATGAACATAGGGGTGCATAAATCCTTTCTGACTGGTGTTTCTAGTTTCTTAGGATATATTCCTAAGAGTGGGGTTCCTGGGGCAAATGGGAGTTCCATTTTTAGTTTTTTAAGGAAACTCCATGCTATTCTCCTCAGTAGCTGCATCAGTCTGCATTCCCACCAGCAGTGCAAGAGGGTTCCTTTTTCTCCGCCTCCTCGCCAACACTTGTTTGTTGATATGTTGATGATTGCCATTCTGACAGTGTGAAATGGTATCGCATTGTTGTTGAAATAAAACATTTTCAATTTTTTTTTTATGTTTGATAATTTGATAATTTAAGTATAGTTATCCTTAAAGTTTGAGCTTAAACATTTAAACTCACAAAGGAGAGGAAGGAACATGTATGTCTTGTCTGTTATACACATTTTCACTAAAGGATAAAATTAATGAATAAAATGTTATCTAACCTCATGAAATGGATTGGCATCTTTATATTGATCTCCTGTTTACCTCACCATTTCTTGAAGTAGGTTCTTGGGGAATCGCATGACATGAGAACTTATAGTATTATTATTAGTGGTTTCCAAGATTTTATTGGAGCAACAGAACAGAAAATAAACTGCATTGTTACATTTGATTGTTTTTACTAAGAAATTTAACTTTTTTTTGTCTTTTATGATCTCTAGGCTATAAATTTTCCTGAAGAAAAAAAAATTAGGTAGAAATATGGCATTGATGTTAATGATATGTGGAGCTATTTGAGAAAATGAACTTCAAAATTTCCTGTTGTTCCCAGCTTTCACAGTGGAACTAAGAACTGAATTTGAAGGTGGAGCTGAGATGGATATTCAAGAAGTACTAGACCTACTTACTCATATGGGATTGAGGCTCAAATGAGTGAGTGGCTCATAGTTTAAGGGAAAGTCACAGGTGTTTTATTGCAGAAGAAAGAAATTACAGTGGAATTGGAATGCTGTATTTTCCCATATGTATCCAAAAGGAACATTCTGTGGGAAAAAAGAGAAAAATCCAAGGACTGAGTGGGTTATGCTTTTTGCGTATGTTCCAGTAGAAAAGAACATCATGATGTCAGAGTATATTGATTTAATGACCAAATCATTGAATGTAGAAACTACAATTAAATATACTCTTGAGAACATAATTAGGCTGGTAGTGCTATTATTTAGTGAATAATGAGAACTAAACATTTTTAAGTAATGAAAAAGGGAAAAGAGACTTTGGACAGGCACTGGTTTTAAGAATCCAAATTTCCTTTTATTAAAAATACTTCTTGAAGCAAATCTCCTGATGTATTTCCCATTGAGAGCTTTCCCTCCTTGGTTTGCCTAGGCTTGGAAGCTGTTGAGTTTTTCTTTCTTTTTTTTGAAAAAATCCCTCTCATCTTTCCCCTGTTGTTTCTATCCAGCCTCTTTGTCTCCTCCTGGACTTTCCAGCTGCCCCCACAGTGGCCCATTGTGCCATCTGCTGCCTCCTACTTGTGTCAACAGTGGTAAGAGCTGTAACTTCTGTATTCAAGAGAATAACACATTGGGGACAGGTCTTTCATCTTCCCCCCCACCCCCCAGATATAACAGATTACTATCAGCCACTTGCTTCTGATCAGACAGCACTGCCCTATATAAAATATTCTCACCCAAGGATATGTTTTCATTGATTTTTAGAGAGAGGGAGCGATGAAGGCATCAATGTGAGAAACATGAATCGGTTGTTTACCATATGACCTGGAATCAAACCGGCAAGTTTTTGGTGTATGGATAGATGCTTCAACCAACTGAGCCATCAGACCAGAATAGGGGAAGGGGCGGGTCCTTAAATATTTAAAAGGAAAATAGTCAACAGTTGTTTATTATTTATATTATATTTTACATATTTATTATTTGATATGGAACATGAAATTAAGAATATTCTTATATAGGTAACTAAGCCTCACAGGATTTTAGTAACATTTCAATGATAAATGAAAGAAACCTTCACGTGGTAAAGCAATACACTATCTTCCTTCAAACCCATACAATTTTAATTTCTAATAATATCACAAGTAGGAATAGCAAAGGGAGATTATAAGCTAAGACACTCTATTTTAATTTTTATGCCATTGGTATTTCAGGCCAAATCAAGGGGAAAAATACCACACTTAAAAATGTCTTAACATATGCTCGTGTAAGTTGTTTATTTAAATTAGGGTAATTTAGTGTATTGCACTATATGTCAACAGCTGCATTACAATGCCATAAAACAACTCATAAGTCACCAAGGGGGTACCAAGAATAAAGGAACAGTGGAGGAAATCTTAAGAGACATTGTAATAGCACAATTGGCAGTACACATTGTTGAGTTTTGAGCAGACCAGGATGATGCAGCTTTTGCCAACAGTAACAGAGAGGAAAAAAAAATACTTTCCATGGTAAATCCAAGTCCTAGGAGAGTGTGGCTCTATGGATATTAAAGAGCTGCTGAAGACAAATTAGGAGAAAGCATGCCTTTTACTTTGCATATCACACTATTAGATGTACTTTACAAGATTCTCGTCTATCTCTGACCAAATGAATGACCAAAGGTTAGCAGGCATGATTTTTATTTCAAACTTTGATTCAGCTTTATGACAGTGATTAAGGTGAAATATGCTTAATTTGTATACCTCAAGGAACTTCACGCAGCCACATTTCCAAAAATTCTAAAATGTTAAACAGTTCATTGGTTTTCTCAAATTGGTGTATTAGTCAGCTTTTTCTGTGGTAACAAACAGCTCCAATATCTCCATGGGTTATAAGAACAAATATTTATTTTTACCTTAATTGCAAGAGGGCTGTGAGTTGGGTGAGCATTCTTGACTGGGCTCAGCTGGGATCAGTGCCATTTATCTTCCCATTTCAGGACACTCTCTAAAGGAATAACCCCTATCTGGGTCATGCTATTCTCATGGCAGAAGACAGAATTCAGGAGAAGCAGAGCCTAAACATGTAAGCCTAAACCACATCTCTGACATAAGATGGCATATGTCTGTTCACATTCTGTTGGCCAAAACAAGTCATAAGGTCAAGTCCAAAGTCAGTGATGTGGGAAGTATATCCATCCTACTGAAAAGCATAGCAAAAGTGGGAAGAAAATATTTGAGAACACATAATGCAGTTTAATATCATTGGCAAAAGACACTGTTGGTAAAACAGTGTTGTGGGAACGTCTCTCTAATAAAAATTTTCTGTCAATGATTCATTGTCAATCTCATAGTATAATCTGCATTTTATTTTCCTGTATTATCTTTTCCTTGACTGAAGCATTTGACAATTTTCTCTTTGTTCTGTAGTATTTTTCCTGGTTCTCTTCATATGTATCTGAAGACCTCTGTATACAGCCTTTAATTATCTTTCTTCCTGTTGTTCTGAAAATAGGATTTTCCACTTACTCTTTCATTGTCCCTCTTACAGCTAAGCAATTCCAACTCCAACTCCTCCTAAGATTTCAATGATCTCTTCAATATGGAAATAACTCAAATAACCTTCTACAGCCCTTGCAGATTTGTACTTCCTTCTGCCTTTCTGGGACTTCCATTTGAATGGTTTTTGGCACTTTGAATTTATATTTGTTGCCAGAAACTTGTCATTTTTTTCCAATTAGATGTGTTCCTCCTGATTCTTCTATTTCTAATGGCAGCCTAGTTTTTCAGGTCATTCTGACTTAAACCTATGAGTAGTATTTGACCCCTCCCTCCTTCCAGCATCCACTCAATGAATGATGTGTCATAGGATATTCCATCATCATAATGCTTCCCATAACTATGCACTTATTTTCCCCTCACCACCATCTTCATTCCATCCCAACCACTCTGAAGTAACAGTCTCCTTCATTGTTTTGCCATCTGTAGCTATTTGTCACCAAGTTTTCCAGATAAGAGCTCATAATACTTTCTAGTTACCCTCTCTGTCTAAATCAGTCATAAATATACTGTGACATAACAAGACTTCTATATTATGTTTCTAACTAAAACTTTTGAGCTTATCGTGTTTCTGCCAAAATAGGTGAGTTGATATTATTTGAACACATCTAAAATTTTCCACATACTTGTCCTTTATATGCTATTTTTTCCTCTGGTGTATACTCTCGGCCCCTACTTTAGCTTAGATGCTACTACCTGTGCTTTTATTTTATTTTTTTTAATTCATTACTTTATTTTTCTATTTTTAATATATTTTTATTGTTTATAGTATTACAAATAGTAGTACATATGTTTCCTTTTTTTCTTCCCTATTGTCCTCCCCCCGGCCTTCTCCAACGCCCAGTAGTACATGCCCTCACCTCTCCTCCCACCCCCAATGCCCTGTATCCATTGGCTATGCTTACATACATGCATACAAGTCCTTTGGTTGATCTCTTACAGGCAGTCCCCCTCCCCAGCTTCCCCTGCCTTCCCATTGTAGCATGACAGTCTGTTCATTGCTTCTTTGCTTCTGTAAGTTCAATCTCAAATAATAGCTTTTTCAAAAACTTTTTGTAATAGCCCAGTGATTTGTAAAATTATTTTTTCAATGAAGCTACAGTTTTTGGGGGTGGACACTGCTGGATATTACTGATACTTTTAATTCCTGTAGCATCTAACATAGACCCTGCATATAGTACATTTATAATATTGTTTTAAGATTTGGAAGTTCGGATTCAAACTCTCTGGCACATAGTAAATAAGCACATTGTAAATAGTTAATTATAAAATTTTTGTTACTAAACCCTCAGTAAGTGCTGGCAGAATGTGGTTGCATTTGAAACAGTTTTACATTGTTTCCTATCTTGTTTATAAAGTGATTAGTAAATGAGAAAAAAGCATGCTTTACATAGGGAGAATTGAGAAATTATTTCTCTATTTACAATGGACATTCATTATAAACCTTTTACTTTTTTGGAAGTTGAAAGTAAGACCCGTTTTTTTTTTTCACTGTTAATTTCTCTGTATAATTTTTAGGCTTAGCCTACATAGCAAAGAAATTTTTTGACTATGTATCTTGCAAAAAGATCATTAAAATAACTGTGAATCTTCTTAGAAGATAAATATAGAAAGAAATAATGTACTTTTTACTATGACTTGCTCAACCTACCTTAGTTATTTTTTTTCCTGAATAGTGACTTACCATGTAATTGCCTGGTTTCACATTAAACTTAGAGAGTTATTAAAAAATAGGTCAGGGAGAATTAGTACGTAGGTGAGACAATATGGGCTGATCTATTACACATTTTAGTTTTTAAGATACAGGCTTTAATTTCTAGCACTTGTTACTAAATAGTAATTATGTGATATGATTTTGGAAAATGATAATATCTGAGAGTCATTGCACTAATTTAGTACAACTGAAAAATAGTAAAATAGTATCAATGTAAAAAAAAAAAGAAGTGAATGTACACTTAAAATTTTGCTAAGAGTGTAGATCTCATGCTAAATGTTCCACAGAGAAAAAAAAGGAAAATAAAATGAAAAAAAAACCCACATCAAAGGGCTGCAAAGCAACTTTTGGAGGTGACGGATATGCCCAGTGATTTATTATATCACTGCGTGCAATGCCCAGAACTCACCACCTCCAGGAAATTCTTTAATAATGGTGACATCTTGGGTTTATGCATATGTACAAACTCAGCAAATTGTGCATCTTTTTTGTGTTCAAGTATACCTTAATAAAGCTATAAAACGAAAGAAAACGAAACAAAAACATCTTGGGTAAAACTTAAAACAGATTCGGGGTATAGTGACAATTTCCAGAAATCCCTGAGAAACCGCGGGAGAAAAAAACAGCATGTTGATCTACAAGGAGAGCAGGCTTTGAAATAACATTATGTATGTTTTCAATAGCATTTAAACCGTTGTGCAGCATAGAAAAAGGTAAAATTTCCCAATTTATTTTCAGAAGCTGGTATAAAATAAACGCCAAACTTTCCCAGGATGAATAAAAAGGAAACCAAAGGCCAGTGTTATTTATATGCATTGTAAAAATTATTAATGGCATGTTGTCATATTAAATTGAATATCCCACCCCAAATAAAAAAAAGAATCCAAAATCATTATGCTCCATGTGTTCTGTTAAGTTTGAACTTTAAAAACATTTCTTGCCATTCAACTTTCAAAATATTTTATGCAGTTACTATCAGAAATAATAGTTTCTGGATACACCTCCTTGTATCCTGTTGTGTTTGGAGATTACTACAAAGAAATTAAAAACTACATTGATTTCTTATTCCTTTGACTTCTAAATAATACCTAAATTTTACATTCAAATATATTCTTAAAATAATGAGTTTTAAACTTTCTTAAATACAGAAATTTTGCGTTATTGTTTAAAATACTCCTCAAAACAAATATGCAAATTAATTAAAATAAGGTGCTTAGGTGGTCAGATATTTATATATTGAAAATGCTCACTAAAAAAAAATAAATAAAATGCTCATTTTTACCTCACTTTAAAGAACAATACATTTTAAAATATTAGGAACAGGGATATTTAGTTGAGGCAAAAATATAAATGGAAAGCCATGTGTACAGGTATAAAATATTAAATATGGGTGATAATTCAGCCTCTAATAGTAACTAGCCATATGCCTCTATTGGAGTTTTTAGCCATTTAGAGTATTGAGTTTCTTATCTATAAATAAAAGATGAGACCTACATGGTCTTTTAGGTTCTAAATCCTAATTCTTTCAACTCCAAACCAAAATTATTCTGAGTATAACCCATAGATGGCAGCATCATATAATAAAAAGCAAAGCAAAGAAAAATTACGGTTTTGAACCTGTCCAAATTAGGGGGAAAAAATTAAAACTCATCTATTTTGGGATTTCACATAGAAAAAGGAAAGTAAAAGCTACCAATATGGCCACCATCATAATGACTTTATTTTGTTTTGTAGATTGAGATTCTAGTTACATGAGATGGGAGGGAGAAAAGACTAAAGTCAGCCTATTTCTATATAAACAGTACATTGAGATGAGATTTCTAAAGTACCAAAAATTCTATTTTGAAAATGCTGCTAAAAATAATGCACCCATGGAAAGTAAAGAACAAAACTAAAAGACCAAAAACCTCAAACTGAAATGACATTTAACTCTGCAGTGAAAGCTCATTATGTTAGCAAGATTTACAGGTAAAATCATGAGCCTGACAATAAAAAACTATTGGTGGAGGTTTTGAGATGAACATTCCCTTCCTTCTAACTGGCATAAAGTATCTTAACCCAAGTAGGTTAAACAATTTTTTTCTCTTGGAGGATTAGTGCAATGACTGACTGGCTTTGACAATGACAAGGAGTGTCTCACAGCATTTTGCATACCTATTGTAGGTGAGTTTAGGAACTTGGAAGACATAGATATAATTGAATCTTGAGATTAAAGGAAGTCCCAATTAACCCACTCTTTGTGCCAGTTATTGTGGATTTGAAATGAATAAAATTAAAATTTCTTGTAGAAAAAAATTCCTTGAAAGCTATATTTGAATGTGCTATTAATATATTACAATGCAAGTAAAACCAGGACATGTGAAATATGTAAATTCAGCAGCAGTGTTTCTCTTTCAAAGTGCTTTATAAAGAATATTCTCACATTATAACTTATCACCAAGATGCAACTGGACAAATAGCCAAAAAGCGGTTATTTACAAAATAGGAATTGTGCAACCCAAGCATTTAATACTGCTGGCCAGGGATAATGACTTAATATTCTTCACTATGAAATACAGTAAGGAACTATAGAACAAGGGGGCACTGGCCTTTAACTTTACAAAACTTCAGTGGTGTTATGATGGAAGAAAATAAATTTATATATTTCGGCAGCAAAAGGGGTAAAGAAAGTAACTATTACCCATGTAGTGCATACTCATAACAATTATAACTTGAGTTCTTGGTGCTAAAATGTCTCTAATTCATACACCCAGTGGGCATTCTTCCCTGTCTGTCTGCGGAGATGTGAGAAATTGCTTTCTGATGGTCTACAGTCTATTGTGGAGCCAGACAGGTACACCTTGAAGTAGCTGACAAAGATATAAGTTGGAGAGTTTCCTGGAGGTGGTGAATTCTGGGCGTTGCGTGCAATGGCAGGGAAAATGGGAACCAGGAGTTCAGCGGGATGGTGGGGGAGAGGCAGTGTTCCCAGTTCAAAACAGGACAACCTTCATGGCTCCTCCTTGAAGCTTGTAGTGGATACCTTAGAAGGCACTATCCTTTTCAAACCTGCTTGTGCAAGTCTTCCTATTCTCTATTGTTGGTCATTGCGTAGCTATATTGGGGTAGTTGCTTCTCAGACCTCACTCACACCTCAGACTATGTTTTTCTGAATTCAGAAGTGTATTCATGTGGCTTGTGTTAAGAACACTTAGTTGATGCAAACAATTATGATTTAGGATTACCTACAGTTCTAAAATGAACTATCACCAGAGCTAAAGGAGGGTAAACTAATCTCTTTAGACTATAATTACTGTTATCTCATTCATTCTTTGTTTTTTCTCCACACAGTGTTTTGAAACCTTGCCTACATATAGTAGGTGCAAGAAATGTTTACTAAATAAATATACATGCAATTTAAAAGTTAATTCAAAAGTCAACATTAATTCTCTTGTGTCATTCATTATTGATACACTTTTATTTTTCAAAGATAATTGTTTAGAGAAGTTTTAGGTTTATAAAAATTGAGAGGAAGGTACAGAGATTTCTCATATTCCCATTGCCCCTCCCCTCACATTCATAACCTATCCAATTGTCACATGTTTTTACTAAGGAGGAACCAACAGAGGCACATCATTATCATTTAGAGTCCACAGTTAACCTTAGGGTTCACTTTTAGTATTGTGCATTCTATGGCTTTGGACAAATTTATAATATCATATATCCATCATTATAATAGCATATGGAGTATTTTTCATTGCCCTAAAAACCATCTGTGCTCTGCTTATTGATCTCTCCTTCAACCCCATCCCTAGAAACTACTGATCTTTATTTTCTTTATAGTTATGCCTTTTCCAGAATGTCAGATGGTTGAAATCATACAGTATACACTAGTAGCCTTTTCAGATAGGTTTGTTTCATTTAATAATATGCCTTTAAGGTTCACCCATGTCCTTTTATGGCTTGATAGCTCATTTCTTTTAGGCGCTGAATAATATTGTCTGGACATATTATAGCTTATCCATTCACCTACTGAAGGACATCTCAGTTGCTTCCAGTATTGATGCACTTTTCAGAACAAAATCCAACATGGTACAATAGTGTAAAAAGGGAATATCTGTAATTCACAATACCCTTTTAACTTTTGTCTGTCTTCTAAATTAGTGATGTTATTCATTGTATTGTAGCATTTTGCAGTAGGATTGAGGGGGAAGATAGAGGTGGTTAGTAGAGCTGTGATAGTGTTTAGAGATAATCTAATTTGTATCCATCATTTTTGTTGAGGATCACTGATCTGTGTCAAAATGAAAACAATCTGCCAGTGAAGAATTATGCAGCCTTATTATCCACTCAATGGAAGAATGAAGAATGGGTTCATGTCTTTATTCCTGAGAGCATTGATACTGTGGAGTGTAGGGAAACCCTTCAGGACCCTGGATGTCCAGGCAGGTATGGATGGAGGTAGGACTTATATCAGGCAGCAATGGAAGAGGGCAGGACTTATTTCATGGAGAGAAAGAGAGAGAAAAGAATGAAACAAGATGAGGTTAAGCACATAGGATAGTAAACAATTTTTCATATAAAACCTGCCTACCTCCATATTTATTTTGTATCACCCTTCTTTACATTGACTTTGTGGTGTGTGTGTGTGTGTGTGTGTGTCTCAATTTCTCTGTTTCCCCTTCAAGGAGCAGACCTTCTAAAAAGAATTTCCATGCCCATTATGTACAGTTGATCTTTTCTCATTCTTGAATAGATTTCAAATAGGCTTTTATACCTTACCACTCTAATGAACAGATCAGTGACATTTATGTTGCCAAAAACCAAAGGTTACTTCTGAGATTTTATCTTCTTTGACCTATCAGCTTCACTTGACACAGGTAACGTTATGTCTTTATTTTTGAAACGTGTTTCTGTATTTGATTACCAAGAGTGTACTTTTTCCTTAACCCCACCCTCTACATCTTTTATTCTCCCTGGCTTAATTACTCATATTCATCCCAACCCTCCTAAAGTTAAAGCACCCCCAAGATTAGTGTTCAGTCTTCTTAATTTTTCTACCTCATGATGATCTCTTTAATCTATGGCTTTAAATACTGTATCTTATGTATGTTGACCATGTCTAAATTTCTCTTTCTAGTTTATAACTCTTTCCTGAACTATGGATTAAGATAACCACATATAATCAAAATCTCTACTTGAATGTCTGATTAGCCACCTCAAACTTAATAATTTCAAGATAAATCTTGTTTTTTCTTCCCAACCATGTTAGTTCCTAGAATTCCACATCTTGATAATTGGTGAATTCATTCTTCCATTATCCCTGATAAAAAAAACCTTGGAGTCATTTTGGATTTCTTTCTTTTTCTCATACCCCCCACTCCCAATTAGTCAGCAAACACTGTCAGAATACTTTTTTTCAGATAGATACAAATGACCTCTTCTACTATCACTCTGGTCCAGGCCACCATCCTTTTTTGACAATTTCAAGTGTCTCAACCAATCTTTTTTCACCTTTGTTCCCTCTGTATGCCCTCTATGGAACAGTCCTGGAGCTCCTTCTGAAATATAAATAAGATCATGTTACTCTGCTCAGAAAACTTCCATTGGTTTTCCATATCCCATAGAATAAAATCCAATGTTCTCACAGGGGCTTTTGAGTCACTGCGAGAATCAATCCTCTATTCCCTGTCTGACTTCATTGCCTACTCGTCCCCTTGCTCGCTCTACTCCAGCCATTCAGCTTTCCTGGTTACTTAAAAAAAACAAAAAACAAACAAACAAAAAACCATATACGTATTTTATTTATTTATTTATTTTTAGAGAGAGAGAGAGAGGAAAGGAGTGGTAGAAATAGAAACATCGATCAGAGAGAAACATCAGTTGGCTGCCTCCTGCACGCCTCCTGCTGGGGATCGAGCCTGCACCCCAGGTATGTGCCCTGATCAGGAATTGAGCCATGTCCTCCTGGTTCATATTCCATACTCAACCCTGAGCTACACTGGATGGGCTCCTTGTTACATTTTTAAATGCCAGACATATTCCTACTTCAGAGCCTTTGAACTTTGTACTTTCTGTTCCCTCCCTTAGGATTCTCTTCCTTCCGGTACCTGTATGATTTGTTCCAATACTTCATTCAGGTATTGACCCCAAAATAAAAAAGCAGTACCATCACTCTCTATCCTCTTTTATCCTTCTATATCCCTTTTGCCCAACTGACTTATTTATTTGTTGTTACTCTCCACTGGGAAACAAATACCGTAAGAGTAGGGACATTGTCTCTTTTCTTCACTGTCATATACATGATTTCTGGAACAGCACCTGGAATTAGTGTTTATCAATATTTAGAATGTATCAAGTGAATTAATTTAAAGGGGTTTAGAACAAAGATGACTGAGCAATAACACAGTGGGAATAAACATGTGAAGCACAGTACTACCAAATGGATTTCATGAAATATAAAAATAGACTAGTAAGAGCCAGAAAGTGATAAATATTATTACTTTGGAAATAAGAATCAGAGGAAAAATGGTCTACTGTTAGCCTCCAGTGCTTTCCTACTTTCTTATCTAGTCTTCACCTTTCTTCTGTTCACTTCCTTCTCCACTTGCACCCTCTTGCCTTTTTCTTTATATGTATACCCAGGGGAAAATTTTTGGGAAAAAATATTATGTTCTAATTTCTAGATTTCTTTCTTCCTTTTTTTTTTGTTGTTAATCCTCACTGAGGATATTTTCCCATTGATGTTTATGGAGAGTAGAAGACAAAGGGAAAGACAGAGAGAAACATTAATGTGAGAGAAACACATCAATTGGTTGTCTCCTGCATCAGCCCTGACCAAGGGCCCAGGTCAGGGAAGAGCCTGCAACCAAGGTATGTGCCCTTAATCGCAATTGAACTCTGGACCCTTTGGTCCGAAGGCTGATACTCTAACCCACTGCTCAGTGGTTAGCCTAGATTTCTTAATAAAATCCATCCCACCTGACATTGCCCTATTAACTTTGGCAAGTGTCCCTTCTTACTTGAATATAAACATAAAGCAAGCCTATAACCATTTAATTTTCACTCATTAAATATTTATTATGTTAGAAAATACAAAAAAGGCAGCACAATTACATAAGCCAAAGCCATATAACATAAATAAAAGAGTGAGAAAGAACAAGGAGAAAAGTAAGTGAAAGAAATAAAACAGAATCATGAATGAGACTTTGTTATAAAAACCTGCCATAGAGCAGGGTAGCAAGCCACAGCCAAGAGGCTGATTCCACCATACTGTCTGTTTTAATAAATAAAGTTTTATTGAAACATGGAAAACATCCGTTTGTGCATTGTCTATGGCTGCTTTCAAATGCAGAGTTGACTAGTTGTGGTAGGGTCAATATGGGCCATAGAGATGAAAATATTTACTATGTGGCCTTTTATAAAAAGTTTGCTGATTCTTGGCATAGAATCCTATATACTCACCAAGAATGGGCCCCAAATTTGCTTCTAACCTTTCCAGTTGCTAATGCAGATATCTAACTATAGCTACTCATGAGGGCCCAGTTTCTATAGAGCAAAACAAGTTTAGCTTTCTAGGTGAAGAAAAATTATTCCTGATACTGAAGACTAGAAAGAACTTGCTTGTCAATAGAACCTTGAATAATCTAACAGATTATCTTTGTAAGATCCTCAGACTCACTATGATGAAAGATAAATACCATTGGGGTATTTCTGAAGATAAGCCTTCATAGAGGTTGATGTCATCACACCGGTCCGGTTCTCTAAATGTAGGAAATACTATGGGGAACCACGGCATGTGATCTCTTGCCTGAGCATCTCCATTCAAACTTTATGATTATTACTTTTGATTCTTTTCTCATCTCTAATGTCTTATTAATATCTTATTAATGTCATACACTCAGAATTTGTCTGATCTTAGGGAAATTTACCTTTCCTTATCCTTTTGGAAAAAGGTGAAAGTTATATTTTAGCTTAACCTACACTTGCAATGATGTGGAGGCATTAAAAAGGTATACCACATTTGTGAACTGTCAAAAATTTTGAGTGCATATGATAATAAGTGGTATGAGATTAGGTTGGTAGAAAACTAAGTTGGTGTCAGGTTATAAAGGATCATGATAAGTAATTTGGGTTTTATCCAGTTGGCCATGGGATTCCCGCTAATATTTTCAAAATCATTTTTGGCTTTTCTCCCTTTAACTAACTACTGAAGAAAATAAAGTCAATTCAAAAGCAAAAATGAGGCCATCATAATCTGTCTTCCCCCAAAGCAACTTCAAACAGATGTTCTTGCCTACCATGGTGTGATATGGATCTAAGGAATTATTTCGAGAAGGTTCCTCAGCATTACACTGCCTCTAGCTCTTTAATACTACCTTCTTAGAGCTCAGGACTGTCTTCTTCCAAGGTCAAGGCTTTTTGATTTCTCCCAATACCCATTTCCTGCAGTGTTTTTAGCATAAACACATGCTCTGTCTGTCAAATACAGTGTGAAAATGACTTTGCTGGAAGGCGTGGCAATTACTGGGCATAAGCCACACACAGAGCAAGCATTACAAGCAGATGGCCTCATTACTAGATCCAGCATGAGCCAGATAGAAACAGTGCTGGGGCATTTACACGATGAGGCAGTTATGGTCCTCTGATTTTCACTTCTGTACTTTGATCTCAGGTCTACTCCTTGGGTTAAGTTCAAAACAACTCTCCTTGGGACCTCCATTTCATATAATTTCCCATCCTTTGGATTTTACTCAGCATGATTTTATTTTATATATGTATATTTTCTCCTTTATATGTAAAATCTCTCCTCTAGGTGCTTTCTCTTAGCCACCAACCCAATGTCATGCCATTTATTATCACACATACTCAAATTTTTGATAGTCACAAATGTAGCATACCCTTTAATGCCTCCACATCCTTGAAAGTGTATTTTGAGCTATCTAAAATATAACTGGAGATACTTTTACTTATTGGTGTTTTCACTCTGCTCTGTCCAGATCCCCTTAAGTTCTTTCTCTATTCTTTTTTAAAAAAATATAATTTATTGATTTTTTTATAGAGAGGGAAGGAGAGAGATAGTTAGAAACATCGATAAGAGAGAAACATCGATCAGTTGCCTCCTGCACACCCCCTACTGGGGATGTGCCCACAACCAAGGTACATGCCCTTGACCGGAATGGAACCTTTCAGTCCGCAGACCGGCGCTCTATCTGCTGATCCAAACTGGTTTCAGCTCTTTCTCTATTCTTCATTTCACTGTCTCAATCAGCCTTGTCTCCTGGTTTTCAGCTTTCTTAAACATCTTTTGCACTCGGATCAGGTGAGCATTTCTCAGTCTAACTTTTGTTGCCTGTCAATCAATTGTAAAATCCTGTTAAAAATTACGAGCTAGTTATACAGCAAACCAATAAACTAAATAAAAAAACAAAACCATAATAGCCACATGTTAACCTCAATAGACAAATCAGAGGCGTGGCTTCATTTCTTAATTTCTGAAAGGATTCACCAAACATAATCTCTTCCATAATGTTACAGTGTACAAAAGACTGGAGATTACAGGACAATATTTGCAGTTTTTTGTTTCTTCGTGGAGAAAAATTCATTTGCTACAAAAAATAATAAAATAAATATGCCAACACGCCTCTCCTTTTCTTCAGAAAAATATGGATATAAGACAATTCACAATAAATGCTAGGGCAGATAGGGAGTAAATAATTTTTTATTCATTACTATTTAAGAGTATGAGTTTATGCGAGAAGGGAGAAAAAAACTGAGAGACATTGAAAGCCTAAATGCCTAATTTATACTCCCTCAAACTCCCCTTTCTCAAATTTGGGCAGTTTGATACCTCTCTTGCTTATTTCCATAGAGAAGAAACAAAACAACTCATGTGCAATTTTCTGGGCTCACTGTTATGTAAAGTAGGAGACTTTAGTTTTCAAGTTTTCTTTGTTATACTTGACCATTATTGTCATAGTTACATATTCTCAAATATAGTTTAAGCTTATTGAAGGTAGGGACCAGGCATTGACTATAGTGCATCTCCACAGCACTTAACACACCGGTGTAGACATCTCTTGCTTTTGTTTTATTCCATGTTGATTTCATTTGTAGGCTCTTGGTGAGGATAAGTTGGTTGCCACTTATTTTATTCTTACATTTTCTCAATTTCAAATTCAATAGAAGTGATAGCATCTTCCTTAATAGTTCAAACAAAACACCTCAACTTGTTTTACCTGACTGATGTCTATTCCTGAAGAGTTACTGTGGCTAGTGTGATAAAATGACCCAGTTGGTGGAGGAAAGGATGCAGGAGCTGGACAAAGGGTCATCTCTGGTTGAAACACAGATTTCAGTAAAAGAGAGGTGACCCTCAAAGGGAAATTGAGTTTCTTTTCTTTTTTTAAAAATATATTTTATTAATGTTTCATAGAGAGGAAGGAAGAGGGACAGAGAGCTAGAAACACGATGAGAGAGAGACATCGATCAGCCACCTCCTTCACGCCCCCCTCTGGGGATGTGCCCGCAACCAAGATACATGACCTTGACATGAAACGAACCTGGGACCTTTCAGTCTGCAGGCCGACGCTCTATCCACTGAGCCAAACTGGTTTTGGCGAAATTGAGTTTCTGTTTCCAAAAGATAGGGACTTAGATTGTCGTTATCCAACGCAATATTCACTACAGTTTCTTATTAAGAATGTTTTAGGAGTAGTACTATGCTGTTGTAATCTTCATGAACTTAGAGCAACAAACAGTGAATGGGTCATTGAGAGTTATAAGTTTCTCAAGGATGGCTCAGGATAGATCTGATGAGAACTTGGAAACCAGTACAGGCAACATGAAAGCCATAAGGTGTTGCTAAACCCCGCCGCCCCAAACCCAGAAACAGTTCTCTGAGGATCATAGGAGACCTCCTATTGCTTACAGAGTGAAGTTTAACACCTTAGCATGACACACAAGATCTTTTACAACCTAACCCTCATTTACTTCTTTTATATCTCTTGCCAGTTTCTACTATATTTTCTATAACCTATGGCAATAGTTTATCAGTCTCCAAACACATTTTGCTACACATTGGTCTCAGATCTACTCCTTAGATTCAGTTCAAAACAACTCTTTTTTTTTTAAAAAAAATATATTTTATTGATTTTTTACAGAGAGGAAGGGAGAGAGATAAAAAGTCAGAAACATCGATGAGAGAGAGAGACATCGATCAGCCGCCTCCCGCACACCACACAGTGGAGATGTGCCCGCAAGTAAGGTACATGCCCCCAACCGGAATCGAACCTGGGACCTTCAGTCTGCAAGCTGATGCTCTATCCACTGAGCCAAACCGGTCTCTGCCAAAACAACTCTTTGGAACCCTCACTTGATATATTTTCTCCTCCTTTAAATTTCGCTCAGCATGAATATATATACTGTTTCATGGCTGACTGAATGACTTTCCCCCATCTTTGTTTTTTATTTTTATATTTAAATGAACTTTAAATTAAAAAACACATAGAAGTGTTCAACTTGTTGGCTTTCTGGAAATCTTGTTTTATTCTTGGAATGCTCTTTTATGTTTTCTTTTAAACTAGTATGTTTCCATTTATTCATGAGGATGAAGTTCAAAGATTTTTATTACTTGTTTAAAGGTCTCAGAAAGAGTGATTCACCTCTGACTTGAATGCCTAGGTGGATGGTAAAATAGTAAGCTAAGGAGTAACTAGTTTGACTAGGGGGAAAGTAAAGGAAGATTGAATTCCATCTGGGATAGGCAAGTCTGAAGTACCTCAGTAAGGATGCCTGGTTGGTATTTAGATGCCCTGGATTTATATATTTAGCAGAGTGGCCTGACCTAAAGATACAGATATGGGTGTTGCCACATAGAAGAGGTGGATGAGATTTCTCAATGAGAAAATTATCAAGGATAGAACCATGGTGAATACAACATTTAATGGAAGGCCTGAGGCACTTGTAATTAGTCATGGAGATGAGGGAGAATGAAAAGAGAGATCTGAGGAGATCAAAGAAAGATAATCTCAGTAGTTAAACAGTGACCAAAGTGGTGGTGTGTTTGGAGAAGGGAGTGATCATGCAAATAGTAAAAGAAACTCAAGGATAATAAAGATCAGTAACTGACCATGGCTTTGACCCACAGGAAGGCATAGGTGCTGGTTTTGAGAGAGTTTGGAAGAAATTTGAGGGGTTATAGAAGAGACTATTGAAGAAGTGCCCCTATAGGGCTATAATGGTACTAAAAGGCAGCATCTTATGATGGGAACTAGAGATACAAAGTCTTTTCCAGCACAGATAAGAGAATTGGAGTTTATAGCTTTAATTCTCTATCCCGCATTTGGTGAAAGACATTCATTACAGTATCATAATGGATTTCTTTCTAGCATATTTCCTTTGAAGAGAGTTCTCCTTTATCTGAACACAATAATAGAAAAATGTAACCTTAAAAAAGTCATATCAATAACTTTTTGGGGACAAAGCTGACCACATACATTATTAAATTCTATCACATAGCTCCCAAAATGAAATCCACTGAACTGTATAGAAAGGAGCAATGACTACCTTGTTCACTCTAAACATATGTTATTCTTTATTATATCCTCAGGATCTCTAGTTTTAAAATAAAAATATTTTTTAATAGTCACTAAATTTTACATTGCTGATTCCCTGGTGAGAAAAAAGTAGTAAATATATGCAAAAAATAGTGCCAGAATATTTGAGCATTTTGGATGTTAAAGATTTGCATTTTAAAACTCCAGGTGAAAGCTTTAGTAGTGAGAGGCTGCATGATTGTGGGTTATGATTGGTGGTCAGAAGAGATCTCAAAAATGTCAGAGATTTCTTCTGTTATTGTTCCTAGGTCCAGTTCTCCAGTCCTATAGGTCTACAAATTTGATCAATAAGTTATTCAGGGGGATTCAAGCATTGAGAAAAGGACAAAAGGACCTATTTCAAATCCATAAAATTGATTTTTTAGTGAATGCAATAATTAATGTTAAGATGTTTTTTCTAAAACCCTATGTGGGAAATTAAAGCAAAAACAGAAAGTAGCCTGATGAGTATATGTAATCAGAATAATATTGAAGTATCTTGTCTACTAATCTGTGTTTCTTGGTCTAGCCAATGAAGCAGACACTATTAACTTTGGTTCTTAGACTTCTTCGTGATTCTCATTAATGCCATGGAGTCCCTCTCCAATCAAAAACACATACCCACAGTTTTTTTTCTCTCCACACATTTTAGTGGTTTTAAAATTCCTGGAAACCCAGGCATAAAATCCCAGGTCAGAAGATCCTATGTTAGGAGAGAAGGATGCACAGTCTAGGGACTTCTTTTTCAATGAGTCAGCAAGTCTTTTCAGTTAGTGCACTGACATTTAAATTAATCAGCTCTTGCCTGCTTCAGGCCAAGAAATTCTAGCACCTTGTGGCTCATTACCTAATTGATTCAAAGAAGGAGATTGGTGTGTGGGTATCTTTCTCAGGCAGGATGTTAGGATACCTGTACTCTAAGAATTCTGCTTATTTGGTAGAATCAATAGAAATTCCTCCCACTATTTATTTTCAGATAGAGGATGTTTTGAGACAAAACAAAATTAATGTCAATCCCCTAGGCAATATAAATAACAACATTAAAAGTTAGTGCTCTTTTGTGATGTCATATAATCCCTCCTATATTGTAATTCTCTTTTCAAACTTAATCCTAGACCTTGGATTGAAGTGTGGGCAGTTGAAGGGATCACATGTCAAGAGTATTTTCTTCCACTGGTGGAATCTGATAGTGGGTCAGTTAGTCCAATTGTGGATTAGATTTATTTGTTTGAATCCTATAACTTTGCTGATTTTGGGTTTTATTTGATAAGAGACATATAGGAACAAATCAACAGTAATGTTTTTTTAAATAGTAGCTCTTATTGTCACATTTGGAAGATATCTGATCCCAAATACTTGGTTAAATCAGGGAGTTTGTATGTCCAGATGTGTGAAAAGTATAGCATGGCATAGTAGCAAGAGTTTTAGTGCCTGTTTTAGCCAGGGTCCCAGCAAGAAAGAAATGGCACACTTAAATAAGGATAATCTTTGTAAGGGCTTAAAAAGGACTATTCCCCAAGGTAAGGGCTGAATGTAGGAAATTATAGGTGAAAGTACAGTACCCCAGAGTTGTCACCATTACCAGACCTGCTGGGGTAAGAATTGTGACCATACGTAGCAGGGAAGAATTGTGTAGGGTGGGCCAAGTTGAAGCTATGAGCTGAGCTATGGTGAAGGGACATGACTAGTCCTAGTGAATCTGAAAGGAAAGAGGCACTGACATAAAGACCTCATTTGTCCTTACTCTCTTCCTTCCCTAGTATCTCTTTTTGGGCTCCCATAATGGCTGATTGATATAATCATACAGGTCAACCTTCTGGTTGCGGATAAAATGGAGAAGAATGAAGAATGGTTCTGGAGGGCAAACAAAACTATTTGGCACAGGTACAACAAATTTGGGTTCAAATTGTGGCTCACCGCTTATCAACTCTTCATCTTTGAACCAGATGTAACTTTAAAAAAAATTTGTTTTTTTACAGAGAGGAAGGGAGAGGAATAGAGAGTTAGAAACATTGATGAGAGAGAAACATCGATCAGCTGCCTCCTGCACGGTCCCTACTTAGGAAGTGCCCACAACCAAGATACATGCCTCTGACTGGAATTGAACCTAGGACCTTTCAGTCCGCAGGCTAACTCTCTATCCACTGAGCCAAACTGGTTTCGGCCAGATGTAACTTCTTTAATATTCAGTTTTCTACTCTTTAGAATCTCTAGGAAAAGAGAATGTAAACCATAAAATGTCTATTCCATTACATGACACATAACTGTGCAAGAAATGCTTATTGAATGTTTACTGAGTGAATGACTAATTAATTAAAAAGCAAAGATTGGTGAAAGCAGAGGCTAAGAAGTGGTTTCCTTTTATAATTTACTAGAGTCCTGGTGCATGAATTCATGCAAGAGTGGGGTCCAGCTGGCCCTGCCCCCCGCAGTGCACATCATAGCAATCGGTTATTCCAGTTGTTCTGGTTGGTTAGGATTTTATATATATAGATGCACCATAAATAAATTTTTTGGTTTGTGTCCATCTGAATAATATAGTACCCTAAGGCAACTCTATGAACAGTCAGTATTTTCTAGGCACTATGCCTAGGGTGATATTATGAAAAAAAAACCCAAATAATCATTATTGATAACAGGTAACTACTATGTCTCAAATAGTTAAACATTTAATGTTTACATGCTTTTGATGAGTCAGGATGGCTTTCTAATTTTGTCATATGTAAAACAGAACATCTCTTAAAAACCATAGAAGTTTAGAACTGGAAATGGCCCAAGAAAAATCACGTGTTTAAGTTTTTTAATTTGTAGTTGAGAAAATTGAGGCCCAGTAATGTAAACTCATGCAAGCCTAATGACCTTGGTAGTGTTAGAGCTACAATGAAAACTTAGGAGTTCTGGCCTCAGGTGAAGCCATTTACTTCTAGATTTTGATTAATAATATCCTAAAGAACAGAACTGACTAAAAGTTCCACACCTTATAAATCAGCATGAAATTTGCCCAGAGGCCAGAATAAGCTTATGAATTCAATCACTATCTGATCCCAAGAGAGGAGTAAATTAAAACAAAGCATTAATGTTTTGTAGTTTATAAAAGAAATTCTTGCCATAAGTGATTATCATTATTTTACTGCTCTCTGATGTGGATACAAATGGTCTTGAGGACCTTGTAAATAAATTACACATACTTACTTTCAAAAAACTTGAAATTAGGCTTTACACTATAGGGAGAAACAGCAGGTAAAAACTCACACTTGTTTTGAAGGATGACTGTAGTCTTCATACAACCTAAGAGAAATAAATTAGCTCTACATATGCACAATAAAAATAACTCAGTTAAGTTTTTTCTTTGGTGTTAGGATTATTTTCTTTAATATCTCACAGTAATCTGAGTGAGGAAGCTCACTGATAGTAATTTAGAGTATTATGTGAAGGGTTATTAATTCTTAGCAAAGAAAAAAAGTGAAAATTCTAAAGAAAACAGAATATTGTCATTTATCCTCAAGAACTACAGATTTTCCTGGAAGGCTTATGATTCATCTTTCTCATTAGATCTCTTATAAAAGGAACTACTCCAAAGCATCGTGGACTCTAAAGAGAAGAAAAAAATATTTAGGAGACCAAGGCTTAAACAGTGATAGTTTCTGCCATGCCAGGTGGGGGAGCCATGGAAGAGCTCCTAAAATGCTAATTTCCTTAAGTAGAACAAACTCCACTCCCAAATGCTCTTGGGAGAAAAGCCAACATATGCTGTAGGCTCTAGAGTCTAGGGGATCACAGCTTCAAACTTTCCAATTAATTTCCTTTTTATTACTCCTTTTTGATAGCCTTTGAAGTAAGTTTCAATTAACATAAAATTTAGAGCCAGGAGATTTCTAAATTTCTGAACTTCTAAAATAAACACTTTCCAAAGTGATTCAAATGAGCAAAATCAATAAATACAAATTAGTATTATTCACTACCAAAAATGAATATGCATGCAGCTGAGTAGTTATGAACATAGGATTTTATGTGCTTGGGACTTTCTGTATCTCAGCTGCCTCAAGGGTAAAATGGGAAACTTGCATGACCTACTTCATATAGAGTTGTTGATGGAATTCAATAATGTGGATGCACTTAGAAGAGTCCTTGGCACATAGTCTTTGACACATAGTGTTGTGGTCAAGGACAATAAGTTTAATCTTATTACTATTAAATTGTTAGTTTTATTAATTTATTTTAATATTGTGAAGAGCTTTTCCTAAATCCTGATCATCCTTCAAGACCCTAAGCTTGAATAAAAGAATAAGGATTTCTGTAATTTTGTTGAGGGCTAAGGTCCGGTAGTATGTTTTTAAAATTAAACATGAATTTTATTGTCTATCCTTTTTACACAAGTAATACGTGCCTTTTGTTAAATTAGAAAGTACTACTAATAAAAAAAAGTGAAAATACATATTCTATTTACTCAGAGGTAACCATAGTAAACACCTGGGTTATATATTCTTCTGCTATTCATTTTCTGAATTTCATTTAGAGCAATTATTAGTTTTTCATCGGTTATGCAATCTTTGCAACTCACCGTATTTCCATAAAATAATTAAGAATAAAGGCTATTTTGTTTTTTACTATGAGTAAGATATTTTCTTTCTATTAAATCTCTGAGTGGCAAAAAGCCTAGACTGTGGTTTACCAGTGGGATTTAGCCCAATGTGTTTAAGGACCAAAAAGTAAAATAAGGACACAAAAATGAAATGTCAGAATGTTAGAAACTCTGCAGAAAAAAAAGAACATTAGTTGTGGTTGGGAATTCTTTGCTTCTTTGGCTGAGGTCTTAATGTCATTCAATTTTAATAACTCAGTGATAAAGAACATAATTTATGTTCTTTGTCCAGCCCAAGTCTCCATCCAGAATTCTTTGTGAAGTCTGGGGTGTTTTCTTTAAACAAAAATAAAAACGGATTATAAAAGGGATTCCCTAACCTCAAGACATTTACAGTCCACTTTGTTTCCAATGCATTTGAAGAAGGTGGTAATGGCCAAAGATCAGTTATGCTACCTCAAATTTTAGGAGCCATGGCAAGGCTGCATAGATTGCAGATGAATTCCAGATTTTAAAGACATTTTATGGACTTTACACAGTTACCTAGTCCAATTTCTGTTGGAATATCCTCCCTCTCTCTCCCCAGAAAAACACAACCCACCCCAGAGATTAAATCAGGTTACCTATTGGTAGAATCAAGATAGCATTTTCTTTCCTAACCCACTATTTTACTTCACTTTGAATTTCATAAAATTTTCAATAAATCATTGCTACTGTTATTCTTCTGAGTGGTATGCCTATAATGAAAAAAATGTAGGGTAGAGTTGAAAAGGACAAAAGTGGAAGGCCCAAATAAAATGGGTATTTCAAGATAAAATATGGAATGATGTCCAAATCCACAAAATTCTTCGTGGCAATTCTAATATTCTAGTTTAGTCTAAAACTGTTTTTCATGGAATCAGAATAAAGAGGTCAAATTCAATATTTTCATGAAAATTTAGTTATTTTTTAAAATTTATACATAAAATTTTGAATTCTGTTAATGTTTTTTTTAAAAAAATCTGCTAGATTGAAAAAAATGTAATTGTTTTAGAAAACTGTTAGGTAATCTCTAGTCATTTAAATCATAGATAATTTAATGCTTTTTAAAAGGATCTTTGGTGCTTCCTCACTTATCAGTTTTTATACTTTTAGATGCATCTGGTGATACAACATGGGGTAACTTTTGCAGATTTGACATTGACACATAGATAGTTACCTGAATGAATTTTCTAGACTGCAGTTTAGCTTCAATGTAGTTGTACTGGGCAAGGCACAGTCAGTATAAATGAACAAAACAGTTATTCTTCATTATATAGACCAAGCCTCTTCATTATGGTATTAAGAAGGATTTAGAATCCATATATCTGCATTTAGAACCTCAGGATATAAGTCCTTTGAAGTCACAGTGCCACTTAATTAGTACATGTCCCAAAGTACCTTTTCTTAGTAATACCAATATTTATTAGAGAGAGATTTCAAAAATGCCATTTGTATTGTATCTTTTAGTGCCCTGGAATGGATGAAAAATTTAAGTCATTTGGAGATGAACAGAAGAGACCCCAAATCTACTTTTATATTTTCTCAATCTTATTTGTAGGAAGAACATAACTGAGTTCCATTGTTTTGACTACTATTCTATCTCTGAGATGTTATGATTCAATACTCATGCACAAAGGGTGCCTGTCCTACATGTGTCAAGCCAGCAGCTATATGAAATCCTCTCTCAGCATATCAGGCATTGGCATGCTTTGCTGTCATCATTTTCAGTCTTGAAAATGGTTCTGCAAGAACAGACCTGCAAAATGGGAGACAGGATAAAGAAAAGGAGAATAAGGGACAGCTGAGAGAGGCTTTATTGTTTTCTTTGCCAAATAAGGATTACAGCCAATGCCCATTGGAAAAGTGCGAGAGTGGGATTCCTGCCCATTTGCAATTCACAGTTTAAGTAGCACACATAAAATTCCCACAGACATGAATTCCAAGGTTCTGCTTGTCCACAATGATCAAATATGCTGCAAGCTCTCTGCAACATCCAATGGACCGCAATTCAAAATTCATCCTCTGTCCAGCTCCTTAGACTCACTGTTTTGAAGCCTTCAGTAGAAGCTGAGATGTCAACGGTGTCATGTGTAAATGTGATGAATCCTCAGACATTGATAGCTTTCTCTCCCTTTGGGTGAGAAAACACAGCTTACTGGATCTGAAAGCAGTTTTGCCTCTCCGTGTTAAAAATTGGTCCACTGGCTATCTAGTGTGTGGTTACTCTCTTTAGAAGTATTACTTTGGAAGAATTTGACATTCAATCAGGAAAAGAATGTCCTGGGAAATCTGCCATATCCTGGTAGTGATCTTAGTTACTTCACATAATTTCTCTGAACGATGAGTACAGTGAGTCCTGCCCTATCAATATTTATTGGACATTTGTCATAGTTGTGCTCACCTGTCATCTTTTGTTTAGTTGTTCTATATTTTGGAAAATCCCCAGTTATGAGGGTAGCTTATTATTGCAGAAGTCAGAACTCAAATTCCCAGCAGCCTTCATTGCTCCTAGAATACACCTGGGCTTCACCAGTCAAATGCACCATGGGAGCTTATGCTTCTCCAGGTATGAGCAATGGGAAGAAAGAGTTTGGTGCTCATTTCTATTTAGCTGGGAGGGGTGGCAGTTGAAGCATCTGGGTGTTGAAGAAAAAACTTTACTTATTAAAATTACATATAAGTTATATGTCCTCTTTGGAGAAATGTCTGTTCAGGACTTCTGGCCATTTTTTAATTGGATTTTGTTGTTGTTGTTGTTGTTATTGTTGAGTAGTATGGGTTCTTTATACATTTTGGATATTAACTCCTTATCAGATGTATCCTTGGCAAAATATGCTCTCCTTTTTAGTAGGTTGTCTCTTTGTTTCAATGATGGTTTCCTTTGCTATGCAAAAACTTTTTAGTTTGATATAATACCATTTGTTTATTTTTTCTTTTGTTCCTTTTGCCTGAGACTATATATCAGAAAAAATTTTGAGTTTATAAGTAACATATTACATTAGTATTGTAGTTTGGGCTGCTATCACAAAATATAGACTAAGTGGCTTATAAACAGTAGACATTTATTTTTACTAATTCTGAGGCTGAGAAGTCTAAGATCAAAGTGCTAGCAGATTCAGTGACTGATACAGGTTCGAGGATGCTTCATAAATGACCATCTTTTCCCTGTGTTCTCACATGATAGAAGGAAGGAGTGAGGGAGCTCTATGAGGTATCTTGTATGAGCCCTATTCCCATTCATGAGGGCTCTGCCTTCATGATCTAATCACCTCCAAAGGCCCCACTTCCAAACATAGCATGTTGGGGATTAGGTTTCAAGGTGTGAATTTGAAGGGGGGTGGTGCACATTAAGTATATAGTAGTTAGTATTGTCGCATTTGTAGACCTGATCTATGCTCATTTACATGATTTTATTTATTTTAAACAAGCCTCCTTTTAGCCTTTATCTTTTCAAAGGGAAGATTCCTAATGTTGAATCTTCACTCATATACAAAGTACTATTTCATTCTTTGATGAGTTTAGTCAGAAATATTTTTCATCTGTTTGGAATTTCATGCAAATGAATTTTGTAGTATTTGCACACAATGGTTCTTGAAACCAGAATTGCTGTGTCAGCGATGATCATGTCACAGATAGGTCAGCATTCTTCTCCCTCCACTTCGTTGGCCTTGTCACATGCATTACCATGCCACAACCCGGGAAAAATAAACTTAACTTCTCAGTAATGATCACCAGGGCATTTCTGCTTTCCTGATGGTTTGTCCAGGCAAATGAAACAATAATGTTTCACCTGTAAGGACCTTGTTCTCTAGTTGCACATGTTTAATTATCCTTTAATTAGCCCTAAGGGAGGAGAGTGAGTTTATGTTTTGTTTGGCTTAAAGTAATGTATTAGTAATATAATATAGTAATTACATTCATAGTGTTTATATTGAATGAGATTGGAGAGGTTACTTATCAGTTTGGAATTTTAAAAATGTCTAAAAGGAAATAGAGTAAAACAGTAACTGACCGATGCAAGCCTTTTCACATGTACCACAGATGCCTCTACTAACAATGAATGAAATTGGTATAACATTCAGGTTACTGCCCTTCTGGTTATACTTTAGTCTATTTGAATGAACACTTATTGAATATCTATTGTATGTCAGGCCCAGTACTGGTACAATAATGAGTGATTTGTGGTGTCTGCCTTTAAGGCCTCACAGATTTATGCTTCAGAAACTCAAATGAGTAACATTGCAAGGATTACCAAGTATTAATAAGTCCATGATGGAAACTACTTTAATTAGGCATTTGCTTGACGTCAGGCTCTTCAACGTAAAATCAATAATATAATATATGTTTAGCTACTGTTCATTATTCTGAAATGGCCACAAATTATGTAAGGTGCTGTTCAGAGAGACTATATGATAAAAATGAAATAAGTTAGTCAACTGTGCTTAATACAACTAAATATTATCCTTTCTTTTGAAGTGTAAAAGTCTGTCATGATACCAACCTACATTAATTAGTGATTTACAGTATCTGTGCAAAATGGAGGGGGATAGATAAATACATATGTATATTTGCCTTTTATATGTATGAAATGTTTAAGGCGGTACCTAAACATACAATAATGACTGTTATCCTGTTTGAAATTGTGGAAAGGGTGGGGGACTGGGTGAAAAGGATGAAGGCTGGCACTGTGGACATTTTCATACTTTATTGATTTTTGAATTTTGTGATTATATTATTAAAAATTAATTAAAACAAAATAAAAACAATTATAATAGTTTGTTTAAAAATAAGTGATTATCCTCGTGACATCTTTCTTAAAGCAACATGGCTGTAACTTTCTTCTTTTTGATATATTTTTAATTCAATCTTGTTCTTTTTACCCATGGCATTGTAAATAATCATATTGCAACATCTGGGACATAAATTACAACTAGATTTTACTGTAATTACTTTTTGGTCAGCACTTCACTTGAAAACTATAAATTTTGGGGAAATATCCATATGTCCAATTTTACTGTCGATAAATTTGATGGTTTATTCAGAAACTTTGAGATTAATGGTCCACAGAGGAAAAGAAAAAATTATTGAAAAGTTTAAGAACTAAATAAAAGGAAATAAGCAAGTACATGAGCCTCAAATGAGTATGTTAAGATTTTACTTTGAATGTCAGCTTCCCAGATTGCCGGTTAGGAGACAGAGAAGTGTCTGAGAAAATTATGAAGAATCTCAGTCCATATTGAAAACCACTGACCTGTGTGGTCCAGTGGTCCTTTCCAGTTCTACCAGTCAGTCACCCCACTGCAAGAGAGATTCAGAGAAGCAGGAAAACAGAATGCAAGATGAGTCCTTTTAAAATAACTTGCAGTTGATTAGTATGATGGCACTGTATCAGTACAAACTTTGACTTGCTCACTTTAAACATGAAAAATGGTATCAAACGTAACCAGGGATAACATTTGTAAACAAGAAAGCTCTTGATGATAAAAGTGTTAATTAACAAGACAAATTTTCAACCCTGGAAATCTTCAAAAACATACCAGAAAGTTCCTTAGGTGATTTAGGTATTTGCTGGATAAAATGCTCTTTTGAGCCTTGAGTAAATATCTCCATAGACCATTTAACAAGTGTCACACATAAATTATCAATTGGGAAAATAATTGCATTATATTATGTATACTAGAGTCCCGATGCATGAAATTCAGCCCAGCCTGCACCCAATATGGGACCCCTCAAGGGATGTCTGACTGCCTGTTTAGGCCCGATCCCAGTAGGGCCAATCCTACCGGGATTGGATTTAAACAGGCAGTCGAATATCCTACTCACAAGCCAGGATTGCTGGCTCCCAACTGTTGGCCTTCCTGCCTTCCTGATTGTCCCTACCTGCTTCTGCCTACCATCCTGATCACCCCCTAACCACTTCCCTGCCAGACTGATTGATGCCTTAACTGCTTCCCTGCCAGCCTAGTCATCCCTAACTTCCCTCCCCTGCAGGCCTGGTCCCCCCCAATTGCTTTTCCCTGCAGGCCTGGGTCTCTCCCAACTGCCCTTTCCTGCAGGCCAGGTTGCCCCCAACTTCTGTGCTGACCTGGTCATCCTTAACTGCCCTCCCCTGTAGGCTTGATTGCCCCCAACTGCCTTCCCTTACAGGTCTGGTCCCTCCCAACTGCCCTCTCCTGCTGGCCTGATCACCCACAACTACCCTCTCTTGCAGGCCATCTTGTGGTGGCCATCTTGGATCTTTACCACATGGGGGCAGCCATCTTGTGTGTTGGAGTGATGGTCAATCTGCATATAATTCTTTTATTAGATAGGATAGAGGTATGGTGCATGGGCAGGGGCCAGCTGGCTTGCTCTGAAGGGTGTCCCAGATCAGGGTTGGGGTTTTCTTGGGGCATAGGATGGCCTTGGTGAGGGGCCTGTGGTGGCCTTGGTCACACCCCAAATGGAGTCCCTGGTATTTGGGATTTATTTATCTTCTACAATTGAAACTTTGTAGCCTACAGCGCAGCCAAGCCTCCTGCTTGCTTCATGGCTGCAGCCATTTCTGTTGGGATTTATTTATCTTCTATAATTGAAACTTTGTAGCTTTAAGCAGAGGCCAAGTCAGGCCAGAGCTGCAGAAAGCTTGGCTTTCTCCATCACTGGGGGCAACCCTAGCCTCCTGCTCTCTCCAGCTCTGTGGCCTGCTGCCATTTTTGTTGGAATTTATTTATCTTCTATAATTGAAACTTTGTAGCATTGTGTGGAGGCCTGGGCCCACCAGAGTGTGTGGAAAGCTTGGCTTCCTCCATTGCCGGGGAAACCCAAGCCTCCATCCTTCTCTCTCTGTGGCCACAGCCATCTTGGTTGGGTTAATTTGCATACTTGCTCCTGATTGCTGGTGGGCGTGGCTGGTGGGTGTGCCTGGTGGTATAGTGGAGGTATGGTCAATTTGGATATTACTAATAAAAGTATTAGATAGGATAGTTCAATATCTAGGCCAGATTGATTACTTGTTCAACATTTCATATTTCCCAGCTGTGAGCCCAGTGGTATATTTTTTGTAGATTGTTTAAAGCACTTGCTGTTTAATTACTACATCTGTTTTTGGTAGTTATAGGAATGACTTACTTTATGTTTGTATTTATTGCGAATGAGAAAGAACTTACAAAATTAGAAATTGGTATATATTTACATTTGCATTGTTTCATAATTACCCTTGTAACTTTCTCATTCTTTCACGATATTTTATGTTTGGAAAATATTTATTTTCCCCAAGAGCTTTTATGATCTCCAACATAGTGACAGTATTTAGGTTAACATTAATACTGTATTCAACCTTAAAATTCTCAGGTTCTTCAAAGAGGGCACAATGTACATGGTAAAAGACATTCTTAGCTAACAATATATTTAGCATAAAATGGCTCAACATTCCAGATTGGCCAGAAATTGATTTTAGGCTTGTGGAAGTTTTATTTCCATAATCCATTGACTTCTATTTTAAACTTCTCTGGGAGATATGGAATATTGATACGATTTAACTACTGGAAGTCTATTGCATAAGTGTGCCGACCTACATTTTTAAAGTCTGAATAATATTTCAAAGACTCTCAATAATAGATTATTTTGATGTATCATTCTATAGAATTCTCAACTAATTATAAGCTAATAAGTATCCTTGAAGTAAGTTAATAATCAGAAAATCCTAAGCAAGAGGGGACATTGAGGTGCTAGCTTTAAGCCAGATATTTAACTTGACAATCACACCCCAGTCTAAGTTTTAAGGTCTCCCCACCAGGAGATGCCCCAACTTGTATAGAAAGTTGTTTCAGTGTATATCAGCCTTCACTATGAAATCTGTTCTTATTAAATCCTTTTAGGCTATGTTTCAGGATTAGAATTTTTTTTTTTTTTGTGAAGGGAAGAGAGAGAATGAATCATCTTCTACATTATTTCCTTCAACTTTTTATTTAAAAAAATTTTAAGACTAAAGAAAATGGATATATATGTCCTTCATTTAATTGTAAATATTTGTCAAATTTGCTATATCTTCCTCTCTCTTTTCCTGGTCATCTCTCTCTCTCTTTCTCTCTCTCTCTCACTCTTGCTCTCTCCCATCATTCTAAGTTGAACCCATCAAAACACTTCACCTTGAACTATTTCAGCTTGTAAATCCTAAGAATAAGGAAATTCTCCTGTACAATGCCAATCTCGTACCTAAAATATTAATTCAATAGTATTACCTAGTATACTATGATTGTCTACTAGTGACCCAGTGCATGGATTTGTGCACATTGAAAGGAAATTAATTAGAAGGTGGCCAACAGGGGAGAACTGGGAGAGATGGGCCAGAAACAGCCTAGAGCCAACTTCCTTCGGTCCCTCCCTGGTGTCTGCAGAGTGAGCGAGGTCCCTCCAGCAGGTGGGGTCCTTCTACCTGGCCTACAGGAATAGGTCTGAAACTGGCTCTCCAACATCCCTCGAGGGGTCCCTAAGTGTGAAAGAGCACTCTACAAAGTTGCTGTCTTACAGGATGTGGAATGCAAATGCAAGTGTGCAGTAAACCAGATTGGGGGCTGACAGTGGCCCAGCAACAACATAAGCCACGGCCACAGGTGGAATCAGGCTCCCTTTTTTCTGGTTTCAGAGTATGTCACCTGAGAACCGCCATTGCCAAGTCACTGCAGCTCAGCAGCTTCAGTGTTGAACATGTGCCCCCTGGTGGTCAGTGTACGTCATAGTGAATGGTCAGATGGTTGGACATTTAGCATATTAGTCTTTTATATAATATAGATACTAGGGAAATATCTTACTTGGTTACATTACAAAAATTAAAGTATAGTTGGAATACAGTATCATAATCTCAGGTGTACAACATAGAAATTTATAATCACATTATAGTTTATGATGTGATTATCACAGTAAGTCTAATAACCATCTGACACCATGCACACTTACTATGATATCATTGACTATATTCCTTGTGCTGTACACTATATCTCTGTTTTGTAATTCCATTCATTGTTTAACCCATCCTTCAAACTCCTCTCCTTTGGCAACCATCAATTTGTTCTCTGTATTTTTATTGTTGTTAGTTTGCTTTGTTGTGTTTTTAGATTTTATATATGAGTGAAATACAGTATATATATTTTTTTAATCCAAGTTCCACTCAAAGTTCTTACATTCTACTTGGTTGTTATGTTACCTCAGTCTTTTGATCCAGACACTCTACTTGACATTTGCGTGTTTGTTTTTAATGACCCTGAATTTTTTTTGAAGAGCATCAACTTATTGTCTAGTTCAGAATGTCTTACCTTGTGAAATTTGAAAATGTTTTTCTCAAGATTAAAATCAGGCTTTTTGGCAAGATATCACATAGATAATGTTGGTATTTATTATTGCATCACACTGAACAGCTAACACCAGGTTGTCCCACAGTTGGGCATACGTACTCGATTAAGTTTTTGAATGTGAAATCTCTACATTGTAAGATGTAGTTTTCTCTTTGCTTTTAATTAGGATGCTCTGAGAGATTATATGAATGTCTTGTTACCTTTAAGCCTTTCACCCAATAATTTTTTTTTTATCTAATCATGAAATGGTGTTTTCTTTTTATTTATTTAGTCCCGATAAATCATTCAGATAAATGCTATTTACCAAAGATACATCTAAAGCTTCAGGACACATAAAGGTTGAAAGTTAGAGTGGAGAAAGGTTCATCAGGCAATTACTAATGAAAGAAACCTGGTGTAGCTTCATTAATCTCAGAAAAAAAAAGAATTTTAAGGTAAAAAGTCTAACATATATAGAATGTCACATCATAACATAATGAAATAAATCTTTCAACAAGAACAATTAAAAAAATGGACAGAGCTTACAGCAAGCAGAGTAAACTTGCTGTTAATTTGGCTGGATGGGAGAGGGTTAGAACTACAAGTTTGTGGAAACTGACAGACTCAGTGTGGTCAGGTGAAGCTGGTAAGTGATTAGAGGGTAGGGTGGAGGTGGGTGAGTGCAAAGAGAAGAGGTCGACCAGAAGGAAGGCAGTAGCCAGGCAGAAAAGACTTGAACACAGGTGTATCCTGAAGGCACTGGCATTCTGTATGCGCAGCCCCAGCCTCAGGTGTTCCAGGGCCTCCACCCCTTCCCAGCCCCGGCCAGAAGCACAAGTGGCTCAGAAGCACAAGTGGCTCGAGAGGGCATTGCCTTCTGTACCAGGGCCGCTGTTTTCCTGGTCATCTGGCTCCTAAAAGCAGCTCCAGTTCTTTACCTCCTGGCAGGATCTCCAGTACCGTCACCACATAAACTGGTGACAGCTGCTGTCCTTGTCTCTTTCAGAGGGGACATTTTCAAGCACCAACTGTCTCCAGGAGGGGCACGTAGAGGAGAAGTGATGGCTCCCTGGCTGCTGATAACCGGTCAGAGGACTCGGTGACCTCAGGGGAGGTGGCTGTGGAGTGGTGCCAGGATGCGTGGGCATTGCTGGACCCTGCCCGGAAAATCCTGGACAGAGACCACATGCTGGGGAGCGTTTGGCATATGGCCCCTGGGGGGCCTGCTGCTCACTGGGGCTTAGCAGGAGCAGCTGAGGACTGAGGAGTGCTGACTTCTCCAAGGCACCTGGGCAGAACTGTACGTAGTCTCAACGTGAAAACAGACCACTGCAAAGCAGAATGAAGGTTGGGGGAAACCCTCTACTGGCAGGCGAAGATGCAGACTTTCTATGGGGGCGCATCCCTGTGAGTTAGCGAAGTGAGAAAGCCTTTAGCTACTGCTGATACCTTAATCACCAGACACGAACTCCACCGGCAGACAAACCCCAGGAATATAACCTGCATGGAAAAGCCATCGGAAGGAATTCTAACCATATTCTGCCCGAGAGAAATTACACGGAGAGGAATGCAATGAACGTAAAGAATATGGGAAGGCGTTTAGTTATCCTTCATCCCTTAGGATCCATGTGCAACCCCATGCTGCTGAGAAATGGTACGATTTTTTAATTTTTTATTTTAATGGATTTGGCGATCCTCAAAGACCGGTTTTTTCCCTTCTCTTCCTCCTCCCTGTTCCTCCGCCCCTTTCCCTAAAGGCCTTTTTTGAAAAACAAAACTATGCCGAAACCGGTTTGGCTCAGTGGATAGTGTCGTACTGCTGGTAGAAAGGTCCTAGGTTTGACTCTGATCAAGGGCATGTACCTGGGTTGTGGGCACATCCCCAAAAGGGGGTGTGCAGGAGGCGGCTGATTTGATGTTTCTCTCTCATCGGTGTTTCTAGCTCTATCCCTCTCCCTTCCTCTCTGTAAAAAAATCAGTAAAATATATTTTAAAAAAAGAAAAAGAAAAGAAAAAACTATGAAGAAGTCTGTCAGGGAGGGGGTACGGGAGAGGGCTCGCAGCCCTGGGCCATGAAATCTGGGAAGGCCACCTCAGTGGTGGTGAGGGGCTGTACATTGAGAGGTGGGGCTCAGTGTGGACCCAGTCCCTGTGAATTCCTTGTTGAATTTGCTCTTATGCATTGGTCCTGACAGCCTGAGCATGAAGGGTGAGGGCAGGCAGTAGGGCGTCCCCACCTGGTATCAGGAAGAAGGGGTGTTTTTTCACATCCTTTGAATCTATCTTTTTGGACCTTAAGCAGTGACCTCCTCCTATCACATACAGTCTGGAAAGATCACCTTGGAGAAGGTGAACCACTTTCCTTTGCCTAACATTATGGTACATTAAAAACAGTTGCCATTCTTACTATCATCTTCAAATGTTAGCGCTAGGAAGGCCTTGGAGATGTGGTCTACCATCACCTACAGGCATATAGTTTTATGTTTTATTTTAAAAGAACCCAGGTTGGGAAAAGGTGTAAAATACTGTATCAGTTTACTGAGTAGTTGGGGAAATAAAATAATATTGCTTGAAGAAAAACTATGTATCACATCACATTAGACTTAAATTCAGGATGTTTTTTTTAAAGATGTAGTGAAAGAAAAATTTTGAGATTTCTTAGGTGTTGAGTAAGTGAGAAGATGATTTTCTAGTTTTCATCAGGGAAATTTTAAGCAATTTAGGCAAACATCAAGATCCAAAATTTACTGGTAATCTAGTTGTTTGGAAAGTAAATTTTTTCATAAAAATTGTCACAGGTAAGTCCACAGAAGTTTAATTTATAATGTAACTGAAATTAGAATTTTTTTGGATCCCATTCAAACTAATTGGAGTGAAAAAGGGGATGCAGATTTAATGGCTCACAAGCCCTGCCAGGGCAGAGACCACATTGTTGTGATCACTGTTGCATCTTTAGTGCCTTGCAAAACGGTTGGCGTATAGTACTCACTAAGTATTTGTTGAATGACTGAAATAAAATGTCAGGGGTATAGCTGGACCTTAGACAGGATGGCAGCTAAGGATTTGAATGCCCCGGGGTCCTCCTTTTTAACATTTCTATTATCTGCCCCTTGTATTGTCTTTATACTTTCAGACCAGGTCATCCTTGTGGCTAGAACCGTGGTCAGCATGTAGAACATTTATGTTCACATCTTGCGAGGTTTGCATGAAAGTAAATCCTTCTGTACTCCTAGAATAAAACTCTAAGGGAAAAGGATCTGATTAGCCCCAGCTGGAGTTCAGTGCCTATTATTAGAACAATTAGCCATGGCAGGTAGAATTGTGTAGAAGGTAGAAGTCCCACTGAAACTGTATGGCTGGAATGAGGGAAGAGGCTGTTGCCAGTTTTATACTCTGCAGGCTTTATCATCTTTTAAGAGGAGAGCTTTCTCCAAACTAAGGAGTGATGATGATTCAAGATGACAAGGTCTGGACAGGAGCCTTCAGATATGCAAAAGAACACTAAAGTGAATGTAAGTTATTAGGTGAAAACACACAAGAAAGAAACTTGTAGGAGAACAAATGAGAAGTAATGGGAAAACCATTCCCAGAATATATCTGGGGGTAGATTTGAAAGAGAAATGTTATTTTATTCAGACAAACATTTATGCACTGTTGAGTAGTTACTGTGTGCCAGGTATTGCAAATGGATCATACTTAGGTCAGAAAGATCTCTAAGGCAGAGTTCCCTCTCTCCCCTCAAAACAAGCTGGAATCCACCTGTGTGAAATTGACTCATGAAATCATTCATCGGATATCAGCAGTGGGAGAACACTAAATCTGCTTAGAGCTTGTTTAACCAAATTTAGCAGCAAAAAGGTAGGTGTTAGGAATTCCTCTCTTTTAATTGTTATCAACAACTCCTTAGCCTCACTAAACCAATGGTGTTGCTATAATCCTCATACGTATATTAAATATACACTAGACAATAGCAAAGTCTTCAATATTTTTGTTTTGAAAAATTTCTTACCTCTAATGGTCTCAGCCCCCACCCCCCCTCACCCTGAACATATACATGTGCCCATGCACACATATCCAACACCCTTTTGAGGTGTTTCTCACACCTTGGGGGAGGAGGGCGGCTAAATGATCCCTAAGAATCCATTATTACCTATATTTTCAATATCTTACTTTAAGTCACCTGCAAAAAAGAGTACCTTTATTTTTTAAGCCACACTGTGGCAACTTGGCTTAAGAAAAGGCCAGAGTGAGAAGTAAATTTTAGCCAATTTCCACAGCTCTCCGAGCAGAGATTTAGTAAGAAATTCTGCTTCTATTAGATATATGCTACTTCAGCAATTTCCTACATATTTTATAAATATGAAAAGTTCTGTCAAACACATATCAAGTGAAAAATGACAAAGAGTATGTGTTACTCCTATTTTTGAACACCTTAGATTGTAATCTCTCTTCAGGCTTGCCTTCTGCAAATTCTTGGATACAGAAACCTTATTGCAGATGTGGAAAAACTGACAGAGAACCCATGTGTCTGGTAATCCCCAAGAAATGCTTGGGAAGGTCATGCATTTCAGCCTTTTGCTTAGGGCCAGCTGATGTTTGTTGACTGCCTGTTTGTGAACTGCTCTGGAAGTGGTGAATAAGACATGGCCACCAGATTAGCCCCGCCCCCTTCCATTGGACCATTGGAGTTCAGTGCTTACTATTGGTAACGTCTAGTTTTCTTGTTGGTTCAGATGTTGGAAGTACATTTTTCATTAGAAAGTTCATGTGAGAAGTTAAATGTAAAGCCAGTTTCTTATTGACATGTAAATGACATATGGCATTATATTCGTTTTCAGGTATACAACATAATGATTCAATATTTGTGAAGTTATCACCATAGTAATAGCCAGTCTTGTTAATTACTGAGCCCAGTAGGTATGAGAGCCAATTCCTCTGCACAGGCTTCCTCAGTTTGTCCTCTGAGGGTGAGGAAGAAGTCATTAAATATGTCTTTCCTCCAACAGAGGGAACAGTGGTGATTCAAGCGAGTCCTGCCTAGCTTCATTGGAGCGGTTGGATCTGTTACAGGAGAAATTTCTATGGAGTGAGTGGCTAGAATAGAGGGTCATTGAAGTAAGCTCTATTTTTTAAGTCAACAATTTTATTGCAATCATTATTCAGGTGGTTCAAAGCAGATAATGCCCATCCCTTGAAGCTTTTGTGTTAAGCAGGCTTGTATCTGTCTAGTATATTTATAACTGGCCTATAAGAGGTTTATCTCCGGAATGGGGCATGCAAGGAGAGGACCATCATAACATTTGAAAAATGTTTTTTTCCCCTTTCCTCTCTCACTGCAACAATGGTCGGCTTTTATGATTTTATACCTTCTTGAATGCTGCTGCCTAAATGTTATTTTCCATGTAACTGGTTACCAAGCAGACAAAGAAAAAAAGAGGCCTTGGGAATAGTTTTCTGTTTCTATTATCATGTAAACTGTTACAAATTGTAAGCTGCTAAGCATTGCTGAATTTCGCTGTTTTGATGGAAATGCGATCGAACAGGGAAACAATGCCTTATTCATCACCTTTTCCCCGTATGTTCTTTTTGGGTTTGCCGGCATAGCAGATTATCAGAAACTTGATTATGTTTTTAACTTCAGGATATAAAAACAAATACTCTTACTTCCTCAGGTGATTTTAGAGGGCAAATAACCGTTAATTGCTCTCCAAAACCAAAAGGGCAGGTAATTAAAAAGTGACAAGAAAAGGTGAAAGCGGATGATGTGTTATTTGGCCATTTTATGAGGTCTGCTTAACCAAAGCGCTTATATAACAAATTTGAATGATATTAATTATACATAATTAATATGCTGTCCACAAACTGCTTCTTCATTTCAGTTTGATTAAGAGCAACAAAACCATATGCAAAGCATTTATAAAAAAAAACCCACAATATTTCTTATAGTAGGTGTCACACTCAGAGATGGGATCAAATTACCATATCTTGCAGAAGGCTTAGAGAGGTAATAAACCTAAGTCTTCATAGCTAGAGCCAGGAGCTAACCCCAGGTCTGCCTTCACTACAAAACCCATGCTCTTTGCAAGAAATCCTAACAGCCTGTCGTTGGGGAAACCTGGTTCCCTTTGCACCAAAGGCATACTGCGATTTTCTCAGCATATTAGGTGTTTCCTGAAAAATCCCTTGAGCATATGAGTATGTGGGGCTGTAAAGTGATGGGAAAGACAGAGAGAAGAGTGCTAGCAAGAAGTTGGTTCTATTCTAAATATTCCAGATTAGGGGTGTACAGGGAAAGTAATACTTTTAGCTTTCCTCTTTAAACACTGGATTTTTAGACAGAACAAATAACATTTCCAAACCAAAATTAAGTATATTGATTCATTTTTTTAACCAAAATTAAGTTAAATCCTATTCAAACATTTTACAATGTTTTGTGTGTGTGTGTGTGTGTGTGTGTGTGTGTGTTTGTTGTTGTTCATTGTAGTTTATTCTGCTAAGTAAGTTTCTTTCTCATCTGCTTAGCTGTCTTATGAGTAACACTAGCGGCCCAGTGCATGAAATTCGTGCCTAGGCCTGGCTGGACTTCAGGGTCCATTCAGGTTCCCTGCCTCCCCGCCTCCTCCTTCCCTCGCTCCCTCAGTGCCCTGCTGCCACTGCTGGTTGCCCTCCATGTTTCATGCTGCCCCTGGTGGTCAGTGCATGTCATAGCGAATGATCAAACTCCCAGTCTCCTGGTCAAACTCCCGAGGGGACACTTTGCATTTAGCCTTTTTAATATATATAGATCACTTACTATTTTGTTTTCCAAACTGTTGGCCTAGTGGTAGTGGCGAGTGGTGGTTGTGGTGGTTATGGTGCTGGAGCTGTGTATGTGTGTTGGCATGGCGAAGCTTACATTTCTCCCGAAACTTAAAGGCTTGGGACTACATGGTGTAATTTTGTGTAATAATAGTAAGTAGAATAAATTAAGTAGAATTTATGGCTTCCTGAGTAATATGAGAGGTATTGAAAATAAAATGCATGGAAAGGAATATTTTCTTTTAAATCTAGATCTTATGGAGGTTTGTTATTATTAACTTTTATAGGGAGGTGTGAACCAAAAAGATTGGCACAGTGGTATACACTGAATTGAACATTGGTGGGCCAAAATCCAGGAAGGGTATGGAAACATCATTCTATCCCCTGAGCAGAACGCATTGGGATTCCTGATAAAGTCAGAAGCCCAGGAATCTGGTTTCTGTTATTTTGACTCTATCCTATACTAGTGAAGACCTTACTGCGAGGCTCATAGGGACAAAGGTACAGTGAAGACAGCAAAAAAGGGTTCATGGTACCCACATCTAAGATAAGCCTTAATACTTAACCAGGTTTTGACTGAGCTCAGCTACCTTTATTCTCCTCTGGCTTAGTGAGCCTGACTGACTTGGAGACTTATTAATGCTAAGATTAAACTTCTTGCTAATTAGGTAGGAATAGGAGAGAAGATTTAAAAAAAAAATCAGAGCCATTTATGAAATCTATAGGTGTAATATAGTGATTCAGAATGTTTTCAAAAGAATACCCCTTGAAAGTTTAAATATGGCCCTGAAACTACCCTTTCTGAAAAGGTCCTCAACATTTTTATGAGGAAGGTATTTTTTTAAATTCTTTCTCAACTACTCTGTCACCAGATTGTAGGAAAAGCCAATGCAGAAAATGAAGACCAGGATGGATTGTTATGTAACTCAATTCCACAAACACTTTTGATGTACTTTCTAGGTGCCAAGCTATATGAATTATAAAGATGGATTATGCATGGACCTTGCCCTAAGGAGATTATGATTCGATATTGGAGAAGAATGTGAACAAGTTAACTATAGCACAGTAGGATAGTAGTGCCTTAAATAAAGGAGCAGGGTAGAGGTTCCAAGCTTGTTTTTGTTTCAAATCTGGTGAAAGGCAAGTTTCTTTGGAAAGAGGGTATTTTTGCAATATCTTATTTGATGATTTTTTTCAGATGTGGACAAAAATTACAGAATAGGAAGTGATCACAAATGGAATGACATTTTACAAACTGTGCTAATATGAAGATTTATATTTTGAATCTCTTTGTGTGTATATAAAAAGGATCATCAATTTTGTTTGGAACCACTTTTGTGTAATAATAGTAAGTGTCGGCAATGAATGACGATTATCTCTGGAGAGAGAAATGAATACAAAAGACATACAATGTAACCTTGTTCAGTTAATCAATGTGAAGTCATTTTTTTTCATTATTATTTCAAAGCATTAAAAGAATTAAAAAAATTCATCTTTAAACTCAGTGGAAACTTGTAAAAACATCAGGAAGTATGTCCTACAGTAGTAAGTTGATATTTTAAAATAAAATGCATCAAAACAAAAACTAAGTAAGCAATAGCAATTCATTATACCTTAATCGATAAGGATTATTAGAAACTTGGATAGTAAAAAACGCAGGCTGCTTTTCTTAGTTGTTTAATGCTCAAGAACATTTTGGGCCAGATTGAGAAATCAATTTTTAAATAAAATCTTGTTTTCACAAACAGGACAAGCAGCTGCTATACCCAAACATTAGACTTGGAAATAGAGGGTTTTTGGTTTTCATGGAAAGGGGATGAGAGGCTGGAAACCAGTAGTTATTATAAAATAGTCAGTGGTCAGTGAAGTTATTGTAAAATACCTAAAGTAAATGTGTTTTGCTTCATAGTAAATGCAATAGAAATGTAATGCCTTGATGTATGAATATTATTTTAAACTTGTAATTTATATAAATATTTTTGCTTTTTTAATGAGAAAACAGAGCTTCCATTTCTATCATTTTATGTATATCTCTGACCAGTATTTTATGTATATCACTGACCAGTATTTATTCACATAGTCAGGTAGTTTAGTGGAAGAAAGCTGAAATTAGTTGCTAGCCTAGTTACTTCCTATATGTTATAAGCTGCACATTCTAGCATGATTCACTGTCACTCACTTTTAAGACACAAAATATGCTGTCGTAGGTTGAAAACTTTTTGCTTTGCAAAGCATTTCGCAATCATTTTTCTATTTGATTATTTTAAATATCTCTAGACTAAATGTAAATATAATAGTTTTTTGTTGGTTTATCTTTTTCCTCCGTGGGAAACTGAAGCAGGCAGAGGTGAAGGCACTGCCTTAAGTTATTCACTTATAAAGGTAGGAGCCTGGGAGACAGAACTTGTGGTTCCCACACGTTGGCACATTCCCACTCCGCCACGGTACTTCATCCAACCCATGGGGCTAGAGAAGAGAAATTATTGAAGAAATCCCTATAATAAATAAAGCAGGATCCATATGGCAATAAATAGTTTATAGGTTGCTTTTATATACACCATGTCATTTAATCTTTTCAGTAACCCTATAGGTAGGCATGAAAAACGTTATTTTATATATAAGGAAATTAAGCTCAAAGAAACTGAAGTAACTTGTCCAAATTGGCACAGAGAGTGAGTGTTAAAAAGGAAACTTAAATTCTATGTTTCCATTTCCTGGACCAGTTCAAGTTACAGTCTATTACGGATGAGCTGCCTCTTGGATTCAGTCTTGGGTCTCAGCACTCTCTTCTGAGAAGTGGGCTGCTTATGGATTCTAATCTTAGCAATGGTGTTCGGGAAGACACAAACCACAATTCTGATTCTTACTATTTTCACCCACTCCAACACATTATTTGTCATTAAGCTTAATTTCTGTTACTTCAAATTTTTGCGTTAGAAAAAAATTCTTAAAAAATCGAAATGACAGAATTCTTTGGACATTGTTTAAGCCCAAGCAAACTAGGGCTAAAGAGCTAGATCCATATTCAGTTAACACACTTATGCTGACATTTAGCTCCAATTTTTACTTTTCCTAAGTTGCACATATTTATAGTATGCAGTACAATTTTCTTTTTCGTTCTTATTAAGTTTTCAGTGGCATTAAAAATATCTCAAATACAGTTTATAAGGTGTCAGATTTCATCATAATGTGTGTTAGGGATAAAATATACAGAGCCACCACCCAATGCCAGGGACTGTGCTAAGGATTTGGGAGGAAGTAACGAAGAGTAAGACAAGGCTCTCTCTTTGAGGCCTAGAGAGACATAGGAACATGATTACGTTACTATGCAGGTCCCGGAGTGGAGTTGCTGATGAAAAGTCAAAGAAGGAGGAGAAGGTGCTGATGTGTGAACAGGATGTGAAAGTTAAGCAGAAACTGAATAAGCAGACTAAAGGGAGATGACTTTAAACCTCTATATTTTCTGGAGAAAATGATCATACAATATCAGTATAGCCATGGTATAATAATTGCATATTTGAAATTCAAAAATAGTAATTTTGGAGAAATCATTAAATTTAATATATGTACTGCAGTCTTCATGTATATTTTATTTAGTTTAAGGTATTTTTGTTGCAAAAGTTACATGCTCATGGTCTAAACATTCTTACATTTCAGAAGAATATAAGGTAAATAGATAAAGTCCTCCCCGCCCCCTCCCCCAGTTTCTTCCCATGGACTGTCTTATGTATCCTTCTGAACTTTTCTTCGAGATACATGCAAATATATGGCTATCCTCTTACCTTAATTATCTTTAAAAATATTTATTGAAAATTGGTTGTTATATTAGAAAAATTTTGACGAGTCCTAATATTTAACAGCTATAAAGATAAACTATGACATTGGGAATGGTTTAGCTCAACCATGTCCCTTTGGCATAGGAGACACTGAGGTCCTAAAGGATTAAATGTTAGTGTAGGTCATCCATGCAGTTAATAACACACTCACAATCTCTTGCTGCCCAGGCCAGTGATTTGGTCATTTTCTTCAACTTTATGGACTCAGGCTATCTCAACCAACCACCAGAGTAAGAAGCAACAAAACAAAACAAAACAAAAACACCCAGAGCATTCCATAAGTCTTTTAGCATATTATTGAGATTTTCCAAACAGGCAGATAACAAAGCAGTATACCGGTAGTCTTGAATTTATGCTGATTCCCTATATTCTGTTTCCCACCCACCCAAAAACAATTCTTTGAAATTGGTACGAGTCTTTCTAAAATGAAATGGTTCTGTAAGTATTTTGTAAGACATTAAAATAATGAAACCAATCACCAAATTGGTGGCAGAGATCATTCCCAATAAAAATGGGATGTAGCAAGAGTGTATATTGAGTAATTAGGACACTGATGACTCAGTAAAATGGATCATTGGAATTCCTGGAATGAATTCTTCTCAGTAAATTTTCTGAGATTTTCCCATCATTAGAGTAATATGCCCAAGAAACACTGTAGACAATTCTGCACTAAGTCTGTGTTTATTTTGAATAATAGATAATTCTTCTTAAAATGACCTTTTTAGGTGAAGACAAATTTGTAGTTGTAAGAATATCGTTAACAACATCTTTCCCTTTAGGAAAAGTAAGATTTGCATATATTGACGTTAACTGTAATTTCTTAAACATCTCCAGAGGCAAACAGCAAAAGTAAATTTCTTATTTTATGTAGCACCGAAGAAAACTGGAAAGCTCAGAATAATGGATTTCTGTAATTGAAAGGGAAACAAATTATAGGAGCATCAAATACCAAGGTGGTTGTTTAGTATTCATAAAATGGCCCTTGCTTGAGCATTGACATCTTTCTCTGGCTTAACTTCACCTGTAAGAAGTGACAAGTTGGAACTATAAGGGGTCATCTTAAACTTATGTGACCTAAAGCGGTCATCACAAACTCATTCCAATTCTTGACTAAAAAGAACTTATTCTCATGGTGGTGATTATCACCTTCACAGCAAGTGGAGTTTCATTTTTGTTGTTTATTTCATTAAAAATCCAAAGTGTTCATTGATCAGAAAGAAGAGGAACCTGTGGGTCTCAATGTACCCTCACATCATATGACAATTAACTAACGAAGCATGCTGAAGAACCGCAAAGGTCTAAGTTGCCACCAATTTACAAATGTTTACCTTTTCCCACACGTACTTTTTGTACACAGTGGAACATTTCTACTTAGATAAGACTGCGGAAACACAGTGCATGGAAATGGCTGCTGCTACATGCACAGAGTTCATATTTTTGAACATTCAATAAAGAATTCTTTAAAGATGGTACAGCAATACCCACACCCTCCAAAACAATAGGGTTGCATGTTGATTTTCTTGTAAATTTTGAATTTTGCAGATTAAGATTTTTTTTCATCTATATATATTTTTTACTATTGTCTGAACATTTACCTGGAAATGTGGACAATTTACAAATTTGGATTGTCTTCTGTATTAAAATGCCATCTGTGTAAGTGTTCTTAAAACCACAAAACCCAAACCTACAAGCTCGTAAAACGTTTATTACTATGACAAGTGTCAGGAAGGAAGTATTTGGCTGCCATGAGCCTGAGGAAGTACAGCATTTTTACCTGTGTTCTGTCTCTCATGTTTCATTTTTATTAGAGTGGCTTGCCTGCAGCCTGGTTTCAGTTCAGTTAATCCTGTTTCATTTAGAATTGGAACCTATGCTAATTGTCATGGCTTATTAGTTCTACAGCAAAAGCAAGCAAATCAACAAAAGAAATGCCCTTTCAAAAAAATGCTCTTTGACTATGTGTTTTACTATATGGGAATGCGGTTGACAAGTAAAACAAGCTGACAAATACTGAGTGCTTAGTCTCGAAGTGTGACTACCTTGACATTAACCTGTATATCAAACATTTCGTATGTTGAACGGGACAGATTTTTTATTCCTCAGTATTTATTGTTCAAAAATACCCCATATCAAGTGAGTTAATGTTCCAAGCAATTCCCACTTTAACAAGAATCTGAATATGCAATAAAATTTAAGAAGAGTTGATGTACATTAAAAATATTTGCTAAACAGGTGCAACTCCTGAAGAGAGACCTTTTTGGAATGGACGGGAAGTCTCTCCATTATCCTCTATCATAAGGAGAGAAAAACCTCTGTGAAAAATAAGTTATGTGTAGACATGTTAGTGTCATTGGGATGACAACCTCACAAACTGGATAAGGCTGTGTCCTTGATCCCGCATCACTGTGTGCGCATGAAAACTTCAGTTACCCAGCATGCATTCAGGAGTGCAAGTTAGTGGAGAATCTCCCAACCTGTGGACTCACAGAACCAGGGACTACAACCAGGGTGTGCTGCTGCTATTGCGGTTATTACTCCATTGCCACCAGTTACTCTACGGAGTAGCAACTTTATGCCAGGCATTGTAATATATAGATCATCTCTTTTAATCCTTAAAGAATCCACTCAAGAAGAGGAAACAGAGTCTCAGAAAGACGAAGTGAATCTCTTAAGCCATGATTCTAGTGTGGGATCAGAAAATCAGTGTCTCTGTCTTCATAGTTTATCAGCTCAGCAGTGGATATCATAGATACTCAGTTGACGGGGAAATGGGACATAAGCAGACGTTTTTTCCCATAGCAAGAGCTTGAAAAACCTCTTACTGTGCTTCCTGAAGTGTGTTCTCCCAGAATAAATCTGTTAAACGATTCTACTTAAGCAGCAATGATACATCCGACTCACTTTAATGAAAGAAGCATAATAGAAAGTGGCATTTTATCTTTTAAACTCAGATATTTTAATAGCTGGGTTTTCTAAAATCAATTGCTATGCTCCTCTATAAAAAGGAATGAGCTGTGTAAACAGCACATTTCCAGAAAAAGGTCATTATAAATGGTATACAAAATCACAAGCAATATGTCTACGGTGAACTAGTTTTGTATTTAGTCTGAAAAGGTTTCTTGCAAAGGTCAGCAGTATCTGAAGTCTTCAGTTAGCTAAGTCTGTCTTCAGAGTTAGCACACGAAACCCTATGGTGGGAACTTGGTTTCTTCCCAAGGTGTAATGCAGTTGAGTGCCAGGCTGCTTTGGATCGACTCTGTGGCAGTTTCAGAAAAGGTGCCCTTGGTGGTTTATTTCCTCAGGCCCTCTGCTGTTCTTGACCACAGGTGGCCGTTTGGCATATGTGCTGTCTGGCAGACTTCCCATGAGGACCAGCCCTTTTACAAAGACTCAGCCTACTCTCCTCCATGCCTCTGCCCTCAGGCATAATCCTCTTGTGCCTTTAATAAGGTGCCATTCACTTTCAGTTAAACCAAACATTCCAAAGGAAGAGAGAACTAAGTGGGGGAATAGACCATCATAAAGAATTCTTGGAGCTGTGAGATATATTCTCTGTGATCACCTGGATAAAAAAGTGTCGTACATTTAGCACTAACACAAAATAATATGGAATGGCAACGGTAATGGAAAAGTAAAATGGAAAAAAAAACCAAGTGAAAAAAGGCAACAACAAAAAAGTATAGGAGTAAGAACATGCCAGTTCATTAAAAGGACCCTGCAGCTTTAGGATGTGAATTAAGAATCTTTTTATATGAGAATAATTTACTCCTGGTGGAATATGGTCATATAGAAATTCAAGATCCAACTTGATTGGCTCTATAGGAATGGTGTGGAGTGGTCAAATGATGGCTCCTCTTCATACCTCGCCCCACACTGTTCACTGAGCTGTAAATTCCTTAGAGTCAGGGGCCATAACTTGTTTGCAGATACAGCTCTCCATTTTCCTAGTACAGTGCCTGACCATTCTGGGAACTAAAGAAGTGTTTGTTGAAAGAATAATAAAACCCTACTTTGGAATTTAGATTCTTGAGTGATAAAAACACAATACTATTTCCATTTGGCAAAGTAGTTAGTCTCTTTGTATCTCAGTAGATAGATGCTGTCTTATAAATGGTTAATTTGACTTTTTAACTGAATATTTGGATATTGCTTAGTGTTAACACTATATATTTAACCGTGGGTTCTTTTGAAGATATTCAATATGACCTTACAGCTTCTTGAGAGAGAAAAAGACAATACTGTTTAACTTTTATTTTGTTTTCCTCTTCTCTGGCAAGAAGAATTTCATATTGTAAAAAGTAGAATAAACATGAGGAAGGACCATTGAAGCACAAGAGAGAGAGAGCAGCTGTAAAAAAACACCCATACATGGGTGTTTCAATAATGTCTAGGCTGTATGCAAAAATGCATTGCATCTATGGGTAGTGAAATAATATTCGATCTGATTGGACAAACTAATTTTAGAAAAAAAATCATACAGATGGATCAGTTTGGGAAATTAGAGATAGTGTCTTAGTTTTGATTCTCCCCAAAGCATACCCAGAGATAAGGATTTGGGATGCAAGCAGGTTTTGGGGAAGTGATTCCAGGAAGCACAGAATGGGAATGGGAAAAGGAGATGAAGAAAAACAACAAAGGGGCATTGATTAGTGCGTTATCCCTGTTGGAAATTTTGCTCGTGCCATTTTGTGTCCTTCTGAGAGAGAGACTGTGGAATGTGCCTCAGAATTGTCTCCCCAAGAGAGAATCAGCTGGGGTATTTATCCACAAAACTTCACCCCTTATTAGGATGCCCTGGGGCATTAGCCCTCTGGCAAATTCCTTCTGCCTTGGTTTTGAGTTTGAGCAGGCTCCTTTGGCAGAGAATGGAGGAACTGTGCAGTGACCTTTGGGGAAGACTGAAGGGATATGCATGGCGTTGGTTAACATTTGCAACAGATGGATAGAAGCGAAGTATAAAAGGAGAATGCCAGAATCTATACCAAAGAAACGGATGTTAATTTCCAGGAGGGAAAAAAAAGCCTATTGTTTTTGAACTCTCAGAGAAAAAAGCAATGAAACTAAATCATTCAGAGTTCTTGATTTAGAAGCTCCTACAGTCAACAATTTTTCTATATTCTACAAACAAAAGTGGAAGAAAGTGCAGATGGGCAAATTCACAGGTAACTCTTCAGCAGTACCTGGCATGTTGATGTAATATTCTTTGTCATCCTAGTTCAGTGTGTCTAGTCCTTTAATTTATCTTCTTTTTAAAAATATAAAAATATCTCATGCCCACACATGGATTTTCATATATTCTTTAAACTTAAGCAAGTGTTCCTTTTCAATCATGAATATCTTTGACTTAGATAAAGGTCTCTAGTGGCATGCTCTGAAACTCTGTCTTGCACTGTTTTGTTTTTGCATAAATGCTTTGAATGAAGACACAGAAGGCATATGTGAACAATTTCTGTCCTATGGCTACTATGATAGATGACATAATTGGATTTAATATAGCTCTCAACAGACTGGAGTGATGCCCTGCACCTAATGGTTAATTTTATTAGGGAGGAAATGGAAAATCCTGTACAGAGCTTTAAAAAATAAAAATATGCCAGTGTAAGGTAGGGTGTATCTAGTTTACAGAAGTTCCTGTGAGAAAGATCTAGGGCTTTTAATTCATTACGAGCTTAAAATGAGCTAATTTATTTCAGCTGCCAAAGAAATACTAATACAATCTTAGATGTTAGACATAAAATCTTTATGCCCAGAACAAAGAAATTCCACTATTTGTCTCATTAGTTCCGTTTTATCTGGTGGATTGTGTTCTTTTCCAAAAGCATAATATTTTCGAGCTAATGAGAACATTAGAAGCCACTTAGATCCATGTTACATAGCCCAACTGCACGTACCATGGTAGCATGTAAGGTGTGTCAGACATGCAAGAGACCATAGGATAAATTTGTAGAATCACCAATATTACTTATTGGTGAGGGAAAGGATATTAAGGTTATGTAAGAGTTGAATAGTTTGAAAATGATTTTTAGATTAAATTATACATTATGACATTATTATTTAAGCCATGTCTGTGATATTTTTAAAATATCAACTATGAGTCCCCTATAAAGTTTCAAGGTAAAATTAGAGACTAAAGAAATTTAAGGTTGCAGGTGAAACAGTGACTTTTGAAAATGTTTCCAGAATTCTCAAACCATGAATTCCGTCTCTTCTGTAGATACTTACACTCAACAAATATCTACTGAGTACCTACTAGGTTTTAAGCACTGCTCTAAGTAACAGAGTTCTGCCATCTAGGGAACTCCTGAGTAGAAAAGTTCAAGAAGCTCAATTTTTCTTTATTTTCCAGGTGAAAAGTTTAGGAGACACGGAGTCAATTCTGAGTTCTAATCCTCGTTTTACCATTTGCTAGCTTTTTAATCTTAGGCAATTATTTAATTTTTTTATGTCCCGGTTTTCTCATCCATGTAATGGTGGCATAGGACCTATTTACTTCATTAATGGAATCTTTGTAACACAGACAAAGCACTTGGGAAAGGGTCTGATATAGAGTACGTGTTCATTAGGTGGTTATTATTGCAGAGGTCAGAGGGCTTGCTTAAAGCCATCCCATTAGACTGCAACAGATTTTTACTCAAACTCATGTCTTCTGATTCTCACTTCTGTCTGAGCTCTTTTTGTGACAGCACAGATCTGGGTGTTGTAACCTAGAAAACAAATAAGACTGTTTGTACTTTTTTATTATTAAAATAATTTATAGCAAAAAAAATTAGAGAAACACAAATATGCAGAAAATGAAACAAGAAAAACATTACAACTATTTGTAACATCTTAATTACAAATTTGTGGTAGTCTTTAAAATTTTATTTTTCAGTTACAGTTAATATTTAATATTATTTTTATTGGTTTCAGATATACAGCATAGTGGTTAGACAATCAAATACTTTACAAAGTGATCATCCTGATATTTCAAGTACCCACCTGGCACCATACACAGTTACTACAATATTATTGACTACTAGAGGCCTGGTGCACAAAATTGGTGCAGAGTAGGGTCCTAGGCCTGTCCTCCCGCCTCCCCACCTCCTTCTTTCTTCGTTCCCTCAGCGCCCCGCTGCTGGTTGTCCACCTTGTTTCGTGTCCCACCTGGTGGTCATCGTTTGTCATAGCAAGTGATGGACCACCTGCTCTCCTGGTTGAAGCCTGAGCAGACAATTTGCATATTAGCCTTTTATATATATACTAGAGGCCTGTTGCATGAAGATTCCTGCAATAGGCCTTCCTTTCCCTGGCTGCTGGCACCAATTTTCCGCTGGCACCCAGGACCCAGGCCTTTGCTCAGGCCACAGCAGAGAAGCCAAGCCTCTTCCGTCTTCAGTCTTCACTCTGTGCCTGTGTTTGCAAATTAACCTGACATTTTTGTTGGGGTAATTTGCATACTCATTCCTGATTGGCTGGTGGGTGTTGCAGAGGTATGGTCAATTTGCATATTTCTCTTTTATTAGTGTAGATAGATAATTTCTACACTGTATTTTACACCCCTGTGACTATTTTGTAATTACCAATTTGTCTTTCTTAGTCCTTTCACTTTTTCACCCTCTCCTCTGGCAACCATCAGTTTGTTCTCTGTATCTGTGAGTCAGTTTCTATTTAGTTTAGGGGCATGTTTTTACAACTGGTCCCCCTTATCTTGTATGGGTGGTTCTTTAGATAGTCTCTTTGGCTCCCAAATTACTGCTGTTGTAGAATATTCTCTCTGTATCTCCTTTCTTCCTCATTTTATGGTCACAAATTTATCCTACCCCCACCTGTCTCTGGTAGTTTTCAGAACCTACCTATGGGAGTCATGGGTGGGGTGGCTATAAGAGTACTTAATGTGTGTGTGTTTGTGTGTGTGCAAACATGCAATGTGAATTATAGTTTCAGCTGTAGTTTTAAAAAGTTGTAGGAAACTTCTAACTTTACTCATTGTTAAACTTTGAAGAAAATAATGTGTGTGTTACATTTAGTTGTTAAAAAAATATATTGCTGGTGGTATTTGTTGTGGGAAGTTTTATACAATGGAAAAAAATTCCCTGCCACTCTGATATATGCTGTGCACAAAAAAATGATCTATCCAGATCTTCTCTAATACAAAGAAAATATGATCTAAAGCTTTTGGTCACACCATTTTGACCCCACAACTCAGAAATTGAAACAAATGTTTCCATAAAACACTGGAGAATGATGAAGCTTGAGGGAAGTGAGCATACAATTTCCATTCTAGTGTTTTATGAAACAAATGTTACACATTTCTAAGGCTTTATCTGAAGGTCAGAAAGTTTACATTGCAGGGGTTATGTGAGTATTGGGCTTTCTAAATTAAGATTCAGAATTTGTACTTAAAAATTATGTCCTATTCCCCATGACTGATCTTTTTTTTAGATGCAGCAAATCTTTTTTTAGTGTAATTAATTGCAATACTGAAATCAGTGACATGTACATGAAATTCTAAATGAATATGCCAGTACACTTAACTCCTTGTTCTTACCTAAAGTTTGAGAACAGCAACCAAAACAGAAATGACCTTCCATTATACCGGCGACTGTCAATGGAGCATATTTAGAACATGTTGAACTGCAGAAAAAAATATATGTGTACTCATCGAGATCAAATACTCATAACTCTGGAGACCAAAAGTTCTCAAACTTGGATTTCTTTTTGTAGAATTCACGTAGTGAAGTATTAGAGTGTTGTATGAACATTGCAAACTGGCACAAGCTTTTTAATTTTGTACAAATTCCTTTACTAACTTCCTTTTAGATATTCCTGTAACTTTAGCAGACTTGGACAAATGACTGGGGTAGTTTTACACTCACTGATAGAACAAGTTGATGCTTTCTCAAAATGGTTATCCATTTCTGTAACCTCCAATAAATGTTTTTGGACATCTCTTTATTTTATTTTAACTCTGTTTGTATCTCACAGTATTCTTTCTTTAGTTCTCACAGATTTCATATATCAGGGGTGAGGAGTTACATAGAGCCAGGATGTGGGTCCCCAGTCTTTCCTTTCCTGGGACCTAATGGAATTTGTAGTGGACGGGGCTCCAATGCTGATGAGCTCAACGTCAAAGATTTTTCTTCTGCTTGTCTTATCACTTCTAAGTGTTTGAGGTGTTCAGAGTGGGTTCCACATCCTCCTGGCTTGACTTAGTTCCAAAACTGGATATAAGCGCACTGTAGACCTGTACCCTTTGCCTATCTACACTCTAATGGACCCCAATGGAGGGAAGTGAGAACAAATTCGAGGGGGACCACAATCCTTTTATAGGACACGTGATTCTGAGGTAGGAGAGTTCTAAGATGGATTGGAAGAGTTGCAGGACAGCTGATCTGCATTTCTCTTTTTTAAGAGAGCTGAGATAGTGCTTCCTATGTAGGGTATAGCAATCAAACATTTCTCCCTTCATACAATATGGATTTAGTCTCCTATATGCCTGCTGTTGTGGCAGGTTCTGTAAAGGACATAAAGCTGAAAAGGCATCTGTATTTAGTGAGCTTACAATTTAGTAGAGTGGGTAGAAAGTGAAGTAAGGGAGAGGGACATAACCATAATGTGAGGTAAAAGGCATTGTAGGCATTCATTAAATACGAGGAGTGAAAAAGATGCATGCATGATTGCTGTGCTATTGGGAATCAGAGGTTAGGGAGATCACATTAATTTCCGAGGGGGTATTTTGAATTGCCTTGTTTATTTTTCAATATATATATTATTGATTTCAGAGAAGATGGGAGAGGGAGATAGAAACATCAACGATGAGAGAGAATCATTGATTGGCTGCCTCCTGCATGCTCCACATTGGGGAACAAACCTGCAACCTGGGCATGACTGGGAATTGAACTGTGACCTCCTGGTTCGTAATGTTGACAATCAACCACTGAACCATACTGGCTGGGCTTGAATTGCCTTTCAAATAGAAACAGGATATTCAAAGGTGGATATGGAGGGAAATCTGAGTATAGGTGATGGCACAAGTGAAGAGGAGCAGGGAAATACAGTGAGCTGTTAAGAGGACAGTGGACTAGACTGTAGTAACATGTGGTGGGGAGTAAGGAGTGAAAGATAGAAAAGTTCACTTCACACAGATCTCCTCTCAGAAGTCAGTTCCTCAGAGAGAACATGTCTCTTCCCAGAACAAACACGAGACTACCCTGCCCTTTGCTATCCCTTTATCCTGGCTTAATCTTTCTTGTGAGCAATCACTACTCCTTGAAGGAAGGTACTATTCATCCACTTATTTGATTTGTCTGTCTTTTTCTCTAGGTTGTAAGCTCTAGGAGGACTGGGACTTTGCTTTATGTACAGTTGTGTCATTGATGCCAGAAGAGTGTTTGTTAAACAGTGCTTGCTAAAATAAATGTTCAAGTGTATGCATTTGATTTTAAAAATAATCTTGTGAGGCAGGCTGGGAAGACATCTCTATTTTACAACATGGAGACTGGAGCTCAGAGAGTTTTTTTTAAAATATATTTTATTGATTTTTTACAGAGAGGAAGGGAGAGAGATAGAAAGTCAGAAACATCGATGAGAGAGAGACATCGATCAGCCGCCTCCTGCACGCCCCACAGTGGAGATGTGCCCGCAAGCAAGGTACATGCCCCCAACCGGAATCGAACCTGGGACCTTTCAGTCTGCAAGCCGATGCTCTATCCACTGAGCCAAACCGGTCTCTGCAGGAGCTCAGAGAGTTTGAATGATTTACCAAAGACAAAGACTTGATATCATGGTCTCTTGGCTTCAAGTTCATAGATATTACATAATTGATCACATAGATGGCCAGGAAAAATAGCCTGACAACTTTTTAATCATAGGCTTTTGGACTGGATTTAATTTCATGCATACTTTTTGAAACTTTGTTATTTTTTTTAAGCCAAAGATTTCTGCACCCATTACCAATTCTTTGTAAATTTTGATTTCTCTCTTCTCTGAAGAAAGCCAGTGAAAATAGGATGTTTTTTTTATTGCTGTGTTCAGCAAGTTTCTAAGACACATATTTATGAGGAGTGTAACTGCAAAATGACTATGTCTTTCTAAGCATAATGCAAACAATCCTTTTATTTAAGGAGAGAAAAAAAGATTTCATGCTTCTTCCAGTTAATTCTGGCACCAGACTCAGAATTTAAAGAGAATTCTGTCCTGCGACCAACCATCTGAGATTCAGGGGCGAGTCCAAAATGGATTTGGAATGTAAAAGTCCTCATGTTAGTTACCACGATGGCAATTTAAGCCATTTGCAGACTGGAAGGGAAAGCTGGTCTTTTCCTGCTATTTTAGTGTACTTCCTCTTTTCATTTTAGAAGACTTTCGCCCTCTTGTTATTACATTTTTCTTTCACCTCCCAACACTTGTTTTTCTTTATGTGACAGTGTGATTTAATTTATATTTGTTTATTAAATATTTATTCACTTTGTCTATTCACCAAACATTTCTTAGTTGCCTATTCTTTGCCAAGGATTATATTAAATGCTGGGAGTTTAAAATTTAATGAGGATACAACCCCTGACCTCAAGGAGTTCATTTTTTAATCTAAGGCTAGTCAAGTAAACCATTAATTACACAGTATGGTGTTCATACGTTAAGCACAGCATATTGCATAGATCAGATTATTTATTAAAGAGAAGAGGAACCCTTTATTTATTGAGCTATACTTCATATACCATAAAATCCTTTTGAAGCACATAATTGGTGGTTTTTAATACATTCACAAGATTGTGCAATTGTCTGGAAGTTTTTTACCACCTTAACAAAGAACTCTTTGTAAAATTGCATTTAACCCTTGAATACCAGATAATTTTTCTGTGTATTGCTAGAGTAAAAAAAAGTTGCTATAGCACCACTTATAGTGAAAACTGGTATATCCGGCTATTCTGATACTATTATTGATGGCCTAGCAGTGCTGTGAATCTGTTGATTTCTCACAATTTAAAAAAAAGGTAATCTTCAAAAAGAGAATCTTAAGATTTTGGAAGATTTTGCTGTGTTTTATAAATAGTCAAAGAAAAATTGACCATGTTCAATATATGTATAGTATTAAATTCAAGTATAAAATGTATATATACATATAGCGGTCTGTATATAACCTCTTGTTAATCAGACAATGTGATTTTGTAGAATTCCTCATTCTAAGATAACATAGAATACTGCTTATTTATTTTTTATTGCCTAAAGTTTTACATATGTCTCCTTTTCCCCGATTGACCCCCCGCCCCTCACAGCCATTCCACATGGGCAAGCTCCCACCGCCCCAGTGTCTGTGTCCATTGGTTTTGCTAATATGCATGCGTATAAGTCCTTTCGTTGTTATGATATACTCTGAGACTTTGTAGCATCTTGTGATTCAAACAGGTATGTATGACTTAGTAGTTTTATTTAAATGTGATCTTTTAAAGAGGCTTAAGAATAACAGACACAAAGGAAATTTTTTTCCCCTAGGATATTGCCGTGATTGTCCAGAAAGATTATGCTAGCAGGCTTCTACAAAGCGTAGTAGGTACTTAATATTCTGTGAGATGGAGAAAAATGGTCAAAAACCCACTTTTGCTCCATCCTGTATTGTTAGCTAAAATGATTTATATAGAATGTAATTAATAGGGCTTTGCTCCCACATAATCGAAGCTATCTTTGATATGGAAAAAATGCTAGTTTTATGACTTTTTGTATCCTTTGAGCATTGTGATAAATAGTACTGGCTATGTGTTTGATCACAATGACATTATGTGTTTTTTGACCTCAAAGGGTTTCAGTTCACTGGAATAGTCACAGAATCCTGGTAGACAGTATTCACTTATAAGATGCAGGGATTGTTAAGTTAGTAAGTTAGCTGTATTAAGTAATAAGTCATAATTATAGGCACTAGACTACAAATATCATGCAGGCAGAAACTGTACCTGTCCCATTTATCACTCTGGAGTCTACTAGTAGCATGATGTCTAATACAGAATAAGTGGGCTTAATAAACATTTCTTCATAATTGAATAAATAGTGAGCAACTGCCTATTATAGTTAGCAATCTGAAGGAGTTTAAATAAGAGAGAGAGGGAGAAGGAAGGAGAGAGAGGAGAAGTTGAGGACAGAGACCTGGAATGATAAAAAAAAAACCTAAGGACAGATAAAGCTTATAAAAAGTGGTTAACTCAATCATAGAATCACACTGATTAAATAATTTTCCTCTTTATATGTTTTTGTGTTTTAAAGTTTTAACACTGAAAGTATTTCATACTACTAACATCCTATATAATAAAAGGCTAATATGCAAATTGTCCCCTTGACTGGGAGTTCATCAGGGAGTTCACCTGGGAGTTGCTGGCCAGGCAACCACCTGCCGCCCCTCCCCCCAGCTGGCTTCGCCTCCAATTGGCCTGCCCACCCTGATGGGGGCAGGGCCGGCCAACTGCCCATGGCCTCTCCCCTGGCTGGGGGCAGGCCAGCTGGACCCCCACCTGTGCATGAATTCATGCTCTGGGCCTCTAGTATATATTATTTTTTAAAAATACTGGCCCCAAGCAAGAGCTGCAAGGGTAAGTTGTAGACAAGGAGGAGAAAGGAGAGAATTTCAGGGAGGGCATTTATGGCAGTGGCTAAATTACAGAAGTGGAAAGGGACAAAGTATATTTGGAAGGGCTGGCTGCAGGGGAGAGAAGTAGGAGATAAGTTAAACAAACTTTGATGGGGCAGTTATTGGACCAGAGTTTACCTTAAGTACCATCTATGCAGATTGATTTCAGGATCTGAGATCAGTCCTGGTTCTCTATAAGTTATCCCTGTCCACAGAATCAGTTTTTTTTTAAATATGGAGATAAATTTAATAATTTAAATCTCTTGTTCTTATAAAATGAATATCTCTTTTAGATTTGTCTGCTTGGTATGAGTTACTTCCATTTTAACATGAATAAAGAATTTGAGAGCAGATGTTGGTATTTATCTAGGTCAGGAAAACAAAGAAAAAGGAAGGCATTGCTGGATAGGATACAAAACCTAAAGAGGGGGCTGAGAGGTCATGTTCAAATTGCCTTCTTCATAGCAGTCCTGTCTTGAGAACTTGGAAGCAGCCAAGGTCAGCAGGGTGGGAATGGAAGGTCTCCCAGAAGGACACATGAGTGCTTCCTATGCTTGGGTTCTCCAGAGATTCACCTGCTTCACTCCTGACTATAACGTCCAATTACTTTATTGTTGGCTCTGACCTTGCAAGGAGCAATGGAAAGAAGTCAGGTTCTGTACTTAGGTATAGCTCTGTTGTTTACTCATGATACAGGGCAAGCTCTGTGACATCCCTGAGCCCCAGCTTCTCCCTCTCTAATGAAGGGGCAGTACCTTCAGTGGTAGAGATGGGTGAAGTTATATCACTGGAAATGCCCGGCACAGCCATTCCTGTTTTCCTCTCTTCCTCCTGTGCTCGGTCTCTGTAGGCTTATTTCACCTTGGAGATTTGTTTTTATTTTCCTGCATCAGCTTATTGAGCATTCATGACCATTAAAAAAATCGTTTATAGGACGAAAGCCCATAAAAATGTGCCTTTTATATTTTTCTGTTATATTTTTCTTTCTTTATTGCCGATACTATTACAGATGTCCCCATGCCTCCCCTCCCCGTTCCCCACCAGATAAGTGCTCAATGCCACTAATCACCAGAGAAAAATGTGCCTTTTAAACACTATGCGTTAGCCAATATCAATCACTTCGTGTTCTAACAAACAACAATCAGAACTATTGTAAGGCAGAGCATTTTCCCCCTGTGCAACAATCCATTATCTCTCACATTTATATTCAGTACAAATAGACTTGCTACTTCTTGGTGCAATCACTGAATGATACAAACCAGGATTTATTATCTTTCTCTCCTCTGCACACTGACTTTTCCAGCATCTGTAGATGTCTGTTCCAGTGTAACTGCAGTTATAGTCCAGCTACAGTCTGTCCAATGGGTGGCTTTACTTGCATTGTTGGTGCTTTATTTCAAGACACGATATGGCTGTAAGTGGCAGGAAGAGTGACCTCTCCTCAGGCTGGGGAACAGGCTGGAGCTAAGCCTAGAAGGAAGATTTAAAATGTGAATTAGATCATGTAATTCCCTTCATTAGATACCTTCAGTGGCTTCCCGTTGTCCTTAGAATAAAATGCAACATTTTGCAATGGCTTACAACATCCAGCTTGGTCTGTTTCTGCTTATTTTTTTTTCTCATGTCATCCCTAACCATTCTCCCCATCTCTCACTGGATCTAGTCACTCTAAGCTTCTTTCTGTTCCTTGAATGTGCCAAATTTATTCCACCTGTTTTTTTCTGAATTTGTTCTCTCTGCCTAGAACATTGGATTGATGAGTACCTACTTCCTGTTAATCTCAGTTCAATGTTGTTTCCAATCTCAGTTCAGAGATGAGATGTTTCTTATCCCCAGGCTAACCTATTATTACTCCTTCACTTTTCAGCACATTCCCGTGCTTTAATTTCTTCACAGCATTTGATCACTTTCTGAAATGATAATGATTATGATTTTAATTGTTTTTCACTGTCCCTCCTATCGACTGTAAGCTCCATGAGAGTAGGGGGACTTGTCTGTGTTGTTTGCTGCTGCATCTATGCTGCCTATGATGGCGCCTGGCCCACAGTGAGGTGATCAATACACATTTAAATCCCTCCTGCTTTGCACATAATGCAATATACAGATAGTATATTATAAAATTGTATACTTGAAACCTATGTACTTTTATTAACCAACTAGAGGCCCGTTGCATGAAATTTGTGCATGGAGGGTGTGTGTCCCTCAGCCCAGCCTGCACCCTCTCCAATCTGGGACCCCTCGAGAGATTTACGACTGCCCATTTGAACCCTGTCAGTAGTATCAGGTCTAAATGGGCAGTCAGACATCCCTCTCACAATCCAGGACTGCTGGCTCCCAAATGCTCACCTACCTGCCTTCCTGATTGCCCCTAACCACTCCTCTGCCAGCCTGATTGATGCTCAACTGCTCCTCTGTCAGCCTGTTTGCCCCTAACTGCCCTCCCCTGCAGGCCTGGTACCCCCCAACTGCTCTTCCCTCTGGCCTAGTCCCCTTCAACTGTCCTTTCTTGCAGGCCCAGTTACCCCCAACTTTTCTCCTCTGCTGGCCTGGTCACTCCTAACTGCTCTCCCTTGCAGGCTTGTGGCAGCCATCTTGTGTCCATATGAGGGAAGCCATCTTTGACCACATGGGGGCAGCCATCTTGTGTATTGGAGTGATGGCAAATTTGCATATTACTCTTTTATTAGATATTATTGAGGCCTGGCATATAGGTGGGGGCCAGCTGGTTTGTCCTGAAGGGTGTCCTGGATCAGGGTGGGGGTTCCCTTGGGGTGTAGGGTGGCCTGGGCGAGGAGCCTGTGGTGGTTTGCAGGCCAGCCACACCCCCTGGCAATCCAAGCTGGAGACCCTGAGATCTGGGATTTATTTATGTTCTATAATTGAAACTTTGTAGCCTTGAGTGGAGGCCTAGGCTGGCCAGGGTATTCAGAAAGCTTGGCTTCCTCCATTGCCAGGGAAACCCAAATCTCCTGCTTGCTCCTTAGCTGCAGCCATCTTGCTTGGGTTAATTTGCATACTCACTCCTGATTGACTGGTGGGCATGGCTTGTGGGTGTAGCAGAATGATGGTTAATTTGCATATTACTCTTCTATTAGATAGGATGCCACCCCTGTAAATTTAACAAAATTAAGAAATAGATTCATAAATTATATTTGGATATAAAGAACATAGAAAATGGAATGGAAAACAGAGTTGTAGTTTGAACTGATCATTATATTCAAAGATTTGCAATGCATAATCTTTCCTCAGTTATTAGTGATTTGTGAGTGGGTCCAATCCACAAATTGTGTAAATGGAGATTTCAAGTTTGTTTTCCCTTTCCCTGAATAGGAATCCAGGCCAGTGCTGCAAAATAAGACTTTGAATATGTATGCCTACCCTCAGTTTCTAAGTAGTTTAGATTTTACCTTAGTTATCCCTGCCATATTGGAGTAGATGGGGCTCCCAGAAAATCTCAGGCAAATGTACTTGAATTAGGGACTCCAAATAAAGATTTTATTAAGTTTCATACTTCTTTCTTCAGATAATTGGGAATTGATGATGATAATACTTGTCTAAATCGTCAAGTGTATGTCAACAAGAACTATTTTTGAAGGTGGGTTCTAAATCTAGTGGAGGAGTCTGAGCTGCCTAAATTTAAACCTTAAGCCTGACCTTGATAAGATATAAATTATTTCAGTCAGAATAACTACCCTGGGCATAGGTTGCTGGCATGTTGATTTATTGTGCAAATGTGTGAAGAAAATTAAGAAGAATTTGATCCCAAGGTTGCTGTCACTAAGCCTGGAGGGGCAGCAGTGAAGGAGCAGGCAGATGGCTGCTGGATCCTCATAGCAATGGACCCTCTGAGATCTCAGTCCTTTTAGCTGGTCTCTTTGCTTCTGACTGCAGAAATGACCAGAGAAACAACATTCTTTGATGATAAAGGCCTGCAGGAAAGATTGTAATTCTTCATTAAAAAAGAACAGCAGAAAAATCTCATTTGATGTTTACTCACTGTGGAAAAAGAATTAACTATATTCTATAGACTTCACAGAGAATAAAGATGGCATATTTTTAGAGACCTGTCATTCCTTTTTAGATGCTTTAATTTAACAAAAATGCAACTGCATTAAAAAAATTGTCTTCTTAAAATAGATGCAGAACCTGGGATGAACACATTTTATGGAGCATAACATTTCTTTGTGATTGATATGTATGCGTGTCATCATCACTGAAATCCAACCAAAAATACAAAGGACAGTTAATTCCTCAGGTGTGTTTTGATCTTACATACCTATATGATCATTATGAGTTTTGCATGTACTGCCAATTCTTTCTTTTTTTTGGTCTTTGTGAAATATGACTTTAGTAATGCATTTTAACTTAATAGCAGGTACTGTCAGCTCAATATATTTCAGTCTTGTTACTCTGAAAGCTACTCAGGGATTAGGTAAACTTCAAATGTTATCTTGCATTAAGATTTACCAGTTGTTGAGTTTCATTTGTATTCCATTGTGGTTTTATTTTTCCACCATCACAATTGAAAATTTTCCAACCTACTCTTATTCCAATTCAATAGGATTTATGTTTTTAGAAGAATAAAATGGGACACACAGACTTAACTTAATTTGAAACATACATTAATTTCATGCATTAGGAAAAAAAATGTAACAGGCCAGATATTCTATCTTTACTATCTAAAATTCATCTTTTTAAAAATCCTAAACTAATCAAGTTTTCCTGCAATTTCATTTTATCTTGTTTTATAAAACAACTACTCAGTGAAGTTTGTAGATTACTTCTGAAGCCCCTTTTATTTTGAAAATACACTGTTTGGTTTAGTTATTTGGATGATGGCTTTGATTTGGAAAATGAAAGGCCACAGTGTATGGGAACAAGTCACCATTTCTTTATGACTTTCTTAATCCCTTATCAAAAAAATGAGTGCCTTTGTCACAAGAAGGGTCCACAGCAGGAAAATGTCAATTAATACCATTAATTACATGTGGTTGATGGGGACATATTTGATGGGAAAGATTATCTGTTAGATGTGGAACTCTTAGACTGCAAAGGCTCAAAAGTAAAGATTCATAGAACCATTTGATTTTTAGATTTATCCATCGCTGGCATTGTGTAAAACTGTGCATGCATATTCATTTCCTTACATCTCTGGAAGAGATACTCCTTGCAAAACAGACTTTATGTTGTGTTCAGAAAAATCTTCTACATAAATAACTTAAAAGGATTTTAGTTCAAGATTTCTTTTTCTAGGAAAAACAGTAAGTAAACACTGCTTTCTGCTGAAAGTGACAGGGCAGACAGGATTCATGCCCCTTTGGACTGATTCCAGCCCAGGATCAGTTTTCTTTTAAAAAAAATATATTTTATTGACTTCTTACAGAGAGGAAGGGAGAGGGATAGAGAGTTAGAAATATCAGTGAGAGAGAAACATCCTTCAGCTGCCTCCTGCACGCCCCCTACTGGGGTTGTGCCCGAAACCAAGGTACGTGCCCTTGACTGGAATCGAACCTGGGACCCTTCAGTCCACAGGGTGACGCTCTATCCACTGAGCCAAACCGGTTTCAGCCAGGATCAGTTTTCAAAGAAAGCTGCATGTCCTATCCAACTGTGGGACATCAAGCAAGGGAATGAATAGATTCTTTCTAAAAAGTGAAAATCCTGATAAAGCACAAGTTATTTCAAATTGTCCTCACTTTCGTAGACAGTAGAATTAGGAATTTCTGAGTTCTGGGTTTCTACTCTGTGGCTCACCCCATCTTTCAAGTTCTCATACTGGAACATGCCCTTAATCTTGGTATCTGGTTTATTGTCCTGAGGATACCCTGTTCAACCTAGTGAACTTGATGCCCTTCAATAGTAGAATCACATTACATGTCTGTTACAGAGCAATCACAACATGTGCGAATTAATGTATTAGTTATTAATTTGTATTTAAGGAGAAAGGAAGGATCTCCTAAATTGAGTTCAGTCTATAATCCCTTAGATATAGGGATATATTTTATTTAGTGTTTTATTACCCTTAAAGTGCATCAGTATTAATTCCTTTCTCCACAGCCAAAAGATAACCAACGAGCAATAATCCTTCAAATTCTTCTCTTAAATCAATAAGGGGCATGGCCCCATTCTCTCTCAAGAGTCCCTTACCCTGAAGTTGAAAGTTGCAAATAATATGATACACCTAGTGATAAGCTCTAGGCTGCAATGGGTATTGCTCATGGCAATATCTCATTGGCTTTCATTCTCAAGGGCTTAGCATGTAAGGGGAGCCTATTTCTTTTGGCATTGGCTCTCCTGACAGCCTCCTAATATAGTGCTGTAGTTCCTCTACTCTTTTTTAAAAAAATTAATAAATCTTTATTGTTCAGATTATTACAATTGTTCCTCTTCCACCTTTCCCGCCCCAATAGCTCCTCTCCACCTGGTTCCCACCCCACCTGCTGCCCTTACCTCCTCCACATTGTCCTCATCCATAGGTGTACGATTTTTGTCCAGTCTCTTCCCGCAGCCCCCTCACCCCTTTCCCCCTGAGAATTGTCAGTCCACTCCCTTCCCATGCCTCTGATTCTATTATATTCACCAGTTTATTCTGTTCATCAGATTTTAAATTCACTCATTTTTAGATTCACTTGTTGACAGATATATATTTATTGTTCATAATTTTTATCTTTATCTTTTTCTTCTTCTTCCTCTTCTTAAAGAGTACCTTTCAGCATTTCATATAATACTGGGTTGGTGTTGATGAGCTCCTTTAGTTTTTTTCTTATCTGTGAAGCTCTTTATCTGACCTTCAATTCTGAATGATAGCTTTGCTGAGTAGAATAATTTTGGTTGTAGGTTCTTGCTATTCATCACTTTGAATATTTCTTGCCACTCCTGTCTGGCCTGCATAATTTCTGTTGAGAAATCAGCTGACAATCATATGGGTGCTCCCTTGTAGGTAATGAACTGTTTTTCTCTTGCTGCTTTTAATATTCTCTCTTTGTCTTTTGCTCTTGGTATTTTAATTATGATGTGTCTTGGTGTGGTCCTCTTTGGATTCCTCTTGTTTGGGGTTCTGTGCACTTCCTGGACTTGTAAGTTTATTTCTTTCACCAGATGGGGGAAGTTTTCAGTCATTATTTCTTCAAATAGGTTTTCAGTATCTTGCTCTCTCTCTTCTTCTGGCACCCCTATAAATCTGATATTAGTATGCTTGAAGTTGTCCTAGAGGCTCCTTACACTATCTTTAAATTTTTGGATTCTTTTTTTCTTTTTCAGTTGAGTGTTTTCTGCTTCTTTGTATTTTAAATCTTTGACATGATTCTTGTATTCCTCTAGTCTGCTGTTAGGTTTCTGTATAATATTTTTTATTTCAGTCAGTGTATGTTTAATTTCTTGTTCTTTTTCATATCCTCGAGGGCCGCATTAAATTTATTGACCTTTTCTAGGAAATTCTTGAAAAACCTTATAACTGTGGTTTTGAACTCTATATCCAGTTGTTTGTTTTCCTCCATTTCTTTTGTTTGTGATCTGTTCCTTTGTCTGCATTTTCACTGCTTCCCTGAGTTGGTAAAGTAGCTTTGTGTGCTAGTGGTCCTATGTGGCCCAGTAGCTCTGCCTCCCCAGTTACCTGAGGTGGACACTGTTGGTGCACCTCTTTGTGGACTGTGTGTATAGTCTTGTTGTAGTTAAGTCTTGATTATTGTTGGTATCACTGGGGGGAATTGACCTTCAGGCCAATTGGTGTGAGGATCAGCTGTGTCTATGCCAGAAGAACTTCTGTGCTGGAGTCAACCTTATGAGACAAGACTTGCAAAATTGCAAAAGCCTTTGTGCTCAGCTTGGATGGGGTGGAGTCTCAGGGCTGAACAGACAGCCTTGGCTTCTGGTCCGCTCTGCCCTATGAGGCTCCTGGGTCTCAGTGTTTCTCGGTAATTGCTGCAACCCTCTCTGCGTGAACTTGCATGTGCATCTCCAGACCTTTGCTTTTTGCAGCTCTCCTAATTTCCATGCATTCTGGGGACCCATATGAGGATGGGTCCCCAGGGTCTCACCCAAAACGGGGGTTCAGTGCAATCGGAACTGGAGTTCAGCGCAGTCGGGAAGTTCTGTTTTCCTCCCACTAGAGAAAGCCAGCAGCACACTCAGCAGTCAGTTCTCTCTGCAAGCACTTGAGTGCCTCCAGACCTCTGCCTTTCATGGCTCCCTAAGTTTCTATACACTCATCCCTTTTCCTTACAGTCCAGACTTTCCCCCTTATGAGTCTGGCTGGGAACTGGGATTCAGTCAGTTGGGACTGGGGCTCAGTGCAGTCAAAAGTGTCTGTCTCCCTCCAGCTAGAAGAAGCCAGTCAGGCACTCCACCTCTACTCCTATCCATGTGCGTGTCTCTGTTCCTTAGCTTTTTTGCAGCTCCTCTGAGTCTTTGTGAGCCCCTCTCTTTCCTTCTAGTTGTAGAATTTCCACTCAGCCAGCTTTCCTGTGGTTCTAGATGATGTCTGTTCTGTCTTTTAGCTGTAGTTTTGAAATTGTTGTGCGAGATAACAGTTTAGGTGTCACCTATGCTACCTACCATCTTGGTTTCTCTCGCCCCTCTACTCTTGAGGCCAAGTAACCTTTCCCACTAGAAGGTTATTTAGAGTGGTGCTTCTTTTGAGGATTAATTCCCTAAACCAAATCTACTCAAACACTCTTGAGTTGTATTATGGAAGCATTATTTATATATCAAGGAATAAGATATCTAATTATAACAAATAGAAATTCTGTTCAAAATAGAGTAAGGATATTTTGTTATGAAGATACAGGGATATTTCACAGAGACAGAGGTAGGATGAACAAATGAATATCAAGAAAAATTAGACCCAAGAGCAGGAGTACAAACAAAACCAAGAAACTTCCCTCCCATACCCCACTACTTTCATAGGTCTCTTGTCTGTTCTTTGCTACAGATGCAGCACTGTTGGTCATTGTCTGAGAATGGGGACATGCCCCTTATCAATCTAAAAATAGAATTAAAATCATGCAAATTGTAATTACTTACCCACCTGCTATGTGACTAGTATTGTGTTAGGCGTTTTTGGTACAAAAGTAAACACAAACACAAAGTAGAGAACAGAATAAAGCAAAAACAATATAATACAACGCTAAGAAGGAGAGGGGAGAGTTTATTGGGGGTCCTACATTCAATTGGTCCTCATAGAGAAAATTAAAACTTGCTAAGATAGTTGGTATTATCTTTATTGATTAATTACATATGCCTGTACCAATTATTTTAAGAATTAATTCTGGTATATTACATATTTCTGCTGTTTTTATTTCCCCTGACCAAACATCTCCTATAAACCATTTAAAATGCGATAGAAAGGAGACTTAGCTTATACGACTGGGTAAAAACTTTATAAGGTCATTTCTACCAAAAGAAATCAGCTGGGACCCAAACCATGGCATTTTATTACTTTATTTACTAGCTAAGTCCAACCCTGGGAAGCATTTTATTATGTAGCATTTTTCATGTCTGTAAGACTCTGAATTTATGTACCAAAGGAGATGTGTAACTGATGAAACAGGAAAATAGTTATAGCTATTGTACTAAAACATTTCTTACTATTTGAATACATTAAGACAGATTACTATTGACTAATTATTTAAATATTTTTATGTCTTTGAGTAGATATGTCAATTCTGTATATTCTGACTTTTGTTGTAAGTTGTTTATTGCTTGTGATATAGTAAATCCTTATTAACTGGTTAGTTTTTTTTGTTTATTACAATAAATTTTTAAAGTGTGTTTAATCAAAAACCACATAATATTGTTCTATGTTTATATAGATATTAATGAATGCTAGGTATCCTTTTGCAACTTGCTTTTGCATTCCACATCAAGCTTTTGAAATACATACAACTTCTGGGGAAGGAGAGAAGGGAAGAAAGGAGAAAGATGGGGCTTTATGTGTATTTGTAATTTGTATTTCTTTGAGGTGGGGGCAGGGAGACAAAGAGGATGGCTCATCTGCTGGACATCCTGCCCCCTCTGACTGACACCTCTCTCCAGCTCCCTTAGCTCCTCTATGGGCACAGGGAGCAGGTAAGCAACTCCCCTTCCTTGGCCATGGATCTCCTACTGAATGGAATGATGGTCCCCTTTTCTCGAAGGCATCCCCAATCTCTATAGAGATTCCCTTGGGGTCGTCCCTCCCGCTCGGCTTGTGGAATTGTCTGGGTAGGGGTAGGAGGTGGACAGAGTAGCCTCTTTCTCCTATTTCCATTCCTACTCAGCCTCCTTTCTTAGAAGTTGGGAGGTACATGGGGGTAGATGTCTTATGGTAGTAAAACCATTTCTGTGAACCCTGGGGAAGCTGTCTGATCCCAACCTTTGGTGTTCTCTTCTGTATATGGACTATGAGTTTGGTGCCTTAGTCTTCAGGTTTTGGCCCTATTTACTGATTTCAGGATTTTAGGGAAAAGCCCCATTCAACATTGGATTGAAGTTGAACCAGCTTATTTGAGTTTATTTAACCTTAAGCTGTATTTTACACACACAGGCACGAACACAAACATACACCTCAATTTCTGTATATATGTAGATTGCTGCCACCAACCCATGGTATTCATCTTAAAGTTTCTTACCAAATTCTGTGCCATAGACCGCTTCCAAAACAGCTCTCAATGAGCTCTACTTTGTGATATTCATGCCTTGTGTAATATCCTCTCTTAATGTGCAGACTGGACCTAGTAACTCACTTCTGATTATAGAGCATGGAAAAAGTGATGGGATAAAACTTCAGGAATTAGGTTGTAAAGGCCTGGAACTTCCTTCTTGTTTGCACTCTTTTCTCACCCACTTGATTAATGAAATGATGTTGCGTGTGAGCTGTTCTCTGGAAGGCCCACAGGATAAGACATCGGGAGAAGTAATTCCTGCCAACAACCACATAAGTTAGCTTGGAAAGGAATCCTTCCCCAGTCAACCCCTAGGCAAAACCTTGATTGCAGCCTGTGAATTACTGTGAAACAAAGGAGCTATGTAAGTTGTACCTGGCATTGTGTGAGATAATAAATGTTGCTTTGAGACACTAAATTTTGGGGAGTTATTTGTTACACAGCAATAGGTTACTGTAATATACTGCTATTTCTCTTCATGTATTTGGTATTGGCTTTATAAAGAGTATAAATATTTTAGATATTAACTGCATTGTTTTATTTGTATGCATCTAATCAGTTATTCTATAACTCAATGTTATAATGAAGCTTATTTCTTAGGGATTCTTAACTTTTTTTTTATTGAATTCATAGAGGAAGGAAGGAGAGAGAGAGAGAAACAACAATGATGAGAGAAAATTGGCTGCTGCCTCCTGTACTCCCCACTGAGGATTGAGCTTGCAACCTGCCATGACTGGGAATTGAACCGTGACTTCCTGGTTTATAGGTTGATGCTCAACCACTGAGCCACTTTTTTCTTCAGTTTTCTTGTCTAGCTAATATCTTATTTCATTAATTATTTCTCTGGCCAGGCAACATGCATGTGATTTTGTTGCTGAGTTCTTTGATGGCAAGCCATAGTAGGTGGTTAGATGACAGAAATTAGAATAGTGGAAACTGCATTTTTGTTTAAAGGTCAATAGTGTCATTAAGAATACCATGCTTTCACTCAAGTGTACTTTGTACATAGCTCATTACAATATACTTTTACTTGAAAAGTGTTTAAGAAATATTTCCAGGTACTTTTCTCTAATGCTGTCCAAGAAAGGGACAACATGAGAAGGTGAGAAGAGAAAGCCTATTTTTCCCTTCCCCTAACCTAATATATATTCACTTGATATTTCTCCTTGAGAGTTCTAAATTATACTGTCATTTTTTTTGGGGAAAAAAAAAGCACTGGATTGAGCCTCCTTGGGATTTCCCCAGTTTTAATTCTGCTATAAATATTTTATTTTCTCTGGATATCATGAATATATATTTAAAATTACTATTTCTTAGAGCTGGCAGATAGCAAATCTTTATTTAATTTTTATAAATAAGGGCTCAGTATTTTTCCTTTGTTTTATTCCGCACGCATGTGTATGTGTGTGTGTGTGTTTTATTCAAGAATTACATTAGATAGCACAGCAATTCTTTCAACATCCTAGGGTTTGAGTAGGAATATATTCTCTAGTCTATTAAATGATATTCAGACTGTATTTCAGAAAACAGCCACTCAGTCTTAGTTTTAAAACTCACATAAGACATCTGTTGAGCCTTCACTGATAATATACTTTTGCATTTAACATCATATTCTGGTACTCTGAGTATAGGAAACAAAGATAATTTAATCATTTGTTTACATCAGTGCCCTGGCTTTTCTTATGGGTTATGTGCCTCACTTCTCAGTTCTGTTCTCAGACCTGTCATCATCTTTCATTCAATCTTTCCAACTTAGAAGGGATTCCCTTTTACTCCCTGTGTGTTCCTGCTGAGGGCTCCTTCTAAGTCTCACTTCCTCTAAGAAGCCTTTTAATACTCTTCCACTCACCTCTTTGATTTCTTATTGCTAATGGATCTTTTCCTAAGGAATCTGATATTAATTTGTTCATGAATTATTTCAAACACCCACGTTTTTATTTTTTTAGCTTATCATGCAGTACAGTTAAGGCTCATGCCTTTTCTATCTAGTTATTTTCTCTAGACTAAAAGTGACAGGCAATTAGTGGTGGTATTTTAGGCCTTGAAAAGTTGATGGGATGGATATTTGAGGTCAGGCTATCTGCCCAGTTTCTTCGAATACCTTCTCAAGAACAAACTTAAGGCGAGTGAGTATGATTTTGAAAGGGAAAACTCCCTACCTACTTATGTCCATTATATCCCTGTCGACCCTGCTATTTATGCCTAAAGATTTAGCCTTAACAGCTCATTGATTTCTGAGCCAGTCAATATTGTTTTAAAATATATTTCACTCTTAGCAAAAGTATCATGAATGTATTATATTGAGTTTACAAAGTACTCAAATTTCTATTCAGTTGTCAGATTTTTCTAGCGAAGGTTCTTTCATAGTCATTTATGGGTTCAATCTATACATTACATCTTAGTTTTATCTTTGTAACAGAATCACATGATATAAAGATGCTTATCTGCTAGAACTTAAACCTGTGGCTGAGAGTAACAGTTCACATAGGAAGAGGAGGCACAGGCTAGGCATCTCCCCAAATGTTAACTTAAACCAGACTTCAATAGTTTCCTTCCTCTCTCTCTCTCTCTCTTTCTCTCATTGTGTGTGTGTGTGTGTGTGTGTGTGTGTGTGATAGAGAAAGAGAGTAGTATTCCATTTTTTCATTTTATGGAAGTACCATTGTTTATTTATCCATTACATTTGATATGTGTTTTTTTTTTTTTGCTTTGGGGATTATGAATAAAGCTACTATAAACATTCATGTACAAATTTTTGAGTGGACATAAGTTTTTTCATTTTTCTAGGGTAAATCCAGGAGTGAGATTGTTGTTAAGTGTAGATATAACTTTATAAAATTAAAAGAAACTGCCTGTTTTCCAGAATAGTTTTCCTATTTTGTATTCTCACCAGAAGTATGAGAGTTCCACGTGCTCTACATTCTCCCAAAATGTAGTTTCAATGAAAACTATATTAGCCCTTCTTGTAGGTATATAATGATATCTCATTTTGATTTTTAATTTGCATTTTTATGAGTAATGATGATGAAAATCTTTTCATGTGTTTATTTGCCATCCATTTGTAATATTTTTTGGTAAAGTGTTTGTTCAAGTTTTTGCTCATTTTTAATTGGGTGGATTGTTTTCTTACTGTAGAGTTTTGAAAGATCTTTATATTTCTGAAAGCTCTGACATTGGTACCACTGCAGGCAATGTATTAGGCAAAAGTGTCTACAGGAGGAGAAAGAAAGGGGGGAGTATTAACATTATATTTTGAAATATTCTTCGTATATCTGTTAATATTTTGGATGAAGGCATCATGGTTATTATCTCTGAATACCTACTTGAATAGTGAATGATTTGCTTACTATTTTGATAGACTGCTCCTTAATTATAGCTTATTCACTTGATCTCACAACAACCCAGTAAGAAATCACTCATATTTCAAAGATGAGGAAACTGATGCTCTCAGAGAGACCAGGATTTATCCAATCATATAAGTGGGTGAGCTGGAACTGGAAACCAGCAAAATAGTCCCCATACCATGTCTTCTTTTCATGGTCCTTGAAAGTGAAATTTATTCCGTTGTTTGAAGGTAATCCATCTGGTCACAGTTTGGGAGGGCAGAAACCTTGTGAGCAGATCATTCATTAACAATTTACACCAAATACATGTATATGGTATATATTTTTTGGTGATAATTGAAGGTTCTTCTTGGGTGTTTTTGGGTGGGAAACTCAGGACCTGATCTCCAATGCTTAGCTCCAAACTCACATGAGATCCTCAGTCATTTTAACCATGTGCTGTTTAACAGCTTTTTGCTCTTTTATAATTTGAAATTATTCATAAAAATTTTCCATAAGAAGTACCAGAGTATAATTATCTAATTTTTATTAAAATCGAAATATCTATATAGATTAATAAATTATATGTAAAACTGGTTATAGTGTAAATATATAACTGGAACCACAACACAGCTTAATAAATTGGAACAATATTCTAAGCTTGGGTGTGAATTATTCAAAATGACTTGAAAAATATCATATTTTCCAAACCTAGCAGATGTTATGTCTCTCAAATCTATTTCCATTTTTTTTCTTTACTTCTCAATGCAAATTTATCCAACTGGTATTTATGGTCCTTGGAAAGTCATTTAGCTGTTCCCAAGGACAGAGATAGTATTACAACTTTGTATGGTGATGTGCAAATAGCTAAGTGCCAAAACTTGGAGATACCCTCCATGACTGACCCCTATGTTGGGTTATACCTTCATTCTTTATACACCAAAAAAAAGTTTACTTTCCCCTGTCCCTCACTGGAGAATTACAGAGGCATCTTTCTACATGATTAGACTATGAAATTTGGAGGAGTGTTAAACTTACTTGGGCTTAAGAAAGCTTTTCTAGGAATAGTGCCCTGGCAGATGTGAGGTATTTTCATCAGATTTATTAGCCAAAAGACAAAAGCTTATTTTAATGTTCCCACTGGCCCTGTAAGTTATATCTATCTGCCGTGGAGGAAAATAATTAAATTATTGATGTTCCTTGGCTGAAGTGTGCAGCTGCGTTTTCATTTATCTTGTTCATACACCCAATGTAAATAACTCAGACTTCAGGTAAATCAGTGAGTGACTCAGAACCAAAGATATATTAGTTTGAATGGTGATACCAATGTTTTAATCCCCTCCAAGGAAAGTGGTATGGACCAGTTTTTCTGCTGCCAACATTAATTCCAGTATAATGAAGTTCAGAATATGTAAATATCCTATCTAATAAAAGAATAATATGCAAATTAACCATGCCTCAGCTATACCCACAAGCTATGCCCATCAGCCAATCAGGAGTGAGTATACAAATTAACCCAACAAAAATGGCTGCGGCCACTGAGCAAGCGGGAAGCTTGGCTCTGCTCAAAGCTACAAAGTTTCAATTATAGAAGGTAAAAAATTCCCAGATACCAGGGCCTCCAACTTGGGTTACTGGGAGGTGTGGCCAGCCTGAAAACCACCCAGGCTGCCCCACACCCCAAGGGAACTCCTACCCTGATCTGGGACAGCCTTTAGGGCAAACCAGCCAGCCCCCACCTGTGAACCAGCCCTCTATCCTATCTAATCCTTCTATCTAATAAAAGAATAATATGCAAATTGACCATCACTCCATCATACAAGATGGCTGCCCTCATGTGGTCAAAGATGACTGACTCATGTGGACACAATATGGCTGCCACAAGATGGCCAGCAGGGGAGGGCAGGTGGGAGGGATCAGGCCTGCAAGGGAGGGTAGGTAGTGGCAATCAAGCCTGCAGAGGAGGCAGTTAGGGGTGACCAGGCTGGCACAGGAGGGAATTTGGGGGTGACTAGGCCTGCAGGGAAGGGCAGTTGAGGTGCGGGGGACCCAGGCCTGTAGGAGAGAGCAGTTGGGGAGACCAGGCCTACAGGGGAGGGCAGTAACGGGTGACCAGGCCTGCAGGAGAGGGAAGTTAGGGGCAAACAGGCTGGCAAGGGAGAAGTTAGTCATCAATTAGGCTGGCAGGAGAGTGGTTAGAGGGTGATCAGGCTGGCAGGCAGAAGCGGTTAGGGGCAATCAGGAAGGCAGGCAGGTGAACAGTTTGGAGCCAGCAGTTCCTGGATTGTGAGAGGAATGTCTAACTGTTGAGGCTCGATCCTGATAGGCCTGGCCAGTAGGACATCCCTCGAGGGGTCCCAGATTGGAGAGGATGCAGGCTGGGCTGAAGGACACTCTCCACCCCATACACAAATTTTGTGCACTGGGCTTCTAGTAGATTTATAGGATTTAAAAATGTCCCTCTCTAGGATTGCTTCAGAAATGTAAACCAATCTTTCTTTAATTACTGTCCCCCTAAACATCCCCCTGAACAATATACGTAGAAGGGCAGCTGCCAAGGTTCACCTATCACATTGATGATTCTGTGTATACCCTGCCTGGCATGCCTGGGGTGTTGGGGTGGCCAGATAGAAGGGGTGGAGATCTGTTTTCCTGAAGCTACACTCTAAATATGATCCTGGAAAAGACCTCTCTCCAGTCCTCTATCATGCTAAGGTTCTTTGTTCTGGGGTCAGATGAGCTCGATCTGAGAGATTATGCTACACTGATATCATGTACCATACTAGACACTACTCCCCCACCCCAGCTCCAAGTAACTATTTGGTCCAAAGTGGCAACAGAGCCATGATTTCTAAATCTTCATCCAGGACAATGGCTCTTCATTTTTTGTGTGGAACAAAGAGCCATTGTTGGGTGATGAGATACATTAAATGACCGAAGTTACCAAAGAGTCCTAAAAGTTACTTTGATTTTGGAACCAAATAACATACTATATAGTACTATATGAATTTTAATTCAGTGTCTTTGTCAGGGAAGAAAATGGAGAACAATGAAGAAAAAATTTTAAAAAAATCACAGAATTTATTTTTTCCCCCATTAAGAGATCACACTTGTTCTCAAGTGTAAATTTTCCCAAGGCTCTTTGGGTCATTTTTGTAGACAGCTAAAGAGAAGAAAATTTCAGTGTACTTCTACATGACAGATTTTTCAAGGTTCTGTTGAAGAGACATTGCTAGGAGAAAATGTGTTGTAACATTGTTTCTTGAAATAGGAGTAGTTGTCAAGTCTGGAAAGGTTATTTGGTTAAATCTTACTCATTCTCAGAGAGTATTACAGATTTCCTGTCTTTCCCTAAATAAAATTAATGTATCTCCTTTCTCCTTCAGCTCTTAAAGAGCAAAGTTTTTTTTTTAATTTTTGATTGCTCTACTTAGTCAATATCAGTGTATACTTTAAATATAGTTTAAATTGTGCTTTAAAAAAAACCTTGGTGAAGGTTGAAATAAATGTTATTGAGGCATAGAATATTAAAATTGAGTTTACTCACAGATAAAACTAATTCAATAGAATACATGCTCCATGAAGGCAGGGACTTGGGATGCTATAAAATTAGCTTCAGTCCCAACATCTTGGACAATCTATTGTATATTAGGTGAATTCAGGAAATATTAGTGAAATTAATGCATTTATACCAGTGTGCCAGTCAGTAGATTATCCAGTAAATGTGATGATATTCAAGCACATAAAAACATGTATACAGTAGAGGCTACTTCAGATAAGAAGCAGTATCAGAGAGTCTACACATTTTGTAGTGTATTAAAAAGGCGTAGAATGGGCCAGTCTAGGGTAGTGATGCATTCAATAAAAAATAATTTTAGGTGCATGTGGCCCATATTTGTTTATTGAGACCACTTTTTCTTGCTTTCTTTACCAGAAATGCCATGTGGGTTATAAGCCATAGATATTAGCAAAGTGACAATGAACTGAACAGCTTACACTGTCTTTGCCACAACTCTCCCTGTCTGTGTACTGTAGAGTGATAGCTGCCCCCCAACTTGACATTTACACAAAAGGAAATCTCACCCAAACTACGAGTAGAAGTTCTCTAATTCCACAAGGGTATTTTATCCATTTTAAATGTTATTCATTTGTTTCCTTTAAAACTTGCATTTATGTATTCACTTTTGAAATGCATTTCATTTATTTATTTTATTTTTCTTCCTGCACAAATTAACCCATTCCAAATCTGATTTTCTACCTCTGTTTTTCACTAAAGTCAGTGGTCGGCAAACCACGGCTCGAAAGCCACATGCAGCTCTTTGGCCCCTTGAGTGTGGCTCGTCCACAAAATACCATGGCCTGGGCAAGTCTATTTTAAAGAAGTGGCATTAGAAGAAGTTTTTAAATAATTTGGCTCTCAAAAGGAATTTTAATCCTTATACTGTTGATATTTGATTCTGTTGACCGAATTTGCTGACCACTGATCTAAGTGAATTGATTTTCCGAGTTTCTTCAATGGCAAAGTCCCCCAATCATAATTCAGTATTTATCTACTGTTAGACATTGTTTCTCACCAAATTACAGATGTGGTCACTAATAAATAGATTAAATTTTTTATGACTGATTCTTATGTTCTTATGTCACAAGGTCAGCAGTTGAAATTTTAAAATGAAAATTTAAAATGAAATTAGAAAAACAATAGCTGTCAGTAAAAAGACCCCTTAGATATTTTAGATTGGTTTATGAATCTTTATTTGCTGATATGAAGGAAGTTATATGAAAGTTAAAATTCTGTGAAGCTTCTTTTAATTGAAAATCATTGAGGAAAAAAATGTAGTCAGTAATCATACTTGACATTGGTCCAGGATAGTTATGCATTAATTTTTAAATTGTAATACACTCTGAGAATTATAGAGAAAAAAATGAGTTCAATCAACTTCACAGATTGAAGAAGGCAAGTTCATAAAGGCTGTGCTTTACTAGAGTCATATATCAAATTGAGAGGAAGGACTAGAATCCAATTTATCATGATAGATTTACAATTCAGTGTCTTTCCTACTAAATCCAATTTCTTCATGAAAGTTGTACTTAGTAGGAATTTAGGATTCTTTTTAAAAATTTAGTAATTAGAATATTCTATACTTCTTCCTATTTCAAAGCCTTTTGCACCTGACTTTTTCCTGCTTGGAATGCTTTCTGCTTCCTCTCAACCTCATTTCCCTTTAGCTTATGTACTTTTCATTTTCAGATCCCAGATCCAGCATCTCTTCTTCAGGGAACCTTTGCTTACATTTCTATTAACTCAGATGCTTGTTATAGACATCTGTATTTTTTTTTCAAGAACATGTCACAGTGTCTGTTTTTTAATTTATTTGTGTGTGATTATTTTTTTAATGAGTTTATCTCCCCCCTAGACTTTAAGCACTGTAACAGCAGGGCTTGAGTTGATTTTGTTCTCCACTATTTCTCTAGGGGCAAGGATGCCTTGTACAGAATAAAAATACTGAATTCATAAAGAAATATGCTAATTGAATAAAGTTAGAGCTATTCTAAGGGAAATTGTATTTAAATTGTGGAAGAGGCCTGGCTGGTGTGGGTCAGTTGGTTAAACATTGGCCCATGAATCAGGAGATCATGATTTGATTCCTGGTCAGGGCACATGCCCAGATTATGGGATCCCCAATAGGCAGTGTGCAGGAGGTAGCTGATAGATGTTTCTCTCTCATCAATGTTTCTGTCTCTCCCTTTTCCTTCCTCTCAGAAATCAATAAATATATATATATATTTTTTTAAATTGTAGAAAAAAATAAAAAAATAAAAACCATAAAGGGGTGTTTCTTAAGGGTAGAAATTAACTCTTGAATGTCTTGGTACTAAACAGGAATTCCATGAATCACCTCCACTGTAATTTTCTTAAACCTGAGATGGTTTTTAAAACTGCGTTTTGTTATTTACATATATTATTCAGCAACAGTAAGCATTAAAGTATTCTTACAATAAGCTTTATGACCCTGTACTTGTATGAAGATTATGATCATTAATTACTAAATAATGAGTGCCTCAGGGCATTAAATGAGGCATTTTATGGAAACTACAGAAAACACCATTCCTGTCATTAAGTTGCTCTCAGTTAACTGCTCTTATGCTTGAAATATTTTACTAAACATCTGCTTCTCTGGGAATGGACACCATCTGCGAGAAGAGAGGGGAGCAGAGAGTATAAAGAAGGGCTTTAAAAATGCTAAGGACATGGTGGGAAGAGAGCAACCAAAGAACTTGTATACATGTGTGCATAACCCAGGGACACAGACAATAGGGTGGTGAAGGCCTAGGGTGGGGGATGGGGCAGCATAGAAGAGGTCAATGGGGGGAAAGGGGGATACTTGTAATACTTTAAACAATTAAGATAAAAAATGCTAATGAACTATTCACTTTCATTAACTTAAACTGTCACTACCGTATAGTTTCCATGTTTAATTTTTTTTATTTCCGTAATATAGTTTTCTTCAAAATGTTTAATTTCTTTCCCTAATTGACCTGAGTAGAATTCTTCAACTAGTGTTTGTGGAGTGCTTATTATGTGCCAGGCACTATGGTAGGGCATAGTGCTATAAAGACACAAGACACATCCCTTGCCTTCAGGGAGCTTGCAGATGATGAGAGATGGAGGAATAAAACTATGGCAGTGGGATAGATTTTTAGACATGGGTATTGTCCCAATTTCTCTTCTAGGGATGTAAGCACAGGTGGCCAAGGATATCCTCTGCCAATAGGTTGGACTTCTACAGGTGACTCAAGGCACTTATTAAATGTTGGCTGAGCATAAATGACATAGGAGACAGATATGCAATGCACGAATCACACGCGGTTTATTTACCAGAGTCCTGGTGGTTTCCAGACCTCGGCAGGCCACCGGAGATCCACGCTGAGAGACACACACACTGGACGTTGGACATTGCAGCTGCTGCTCGGCGTCTTGTAGAGGCCTCGGCTTGTGGCTCCTGGTTCGGATCCAGGGTCCACCGCAGAGCGCAGAGCTCGGGCAGGTGCAGGAAGGGGACTGGAGAGCCACCGTCTGTGGAGGGGCAGACAAGCGGCGTAATCTCCTTCGGAGCTTGCTCCCCTTTATGTGCTCAAGTGGGCGTCTTCAGTGTGTCTTATCAGCGGGTCCCAGGAGTCCTGCTATCTGGTCTTACATGTGGGGTACAAACTTCTTTATCTATTTCTTATATGCGCATTACTTTAAGGGCATTTACATTTCATTTCACTCTTTAATATGTCACACTCAATTCTTATTTTATCCTTATTACTATAACAGTGGTGCATGGTTATTATGAGGATACAGAAGAAGAGGACCTGTCTAAATAATTCTGGTTAGCCTCCTAAAGGAAGTGAGGCTTAAGCCCATTCTTGAATAACCAACAGGAATTGGCCACAAAATGAAGGAGGAAAGCCCGGTTGGTGTGCCTTAGTGGTTGAGTGTTGACTATGAACCAGGAAGTCAGGGTTCGATATGCAGTCAGGGCAGTAGTTTCGGGCTTGATCTTCAGTAGGAGAATGCAGGAGGCAGCCAATCGATGATTCTCAGCATTGACGTTTCTCTCTCTCCCTCTCCCTTCCTCTCTCTGAAACCAATAAAAACATATTAGTTCATTCTTCTCATTAAACTAAATCTGTAGCATACCTAAGTGGAATTGTGAATTAAGTAGTTGGATTAAAGGATTTTTTGACTAGGAAAATATTTTAGGCCACAGTTAGATATCTTTATATGACTGTACCAGAATAACAACCACCAACAACAATAAGATTAAAAATACCAAGTTTTGAAGAGGATTTGGAACAATTGGAACTCTCATGTGTTGCGGATGAGAGAGTAAATAGGTTCATTTACTTTGGAAAACTGATGTAGAAATGCCACTCTTAGGTATATACCCAATAGAGATGTGAACATACGTTTATCTAAGAATGTTCATGGTAGAATCTTTTACAATTTCTATTAATAACAGGTACACATGGGAAACAAAACAAATCTCTTTCAACCATGGAATAAAGTGTAGTTTATTTATGCAATAGGATACTATAAAGCAATGAGAATGAATGGACAAAATGACATGCATGCAGCAACATAGATATATTTCACAAACATAATGTTGATCCAAGAAGCTATTCACATGAAATAATATATGGGTTAATTTAACTTAGAGAACTTTTTAATATAGGCAAAATTAACCGTGGTTTTAGAGCTCAGAATAGTGGTTACCTTTCATGGAGGGAATTACTGGTGGGAGGAAAATGGCAACTTCTAGGTGCTAGTAATCTTCTAATCGTTGATCTAGATGGGGTTTACACAAATGTGTTCACTCTGAAAATTCCCTTTGGTATGATTTGTGCACTTTTCTCTATAAATCTTATTTTGATAAACAAGTTCATTAAACAAATGAAAGTTTAGAGCTGTTTGCATCCATTTGTATATTGATGGAAAAAGGCCAGTAAAAGGGAGAGGAGGAATTTGATGGGAGGGGAATGGGATGCAGTTAGAGCACAGATGGGAGGGACAGCCACCGATTCTAGGAGAAAAGGGAAGCCGAAGTGCATTTTTGCAAAGGGTTAAAGAATGTTTTCAATCAGGCAGCAAGGTCTCTCCTTTTTCTTAGTCTTTAGTCCTAAACACCTTTCTCCCTCTCTCCTTCTCTCTCCATCTCTCCATCTCTCCATCTCGATCTCCATCTCCATCATTTTGGGAAGTTCAAATTTGTCAGAAGGGTTGCACAGAATTGCCTTAATTTGAAATGAGAGGTGCTGAGGCCCATTTTGGAAAGGTTTCCCAAGGGTTATGGTCTTAGGTCAGCCTTAGGTTGATTAGTAACGAAGACAGATGATGTTTTCTTTTCCTTCTGTCCATGACAATGGAAATCTGATTGGGAGTTCTGGTGTAGGCACTTATAACAGGATTAAGTGCAGAATAAAATACCCTCTGCGTGGAATTAAAAGATAATAAGGCCCCAATTCATCCTAAAGGCAATTTATTATGTTCTAACAACTTGATTATCTCCTTTGGAGAGAATGAGCCCTCCTGCCTACTTTGTTCCCATCATTACCCAGACTTGCCTGGAGTGACTTACCACCTCACAGTCACAGCTGAATTATTTTCATAATAGCTTCAATTTTCCACTTAGCTGAAGTTATGGAAGCTTTATCTTTCAGAATTGGACCAAATTAGGCAGACTTCTTTGGAATGAATACTCACAATCTGGTGTACAGGAAATCTAGGGACAAGGTTGCAGAGGAAACCAAGGTAACATCTTGAGACTTGGAGCTTTCTGATCAGTTGAGATTTCTGGAATTTTTGGACTGGCACAGAAGCCTTGCACTGAACCATATTGGCATAGTAATCTTTAAGAGATTTCAAGATAATCTTTCTTTCTAGATAATCTTTCTCTCTCAACTAGTGGAGAGTAATGCTATGCAGATGGTTTCACAGAAACTTAATTTAAGCCACTGAAGATTAAGTAGTGGGAAGAAAATAGTATCCCGGTCAGCATGTTTGTTTTGCAATGACACAAATCATCTTCATAATATTTATTTCTTTCATCAAGAGGACCTGTTTTATTTTTTTCCTTTCTGATAAAACACCTGATGTAAACAGACATATCTAGCCACATCTACCCATAGCAAATTTTATACAACATTTGAGGTGCAATTTACTTTTTATTTCTACATGACTACTTCCAACATTACTATAATTCTAATTTTCTTCTTTTGTGAACATAGAAAATATATATATACTCTCTACCATGCAATTCATTGTTTAACAATATAACTGGTTTTATATGTACTTGCCTGGCATTACCAATTAGATAAACCTCTCTGAAGATAAAAGTCATACATTATGTTTCTGATTTGTAAACTGCTACTCAATAAATGATTTATGTGTTTTCATGATTTCTTAAAAAATAAGTGCAAGAACCCTATTAGAATTAAGAAATATACATCCTCAAATGAATTTCATCAAATTTCAGAATTAAAGTATTTTATAAGTCACTCCTTATTTGAAGTCCATAAAAAATTAAATAATCCAGAGTTGAAATGCAATCTTCAACTTCAGATTACATATATATATGGTATATATGAAGAAGAACTATAGGGAATCAAGGAGTTATGAGTAGTTTGGACATTTAGGTATGGAAATAATTTTTCCTTAGTTATTTGGTGCATAGCCACACACATCTGCTAATATGTCAGAATGTGGGTTTGCACCTTTGGTGTGATGGAACTAATTTCCCTAAAAATATCTTGACTCAACGGTTTTATAACTTTAAAGCCAAATGTTACTTTTAAAGAGTTTTAGCCATTTTTTTTCTATTTTTAAAATGTTGGATTAAGGAAATAATGGCAGCTAACCATCAGTGGAAGCTATTTGTTGTAATGACAAGTGACAGTTGTTTATAATTATACCATTTATTTGCATAAAAAAAAAGGCTTGGCACACAAGTCACCAGTACCAAAGTATAAACACTTTTTCAGCTTTTCTAAACACCAGTTTTCATGTGAATGAGTCTTGATTTTTATTTTTTTGGTTTTTATTTTTTTTTTAGTGATGTCCTGAGGATGGCCCAGGATGCACTCAGCAGAACACACATATTTGATAAATGCTGGTGGGAGCAATAGTTTCATAACCACAAAATGTAGCTATTGTTACCCCAGCCTGCCATCACAAATATGTATTCTAAGGCCACAAAGAAGGTTAGGCCAAGACAGAGTGGCAAGCACAGGTACAGGGGAATTGATACAGGGATCTTAGAATGTCAGAAAGGCTGAGATGGCAAAGCTCATTAGCTAGAAGTCACTGTACTATGACTCCCCTGGGATACAGAGATGTTGTGCCTCAATTCCAGAGCCTTGTTTCCCAGCAGTTTCTCTTGTTCATGTTTCATAGATTCAGTTCAACCCAAGTCTACATCCCAGCTGGCCAAGAATCTCCTAGTTTCTTCACCAAATTTCTTTTTGTGTATTCAGTCCTAACTAGTTCCTTCTTTCCTTTTGCTTTGTCCATGGTATTCAATATATTTGTTTTCCGTTGTCACTTTCCTAATTCCTACAGCGGGTCCCAGTTTCTTGTCAGTCTTCAAGGGCCCAGAGAGTCATTCCTCATGCAGCATTAAAAATATATTTAATTAACTTTATTTTTACAATGGGTTTTCTCCTTTTGACCAAATTGTGCCATTGGTACTACTTCTTTCAAAATCCAAAATGTCCTAATCACAAAATAATGTAATAGACTGAGTGCTACAGGTTCAACAATAGTATTAGTAAATAACTCATGATGTATGTATGGAGATTAGGGAGAGGGAAATATAATAAACCCTGGACAAATTTATAATATGGGTTACATGATTTTAAAATGGAATTGCATCTGGAAAAATAATAGAATTGAAGAACTGCAGGGGCTGAGAGGACTTTATTGGCCTAATCGTTGGCTGTAAGAGTGGAAAATTGAAGGAAAGGGAGAAATGTAATGATATTTGGGGGGACAGATTTATTTTCTCTCCAATATGCCTATGGACTAGATAAAGTATTATAGTGGCAGAATGAATGAATGAATGAATGAGCAAGCCAGATTAACAGTGCATAAAGACACCATAGCTTTAGAAAGTAGGTGCTATAGATATTGGCAGTTATTGGGAAGTTCAATGTCTAGGGGGCTTATTTTACCATATTCATTTATAACAAGTAAAATAGTACATTTCATTTGGCAAACATTTATAATAAACTAGGTCTAAGCCATACACTGAGGAACAGTAGTAGTAAGAGAAGAACAAAGGAATAAAGGAAGAAATGATAAAGAAAAGAAAGAAGGAACAAAGAAGGAAGAGAGGAAAGATGGAAAGAAGGAGAAAGGAAGAGAATTTGTCTCTGGTGTTCAGGGGATATATTATCATAATTTTTGTTGTGACTAACTTGGATAGTATAATAAAATGTTAATATGTTAAAATGAAGTAAAAAAAAAATGTGAATATTATAGAGTGCTTGGATGGTCCAACAATTCTCTTTCCTCCAAATTGTATATGTTAGCCCTGAAATAGCTGAGTGATTGCTCCGGCTAGCTGCTTCATCTTATGTATGGAGAACCAGGCACGATGCTATTACTTATAAATTTGCCCTCGTGGTGACAACTCTAGATTATTTCATTATCAGATATGTGATGTATAGTGTTTTTGTACTATAAATTTAGTCAGATGGTCAAGTGGATATGAAAAAAAATAGATCAGTGGCATTTGTCATTTTCATGTGTTGATGATTTGAAGTAAGTCTGGAATAGAGTCAAAGTCCTTAAGTTAAAAAAAAAATCTGCTTTATGATGTTGAAATTATAAGGTGCCAAATAGGAGCATCTCTGTTTTTTAGAACTTGAGAACTAACAACCCATATTTCAGAATAAAAGCCTTTACCTGCTTCACAATCTAAGGTTAGAGAACCTATCAGCTCTCCTGCTGGCCATCTCCTGCAGGGATGGCTAAGAAGTGCCTTCATCAGAGGTAAGCCCTCCCAACATGTCTCCACCCTTCTCCTCTGTTCATGTAAGAGAGAGACTGGAAGTGAGCTGGGTATGCCTTTTGCATGAAATGTATTCTTCACAAAGTTGAGATATCACCTTCATTCTCCTTCCTGTGGAAAATGAAAACGCTACTTGGTTGCTTTCTCTCAAGGCAAGAGAGAGGGCTAAGAGAACCACAGAGCTGGGGCACCTCTGCCCAAAGGGAAGATAACGTTTAGGGTTCTGTCGGATCTCTGCCAAGCAACTAAGTGTGCTGACCTGCCCTGATGATGCTGAATCAGGCAAAGGGTTGTGAGAAGAGTTGGCATGGTGGTGCTTCCCCTAGAATTTCCAGTTCCCAGTGTTAGGGGCAATGGTCCATTAGGCTCCAAAGTTGAGGGCTATGATTGGTATAGGAGATTGGTTTGCTATAGCAAGGAGCAAATTCTCATGTGTCAGAATAATTCTGCTTTTTGCAAGCACTTGGGGGTGCTTAAACCAAGAGAAGAGGAGTACTCTTTCCATAGACAATGCATAGCAAAATGTCTGTATTTCCTCCCCTTTCTTTCTCTAACAATATCTAAGATACCCCATCCAAAAGGATCACAGACCAGAGACTAGGGCTAGTGCTGGTATAAGAACATTCTCGCCTATTGTGTGTTTAAAGCATTTTTCTCTAATTGTGATATTAAATATTTTAAATTAATATTGTTCCATTTCCAGAGTTAACAGTTCTGCTCATTGAGCCCCACAGAAGTATCTCAGCAGCTGGTGATACTTAGAATCTTTCATCCTTAGCTATGAGCTTTAATGATTAACTCTGGCAAAGAGGATGTATGTCACTAAGGATTATACACCATCTTATTATACTAAAAGTAAAACTAGATAAAAACATGAAGAACAAACATCCTACTTAATAGTGACATGTTGAAAGTTTTCTTTTTTATTTGGAATAAAAAAGATACCTTTAATTGAAACTTTTCCTTAATAGTTTATTGAAGGCATTAGGCAGCAAGAAAAAAGATACAATGAATATAAGGATTGGAAAGGAAGATATGGAATTGTCATTAGTCATAGATGACATGATTACATATCTAAAATCTCCTCAAATCTATATATACTAAAGGCCTGGTGCATAAAATTTGTATAGTGGGAGGTAGTGATGGGAGGGCATGTCCCTCAGCCCAGCCTGCACCCTCTCCAATCTGGGACCCCTCAGCCTAAACTGGCAATTGGACATCCCTCTCACAATCTGGGACTGCTGACTCCTAACAACTTGCCTGCTTGCCTGCCTGACTGTTCCTAACCGCTTCTGTCTGCCAGCCTAATAGCCCCCTAAGTGCTCCTCTGCTGGCCTGATTGACACCTAATCATTCCCCTGTCGGCATGACTGATACCTAACTGTCCCCTGCTGGTCCAATTGCCCCCAACTGCACTCCCCTTCAGGTCTGGTTAGGGCCATCTTGTGGCAGCCATCTTGTAGCAGCCATCTTTTGGCAGACCAGAGACTAAGGCAAACCATCTTGTGGCAGCGATCTTGTAGCAGCCATCTTGTGACAACATGAGAGTGGCCATCTTGTGGTGACAATTTGTCTCTTTATTATATAGGATGTTATTACAATAAAAGTTTAGTAAATTTCCTGAATATCAATATAAAAAATATACTGACTTCATATATATATGTGTGTGTGTGTATATATATATATATATATGTATGTATATATATATATATATATATATATATGAATGATATCATTTTAATAGCTTTACAAATAGCAAGTAAGAGTTTCAAATTCTTATAGGATTATGGTTGACTATGTACCAGTACATTGGAATTTTTCCCTATATCCACTAAAATATTAAGATTAACAAGGAGAGAAAAACATGTACCCCATAATTCATACCTACAGCATAACTAGGAGACAAAGAATATTATAAACTTATTGGAACTTGTAACTGGGAAGATAAATCTCTAAAACCATCAGAGTCACTGGTTGGTTCCAGTCCAGGGCAGAGTCAGATAGAGAATGTAGGAAAAAGTAGAGGGGAAGCAGGTACTAGCAGGAGTGAAAAACAGTAAGTTACCCCCTGAACAAAGGTTTCCACTTTGAGAGTAGAAGTATGGGAAACAATGTAAGCCCTGGAATGGGAGTATATGTACTGGGAAATCAAAGGGAAGAGGTTTGAAAATGTATGTGACCAGCTTCAGAAGGCACCAATTCTGGGGTACCAGGAAGCAAGTAGAAGGAAGGAAGTTGTCTTTGGAGGCTAATTGGTGAAGGTAAATAAGGAAGCAAGCAAGATGTAAAAAAAAAAAGTGTCTCAAATACAAGAATATTTATCGAGTCACAAGAAATTTCATCCATCTCCAAAAGGTACATCTGTTAAAGAAACTCAACTTTTTTATACTAATAGAAGAGGATGATCTTGAATTAGGGAACTTTTAATCCATGACAAACCTTCACCTCAACCTCTTCCTGTGGAGAAACACCTGTTATTTATGGTTAAGGAGAACTCAAAACATTTATAATTGAACATCAAATGTCAGAAAACATCCACACAAGGCTATTTTAAGATGGAAATTAAAGGTGAAAATCAAAGTTTTTCACAAGTTAAAAATATTTCTTACCTCTTGCTCCACTAGGGAAATATTCATAAAGCAGAGGACAACTGAAATACATCTCAGTATTCATTACATATCATTAAACAGGTACTTTTACATATGAAAGGATACTTTGAATCAGAAATTCAAAAACAAATGTAGAAGAATAGAAAAAGAGGAGATGTGAGACAAATGTTGATCAAATAAGCTCAGCTGAAAACTGTGTAAAAAAATTTATAAAACCATTTCAGAAATGAAAATGAAATTACTACTTACTAAAGAGAGTGTAGATAGATGAACTGAAACTATGAAGTAGAGGTATGGAAATAGCCAAGAGTAGAAAAACCAAATAAAGATGATAAATGGATGAGAAAAAATTAGATGTAGAAGACAGGTAAGAATAATCCAACATACATGTGATTATAGTCCCCAAGGAAATAAAAAAGAAAATAATAGAACAGAACTAATGTTTAAAACTATAATTCAATAAAAATGATAGAAATTTAAAAAATATGCTTTCATATACATATTGAAAGGGCATACCTGGAAAACTGACCATAAATTGTCACCTCTAAGACATATACTAGTAAAACTATTAGACTTACGGAAAATTTTTGACTTTGGCAAAGAGATGAAGTCATTTATGAAACAGAAAAAAATCAGACTGGCTTTAGAATTTTGATAGCATCAAGGTAGTGGAATAGCATTGTCACAAAGCAGCAGTAGAATAGCATTGTCACAAAGTCCAAGAAAAAATATAACCTGAGGATTTAATATTCTTTGAAGTTATTTTTCAAGTACCACGGTTATAGAAAAATAATTCTAAGCATGAAGAACTTAAAAAATACTCGATTTATAACGCTTCCTGTGGACCCTACCAGAATAAAAGCTTCATTAAACCAAGAGATGATTGGGTGATGACTCAGTAAAAGAAGTGATGTTGAACACTTAACATATTTAATTGTAGATCTAAGACCGAAATGAAGGTGATGGCCATGGAGTGGCAGTGTGTAAAGGTTTTCTGTTCTCATAAAATAGAATCAACACAGCTAAAACAAAAGGGTTTAGATAAGTGAGAGAGAAAGGGCAAGGTAGAATAGCTAATTGTTTGCCATACAGGTAATAGGAGAAGTTAGTTATAGTAGTTTTGATTTGCATTTCCCTAGTAGCTAGCAGTTGAGTATCTTTTTATATATTTGTTGGGCATTTTATATGTCTTTTTGAGAGAAGTGTCTGTTCAGGTCCTCTGAACATTTTTTAATTGGATTGTTTGGTGTTGGGTTGTATGAATTCTCTATATATTTTGGATATTAACCTCTTGTCGAAGCTGTTATTTGCAAATATCTTCCCTATTTGGTTGGCTGGCTTTTTGTTTTGTTGGTGGTAAACTACAGTGAGATATCACTTCACTGTAGAATGGCTGTTATCAACAAGAAACTAATTAGGCTTTGGAGAGGTTGTAGAGAAAAAATAACTCATTCACTGTGGAAGGAAATGTAAATTGGTATAGCCTCTATGGCAGCAGTCAAACTCAAAGGCTAACATGGGCCAAGTAAATAAGGTTTAAGTTTATGTGGGCCTCCAAAAAACACAAAAGCTTCATTTCTCATAGAAATGTAGGTTTATTTTGGCAGAGACATGCTGAATACAAAGGGCTGAAATAAATGAGTAATCATTAATATAAAATAATAGAACATTTTAATAAAATCAATATTTTTTTCTTGAACATTAACTTACCAGACACTGAATAACTGCACAGATTAATAAGCACAATGCAAATAAACCTATTTTTCTTGTTATCCAAAGGCGAAATATTTTTTGTTGTGCACACCAAACAAGTAAGTACAAGAATAATGATGTGGCAATTGGCTGCTAAAATATTTCTTGCTAGTATTAGTGGAGAGAAATGGTGTGCCTGCGGGTAAGGCATGCAAGGGAAATGAATGCAACACAATTATAGTAACCAGTCATTAGCGAATGTTGTAGTTTGTTATTAATAATTATGTGTAACAGGATATTGTAAAAATTAAGGTATGAAATTTTTATTAAAAAGTTTCTTACATACTGTTATATTGACTGGGCCATAAAAATATTTGTTGGTGCATGTGGCCTGCAGGCAGCGAGTTTGACATGCTTGCACTATGGAAAACAGTATGGAAGTTTCTTAGAAAATTAAGAATAGTGGTACATATGACTCAGAAATTCCTCTTCTTTGAATCCACTGAAAAAAGTTGAAAACATTTATTCACCAAAGATATATGTACCCCTACGTTCATTACAGCATTATTTACCATGGCCAAAGACATGGAAACAACTGAAGTGTCCTTCAATAGATGATTGAATAAAGAAGATGTGGTACATATATGCAATGGGATACTACTCAGCCATAGAAAAGATAAAATACTGCCATTTGTGACAATATGAATGGACTTTGAGAATATTTTACTAAGCAAAATATAGTCAGAAAAGTTAAGAACCATATGATTTCTCTTATGTAAGATATAAAATTAAAAGCAACAAGTGAGTGAACAAAACAAATAAGTACAAACTCATAGACAAAGACAACATAATGGTGGTTTCTAAAGGGAACGGGGGTGGGAGGTTGTAACGGGTAAAGAGGCTCAAATATATGGTGACATGAGAATATTTGGGTGGTGGGCTCAATGCAATGTATAGATGATGTAGCATAGAATTTTACAGTTAAAATCCATATCATCTTTATACCATAAATTTAATAAAAACAGCTAAAAATAAATATAAAATTATCATAGAAGATTCAGTAAGGGAAAGGGCCTAGAAACATTATAAAAGGTATTGGTATAAAGGTCACCATTAGAACAATAGATTATTTCTATATACAAAAATATATGCATAAGAGAGTAAAGGAAATAGAATACCTAAAAACATTAGCAGAAAATATAAACTATGACACAAAATAATATGGGGCAGAGACTATACATTATAGTTATATCATTAAATATAACAGGGCTAATAAACTCACCAATTAAAAGGAAAATATTTTTAGGTTAGTTTACAAAGAATATCTAAATTTGCATATGACATTCTTTTAAAAGGAATGTGGGCATTCTTTTAAAAGGAATGTGGATTTCTATACATTGCTCTCTAGAGTGAATTTCCAGGTATGTTACTTTTTTAAAAATTTGAAGACTTTGAAAAGAATGTATGCAGTTTGCTACTTTACAATTTTCTATGTATTTTCCTCCCACTCCTAACCTAGAATTTTAAATTGTTCACTAACAAATCACTTATGACTTGAAGATAATGGCGAAATTTAAAATAATTAAGGGTCATTAAAATTTGAATATCAAAAAAATGCCATCTTAAAAAGGTTATAAATCAATGAGAATGTAGTATTCAATCTATAAAAATATACCTAGGTACAACTGTTCTGAGGAACACATGTATTTCATGGGAGATACCTGTGTCTGATTTGGACAGATATTCCTTGGATAAATTTGTTAATAAGTCTTACGGTTATTACCTCTAATGATGAAGCTGTAAAAAAGTAAAAGGCCACTTAAAAAACCTTACCCTTCCTGACTAGCAGATGAAAATATCTGTGGCACATATGATAACCTGGATAATTCAACTTCTATTACAACACTTTCTAGTAGTCCTTTCTATGGCACACATGTTGGAGAACTGAAAACATCATTTCCCAGATGCCATTGCAGTTCAGGTTCTGGATTTAGGTTCCACCAATCAGATGCACACAGGGAATTGGGAATTCAGTACTGAATTAAGTGCAGAGAGAGGCAGTGGTGTGCAGGGATAGGTTTTGCTCACACGGCTCTAGCATGAGTGGCATAGCATCAGAGTTAGCCATTCTGGCAGCAGGTTCCGGACATCCCGGTGATGTGACTCAGGTGGTCTGATGCTCGAACCAGTGCTTGGGACAACGACATCAAAACTCTCTAATTTCCTGGCAACAGCAGAGATAGCTAGTTTCCTGGGGCATCAATTCAGGGGTGTTCTGGGAGTCGTCCTTGGAGTGTAAGAACATTTAATTACCTAAATCTCTTTGTTCTTGGAATAGCTAGAGGTATTTCCTTTTTATTTCTGAAACTGAATTCTAACTGACAAAATGTCCTAAGGAAAAGACCTTGAAAATTTGACATGATCACTTGAAGTTCCCAAGGCATAGCATTTGTTAGAGAACATCCTGAACCATTAAACTCACCGCTAGCTAGCGGCCTTCAATATGCTGAGTAATTTGGCTGTTCATCCTCCAGTTCCCTTTGGCATGGCCATTAGACAATCAATCCCCAATCCATCATTCCCCTCCTCTTAACTTTTGTTCCCTACTTTTCAGTGGTTGCAGTAGCTACTGCCATCTCAACCAAAGCAAACCACCTCTTTGGATTCTTCAACCTGCTTTGCAGAGAGATGATTTAGGCTCTTTTGGGAAATGTTGGCACCAGACAGGCCTGTCATTGTGGTACAGATGGCTCGGGCTAAAGATAAGGAGGGCTTTCTCTACACAAAAGCTTCTCTGCCCTGGGACTCTGGTCAGGCAGAGGAGCTAGAGGCTTTGTTTTCATCTGGATGCTGTCCTAGCTTTTTGCTTTCCTGTTGTTTCCTGGGGAAGGCGAGTTACTGGGAAGGCCTTGGAGAAAAAGGGTTGTATTTCAGTAGAAGAGCCAATAGTTTATCTCTAGGCTAAGACCCAATAGAGACCAGGAGTTTGTCTATAGAAGAACTTTGCCAAACCTGGAATATGAACACACACACACACACACACACACACACACACACACACACACACACAAAAAGCCCTTAGGTTAGTTGCAAAGGAAATCATAAGGTAAAGGCAAAGGAAGTGATGGCTGCCTGACTCATTTGCCGCAACAGAAAAAAAGTGGGAAATCTCGGTCCTGGGAAGAAAATTTGTGGGGAGATGGGAATATATGACTTCTTGTAGAATATATTTTATCAGGCAGAACAGAGTAGGTCTACAATGGTAGTAAAGAGGAGGACAGTCTGGAAAATTAGGACTACTGTGAGGGCTCTAACGCCACTGTCTTATATTTAATCTACCCCCTGTGGTAATGTACCACCTCGTAAGTCACACTGAAATCTAATTTTACTGGTTTAGGCCAAATAGCCTAGGGAAGTCTCTCTTGTTCTGTAATTGAAAAGCTGTATCAGAATCAAACGTTTTCTGGATGAGCTATTATCTGCATCAACAAAATTCAATACTCTGCTGGAAGTGAAAGACACTTTTGATTATTAAATCTTTATTTTAAGAAATATGTTGGTGAGAAGGCTAAACAGCAAGTTTGCAACTTTTTATTTGCTGAACCCATGAACAGGCTGGCGATAACTCTATTGCTTATGGTAATGGACTCACGATGGTGGTTGCAGAATTTCTTTTTCTAGGTATCGATGAAGGAAAAAGAAGGAAGAACAAATATTTTCTCTAAAATGCTCGCGTCAGCTTTCCAGTGTTATAAACATTTGAACTTGTAAGAAACCTATGCATTATACAACTAAATGAAGTGAGGTTTCAAATGGAAGCACTCATTTCTACCCCCAGGTCAGCTAGCTTATCTCAGTGAAGTAACAAAAAGCATACCTGACTACCCAAAAATATTCAGTATCCTTTTCAGTTGAGAGCCCTATTAAAAAACAAAACAAAATTGCATAGTCAGGGAACATGGCTCATGTTACTGAGTTTTTCCAGGTATATTTCATACTAGAGACCCATTGCAGGAAGATTCCTGCAATAGGGCTTCCTGCTGTGGTCTCCGCAGCCCCGTCTGCTTCCCTCCCTTCTCCACTGCCTCACTTGCTTGCTTCTCCCATCTTCCCTCCCTTCTTTGGCACTTAGCTTCCTTCTACACTGTCTTTAGTCTTCATTCTGCACCAGGATATGCAAATTAACCCCCATCTTGGTTGGGTTAATTTGCATACTCATTCTGATTGGCTGGTGGGCATGGCTGGTGGGTGTAGCAGAGGTACAGTCAATTTGCATATTACTCTTTTATTAGGTAGGATGTGTATCAGACCCATTATCTGACTCTTGGGTGGCTGATTTAAAAATGGGGTTCTGAATCTGGAGATGGCCAGGAGAAAGGAGAGGACAATACATTTTGAGAAATTTAATGCCGTTGCCATTCATTCCTGTAATTATCTGTATAATGTAAACATCCACAAATCAATACAGCTTGGGCTTTAAATAAAAAAAAAATTCCCACTCCTATCCAATAGCAAAATAACAGAAAGGGAGGAGAGCAGAGTTATTAAATTGGTCCTGCAAGAACTATATTTGTGGCTCTCAAAGAGCAAAGGACCTTCTGACCTGGCAAATCTTCACCTTCATTTATCCTTTGGACAATTATAATTTTTACAGTTGCTGCATGTCAGGCCAGAATTCCCAAGACTCTCAGAGTTTCCATAAAACCTCTGAAGACACATAATATCAACACTTTATAGCATATGGTCTTAAAATTTAAATCCTCATCTTGACATGCTTAGGATTGGCTTCTTTTCTTTGAAATGCTTGGAGAATTTATCTTCAGTCTTTTCCTTCTGCACTTGACTGCTTCCTCCCTAGTCCCCCTCCACACTCCCCTTGAACCTTTCAACACTTCTGAGTATTCTGTAACATGTGGGGCATATTGAATCTGTTTTCTCTGCAAAGGGGATCATTCTCTGTCACAGACGTTAGAACATTTTTTTTTTAAATCAAGGAAAGCACCAGAATGTTCCCTAAAGAAACAAACATCTCTTAATTCTAAAATCATTTAATTATCTCTGAGCCTGCAGTTCACCTGATGTTTAAAAACCCCTCCAAAAATCCAACTCTTAGCAAATGATGCCTCTAATTCATCCTTGCCAGAAAACACTAGCTACTGCTTCTTTGAAGGAAGCCCTGAGTTTTTACCATGGAATTCTCAAACCACATAGCTGATTTACCTTTCTTGTTACCTTCAGATATTTATTGCGTTCCATCATTAAGAGCACAGATCTTACATTGAAAACGGTGGAAGATAAATAGGTTCAATGTACAAACACTACAGGAGGCTGTTGCTCTGTGTTGTCACTTAAATCAAGCGGTATGAGAATTTCTTTCTTGGTTGGCTGAGGACTTAGCAGTGAGAATGCTGAAATTTTCCCTTGAGCACTTTGACTGACAATCAAGTATGGTAAGTCACCTACTATTTTAGGTGGCAACACAAGTACAATTTAAAATGCAGCCGAAACCAGTTTGGCTCAGTGGATAGCGAGTCGGCCTGTGGACTGAAAGGTCCCAGGTTTGATTCAGGTCAAGGGCATGTATCTTGGTTGCCGACACATTGATGTTTCTGACTCTCTATTCCTCTTCCTTCCTCTCTATAAAAAAAATCAATAAAATATATTTTAAAAAAATACAAAGCTCCTTTCAGGTAGTGAGATTAGATGAGGGTCTTCTTAAAAGACAAAAGGTATTAAAATGCCTTTAAAAAGACTTTTTTTTTCACTTTTGTGCAAACTAAAAATAGAGACCTATCTTATCATCTGATAGCTAACATATTTTAGACTCCTTTGGAGCCATATATCCATTAAATACATTGTTTGGGGAGGGATAATCCCTATTTAGTTTTTAGATTACGGATGCCAGTATTTTGGCCTTTTGTATAAACAAACAAACAAAACAAAAGACTGGTTCTTGCTTGTCTAAGTGAAAATTTATGTTACCAAGGCAAAAGACTGTATTAGCCCCAGCACTGCACATACATGCACCTGCCAATATTTACCTGCATAAATAATTTGATTGGAAAACAGTCTCCGGGGCTAGAAATTTTCTACATAGGTATCCCAGGTAAGAGAGAGAGAAATGGAGCAGCCCTTAATTCCGGGAGAGTGGCATTGGGCTTGATCTGCACCTCTTTCTCTCTAGTTCTGCTTCAACTGCTTCCTAGCTTCCCCACAGTCAGGACCAAAAGGCGATCATCCTGTCTGGGGTGTCCTGTGGGTTTTCTAATTCATGCCTCCCAGGAGGTAGCCCCGGGCAAAATGATAATCCGCTGATGAACAATGCAGAACAGAGAGGAGAGCTCGAAGCCCCCTGGGCAGGGCAGATGCCCACCATGCACACTGGATGCCATGCTGAGGCCGAGGGGGGGCGGTGGGTGAAGGGGGAGGATGGCGGTGTCTGGTGAGCGCTGTGTGAGAAGGCTCCTAGGCACTCTTCTCCAAGAGACCCCCAGGCAAGGTGATGCATCCCTCAACCTGTCTGGGTAACCTCATGAACTAGACTGAGTAGTGGCTGCCATTATTTGGGACTGAGGAATACAGGAAGCTGATATGACTTGTGGCAGTTTGGTGGAATAACAGTTCATCTGAGTTAAGAGATAAATATCTTTTTACATAAAGTTCATTTTATGAAAATGCTGTGGGTTTGAATTTACTGATTTAATTAAAGCTCATCTATTCCTAAACATTAAAACTTGTTTAAAGAAAATGCTCCTCTTAGAACTAGGTTCCAGGATGAAGCAGTTTACCATCAACAACCTGGTAGTTTGGGTCTAAACATCTCTAAGCCCCACCATACTCTAGAGCAGTGGTTCTCAACCTTCCTAATGCCGCGACCCTTTAATACAGTTCCTCATGTTGTGGTGACCCCCAACCATAACATTATTTTTCTCAATCTGTGGGTCGTGACACTGGTGAAGAACTGCTAGCAGGGTCGCCTAAGACCATCGGAAAACACAGATGTTTACGATTCATTAAGAGTAACAAAATTACAGTTATGAAGTAGGAACAAAAATAATTTTATGGTTGGGGGTCACCACAACATGAGGAACTGTATTAAAGGGTCGCGGCATTAGAAAGGTTAAGAATCACTGCTATAGGGAGAAATGAGGAACATTAGCATGATAACTCCAAGTCCACTTTGAATGCCCATAGATACACACACAGGAACCTCAGTGCTGTGGCTGGTGGGATTTGCAATACAGCAGCTCCCTTCCTCCCCTTCTCTGTGGAGACACATCTTAAGATGCCCAGTGGCCGCCTAAAACAATGGATAGTACTACACCCTGTATATACTGTTTTTCCCCTGTATACACATACTGATGATAAAAAGTTTAATTTAAACATTAGGCACGGGTAGTGATTAATAATAACTAATAATAAAATAGAACAACTATAACAACATGCTGTCATAAAAACTATGTGAATGTGATCACTCCTTGATGGGGCTCTCTTTCTGAAGTCTTCGTATAGGTTCAGTGCTTTCTGGTGTGGCACATTGCTTTCAATCAGAACAGGTTTTTTGTTCATGATTTCTACCCTCAAATTGACTGCCTTATCTATTTTAACTACTTACTGTGCACTGTGGCCATAATTTTTTGCATTTGAGGTGTGACAGCCAAACATGAATTTCTTTTTCCTTCACAATTTCACAGATAGAAGATTCGTTCTTACTGGTATCTTAGCAACCTTGGAATTCAGGTTTTTTTTTTTTCTCTTCTCTTACCAAGTCTAGAACTTATACCTTTTCATTTAAAGGAAGCACTTTATGGCTTCTCTTTGGCATATCTGAATTTCTAACATCCTTACACTTGTGCTCGGGGCCATGATTAAGTAAAGGAAGGGTTATTAGAACACAAGCACTGTTATCCCATGACAGTCAATATGAAAACTGAGACAGCTACTAAGACAACTCCAGGCAGAGAGCACCTACAGCATTGGCACACTGGACAGAGGGATGGTTCATGTTCCTGGCTGGGTGGTGCGAGATTTCATCACACTACTCAAAATGGTGCACAATTTAAAGTTTATGAATTGTTTTGTTTCTGGAGTTTTCCATTTAAAATTTTCAAGCCACAGTTGACTGGGGGTAACCGAAACAGTAGAAAGTGAGATTGCAGATAATAACTACTATTGTAGTTCTGCTACTAGGAGATTGAGATATCGATGTGCCAGCAAGAAGCTCTGGCTTCCAATATAATCTCCCAAGTCATGCCATTTTCTTACTTTCTCCTTGTTGACTGGAACTCTAGAACAGGCTTCTGACATGGTTACCTTCTGAGCATTTCTGTTTCTTGAATGGACTAGAGTCTTTTTTTTAACCCCACTTTTCATGCCTAGTGTTCTGCCAATCTTAGTAGCTTTGACCAACTCTGTAGAGGACTAGAACTGAGAAGGGAGGGAGCACCTTCTGCATCTTTTGCCTCTGCTGTGACCATGATGCCATTGTCAGCAGATCTGATATTGACTATCCAGTGTGGTCTCTCACCCTCTGGGTTACTCTTCAACCCATCCAGAATATCACAAGTGATTCCGATCCCCATCTGGGTGGCTCTCTCAGGGCTGTCCTCTACACTAAGGCTTTTTAAGCCTAAATGTACGTGAAACACATGGAGATCTTGTTACAGTGCACAATCTGGTGACAAGGTTTAGGGTGGGGCCTGGGATCTGCTGATGCTGCTGGTCCAGGAACTACACTTTGAGTAGCAAGACTTTTTACCCAGAAGTCCTCCGTAGACTTCGTCCTGCTGGATCCCAGATTCCTCCCTCATCTTTCTGATTCCATTTTTACCCAAATCCCTTCTTACCTTTGCTTTGATTATTATTAACAGTTTCTAAATAAAAAGGAACAGGGCATTTGTTAACCCAAAATGAGATAGCCTTCTCCAAGTCAGCTGGGCAGATTCTCACTGCAAACCAGAAGTTCTTCAGTCTCTTTCTTCTTGCAGTATGTTACCTTCTCTAACCTATGACGATAATGCAAGCTCAGTAGCATTTGTCCTCTCTGTAACATTCTGTTTTTTTGTGAATTTTATGTCACTATGAGAATGTGCCTCTTATGTCTGTTTAGACACAGTCACTTAGAAATATGAATCTATGTTCATTCCAAAAGGCTGATACTTTGTGTCCACTGATCTGAGAAAATATGGGGTAGCACATTATTCTTTTTCCTCTCGGCCTCCAATTTCCTCTAAATTTGCATACAAAATTGATGAAGGACCCTCACTAGAGGTCTAGGGTATTTTCAGAAAGGAATGGTAACAGGGAGGGAAAGGTTAAAGTTCTAGTTGAACTAAAGGTTTTCCTTGAATAGCCTTAGAAAGATCTTTAATGATTACATCTTCTCAAAGAACAAGGACCCTTCTGCTCAGTGTTAACCTTGCTTTCTTGATCTGAATTTTATACCTGTGCTTCCAAAGCATCCCTCTGACATCTCTCATCCTAAACAAAAAGGAGACATCCTTGTGTCCTTGTCCTTTCTCTGTCTCTCACAATGCCATGAAGCCTTGGTAGTGGCCTGGGCTTCAGTTGAGTAGACAGCAATTGTTTTCATTGTCTAATCTCACAGCCCCCCTTCAACTTGACTTCCTCTTCAATAATCCCACCAGTGGGACCTGGGGCCTTGACTGTTTTTTAATGGTTTGATCTATTGGAAAGCCTATAGCATAGAATACATTTAATTTAAAAAATATTGTTTGAGTCAATGTGGAGAAAATATTTCCTCAATTAACAAGGCATATGTTATACTACAAAAGGAGTCATTGTAGTAATTATTGAAGTAATTATTTGTAGTAATTATTTGTTTTCTTTTTGTCTCTGGTCTGTTGGCCAAAAAAGCTAAGTCATTCTCTAATGGGGCAGAAAGTGTCAGATTTTTACCCATTCTCTAATCTTCTTCCTGATCCATGGTTTCCTTATAGGTACAAATAGACCCTCCCAGACTCTAAGAAGCTCACAGAATTTTACAGAGGGATCTGAGGTGACCCTTGATGTGATGTCATGGAAAAGCAAGTAAACCTCATTCTGGTCATTTGCTAAACTAGGGCTCATCAAATTCTTAAATCACTCATACACGAGCAGTAAGTTCTAGAACTGGTATTTCCATTTTTATTTATATCCGTGTGGGACAATTCATGGACTAAAGAAGACACATCTAATATTATTGTTATAAAATATTCCATTATAGTGGCCCACCCTTCATCCAATTTTTTTTTAATGGGGAAGGGGTTTATTCTTAGATCAGTCATTATCAACATAATCATCATAGGGATGCAACAAGATTTCTCTTGTTCATCTAATAAGAAACATGGTATTTAGAGAGATTATATAAATTTCTCAAGCTTTTGTAGGATGTGAGTAGCAATCAAGTACTTGAGCTTTTTCTTCCTATTTAGAACATTATTTAATAAGCCAGTCTACATACATTTCTAAAGCCAAATGTGATTTTCAGAGTACTTCATTTTCTCTGTTTTTAAAACCTCCATTTCAACAAGCCCTCTGGCTACAGCCTACATTTCTCTATAGACACCAGCCTCAGAAAGTGTGATTAAAAACTGAAATGTACTTCTGGGAAATGAGAATATGTTCTGAAACTTTGTGTTTGGTGCTTTTCTACTTGCAAAACAGTTAATAGTGGGGTTGTTTTTTTTTTGACTGTTCATTTTTTTCTCACACCTCTAATACAAAGAAACTCAGTGTCTTGTCATGCCAGTTTGGCAATAACCATTTTAGTGAATATCCCAGAGTCATCCAGTAAATCAGTAACCAAATGGAGAGAGGTTGTCAGAGCTTGTTGGAAACCAAACATTGTTCTCACTAAATGGATGTAAACAGGAGGCCAGAAGGCTGGTCAACCTTAACTGCTATGAAAGGTCAAAGCTAATTACTCACTGTTTAGATGAAAACATTGTTAGCTGAAGCAGCCTCTACCTGTTTATTTCATGTTAATTTCTGTTTTGTTATTTCCTGCCTAAAGGCTAGGGGTGTGTCCCAAAGCCTTAGTAAAAGGGAGAAAAAGGCCAGAGCAAGTGGCAGTCTTTTCCACTAGAGCAGTGGTTCTCAACCTTCCTAAGGCTGCGACCCTTGCATACAGTTCCTCATGTGGTGGTGAACCCCAACCATGAAATTTTGCTACTGTTATGCATTGTGATGTAAATATCTGCACTAGAGGAAGGCTCCCGCCTGGCCCCCCAATATCGCCAAATTAATGTTTTCTAGTCTCTCATTTCATTTGGTGCGGCCTCCTTCGGAACCCGAACCCTGAACCGGGAACCCTGAACCACGCGGGATGTAAAAAGAGGTTCCCACAAGAGCTGTTAAATGTGTATTATTGATGGATCACATGGTCTAGTTATTGCAGCTTCTCTTCATTATTATTATTCTTCATTATGATATTACCCTTGCCTCAGTCCTCACAGCTCACAATTTCTTAATGTGTGGTTTGAGATGCCTTTCTTTCCTTACTTATCAGTGCTTGAAATGTGTTCTTCCAGGATAATCATAAAAGAAATCTGTATTAATGATGAAAGAGCTCACTGAAATCCTTGGTTAGCCTTCTAAGTTTCCAGTCAAAAATATTCATTATCTTTCAGAAGATTGTCTTTGGGCAGTTCTAATCTGATAATTGAAAAGTTATAGAAATTCTGTAATTGAAGCTCTTTAATGCGTTCTCCTTTACTTGTCCATTCGCTCTAATGACTAACATGGACAACCAATCAACATAATTGGAAATGGGGCCTTAGTAAAACTGAATTCTGAAAGAGATTTGATTCAAATGGAAAATGACTTGAATCTTGCTCTTGACCTACCATAACTTTCTTCTTTTGAAAGAAAACTCATTGTAAAGAAACTTTTTTAATTTTTTACTGAGTTTCTGAGAAACCAAATTGTATGATGTAAGCCTTTTATTTTGAACACCTTAATATATCATCAACTTTGTTGAGACCCCCCAAATTTAGGGAATTTTGTGTGAAAATTCTCTTGTGAGATTTTTGGACTGAGAGGAAATGTGGTCTCTACCCGTGTAATTAATCAGGGATATGGGGTATATTTTATTAGGAGTGTATTTTGTGGAGAGTCCTCTGCTTAATTTAGGGCTTTATTGTGGGAAATAGTTGTGACTGGAATCTGGAAAGTAACACCTGAGTGTGTTTTTTTCCAGCGTTTGGTGGGTAACCGAAAGGGTCTGAGTGCCTGAGGCCGGTGGTATTGCTGCTGTGAGTGCAGGCCAAGGAAGGCATGAGCAGCTTCACAGGGAAACTTCCAGATGTTGCCAAAGCAGAACAGCTGTGCCCTACTTACTTCCTGACAACATCGCATACAAAATCCAAGCTTTGAGGAACAACTAGTTAGGGGTTGTCTGTTTACATTTTAGAAGCATTCTTTACTTTGTAAAAGGTTCAACAGGGAATTACATAAAAAAAAAAACTAGTTACCTTAATGATTAAAATAAAATTTGATTTATAAACAACTGAATAGAAACATAACTACAATATGTTCTGAAACTTTGTGTTTGGTGCTTTCCATTCGCAAAACAGTTAATAGTGGGGTTTTTTTTTCTGTTCATTTCTTCTCATATCTCTAATACAAAGAAAGTATAATTAAAGGAAATGTAATTAAAACTCTCAAAAGAAAATAATATGATTCTTTATACAGCACAAATCTATAGGATATGGGTGTGTTTTTGTTTCCTTTACATCCTTATTTGATATTCAAATTACACAAGATGTACTATCAATTAACTAGTCATGATAGTATGAAGTTATCTTACATTATTATCATGGTCTATAGTTTTATTACTTTCACATGTGTTCCACTGTGACTAGATTCTCACAATATCTCGTGAAGTCAGTAATGAAGGAATGAAAGATAGCTGAGATTGCTAAGGTTCTGGAAGATTGGAGTATGCTTTTTTTTTTTTTATTGTTGACACTATTACAGATGTTCCCCATTTTTCCCACTTTGTACACCTCCACCCAGTATCCCCCCCCACTCCAGGCTTAAACACATTGTTGTCATGTGTCCATGTGCTATGAATATATAAATATATAAATATATAAATATATAAATATATAAATATATAAATATATATAAATATATATATATATAGGCTAATCTCTTCCAGTCCCACACCCTCCTCTTCTCTGAGATCTGTCAGTCTACTTTATGTATTCATGCCTCTGGTTCTGTTTTTTTCTCAGTTTACTAAAATTACATTTTCAACCTTGTGAATCCATTTAAATGGAATCTGTCTGGGCTCCTCTCTGCAAATCTTTGATTAAATAGGAGGAGTCCTAGGATATATAAATTTGCAAGGCTCCCAGGTGAATCTAAAGAACATCTAGGGTTTAAAATAACTGGGAGAATTGGAAGGAGTTTGATTCAAATTCAGGTCTTTGACATCAAGTCTTCCATACTATTTATTATATATTTTTCACTGTTTCCCTGAACCTGAATTCTCTCCTTGATAGTCACTAGTTAATTTCCTAGGCACTCTGAAGTTCTGTTGATAATATTATTTAGCGTGAAATACAAGTGCTCCTTAACATGCTGAATATACATACCCTGTTAAAGCCTCATTGCTGTAGAAATGGGTGAATGACACATTGGCCACTGAGACGCTTTCTTAAGTGTGTGCAATCAGTGCCTCCTAGAAGACCTCTTCCACATTTATTGGAATTGTTCATGAGCCTTAAGTTTAGAATGGTTAGAGATTTTCTGTCTATGAGGAAATAGCATCAATAAAATCTAGGTAATATCAGGTAAGATAAATTACCCATTTAATCTAAGAATTTTCAAGGGTCTGCTTTTTGAGTTCTTTTAGAAAACAAAAAAATCCTGTTCATTTCAAATAGGTGACTGTTAAATATGGGGAGAAAATGGAAATATGTTTTCTGATTTAAGAAGAGAAAAATGAGAGTAAAGAATAAACGGAAATTACCAAACCATTGATTAAGATCTTTTAAATTACACAACATGTCCTATCAATTAACGAGTCCTGCCACAGACTCCAATAAGTCTATTTATAGACTTTTGATGAGTTTAAATGTTTGTTAAAATTTATATTTCTTTAATTCTGTGAGAATATTAAATAAAAGGAATAAAAGTCATGGTTGTGGAAAAACTGGAGGCAAGAAATAGTACAATAATATAACTACGTACTAGCACCCTCTTTTCCTTTTATGTAGCACGGACATGGGGAGGAGTTGGAGTGGAAGTTCTCTCTTAATTCTTTTTTTTTTAAATTAATTTTTTATACATATCTCCCCAATGCCCCCTCCTCCCTCCCAGGCATAACCCAACCCCCCAGTGTCTGTGTTCATTGGTTATGCTTATATGCATGCATATAAGTCCTTTGATTGATCTCTTATCTACCTCACCTAACTTTAATCTTCCTCCTGTAATTTCACAGTCTGTTTGAAGCTTTACTGTCTCTGTATCTATCCTTTTGTTCATCAGTTTATAATGTTCTTTATTATCCACAAATGAGTGAGATCATGTGCTGCTTCTCCTTCATTGACTGGCTTATTTCACTAAGCATAAGGCTTTCCAGTTCCAACCAGGTTGCTACAAAGGGTAAGAATTCCTTCTTTTTAATGGCAGCATAGAATTCCATTGTGTAGATGTACCACAGTTTTCTGACCCACTCATCTGCTGATGGGCACCTAGGCTGTTTCCAAATTGTAGCTATTGTAAATTGTGCTGCTATAAACATAGGGGTGCATAAATCCTTTCTGATTGGTGTTTGTGATTTCTTAAGATAAATTCCTAAGAGTGGGATTACAGGGTTTGCACAGCAAAAGAAACAGTCAACAAAACAACAAGAAAGATCACTGTATGGGAGGAGATATTTGCAAATGATATCACTGATAAAGTTTTAATCTCCAAAATCTACAGCCAACTTATACAACTTAATAAAAGGAAGATAAACGATCCAATAAAAAAATGGGCAATAGACCTAAATAGAACCTTTTCGAAAGACGACAGAAGGAAGGCCAAGAAACACATGAAAACATGTTCAAAGTCATTAATCATCTGAGAGATGCAAATCAAAACGACAGTGCAATACCATCTTACACCGGTCAGAATGGCAATCATCAACAAATCAACAAATGACAAGTGTTGGCGAGGATGCGGAGAAAAAGGAACCCTTGTGCACTGTTGGTGGGAATGCAGACTGGTGCAGCCACTGTGGAGAACAGTATGGAGTTTCCTCAAAAAACTAAAAATGGATCTCCCATTTGACCCTGTAATCTCTTAATTCAAACACCATTTGAAGGAATAGATTGAACCACCTTCTGACATGCATGTTAAATATAGGAATCTATGAATCTTCTAGACTATTTTACCTTTTGGTATGTTTATTTAGGACTTCCTTCATCCTAAACTTTTTTATATAGTTAGAATTGTATTATACTTTAAATATCAGTTATTTGATATTGCTTTTCCATGGACTAATTAAACATAAAATTAAGTTTCTATATTTTATATCTTGTCACTGTAGAAAACTTGATTTTCTGCATATAATTACAATTTTAGAATACGAAGTGAAGAGTATGAGGAAAAAATATAAACTTCTGAGCTTATTTATGAAACCCATTAATGGAATAATTTTGGCTGATTTATAGCAGAACAGTTGAACTGATCAGTTTTATGCCTGGGAAAGCTGAGAATTTCTTCATTCACAGATGCCTTGCAAAGTTAATGATCCTATAAGAGATGACTACTGTATGGTCATAGTCATGTATCACATATGCAAGCTATGGCTCTTGACTTTCCCTCAGTGGCCTGTTAAAAATAACTGAAGCAGGCAATGGTGCATAAAAATTCCGACTCATGCAATCTCAGACTGAAAGAATATTCCAAAATTTAGTTGGATTCTATCATCATCATTAGTAAATAATGAATTTTGGCTTAGTAATTAGCAGAGTCCTTTACCATAGCAGGTAACTTTATAATGATTATTTCCTATCAAAAAGTCATCTCTGTATCCTACTTAAAAAGAAAACCTACATTTCATTAAAGAAATAGTTATATAAATCTGTTGTCATGGATGTCTGCTATATTTATTTATTCCAGTAGGTATATATATTCCAGATGTGTCATCGTTTTTGTAGGCCAGAGTTCACATTTCTATTTTCAACAAATGATGGCTTATGTGGCTCCATTAGACCTGACCTTCCTAGGAAAATACAGGTTAGAAGGAAAAGGGTGTGTTTACCATTCTCATTATCTTCATAGAAGACCATAATTCATTAAAAACAGTAGCAAATGTCCAAGTGTTATATATACCATTAGTGTTTGTTGTAACTATTGGTATGAAAAATTACAGATAACAACACTGTAAGGGGAATCCTGTTGTTTTTTGTCATGATCAATCAATGTCTATTGCACAGATGTGCTGCTAACATTCATTATTCAGTGTTCTAGCCTGATGACAAGGGGGTGAGAGTGTCAACATG
>JAAGEH010000041.1:49978196-50083810 GCA_011751065.1 Lasiurus cinereus
CCCCCCCCCCCCCCCCCGCCCCGCACCATTGCCCTGTATCCACTGACTATGCCTACACACATGCATATAAGTCCTTCGGTTGATCTCCTATAGGCCCCTCCCCCACAACCTCCTCTGCCTTCCCACTGTAGCAAGACAGTCTGTTCATTGCTTCTTTGTCTCTGCATCTGCTTCCCTCCCACCCCCTGATTCTTGTCTTTAAAAACATCTTGCCCCTGTAGGCTAGAAATAAACCCACAAGAACAAAAGAAAAATGATTGAGTCCCAATTTCAATGTCCGATAGCTTTGAGACCCAGTTTCAATGTCAAACAGTTCCTTATGTGTACATGTCATCAATGGTATCTGGATACTGGACAGATGGTGGCGATGCCGTTCCGACCCTCTCTGATTTGGTCCTAGGCAGACTGTAGCGATGCACAGCTGCTGACTGCTGGTATGGCAAGGTGTTGTCAGCGTCTTCCATCTCTGGACTGTTTCTCCTCTTGTCTTTGTGGTTGGTGCAGACCTGTCAGTTCCTCTCTGTTGCAGGAGTCCACTTGGTCTTGAAGTTGTTTTCTGAAAGTATATAAACATATTCTCGACCAAGAGTTAATAAAGGAATCTTTTCTATAAAATTGACTTGAGGTGCTTTTTATTTTGCCTGCCCACGTTTCCTTTGGCTTATTTTGACACCATGTGTGTTTTTCAAGGGTGTCTTGCTGTAAATCAAAACAACAATGCGGTACCATCTCACACCGGTCAGAATGGCAATCAACAAATCAACAAATGATAAGTGTTGGCGAGGATGTGGAGAAAGAGGAACCCTCGTGCACTGCTGGTGGGAATGATGACTGATGCAGCCACTGTGGAGAACAGTATGGAGTCTCCTCAAAAAACTAAAAATGGAACTCCCATTTGACCCAGTGATCCCTCTTCAGCTCTATCTCTTTTGTGCAGACACTGTGCGATTACTGTGGACATATATTGGATATATATTTTTTAAGGTTTGGACTACTTGTCTTTTACATAAGGAAGGTGGACCAATAAATAAAAACAAAAGAATAGGAGTGGTTACTGCATGAGAAACAATGATTCCTTTGAAAAACATTTGCAGTCTTTCCTTGGAAACTTAGGGGAAGAATACATTTCTTCATTGTGTTGTGTGTTTATGTTGGAATCACAGCAGCGGTGACCAGTGAGTCTTCTTTTTCATTGCTGTCCAAATCATCAACTGCCATAAAAAGTGGCTCATTGCTTGCTCCCAATTATGCGGGTTCATTATGAAGAATCATTATAGCTTTAACTTCCTTCATCGAAGAGACATTTTCTAAGTTCCTGAGATAAATTAAACCTAGCTGCATTGTCTGTTTCTGCCAGCCAGCTTATGTTCCTAAAATATCCAGATACTCTGCAATCAAGGAGACTATTTCCTGCAAAAAAAAAAAGATGGAATTTTATCTACACAATTGGGACACATTTTATTCAGGTCTATAAGATATGACCATCTTTAATGGTTCTTCTGGAGTAATGTCTGAAGAAATTTGATAATAGAATAAGAGTAAGACAATTCTCAAGGAGTTTTTAAGGGTAAATGTAAAAATGGCAAGGAAATATGAATAATTGAATAAATAAATAAACACAGCAGGAATAGCTCTTGGGGTATGATAGCCTCTTGATATCTCTTAGAGGAATGCAATAGAATATGTCACTAAGGTAATATATGAATGTGATATGCAGAAACTAATAACTGATTATATTAAATTGTCCTCCTAAACTATGAATTACTGTATTGTTCTGCTGGTGAATGCTATATAGGCATATTTACAATATTGGGTTTGGACGTATTTATATATAAAACCACTAAATGCCTTTGCATAGTAAAGTATTTCTTTTAATCATAATTGCACAGTATGTTTAGATTCATAGATCATCTCATTTGATAGAAACAAAATCTTATTTGAATTCCTCATTTTAGGCACACTTTGTAGTTGAGTTTAGTTATTAGAGATGTATGGGGAGACATTTCTGCATCCTTAAATATTTTAACCTTACTCACTGACCACGGTCATATATCAGGAGAGGTGTCTAATAATTCAGAGACAAAATCAAAGAAGTGTTGGTGCTACTAACTTTGTTTCCTCAGAGATATACAAACATGTAACCTGATTTTTTCTCTGTTTGATGTGAAAAGCCTTATATACACAATATGCATTTTACGGTAGTAACTGAATTTCAAGAGCAAATTTGATCTGCATAGTCCAGGGGAGATAGTGGGAAAGGGAAATGGTAATACTAGAAAGAATAGGAAATGTATTTTCATCTGCGTATGTCTAATGGTTATCTAAAAATACCATTGAGCATAAAGTTTCTTAGAGCTTCTGAAATTCCTGCTTATGCTTAACTGGACATGGAATTATGCATCATCTTTAAGAGCATCTTGTCATAGTTTCTCACAACATCGTAAAAGTGTTGTTACATGATTGTTATTGATAAATTCCACCAGCATGTTGACCACACTGGATCCAATTTCCATGGACACCATTACATTCCTGGCAGTTATAAATGGATCAGGAAATTGACAGCCTCTCACCGGTTATGCTAAACACTACTGAGAGCAGTTGGTATTTTTAAAAGCTCTTTACCAAAAGGACGTTCTGGCATCAGATAAGCTGGCAGGATAATAATAGGCTTTATTACCATCAACACAAGACTGTCAGTGTATAAGCAGGATCTTCGATGCTATTCCTATACATAAACACACTGTTAGCTTTTTAAAGCACTGATTCCCTGCCTCGTATGCAAATAGCAAGAGCATCCAGAATGAGAAACCAATTGACCACCATTTATCAAACTTCATTCACTTCACTGAAAACAGCACCAACTTTCAAATGGCTAAAAATGCCTGCTACGAGTTCCTTATATCTTTTTTTATTTTTTTTTTACCTTTATGCTTTTTTAAAATATTTCTTTATTGATTCAGGAATTACATATGTATCCTTATTCCCTCATTCCCCCCACCTCCCATTCATGCCCCAGCCCCCTGTTGTCTGTGTCCATTGATTAGGCTTATATGCATGCATATAAGACCGTTGGTGATCTCTCCCCTTTACCCCCATCATCCCCTACCTTCCCTGAGGTTTGACATTCTGATTGATGTTTTTTTGATATTAATCCCTTATCAGATGCGTCATTGGCAAATATCTTCTCCCATATAGGAGGCTCTCTTTTCATTTGGTTGCTAGTGTTTTTTGTTGTTGTTTTGTTTGTTTGTTTTTGCTGTGCAGAAGCTTTTTATTTTGATGTAGCCCCCATTGTTTATTTCCTCCTTAGTTTCCCTTGCTCTAAGAGATATATTGGCAAACATATTGTTATAAGAGATGTCCAAGATTTTGCTGCCTATGGTTTCTTCTAAGATTTTTATGGTTTCATGACTTACATTTAAGTCTTTTATCCATTTTGAGTTTATTCTTGTGTGTGGTGTAAGTTGGTGGTCTAGTTTCATTTCTTTACATGTACCTATCCAATTTTCCCAACACCATTTATTGAAGAGACTGTTTTAATTCCATTGTATGCTCTTGCCTCCTTTGTCAAATATTAGTTAAGTGTAATGGCTTGGGTAGACTTCGGAGGTCTCTGTTCTGTTCCATTTATCTATATGCCCATTTTTGTGCCATTATCAAGCTGTTGTGATTATAGTGGCTTTAAAGTATAAGTTGATATCTGGTATTATGGTTCCTCCAACTTTGTTCTTCTTTCTCAAGATTGCTATGGCTATTCAGGTTCATTTTTGGTTCTATATACATTTTTGGGGAAGTTTTTTCTGGATCTGTGAAATATGCCATTTGTATTTTAATAAGGATTGCATTGAATCTATAGATTGCTTTGTAGCATAGACATTTTAATGATATTAATTCTACCAATCCATGAACATGGTATAGTCTTCCACTTCTTTATAGTTTCCTCTATATCCTTTTTCAACATCTTGTAGTTTTCTGTCTTAACCTCTTTAGTTAAATTTATTCCTAAGTATTTTAATTTTTTTGTTGCAATTGAAATGGCATTTTTTTAGTTTCTCTCTATGAGAATTCATTATTGGTGCATAGAAATGCCACCAATTTATAAAATATGGGCAAAATACCTAAATTTTATCAAAGTTTTATGGTTTTTCTCATATAGATACTAATATTCAATTATATTTTTATCTAAATATTTCATTTTGTGGGGTTCTACTATAAATTGTACTGTGCTTTAAATTTCAAATTCCACTTGTTCATTTTTGGTATATAGGAAAATAAATGCCTTTTCTATGCTAATCTCATACCGCTCAACCTTGCTATCAGTCATCAGTTCCAGGAGTTCTTTTGTAGATTTGTTTTGGATTTTCTATACAGACAATTATGTCATCTGTGAATAAAGATAGTTTTATACCTTACTTACCAGTCTATATAACTTTTATTTTCTTTGCAAGAACTTCTAGCACTATGTAAAAAAAAAGTGGTGAGAGAAAACAACCTTGCCGTGTACCTGATCTTAGAGGGAAAGGTTCAGGTTATTCATCATTCTTCTGTGCTTTGTAGCTCTATCATTCTGATACTGACACTATACTCAGGGGTGGAAACTAGGGGAAATGCTGACAATACATCTCTCTTCAGCATTAGTCTACATCTGCTTTCGTCTATAACAGAAGTGAGAGCTTTGGTATGAAGCATCACAGGGGAGGGTAAAGGAATAGGAAGGATCACTTATTTAGGCTGGGTTGTGAAATACAAGCTAAAAGTAGGTCAGAGCACTGACTGCCTTCACAACAGCTTCTGTGCCTAGAACACTATTGGAGTAAGAGAATGTCTGGGCCCATCCAGTTGATCCGGGTCCAAAAGGAGGAATGATGTGCATATAGATACCTCTCAAGTCCTGAAAATGTTTTCTTGGCCAGGAGCCATACAAAATTCTGAGTTCTGACTCAGGCATTACTTTAGTGAGAATGTAAGTTCTGAGAGTTTTCTTGGGATAGCCTGATTTGTAAAAACCTTTTAGAAAAGCTTTCTGGATCTATTCAAGGTAGAACTCAAAATTAAGCAAATAGAGAACAGAGTCATGCATAAGATTTGCTTTTGATCCCTGACCTTGTCAGGGCTTAGAAAAGCAGCTGCTTCCATAATTACAGTCAGAATGATACAGTCCATCCAGAAAGCCTAGGGAGTTTGTGGTGCAGCAGCTAATGTCATGATGCCTTGCTTAGAGGCCATAATGGATATTCTCTCAATGGATTCATTGATGGATTTGGTTTCTGAAACAAGTATTGATGACTGGGATCTTGTATCTACACCCCTAACCTAATTCTGATTTTAGTCATTTAAATTTTATGTCTTTTTGCTTCTAAATATAGACTTGTTTTCACTAATTTGATTAAAATTATTACCTCCAATTTATCCTCTGTAGATATTGTACTTGCCTTTATCTTCTTTACATGCTAATTAAGTCTAAGGATTTGGCCTCTTTTATTGCCTACCATGTAATTCATGCTTCGCTTTTATCTCTCCCCAATTAATTCTTCTCAATCTAAGTATAAGTCTTTATTAAAGCAATCAGGTGGAAACATGAAATATTAAAATTATTTTAATGAGATTAACAATTTAGACCACAGGTATAATGAAACAAATTGATGACACAATTAAGCAAGCACCTTGATGCTTACACTAACCTAGTTACCTCGTAGTTTTGGGCAGAAAAAATAGTTCATAAATCATTCAAAAGCTTTTTAAAGCTCTTTAAGTTTCTATGATAACATAGGTCAATAGCCAGTTTATAAATAATCAGAAAAGGGCTACCTCTTGCTCTTCAAGTTTCACATTCTCAGTTCATTTTTTTTTCTCTTTCCTTGTGGCTAATCAGAAATGTAAAAAAGAAAATTTTGGTGTTCTTTGTAGTTATAAAATAATGACCTTATGGCAAAAATATTCTTCATAGGTTTTTGTTTCTTAGATTATTAATGAAGCAAGGGTAGCTTATAGTCATGGGATTCAATTGAACTAAAGATTCACTTGCAAAAGAGTAAGAAATCAAGATTTTAAGACTGTAGAAGCTTTAATTAGAAAAAATGTTTTGCTTTTCATTTCTTTGTGGTAAAATCTATATATCAAAAAGCCGAGTGACCAGAACCATTGGAACAACTGGAACGACCAATCCCTATGATGCACACTGTAGCCAGCCAACTGGTCGGATTGGGGGTGGGGCTGGCCAGCCAACCTCCCTCAGCCCCTCCCCAGCCAACCGGCTGGCCCTGTTGGCCCCAATCAGGCGGGTTGGTTGGCCCCAACCCACGCACGATTTCATGCCTCTTTTATAATATACTACTTTTAAAAATTCTCCCAAGCTTACTATAGACATGAGGCAGCACACACTTTATCACATAACCTTTTCACTCATTTTATCTTACTCCACTCATTTTCTGTTCTCTTCTGTAACTACTACTGTTCAGTTTTGGTGTTTTTTTTTGCCACTTTTATAATTTTAAACCCCCATTATCACCTTTATTGGCATTTATTGTATTCTGGCCCGTAAGTAAAACAAGTCTATGGTGTATTAACTATGTAAGCAATGGGAGAAGTGCTTTTCCCCCCCTTATGCCTTTCATGTGTGCAAAAGAAGTTTAGGAGAAAATGTATGCCAAACAACTTAGCTTTTGTCAAAGCCTGATATGAAGTGATATTTCCCACCTTTATTGACCTGCTGAGAAAAGAATTTATAAGAAGTGCCATTTAAATCAGTCATTTTATTCTTTTAAAAAAAAGGCTAGCTTATGCTATAAATCAGAATAAAGCTTCCAAGTGAGAAAAAAGAGTATTATTCTTCTGAATGACGAAAATGAGCTCCTTTTTTATTATACGGAATGAAAGGAAAGGCGTATAGATTTCAGGCCTACAGAATGTATATGTTGCTGCCGAAGGCCTGGGTAACCTGTCAATGTGAGGGATTATTATTTACGTGGTGATAGTTCCACTGCCCATTTTGAGTACATGATACGTTATTGAAAGGTATCAATCAGGCAGACATGGGAATTATATAAACCCAATGCGGCGATCCTGGCTGATTTCTATATGGGAATTTATTAGTATTTAAAAGAATCTGTTGTTTAACTGTTATGGTAGCAATACAAAGTGAAGCCAACAAAAGAAGAAGGATAACAGTATTACAATAGTTTATTCAAGCTAGAATAGAAGGGCTGCTGGGGCTCTGCTCCCACTGCATTATTCATCTGAAAAGGTCTTGTGAAATGTTCAATCGAGCTTTTTGTAAAATGTAATAGAAACAATGACTGCAGATGTGAATTTCCTTCCTTTCCTTTTCTCCCTTTGATATTTATTTTTATTTTTCAGCAATGGTCAGTTTATGGCTTTTTTTTTTGGAAGAAGTTTAACCAAAGTGTGGATTAACTTAATCAAAAGTCGTCCATATAACAAGGGGATGAATATTTGCTGAGCTGCTTTCCTTAACTCTATATCTTAGAATGGTACACTTCTGGAGATGAAAGTTATTAGCTTTCCTGTGTTTTGAAAAAATGGTGATTTTGCCGAAACCTGTTTGGCTCAGTGGATAGAGCGCTGGCCTGCGGACTGAAAGGTCCTGGGTTCGATTCTGGTCAAGGGCATGTATCCTGGTTGTGGGCACATCCCCAGTAGGGGGAGTGCAGGAGGTGGCTGATCAATGTCTCTCTCATCGATGTTTCTGACTTTCTATTCCTCTCCCTTCCTCTCTGTAAAAAAATCAATAAAATATATTTTTTTAAAAATGGTGATTTTATACTGCTCTGGAAAGGCATATGTACTTACTAAATTGCTAATTACAACAACAATCTCCATCTCTGTTAAATTTCAGAATGTGCAGAAAGTCAGAATCTGAACAGACAGGAATTGAGCCAATGGCAATGGAGACTGCTTTCCTTAAATTCACACTAGAGGCCTGGTGTATGAAATTTGTGCATGTGAGGGGGTGGTCCCTTAGCTAGGTCTGCACCCTCTCCAATCCAGGACCCTATTGGGGGCTGTCTAATGGCAGTCCGGGACCGCTGGCTCCTAACCACTTATCTGCCTGCCTGATCACCCCTAACCCCTCTGCCTGCCTGCCTAATTGCTCCCAACCGCCTCTGCTTGCCTGCCTGATTTTTGCCCCTAACCTCCTCTGTCTGCCTGTCTGATTGCCCCTACGTGCTCTCCCCTGCTGGCCTGATCATCCCTAACTGCTTCTGCCTTGGCCCCATCACTGTGGCTTTGTTAGGAAGGATGTCTGGAAGACATCTTTTCTATCCAGTCTAATTAGCATATTACCTTTTTATTAGGATAGATGCTCTAACTTCAATGAGATCACTGAGTTAGAAAAAACTAGAGCTTTTCTTTGAAAATGAAAACACAGAAAGGACCTGAAGACTCCCCATCATTACAGATGGCATATAACAAAATGCTTAATGTTTTATGTTATCAGGGGATTGCAATTTAAAACAACAATGAGGTATCCTACACCATAAGAATGGCCACAATCCAGAACACTGACAGCACCAAATGCTGACAGGGATGTAGAACAGCAGGGACTTATTCATTGTTGAGGAGAATGCAAATTACTATTAAAAAACCCCACAAACTGAATGTACTCTCACCATATAATCCAGCAGTTATATTCCTTGTTACTTACCCAAACAAGTTGAAAACTTAGTTCTATACAAAAACCTGCATATGGTAGTTTATAGCAATTTTATTTGTAATTGCTACAACTCAAACAACCAAAATGTCATTCAGTAGGTGAATGGATAAATAAACTGTGGTATATCCAGACAATAGAATGTTATTCAGCACTATAAGAAATGAGATATTAATTAATGAAAATATGGAGGAACCATAAATGCATATTAATAAATGAAAGACCCGAGAAGTTACATACTATATTATAAGATTCCAAATATATGAATTCTGGAAAGGAGAAATTATAAAGACTTCAAAAGGATCAGTGTTATTAGGAGTTCCGGGGAAAGGTGGGTGGGAAATGATTAGGCAGAGCACAGGGGATTTTTAAGACAGTGAAACTACAGTACTCTGTGTGATGCTATAAAGGTGGATAACACATATCCAAACACATAGAATGTACAATTCCAAAAGTGAATCCTGAAATAAACTATGGAATCTGTATGATAATGATGTGTCAAAGTCGATTCAACAATTGTAAATAATATATTACCTGGTGAGGAATTTTTTTGGGAGGGGGAGGTACAGAAGAAAATGATATGAGGTGAGTGAAGAAAGAATACACTTAGAGAACACTGATATTTCTCACATTTATGGAAAGAGTGACTCAAGAGAGAATAATGGACAAGAAAGACCAAGTTAAGATTTTAGAATGTAAGGTAATCAGTGCTGCTGATATATTAATAAGGAAAGGAAGAAAGAACATGGTAATTATGAGGAGAGGAAGTGAATTACTTATGTGTAGGTGATTAGGAGTAGGCATCATGGGTGAGATGAGGAGCAAATGGCCTCTGAAGTTCCATCTCTTAACTGCCAAAGCCCACAGAGGAAGAGAGCTAGACTTCATCTCAGATAGGCTGCTGTTTCTATTTCAATACCAGGTGATTGGCAGTGGTTCTTGATAGTAGGATGTATTTCACCATCTACATTATTTAGCTGGCCAGACCAAAGTAGAAGTTATCCAGATAAACCTACAAGAAATGTGTAAGAAGAAAATTATAACATTTTATATGAACAAATAAATAAATTTAATGGACTCCCTCAGAGAAAGTTCCTATTACAAAAATGTTGTTACTTCCAAAGCAATAAACAGATTTAGTATAATTCTATTAAAAAAACTTTAATGACTCTAAGACATGTAGGATATATGTGTATTTAAAATTTTATGATAATGTGAGTTTTATTTAATTCTCCAGTCACAATAATTTAAACTTTTATATTACTTACATGAGAAAATACTAAGCATGAACATCGTCTTTGTTCAAATGCAATAGTGTATTTTTATCCATAACAAAAGACTGCATTATAAATGCTGAAAAATCATACTTGAACTTCTAAATGATTGAGGGTCCTCCTAAATTCTAGTCTAAGCAATAAGCTGCAGCATTTCTTTAGAAATGAAGTTAATTAACATTCTCTTTATAATAGGACCACACATCTTTACAAAGTAAGTATAAACCATGATTGAAAAGCTTTTATTATTACATGTAAAAATAGTTTGTTTTTACTGCATTCTTTAGAAAGCATTTTAGTCTCATTTGAGTCTAGGGAAATGAGAAACAAGTTTCTGCATGTTTAACTATCTAAGACCCAAGATTTTAACAGATGATGAGAAGGGAAGTGGGTTTGTTCTACAGCATTCTTATGCTTGGCAAAATATATGGTATGGACCTCACAGCCAGTCTACTCGGCTCCAAAATTTTTTTTAGCTAAAATTTTATGCTTTCCAGTATTATTTACATTTAGTTAGTAAGCATCTCACACCTATCTCACCAGAAGGAACTATCTGAGAGGTCATAGATGCCTGCCAGAGATGACCTCTCAGCCTAAATATATCCTTCCCTCAAAACATTTACAATTCTATCTGTAGCACATTCCCCCCTCCTTCACAAAAGTCTTGATTTATCTTTAAAAATAAGTGCCCTGTGCTTCCAAGCACTCAGTGATAAATGAGGTTGGATTGCAGATGTATTTCTTTGCTAAATTAGAAGTGTCTTGTCAGAGTTTTCTGTAGAATACCTGACATCACTATTTAAGAAAACTTAGGAAAGTGCCTCTTGTTATTTTTAGAGACACAGCAGGTATGTCTTTGAGAGAGCCTCTCATAGACACTGACACAAATATTACAATAACTTTGAAAGCAAGAAATGGGAAAAGTTCAGAAGAGAGAACACGAGCTTAATAACAAAAAATGAGTTTTAGAAAAGTTGCTGGCATCATCAAAAAGCATTTATCATCTAATTAGTAATCACATAAATAAAAAATTAAAACCTTTTTTTTTGTGTGTGTACATAACCTTCCTGTCATGTGGTAGAGATTGACAAAATAAAGTATGAAGGCTAATATGCAAATTATCCTCTTGGGAGTTCAACCATCCAGGCGTTTGACCACTCACTATGATGTGCACTGACCACCAGGGGAAGGCCCTGGAAGCTGGAAGCTGGCAGAAGGAAGGCCCTGAACAGCCCTGATCACCAGCCAGGCCTAGGGACCTGAATTTTGTGCACCAGGCCTCTGGTATATAAAATATATAAAATTAATTTCTACTCAAATATTAAAATTATGGAGATAATTATCAACTAAGAAAGATGTTGATATAATATTAATGAAAAAGCCACTTTAAAAAGCAGTATGAATTAATAAGTGTCTAGAAGGTTTTGTTCTTTTTTTGTAAAAGTAAACTTTAGATGTTACCTAAATTTTACCAGATTTTCTGACCCCACTCCCCTCCAATAAAATACAGGATTTGACATAACATTTAGTTTCATGCCTCCTTAGGGTCCTCCAGTCTGTGAAAGTTTCTCATTCTTTCATGTTTCTGATGACCTTGACACTTTGGAAGGGTAGCAACCAGGTGTTTTGAAGAATGTCTCTTACTTGGGCTTTGTATGAAGTATTTCTCATGAGACAGGAGTTATGGGATTGGGGAAGGATGCATAGATGGTAAGTGCCATTCTCTGCTCCTCCTATCAGCAGGTGGGTGACAGCAACCTGACATCACTGGGCTAGAGTGGTGTCCCCCTGGGTTTCTCAAACAGCCCGGCTACAGATCCTGTATCCTGAGCAATTTCTCTGTAATGTGGATCCCCAGGATCTAAGCTCTCGCCTTAGGAAGAGGTGTTCTCTAACTGGTTGATTGATACAAAATGAGCAAGCAGAGTTTTCCTGAGAAGTTATAAGTCAATAACTGAGACATAAGCTGAACTATAAAACCAATTAGCTCTGATTAATCAGATGTAATATCCCCCCCATGATATTTTGTCTGAAGTGACAGTCTTTCATTATGGGGAGTGGTTTTTCTGAATGATTAACTGGCAATACAGCAGGTGTTGCTTCCCTTTTAACAGCTGAGTCAGTGTTTGAATACAAATCCAAATTTGGATTGTGCCAGCCTCTCCCATGGACACTCTCCCTGCATGCCTCTCTGGGATTGGGACCAGCATCGGGACTAACTGGGCATGAGCCTGCGGCCACCTCTCAGTCATGGGCACGCCAGTATCGCCCTAGGAACGGGAGGACTGAAACTGTAGCACGTGGTGGTGACAGCAGGAGCAGCAGGGCCAGGATGAGCAGGAGCCGTGGGAGTGCACTGACCACCAGGGGGCAGCTCCTATGTGGAGCTTCTGCCTCCTGGTGGTCAGCACGCATCATGGCTACTGGTCAACCGGTCGCTTAGGCTTTTATATTTAGAGATATGTGTTTAGCACCATTTTGAGTGTAACTTTATCCCAAAGAAGAGAGACACTACACTTACCATAGTGATGTTTGGCATCAAGAATACATTTGAACCGTCCAGATAGTCTTTCTGTGTGTAGTCCTGAAGGTGTTTTTAAACTGTATTTTATTGTGTTTTTTGTCCCTCTATGAATCTCTCCTGATAAATCTACTCTTACTTCCTTGTCAGTAAACCCACATGAGGCTGCAGCACGTCAATACTTCCCCATGACCTTGGATTTCTGTTCCTATAAGGTACATGGTTTATTTCTTTTATGCGTTGGAGAGAGCATCTGGTCCATTTATTTAGCTTGACTCTGGTTTTCCTCTGTGGCTACGTCTGAACAAGGTGTCTTACAGATTAAAACACATCTACTTCTCATCAAAACATGTCAAGTCCAATTAGGAAGGTTTGATTTTTTTTAGTCTTGCCTTTTATTTTAAAAGGTATACATAATGCATAGAGTCTAGGAATGCATCTGGTGGGAGTTATATGTCCCTTTTTATTTTTTTACCAGACTCATTTTCCTTTGCCTTTGTGTCCGTAGCTGGGAGTTGCCTCCTACACACAGTTTCTCTCTCTTTGTCTCTGTCTCTCTCTCTAAAAAAATCATTGGGAAAATATCCTTGGGGGAAGATTAACAATAGAAATCATGATCTTCAGGATAGCCATAGGAGACCTTTAAACCAAGTATGAGGCCCTGTGCACAGGTGACATGCTCATGTAACTTGTCCTTGGCAAGTTACCCATGCTACAGATGTCATGGGTATCACAGTTGTACATGAAGAAATGCTGGTACCTAAGTGCAAGGCCACCTGTGAACTTGGGTTCAAGTCCAACATCAATACCCTCTGGGAGCTGTCTTCTGCGAACAGGCACCACATCAATCTCTGGACCTATTGGCCAGAGCGAGCCTTTTTTTAATTACGTGCATTGCTTCTCTTCCAGTGTTATTTAGAAAGGTTTGTACCTTTGGGAGACCTGGCTTAATAGTATATTTCCCATGACAGGTAAGAAAATACCAACATAGCAGACTGGACATGGAGAAGCATTTGAATGGCTGATGGCTTGAAACCTCCCACTCCTTTAAATTTTGCTGATCATAGGGCTCCTGAAGGGACAATTCTCCTCAGCCTCCTCCATCTTAGGTGACTAGCCCTTAGCAGGACAAAGAGACTTGCCAGCCCCACACCCCACCATTAGGTAATCCAGCAAGAATGTGCCGGGAGATAACCGGATAAGGCAAGACCACCACCTTCGGCCGTTAGGCCGCTTCCTGACCCCACATCCCGTGCCTGCGTAAGCAGACCCTGGCCCCTACCTGGCCTATCAGGGTGGGCCAACTCAGTATTTCAAACTACCCTCCACCCACCCTGACCCCTAGTCTATAAAAAGAACATGTAACAAAGGAACGGGGCTCACAACCATTGCTCCGTGCTTGGAGCACGTTGCGGGCCCCAGCATGCTGGTCTGAATAAACCCCTTTGTTCTTGCATGGGATCGTCTCTTGGTGCTCTGTAAGCGCGGTCTGCGTTCCGGGCTTAACACTCCCTGTTCAGAGGCCACGCAACTAGGTGCTCTTAGCAGGAAGTTATAGCTTTTACTTTTTAATTTGGATGGCTGCTTGCCAGGTGACTTCTGCAGTAGTAAAAAATTCCTATTGATTTTAGAGATAATTTAAAATAAAAGTGCACTTGAACTTTTAATAAGACCAGATATGTGGTGAATGGGACATAAAGTCACAGTTTCCCAGATCCAATTTTCTTTTAGGGACACATACTGTGTCCACTTTATTTAAAATAGTTTTCTGAGTCTTATTTCCTTTTGATTTTGTTTAATGATGGCAGAGTACAAAATAATGAGTTCTGAAGTACAGTTCAGTGGCCGGCATTACATAACTCCTCTAATCATTTAATTGGTATCCCTCTTGCTTCTCCACTAGATTATATGCTTTTTACAGAAACTTCTTTTCTTAATATAATAAAATGTCAGAAAAGAATTACTCTAGAATTTCTTTCTATAGAATTGGTTATTATTAAAGTACTGTGATAGGTGTTGGGCAACTAGGATGAGTAGACTCTGATTTTCTCCTCTCTCAAAGAGCTGGCAATCCAGTTATGGGGGAAAGAATAAACCCAGAGCCTAAGTGTTGTGGGAACATAGCATGAAGATTGATGATTCAATTAATTAAGTATAATTAATTCAAATGTAATTATTGAGTCCTACTATATATACAACGCTTTACTAAGCAGCAAAGAAAATAATATAGTTCTATCCCTAGTGGGCAAGAATGATAGCAAACAATTCATGGAATAAAGGGTCTTCATGCAGGAGATGATAGTTGAATTGGGTCTTGGAGCTTAAATAAACTTTCCCTGGGGCCATCGGGGGAAGGAAAAAGAAACAAAGGAGAGATTTGTTTCTCTCTTTTTTTGGTGCCACCTTTCACCCAGTATAACTATTTTCTCAATTGTACGTGGGCATATGAGCTGACAGTCAGGGATACCAATTCTCACTGACAGTTCTCAGTTAGCTATATTTATGTGAGTTGTGGCAGTTTTTTTCATGGTATCATTTATTTCTAAAACCTGGGATTTCTGTAAAATGTAGCATATTCAGTAACTATATTCTAATCCATTTTTTTTTTTGTTTTGTTCATGGAAGGCTTATTTATCTTCTTATATTGTTGATGGTGTGATTACTGATCCACCCACAGCTGACAGTGTCCTTGGACTTTGCTGGGGAGTGAGTGCTGGGCAGTGTGTGAGGGTGAAACAGAAGTGTAGAGATTAGGGGTGCAATAAATTCTCTGTCTTGGAATAAATTCTCACCATCTGAGACAAATGGGCCCCCTGGTCTCTGCCAGAATCTTTCCTTCAGCCAGAAAGATACTAACTATGTAGCTTCAGCAGCATAGATCAAGTCGATGAGGTTTTGGGGAAATGAGAGATTTCGCTTTTGTAATGTCAGCAAAGGGAAGTGGGTGCTCTACTATTCCTGCTTGTCATGTGTGTCACGTTGCTAGCAGAGCAGACTTCCATAATGTGACAGTCTATATCCCAGGGAGACCTCGAGTCTTGCTAGTATTAGATTTTACATTTTAATGATAACCTCTTGCACTGGCTTATCCAGAAGCAACACCTGTAGAATGGGAGCACAGAGGACCACAGGGCGCATCAATAGGACTATTGTGGTAAAAATATGTGTGTTTGGTTTTCTAAAGAATTAGATTCATTTGAAGCATTTCAAGTATTGATTAGCCACAAAACCAGTCTTCTAACTTGGAGGTGAGCAAGTTGAAAAATCCTGAGCTTTGATTTCATTTACTGAAAAAGCAGAGAATCAAGAATCAGACCAGTGTTCAAATCTGAGCTCTACTACTAATTAGTTATGATCACTTAGGCAAGCTACTTACCCTCTATGAGCCTTAGCTCTTGTCCAAAAATGGACAAGTACGTGCTATATAATAATAGAAAGATATAGGGGAGATAATGATAAACCATTTCATTAATTTAAGAGTGCTGTACAATTTTTTTTCTCACTTGCACTCTACCTTGAGATGTCATAGGAAACAGACAAGAACTGTAAGAAGAGATTTTAATTCTGTGTATCATAGGGAGGTGAATGGGCTAATTGCTAGGAAATTTGAGATTTACTTATATTTCTGCCACTTTGGGCAAGTCATTCATTTATTTTCTCATTCATTAATTTGCTGTCTCATTTTGTAAACCATTGATGTGCTTTTCCTAAATCACTTGGTCTATTGATGCTTTAATTTTCAAATCTATAAGTCAGCATAAATACCAGTAGCTCAGTTACTCCAAAAACTTCTTAAGAAGATCAAAAGAAGTGCTATGGACATGTCAAAAGGATCATCCTAACTTCAAACAACAGTATTGACAACAATTTCAGAAAAATGGAGTTGGGATTGCCAGTGGAACTCAGAGAGCACTAAAGGGCCTGGAGATAAAGGGAGACGATCAGTTTCTAGCAGGGGGCAGTGTTCCCAGGACACTATCAGTATCACAGACCCGGGAGGAGCATGTCTGAGCACTCTCCTGAGTGTGGCAGGAGGCCAGAAATAGAAAGAGGCACCAATCACGCGATGGTTGACAAGCTTGAGCCCCTGGGAAGCATTTTTTTTTTAATCAATCGAGAAAAAGGAAGTAGTCATTTTCAGACTTGGACTACAAGGATGGGCAAGTGACTTCTCCAAGCTGCTCAATTTTATTATTTACCCAAGCACCTGCCAAGTGGTGCCATTGACCGAGGTCTGAGGCAGCCTGAGTCATGGGGTGGGATGAGGAGTTGGTACCACTGCAGTGGTACTGTGAGATCCAAAAGGATGGCAGCTGGTTCTGAAATAACTACTTAAAGCTGAATGGGAAACTCAGATGGGGGCTAAAGTTTTATCTTTGTAGCTGGAAAGAACTGAGCCTTGGATAACGATACTGTTAATCTTCTGCACCCTGATTCTACCTACTCAAATCTGGTAACTAAAGTCCTTACAAAGCAGTAAGCAAAATATGAGAGAAAAAGAATACACATTGCCTTTTTTTTTTAAATTCACTTAGGGGTCACCTAAGGTAGAAGACATTAAAAACAGGCTTTAAAAATTTCTAACTTCCTTCCCCTTCCCAGTAAAGACTCTCATTCTCTTCCCCTTCTCCTGTCTGCTATCCACCCTGAGTCTCCCAATTCTGCCCCCCTTACATTCTATTGAAGCTAACAGTTGGCTAAGCAAGTGCTATCTTTACCCGTCATTGATATGGAGTTTGGATGAGGAGGAGGAATCCAATAGGACCAACCTTTATGGGAGGATCAGGGGCTAGAATAGATAAACACAGTCAACTCAGATCACTTTTAAAAAACAGTGTTTTCATTGCTCCTGCTCCTATCCAGGAAATGGCTACTAGGACTGTACCTTATTTAATAGCTCTTATTTATGATCCCCCTTAAAAATCAGAGGACTACTTTGAGACACCCACTGATTCTCATTGATTCTGTTGGCTTATTACCTTGGGAGGTCAATCAGAGACTGAATGTTTCTCTGGGAGATTATTCTGTCCTCTTTTTCACTTTCAATGTACTGCTTCATCTTGTGTCTTAGGGTCAGGCAAACCACAATAATTGGGAGCCTGAGTTTTTTTTTTGTAGAAAAGTGCCAAAAATCTTCATCTTTTCCCCTCTATTTTACTCTGATTTCTAGGATGAGCAAAGAGTTTGTTTCATAATATATTCCTTCTTATTCCTTGATTGAAATTAAATATAAGAAATCTCTATGTATGATCTGGGGTTGTGAAGGCCTTTATCTTTCCAAAGCCCTAGTTTGCCTCTTCCCAATTCTAGTGCTAAGAGTTGGTTCTTCTTGTAGTTCTTGCCCTTGATATCTATTAAGGAGCAGATACTTTTGGCAGTGGTAGTATAGGTAGAGGCTCTTCATTTATGCTTTGGCGTTAGCATAAAATACTTAGATTTGGCTGGCAGGCAAAATAACTAAAGCGAAGTATTGGCCTTTTTCTTGTCTCTCCCCAATTTTCTTGTAATTGGAAAAATTATTTTACAAATCAAATTCTGGGGAAAAATCACTTTGGGGAAATGAATTTCTATATGATTCTTTCAGCTCTTGGTAATCTGATATTTAAACATCATGTGTTGTGTTTTTCTTTTTCTTTTCTTTTTTTTCAGGATCCAGTCCCGTTTATTGGTAGAAATTTTGAAAACAAACAAACACAAAAGACAATGAAGATAATTAGAATCTAATATTCACAATGGTATGTTATCATTTGTATCAAGAACGTTTTATCTCTAAAATTACCCTCATTTTTTATGAAAGATAGTCAAATTAGGGCTAATTTAGTAGCAAAATATGTCTAGTTTCAATAAACTTGGTCTGGTTATTTGCATAAAGCCAGCAAGAATAATGATTAATCATACAGGCTCTTTTAAATCAGCTTACCTGGAACTTTTTTTCATAAGGAATCTTTAGACTTAACCTTAAAAGGCCTCTGAAGGCCTGAAAAGCCAATATAAAGACTTGCCAGCAAACATTGTCTGCAATACCTACAGATTTGGGTGATTCCTCTCTTCTTGAGGTCCCTAAAACATCCTGAGTTCTTGCAACTGCCAAGTAATGACATTCTTTGCTGGCATGGTAAATGTTAACTTGCCATGATCTATTGTGCCTTTCCACTTTAATACTTTAATTAATCATGAGTTGATACAAAGATAGGTCCTGCACATAAATAATTCATAAGAAAACAATGCTAATATACAATGACAAAGCAAAAAGGAAAATCAAATCCAACATTCAATAACAAGTCAAAGTTCACTATAATAATACTTATAAATATTTTATGTTAACTGTGTCTTTCACTGGGGAAGTTTGGATTTTTGATTTTCATCATTAAAGAGGTCTTGTTTTTTCTATTTTACGGTATAAAAATGGCATCATTCTTCTATGGCTAACTGATTTCTCTGAATTGACAATACTTCTAGAACATCTAAATTTCTCTTCTCTCTTTATAAGAAAAGCTGCAACTAGTTTTTAGTTATATCAGTGTATCACATTATAAAGTCTCGAGATACAGGAATAAGAAAAAAAAAACAATCAGAGACCTGAGGAAAGATGACAAATCTTTCTAATAGCTAAACATTAGAACATATGAAAATTCAAATGCATATATGTATATTCTTACCTTGAGAATTTCAGAGAAGCTCAGCTAATTCCTTGTCTGAGATGAGGAAAAAGTATCCTTTGATTTTTGTTTTTGAAATTTATGATACAAAGTCTGAAATGGCAGACCTACATGTAAAATCCAAGAACTATAGAATTCCTAGAAAATAACATAGGAGAAAACCTAGATGGCCTGAGGTATGGGGATGGTCTTTTAGATTTAACATTAAAGGCACAGTTCATGAAAAAATAATGGATAAGCTGAACTCCATTAAAATTAAAAAAAATTAAGTTCTGCAAAAGACAAACAATATCAAGAAAATGAGGGGACAAAACATAGACTCAAAAATTTAAAATAGAATTACCATATAATTCCATAATTCTACTTGTTGGCCTAAATCTAAAAGGATTGAAAACAGAATCTCAAAGAGATATTTGTACATGTATGTTCATGGTAGCATCATTTGCCAAGAAGTGAAAGCAACCCAAGTGTCCATCAACTGATGAATGAACAAAAATAAAATGCTCTATGAGTACAATAGAATATTATTTAGTCTTAAAAATGGAGAAAATTCTGACATATGCTATAAGATGGATGAACCTTAAGAACATAACATTAAGTAAAATAAACCAGTCAGAAAAAATATAAAAACTCTATGATTCCAATTATTTAAGGTTTGTAGAGTAGTCATATTCATAGCAACAGAAAGTAAAATGGTGTTTTCCAAGGGCTGGGAGGAAGAGCTAGTGAAGGTTTTCTATCTAAAAGGTACAGAGTTTTAGTTTTGCAAGATGAAGAAATCCTGGAGATTGGTTGCACAACACCGTGAATATCCTTTATTGAGTTGTACACTTAAAAGTGATGATGGTGCTAAATTTTATGACACATATATTTTATCACAATTAGAAGTAAATAAAAGAGGGAAAAACTCCTCTAATTACTGTTTTCTCAATCCTGCTCAGGGTTGACAGACTCACACACATCACTGGCAACTGAAAGGGTATTTGTTTTCAGCGGGCAGAACCACAAAGAGGCATAATGGAATGGTTGGTGTTCCTCTCAATGAATATCAAAGTTAATGGAAATAAGACCCATATTTGGTTTCCATACCACATTCAAGGAGAAAGGGCAAAGAGAGAGGAAGTGGGTTGAAATGGTTTTAGCAGTTGGGTCTGATTAAGTGCCAAAGATACTGCTCTTCGTGGAAAAGTCAAGGTCGCTGTCTTGAGTGCTGAGTTGCAAAGCGAAGGCAGGCCTTATGTGTCCCCTTTTATGTATAATGATACCTTTGTCCATTTCCACTTCAGATCTGAATTTTCCTTTCCTTGACATCTTATTCATTCTTCTGGGGAAGTCTTTCAGAGAAGAAAACTCATCCTGAGGAGAAAACTCATGCCAAGTTTAATTGACTAAACTTTCCTAGTGCTCAATGCTGAGAAGCAAACCTTTAAAGTTTTTGCCAGTTGGCAGGAATTTTAATGACAGGCTGCTCCCAGGATCAAAGCAAACCATTTAACTTCTTTTCACTGTAAAATTCCGTGGTGCTTATTGACATCTGAAACACTCTCCGTGGCAGAAACAGAAATCTGAGATTAGTTGAATATTATTGCCAAGTACCCTACTTGGGGGACAATTCAATATGTTCCCCATTAGCTCAGCATCAAAAGCATCACACCCAGAGAGAGAAGAGAGCATATGTAATTCTTCGGTTAAGAAATGTTGAGAAGTAAGTACTTACAGTTTTCATGGTTAGTATGGGAATATAATGGCACAGAATATTTTGCTTTCATTTATTAAAACACCAGTAATTAACAATAAAAAAAAGAAGCTGCTGTGGAGATGAAACAGACCTGACAATAAATGTGTTTGCTTCCAAAAGGCACTGTTCCCTTTTGATTTCAAGATCGATTACTTCGAACAAGAATAAGAAGTCTTGGAGTAGAAGGCATAGGGGCTGTAGTCTAGCCCCTACTTTGTTGGTCAACACGTGTCTTTAGTCAAATCACTAATCCCTTCTGGATCTCAGGTCCTTTGATCTGTCAAATGAAGCAGCAGATAACTTCTAGCTCTAAAAACAAAACATTTGCTTTTTTTAAAAAAATATATTTTATTGATTTTTCACAGAGAGGAAGGGAGAGGGATAGAAAGTTAGAAACATCGATGAGAGAGAGACATCGATCAGCAGCCTCCTGCACGCCCCCTACTGGGGATGTGCCCGCAACCAAGATACATGCCCTTGATCTGAATTGAACTTGGGACCCTTCATTCCACAGGGCGACGCTCTATCCACTGAGCCAAATCAGTATCGGCAAAACATTTGCTTTTTATTTCAGGACTAAGGTTTCTATAATATGAAGTAAAAACATCTATTTCCCATACGGCAGGGTTTGTTGTTGTTGTATGTCAGAAGGCATAAAACACCCACTTTGGGTCTCCATCCCCAGAGGTATATTTTAATTGAGTAGGCTTGGAACCAGGTTCACAAAACACTATTTTAAACAAGTGCTCAAGATGACCTGTTGATCCTAAAGAGCATGCTAGCTTTCAGGCTTTTAGACCAAATTTCTCTTTCTTCCATATTTAGTCTCCTTACATAGATCCTTTTTTTATCATCTTGAGATTGCAGTTAAATTCCCAAAGCTGAAACAATGGGACCACCTTCATGTGAAAAGGGAAATAATCAGTTTTTATCTCAGTAAATTTAAGATTGATTAGCAAAAATAAAGCCAAGATTTAAGATATGAAGCAGTGACAAATCAGATGTTAAGGCTGCATTGGCTGAAATAGGACGTGTGCTCTTCCATAAATGATGTATAATATATGTTTCTGCACTGCCGAATCCCAGGGATGGCTTTTTGCCAGGTAATCACAACCCAGATAAGAAAAACAGAACAATTACATAGTTTCTTTTGATCTACTATTTAATCATCATTTGATATGAATCAGAATCTCATTTGCTTTAACAACATTTGAAACCTAGTTTGTTATGACTATTATACATATTCTTATTAAATATTTACTTAGTAAACATTTAACGTGAAATCTTCCATAATTATTATTACCCATACCCTGATGAGATATACACTCTTTCAGGAATAGCTCATATAAATAAAGTGCAAAACCCTCAGTTTTCAACCATTAACTCATCTAAAAATGTCATACCTGGTGGGTATCTTTTGACATTTTGAATTCTGTTTTTACCAACCAGACATAACTTACGTAAGTGGTTTACTTTTTCCTACTGGACTCCATAAAAATGTTGCTTTCAGTTTGACCGGGTCTTTTCAGAAATAGTAAGACAACCCTATTTCTGATGTAGGGCTCATGTTATCCAAGGACACCGAAATGTGAAAAACCTTTATATCAGACAGAAATTATGTTTGCTGCCATTACAATGTGTCTAGCATCTCTAATGTTAACTATTTGTGAAAAATAATGTAAAAAGTAAATTTAACAATGATAGCTTGCAATTCTGTGTAGTTTCATAGAAGTTGTCAACATTTTTACCAAGTTATTTTAAATTATTTTCTCTCAGCTAAAACTAGGCTACAAAGTTCTTATTGTTGACTATCCCTCAGCTTAAAAACTGACTTGTTGGGGTCTCTTGGAGTTCATTTGGGATCAAATAGTGATTTGTGCTTTAAATTGGTTAGAAATAAAATGACTGCTCAGTCCCATTTATGAATATCTTCTGATGAAATAAACTGTATGAAATAATGACATTAAAATTTGTGCCTTATTGGATAGAACAGAAGAAAAACAGCAATTATATAGTTTCTTTTGATCTATTTAATCATCATTTGATATGAATCAGAATCTCATTTGCTTTAACAGTATTTGAAACCTAGTTTATTATGACTATTATACATATTCTTATTAAATATTTACTTAGTAAACAGCCGAGCTTTAGTTCATTGTAACCAGTGGTTAGAATTTAGACAAAAGTGAAATTAGAGATATCTCTAATAAATCTGCTAGTGATCTTCTCAATAGTCATTTCAAAACCTTACTGTTTAAAACTTTGATTTAGGATGAGATAATCAGGCTTACTAGGGTAAATAGGTCTTTAATAAAAATTTGTCCAAGTTTATGACTGTCACCTACTAAAACATTAATTGTATCCTCTCCATTTCTTGTTTTCTTCTCATCCCACCTTTCTTTCATTTTTGTGAATGAGGTGCTTTGTTTGTGGTTTATTCATCACTTGTGTTCTCAATCCTGAAACTTTTATTATTTTGAAGTGTTTTAAAACTTGTCAAGGTTGAAATGTAAAACATTTAGTGGAAAGGAACAGAAAAGGACAGGAGAATGTTAGTAGACTAAGGACATTAGTAAGGAATCCTATATAATAAAAGAGTAATATGCAAATTTACCATCACTCCAAGTCACAATATGGCTGTCCTCATGTAGAGACAAGATGGCTACCACAAGATGGTCTGTAGGGGAGGACAGTTGTGGGCAGTTAGGGGTGATCAGGCCTGCATGGGAGGGCAGTTGTAGGTTATCAGGCCAGCAGGGAGGGCAGTTAGGGGTGACCAGGCCGGCAAAGGAAGGCAGTTGGGGGAAACCAGGACTGCAAGGGAGGGCAGTTGGGAATGACCAGGCCTGCAGGAGAGGACAGTTGGGGGACCAGACAAACAGGGGAGGACAGTTGGGAGGGACTAGGCCTGAAGGGGGAGGGCAGTTGGGGGGACCAGAACTGCAGGGGAGGGTAGTTGTGGGGGGACCAAACTGGCAGGGGAAGGCAGCTAGGGGTGACCAGGACAGGAGGGGAGGGCAGTTAGGGGCAATTGGGCTGATCGGGGAGCAGTTAGGCATTGATCGGGCTGACAGGGGAGTGGTTAGGGGGTGATCAGGCTGGCAGGCAGAAGCGGTTAGAGGCAATCAGGCAGAGGCAGGCGAGCAGTTGGGAACCAGTAGTCCTGGATTGTGAGAGGGATGTTGGACCTCCTGTTTAAGCCCAATCCTGGTCGGGCCTAAACGGGCAGTTGGACATCCCTCAAGGGGTCCCAGATTAGATAGGGTGCAGCCTGGGCTGAGGGACACCCCCCCCATGCATGAATTTTGTGCACCGGGCCTCTAGTCTATAATAAGTATAACTTTTTACATTTCACTAGTTTTGTATTTGAGTATTTGTATTTGTGATGAACAACTAAAGGAAAACAAATTCCAGTTAAGATGACAAATCTTTACTGTCGTAAGTGCAATGAAAAAATCCAGAAATTCCTCTTTAAATAAGAACTTCACAGAAGCTAGTTATGACATTAGATTAATTGAACTTCAAGGATATTTATCTCCAGAGTGTCAATTTAAAGTTCCAAAAAAGGTAAGATATATTAAAATTCCCTGACAACTGCAAAAGTTTAATTATGAATTAACGTATTTTAGAGAGAAAGACCATAGACATTATACTCACTAGTTTATTAAATCACATATTTTGAGGTTTATTTTTTTCTTTATAAAATATTAAATTCTGCTATATATATTATTAAATTTTGGGGAGTTCAAAAAGTTCTGAAAGACAGTTTTACCTTGGGGTTCATGGATTAATTGGAGAAAAGTTCAGCCAGAAAGAATGGGAGATAAGGTTATTTGTTAGGTCAATGTATTTTAATGATGATGGTAATGATTAAGGACACAGTGACAGCGATGGGGAAATGATGATAGCTATGCTCATTGAGTAAATATTTTGTCTCAGGTGATTTGCATATTGAATTCTCATTGACTTCTCTCAAAAATTCTGCAAGGGAAAAAATTTTAACTGCCCATTTTATAGGTAATAAATCAAGACTTTAGAGAGAAATTTGTCAAAAATAACATATCCTTGGCAGTCAATAGAATTATTTCTTTCCTGATTTGATCAGGGTTCTATATATTTTTTTAACTTTAAAAATACAATAAGATATACATCAATGAAATAATCTTTAGGCTTGTTCCAATCTTTTAAAAGATAATAGAAATCCACATCATTGTCTAGATATGATACAACCAATTTAATACAGTTTTGAAACCATCTAAAGGGGAAATTTTTATTTTATTAGCACTGATTTGGCAACATATTTTTCCAAATATGTCTTCAATTTTGCATTTCCTTGGTATAATTGGACCTTTGGTGTTTGTTGGGGGTGGGGGGAACCTAGAGAATGAAAAGTAATATGCATTTAATTCATTTTTTTTTAGGGGAGCTTATTGCTGAAGTAAGAAATCTGAATAATCAGTGTCGAGGTAAATATACATAGATTGTCAAATATGGTTTGCAATTTTTGTGGTGTTAAATGAAGATTTTTCTCAGGGCGGGGGAGGACAATGATAATAACCTGCTCATGGGTCTCTTGGGAGTGCAGCATGAGATAACTTTTGAAAAGCAATACCTCAGTGAAAGTACACATTTCCCCATGTTGCTATTAATAAATATGTAGCTATTGTGGTGCTGATAAAGGCAAATGACCCAATGAGTTCAGTGAAATGGCTGCAAACAAGTAAAAGCTTAAGTAGGGCAATTTGACGTTTTTTGTAACTCGCAACAGTTATATTTGAAAATGAAATATTCTTAAGACTTTCTTAATCCTATTTTAGAGTAGGAAAATCAATATAATATGTAACAAGAAATACAGCAATGAACAGATACAATAGCAAGCCATAAGTCTTCTTATATTTTTGCAATTCAAATACTGAAGGTAATTTTAAATACCTCAAATATTGCCAAGTGTTCAGCTTAAAGAATATCTTTCCATAATTCATTTTATACAAAGCAAAATGAGACTACTGGGAATAGTGTGAAAAAACACACACCCCAAAACTCCTGCCTGATCTATACTATTAGAACGTCTTTACTAACCTCATATAAGGACAGTGCTTCTCTTAGCAAGAATATATTGCTCCAGAAATCTCACTGCTAGAGAATGTTTGAGGGCAGCTTATGCTGAATTTAGAATAATACTGTCAACATTAACCTAAATAGCTTATTTTAGAATTTACAAAATAGTACAGCATATGGTGTTGGCATCACAAGACTTCATTGGTACCTGAAACAATACAATTTGAAATAATTAAAGTCAGCCTATTTCTTCCTGTAGTCTTTTTTCCCCAAAATATATTTTATTGATTTTTTACAGGGAGGGAGAGAGAGGGATAGAAAGTTAGAAACATCAATGAGAGAGAATCATTAATCAGCTGCCTCCTGCACAACCCCTACTGGGGATGTGTCCATAACCAAGGTAGATGCCCTTGACTGGAATTGAACCTGGGACCCTTTAGTCCACAGACCAACTCTCTATCCACTGAGCCAATCTGTTTAGGGTTCTTCCAGTAGTCTTATAAGTTATCAAATTAATCACTAGAGAGAATAAGTGCTTCACACTCACATTAATGTTGAATGACAAATGTAAAAATGATTTGACAAAAAAACTATCAGAAACAAAACAAATAAATGCTTTTACAATATTGAAAAATATATTTGAGAAATAAGCTCTTTTTCCGTGATGGTTTTTCTCTGCTCAGAAACACAGCATAATTAATATCCTATACTATTTAGCATGCTTACTTTACCATTTTTGAAATATCACACTTTAAGGCTACTGACATCAAACCATTCTTTGTTTTTTTATTCAATGAAACTTCACTTATATGTATGATTGCATACATTTTCAGGCAAAAGTAACATTTAAGGATCAAAACAATTTCTTATTTAATTAAGACAATAAATACTAAAGCTAGATTTAAAAAGTAATTATAGAAATCACAGGAAAATGGCTTGACAGAAATAAGTCATCTTATTACATTCAGCTTGTTGAAGGTGTCATGTCTGATTATTTGAGTGGCAGGTATAAAGACTACTTGTGCATATGATGACAGGATTTTATTTTCTACATTGACAATCTGTGAGTTTACATTTCTAACAAAATGATAGTGGTGTCTCTTGCTTGGCAATAAGGCAGGACAAATATCTAGACTGATCCTCCCAATAAAAAACACAAATAGTTTGGTTAACACATTTTTAAATGGGAGAAGAGCAGGCAAACATGTGCAAAGAATCAGAGCTTGAAAAAATGAATGAAAAAGGAAACAAAAAGGGATGATCTGATCTGCTTTCATATGAAGAGCATTTGTGAAACTGAGTGAACCTGAAGTCCAATTTGTAGAAATTAAGAGATGTGGAAAGTCTAGTAAAAAATCTTACTTCTCAAAGCTAGGAAGAACATTGAGAAAACAAAATAGAAATTAAAATAAATGTAAAGGGACTAAATGTAATAGAGTAGTTAAAAAGTGTCAAACTTTGAATAAAAACATAAATTCCAGATACTCAGTTTTAAAAAACATTAGGATAGAGAAAGTTTGAATGAAAAATAATAGAAAATGTCTACTTGATGGAACATGTACAAAAGCATGTTTTGTAAATATTTAATTTTTAACTAGATAGACTGCAGGTCAAAAGTCATTCTGGAGATAATGTGTCACTACCTAACAAATTTACAAAGAAAGTATAATATCTTAAATTTGAATCCAAGGAATATGATGACCTCAAACATAGATCAATTTTTAAATTATTATAGTACAGCTACAAAGAGAAATAAACATATCTACCATGTTGTGGGATCTTAATAAACTTGTTATTTTATTTTTTTATAGATCAAGCTGCCAAAAAATTGGATATAGAAGATATAAAGACCAGGTAATAAATTTTATCTAATGGAGCAGAGGGATGCTGTAGAATACTGTACTCAACAAGTTAAGAGTACATATTATTTTCAAACACACAGAAGATATTTTTAAATGACCATTTACTAAGCCAGGAAATATTATATCATTTACAATAGACATCTGTGATAACAATTGGAAATTAGGAAAAATTTCCAAATAATGCTTGCATAAATAAGAAACCAAAAATCTTAAAATTCTGTAGAGTAACAAATAGACAAAATTTTAAAAAATATATGTGATATAGCTAAAGTGATACTTAGAAAGGATATTTTATAGGCTGTATTAGTTTTGTAGTGCTACCATTATGAATTCCATGAACTTAGCAGTTTACCCTAACACACATTTATTATTTTACAACTAGAGGCTCAATGCATGAAATTCATGCAAGAGTAGGCCTTCCTTTCCCCGGCTGCCAACACAGCTTCCCTCTGGTACCCGGGACCTAGGCTTACCTCATAGTCCCGGTTTCGTCTGGAAGGATGTCTTGTCTAATTAGCATATTATGCTTTTATTATAATAGATTCTGTAGGTTAGTAGTCTGGTATGGCCTTACTGAGCTAAACTAAAATGTCTATTAGTCTTTTCATGTTGACCCTCTCTGACCCCTCTTCTGTTTCTCTTCCCCTCTTAAGAGATCATATGATTAGATCTAAACCTGCTAGATATTGTAGGGTGAATATTTGTCTATAACTGTATAACCTATCTACCTTAGCAGCATAGACTAAAACAAGGAAAAGTCATAAAAATATTAAGGAAAAAAGTAGACATGCTACAGATGATGTAAATATTAGAACAGAGTAATAAGAAGAGTTTTAAGGACTTTATGCCAACATATTTTGAGAACTTAGATGAAATGGCAAATCCCTAAAAGAATATAGCTCATCCCAATTGAGTTAAAGAGAAAAAAATACAAATAATACCCAAGTTAAGGATAGAATTATATGAATAGTTAAAAAACCACCCTACAGTTATAATTATGCATACAGACTGTCATTCAATGAAAAAATAACTTCAATCATACACAAAAATATAGCAAAGAATAGAAAAAGATCACACTAACCAACGAATTTTGTAATACTTGCAAAACTTAAACACAAAAAAATCTACTAAGTACAGAAGAATAAAAAGTACAAGTCAAACACATTTAATATGGATAAAAAATTCTAAATCAATGTTAGCAAATTAAACCCAACCACATTTAGAAAAGATAATACATCTGTTCCTTGAATAGTGTCATTTAGTTCAATGTCATTTCATTACAACGTTGATGAGATGTAGTAGGACCTTAATTCGTTTATATAAATTAGCTGAAATTGCTTTTGTTAATAGTATATGCCTTTTGGCTACAGGTCCAAGAACCTGTCAGCGATGTTAAGTGAGGACTTACTGAACATCATAGCTAAGACCAATTGATCTTAGCAATGGAAAGTTTATTTGACATTAGAAAATCATCTCATGCAATTTTCTAAATTTAAAATAACTAAATAAGAATAAATCATATGATAATTTTAATATATTCAGTATGATAAAATAGAGTCTGCATTCCTTAACACATCAGTAAGAAGAGGTACTGTTAGTAATCTGTTAAAATATATTTACTATAAACCTAAGAAAACATCATACTCATTAATGTTTGTATAAGATATAGGGTGCCAGCTAGCATTTTTTTTTTCAATACGATTCTTTCCTTAAGAGTAAGAGAAGAAATTAAAGTATAAGAATTAGAAAAGAATATATCTAACTTCATTATTTCAGGTAATGATAATTAAATAGAAAACCTTAAGGGGAACCCAGATAATGGATTAGATTTAGAGGACATGGAAAGTTTAAATACAAAATCAAAATCTAAAAATTAATTTCTGTTCACTAGGAAAATTATTAGTATTAATAAACATATCAATAATATTAAAAATAAAATGCCACGAATGAACATAAAAATACATGAAAGTTCTTTATGAGAAACCTACAAGACTTTATTTTAAGCTATTTTTTTTACAAGATCTATATCAATGGTATTATGCTAATGGGAGGAAAATTTAATAGGTAATTAATCACTTATTCCCAGCTTGGTCTATAGAATTAATATAATTTCAATAGAAATTCTAACACAGTGTTCTATGAAAATGAAGAGATGATTTTCAATTTTATGTGGAAGATCAAAGGTAAAAAGTGACAAACTACTATTAAGAAAGAAGAAAAACTTGGGATTACTTGCCATATCAAATATCCAGAATTATTATAAAGTTGTAGTTACTAAATCACTATAGTATTTATTTGTGTGTATATATATATACAAATATATATATATATATATATGATCAATTGATGTATGGAAGAATTAGCTCAATAACAAATCCATGTATGTACGCAATAGTGATTTATGACAAAGTTTACAAAGAATGAATTTTTCAATAAATGATGACCATATAAAAAAGTCGATTTCAGGTGAAGTAAGGACAGAGGTGTGATGATAAGTGTTGAAAAACCCAATGTCCCCCCAAGAAAATCCCTGAACAAACAGCCAAAAAAATCTTTTGATTTTGGTGTTTACAATTTCTGTATTGAAAGTCTTCCTTCCCATCACAGTTTGTTTCAAGCTACCAATGTGATGCCAACCATCTACCAAATTTCTGAGAATGTAATAATTGGCTCTTGCAAGCCACATAAGCAATCTGAAGCCTGCTGATTATTAAAGTCTTAAATATGAAAGGAAAAACTTGTAGGAGACAACACAAAAGCTCACATTTATGTCTTTGAAGCTAGGATGATATCTTATTACTAAATATAAGAAAAATAAAAAAATATTTTTGATTACATTAGAAAGAGCAATTTCTACTTATCAGGCACCACCCAAATGAAGACAAACTTTTTTTTTAAATATATTTTATTGATTTTTCACAGAGAGGAAGGGAGAGGGATAGAAAGTTAGAAACATCCATGAGAGAGACATCGATCAGCTGCCTCCTGCACACCCCCTACTGGGGATGTCCCCGCAACCAGGATACATGCCCTTGACCGGAATCGAACCTGGGACCCTTTTCAGTCCGCAGGCCAATGCTCTATCCACTGAGCCAAACCGGTTTCGGCGAAGACAAACTTTTTAAAGAGATATGAACAATGAACATTTTTTTTTCCCAGGGAATATAAATAACTTTTACAACTCAACAAGCAATATGGACAGATATTTCACTGGAGAAACAAAAATAGCTAATAGACATGTAGTAAGATTTCCAATATCATTAAAATCACAGAAATGCAAATGAAAGCCATTCACAAAATGGCATGTACTTCAACCAGATGGACGAAAATTATAAGTCTGACAAAATCAAGTGTTGGTAAGACATGAAACATTGAAAACTCATTATAAAGTAATTATGAAAATAATTTTGAGTAATAATTTAGAGTTAATAAAATTATTTTCATAGTTAGATATTTTTGACTGAGATCTGTGGGCCTCAAAAGGTACCTAGAGATATTTAAGAGGGTCTATGTTCTTAGGTGGGAAAATATTTCATATTTATTTTTATTAATCTTCAACTGAAATTTAGCACTTTTTTCAATTACAAATGAAGATTACTAATCTGTGGTAGTTTTAGCAACACCTAGAATTTATCATCACAGAAGTTATGTCACAGCTATTGCAATATTCCAAAATATAATTTATGCTATTTCTTTGAAATCAAGGCAGTAATTATACCATTGCTAATTATTATTATTTAGTGGGATAATAAAGAACATTTATTACTATAACACATTTAAGAAAAATATTTTAATGTGTTTTCAAGTAACTGGTTTTATTTTAACCTTATTTTACCTATTTAAAATGTATAAAGTAGTTAATTTTTTTAATAACATTGTTATGAAAGAGATGTCATAGATTTCTGTAAACTGACAAAGAACTCAACATGAAATAATTTAAGAATCCTGGTGTATGTACACCAAGAATTTGTGCTAGATTGTTCATAACAATATGACTTATAATAGCAAGAGTTAGGAATAATTAAAAATCTCATCAGTTATAGAATGCATTAAAATTGCGGTGTTTTTTTTGCATCATAGAATACTATATTGTGGTAAAAAATGAGTAATATTGGTTTTGTTCATTTGTTTTAACGTGTTAGCTCTTAGCAACAAAATACCAAAAGAATTACTTCAAGAAAGTACAATAAACATTCTGTTTATATCATACACCAAAACAAGAAATAAAATAATACCTTATATTTAGGGATTCTAAGAAATATGGCAAAGCTATTTTTATTTTATTTTTAATTTATTCTTATTTTTTTTCTTTATTTTATTCTTTTCCCATCATCATTTACCCTCACCTTCTCATATCCTCTTCCAGGTCTACCCACACCCCACCCCACCACAATCACCCAGTTACCACACCGTTGTCCATGTTCATGAATTCTCTGTCTCTTTCTGTTTCTCTCTCTCTTTCTTATTTTTTAAAAGGAAGGGAAGGATAAAGATAAATTTCTGATAGCGGTTACATCTAAGCCAGTAGAAGCAGATTGGTAGGGAGGGGTATACTAGTATAAAGCTCTTCAAAGGTGAAGGCAGCATCTATATTTAAATTAATATTGCAGGTACAGAGATATGTCTTGTAGTGTTATTCTTTCCCCCTTACACTTTATTTGGAGCTATAATTTGAACTTAATTGGCATTTAGTAATAACAGTATGGTTCTTTTTTTTGTGTGTGTGGCTTTATACTGCCATTACATTTATAAAATTTAAATTAATATTTTTTATAAGTTCATGTAAGAGATCTGTCCCACACCCCTAACCGCCTCTATGCTGCAGATGTAATAGAGGGTGTGACCTCAGAATGAAATAGTTGCTTTTCTTATCTTGAAGAGTTGTAATTCATCAAAGTATTTGGAAAATGAAACAGAAACAAAAGATTTGAAAAGAGATTATAGCAAATGTGAAAAAAACACAACCAAATGAATAGAAGTATGGCTGATCATTTTTACTTTAACGTAAAGATGAAATTTTTGTCTAAAGGCTGGCAGATGGCTTCTCTGACTCTTAAGAACATACAAATTAGGACAGCTTGGTACCTTATAAAGAATTTTGGAGAACTTTTCAAAACTAGGGTCACAATCAGTTTCCTGTTCTACTGATGGGCTACATTTAATTTGTTACCTGAGATTAGGTTCCCACTCATTTTAAATACAATTGACACAATCTCCAATTACTTTGGGAGACACAGAAAACCACAAAGATACACGCCTCCTTGACTCCTCGAAGACCCTGGAGAGTGCAAACAAGGCAAAGACTATATAAAATAATTAGTAAAAGCTTTGCTAGCTCAATGGGATGGCAGTTAACCCCAAAGTGACTTTGGTCACAGATGTGAATTTAGAATTTGAAATAATCTTATTCCTCTGATTTTATAGCAACCATAAGGAAGCAGACAATAATAATAATAATAATAAAAAGGTTAAGAACTATCTTAATGATAAAAATAAAGCAATTGGAAACATAATAAAAATTTCCCCTTGTAGATGAAGTAATAATAATAGAACTGATGCTATTTTTATCATGCTTGGGAAAGCATGGAGATAAAATGCACCCCCCACCTCAGTGGGAGTAGGTCAATCCTGAGAAAAGCTAAGATATATTGCATTTAAAAGTTGTTGGGTTTTTGTTTTTGTTTTTCAGCCAGGGAAGGGGTGAGACTGTGGGCCAATTTTTTTTTTCTAAAGGCTTTATTTTGAGCATGAGATCACAAAACAGATGAGTGGCTAAAAAGTATCTTGACCATTTGGCTCACCTGCAGCTTTTCCAAAGGGGACTCCAGAAACATTTCAAAACACAAGTGCATTTTTGCTGTAAGCACAGGTCTTAAAGGCATTGCACCTTATACCGCCAATGGAGCTTGCTTAAGCTTTGAAAACAGCCCAGAAACTGTTGATTCTCACATTTAGGAAGAAATAGCTCAGAGGCAGAAGAGGTGCCTATGGGGGAAGGGGGAGTGGCATTAGGTCCTGTGGAGAAAGCAGTTTCTTGAAAGGGAGCATATGGATTCCCAAAGCTCACATTAGAATCACTTTTTAAACGTCCTGTCTGTTGAATTTCTTTTTGTACATCTCCATTTTTCTAGTCCCTGGAGCATCAAAAAGGTGGCAAAGCACTTTACAGCTGTAAGTGGGAAATCTGGAATCCTTGCTTCCAGGGCCCCTGGTGTGGACAGACTGGTGCTCTCCTGTAATTCCTAGTAGACAGTGCATTCTCAGTGTTTTCTAGACATTTCTAAGTGTGGGAGAGGGGCAGGAGTGTGGTTCTATTCTGGGACTCTTCTCTGCTTGCAGCTGATGCTGTTTGTGAAAAAATCCAAGTAATATTTTAGTTCAACTTGATCTTGAGCCGAGGCCCACTGCCACCTATGGGGTGGGTCTTGGGCTTACATTCCAAGTGACAAGGTCCCATGCCTGACAATAGGGTCAGGCTCCTGTTCTCCTAGGGACAGGCTCATGTCCCAAGGGGGTTAGGGACTATTTAAGCAAGGTCAGACTGGAATTCCCCAGAAAAAGCTAGAAACCACCAGCCTCTGTTCTCCTGCCTGGAAAAGTGCGCCTTTGTGAAGCACTGACTTCATGTAAAGTGACTGTGACTGAGTAAAGCTCCACACTTTCTCTTAAAAAAAGTTGTTTTTTTAATCATAATGGCTTATCATAACCCCTCAGATAGTAGGTTGTCTTGAGAAGTCTAAGAAACAGTTATGTTCTTCAGAATTCAGTATACTCATAGAATACTTTTAGAAATAACACTGTTTTTATTGTTTGAAACAGATGTACATCTAAAGATAGTTGTTTCCTTCATGTCATCAAAAATATGGTAAACATGCTAATTATATACTCAAACTTAATTCTAGAATACCCTACTTTTCACTTTATTAAAATGATTTTCATATTTCATCCCAGAGTTTATGCAATTCATACACACCTGTGATAAAAATGTCTTTATTTAGTATTTGAATATAAATAGAACACAGAACACAAAAAAAGAAGGTGTCTTTTCTCTAATAGAAGTGACATATCTTATTACTTACACTAATTAGCCATCTTATTTCAGATTAAAATCCCATTTCAGGGACTTAGGTCCACAGCTTTTCTTTTCCTTTGGTATATTGCAATGATTCTACTAAAGTTGATCTTGAGGTTTCCTTTTTTTTTTTTTTTTTAACATATCAGAAACCACTCTTTTGCTCAAATACCAATAACTCTTTAGAACTATTACAAACAAATTAAACTCTGAATATTATTTTCATAGTTGTGGAATAAGATTATGAGTGGAAAAGAACATAATTATAACATGAATAATTCTTAAAGTTATGTACAATTCTATTTATTATATTTAGTGTCAGTGTTGTTGTGGTATGAATCATCAAACCTTAATGGAATTTTTGTTTATAACCAAATAATATTATTATCTTTGTTCAAAGGACAGGCATAAAGACAATGTAAATGTATCTAAAGATTGTTCATATAATAAGGATGGAGATATAACAACATTAAATTTAATTGTGATTGACAAAGCTTGATCATAGATGGGAAAATTCAAAGAGTAACTTTCCTGAAAAGGGAAATAGGACTTGACCCATAAAGTTGAAAGTTGAACATAAAATGACACAAGGTAATATGCTCAACAATTTGACTATTGTACAAATATAAATCTTATGCATTACAACCTACAGTCTGTGACTCTAGATCTTCATCAATTGCATTATAATATTAGCCCTTCCTTCCCTTTCCTTTCCTTTCCTTTCCTTTCCTTTCCTTTCCTTTCCTTCCCTTCCCTTCCCTTCCCTTCCCTTCCCTTCCCTTCCTTTCCCTTTCTTCCTTTCTTCCTTTCTTCATTTCTTCCGACAAGGAGATGTTTCATTTACTTTACGTATAATATTTTGGCCAGTTTGACTACTTTAAAGCATTGGCATATACTTTCAAGTATAGCAGGAAACTGTCATTTCAAAGCAGAGATGTCTCTACTTTAATAATTAGATGGTGCTTGCCTGTTTCTCACTGCCTTTTAACAGGTCTTCTTCCAGAATGGGGAGAGTTATCAGCACTGCTACCATCCAGACAAAAAACAAACAAAACAAAACAAAAAACCCACAGCATTCTTCAGAGAGTAGGGGAGAGTTATGATGAAAATTAGAATGGTGAAGGGCCCACTGCTCTGGAGATTTTTGCTGTTTTAGAAATATCATAATTTGTTCTGCTGTTGACTTGAATGTCTTACTCCTGACTGACTCCCTGTTTCCCTCCCGTCTTCCTTTCCTCCTTCACTTTCTCTCTCCCATCTTTATTTTCTTTCAACCAGCCAGTTTGGTTTAGGTCTTAGCTTATATGTCTTTTGAGAGGAACTTTCTAAGAATGCCCACTCAGGGTTGAATAGTTTTATGCTATCTGGTGAATAACTATCAATGAACACAGTACTGGGTATTCTGAATGTTTACCTTCCAATCTCCATGAATACATCAGAAATTTCTCAAATGAGGAACAGTATTAATTTCCTGTTGAAGCTATAACAACCACATATTTAGTGGCTAAAAATTTACAATTATTAGAAATCTGGCAGTGAGCATTTAGAAAGTTCTGTTTGGGCTAAAATCTAAGTATTGGCTCTGCTGTGTTTCTTTTGTAGGCTCTAAGGAAGAATCCATTCCCTAGCATTTTCTAGCTTCCATAGGCTGCTGGAATTGTCTCTTCCTCAGTCTTCAAAGCCAGTAGCATCTTCAAATTTCTCTCTTATGTTGCTTCTGTTGTCATATATTTCTCTGACCTCCTGCCTTTATAAATATACTCTTTTTATTACATTGGATCCACCTACATAATTCAAGATAATCTCCCCACTTAAAAATCATTAATTTAATCATGTCTGCAAAGTCTATTTGCCAATTAAGGTAACATGTGTAAACCATTGAGGGAATAAAGGAAGTAGTACATGTCTTTGAAAGGGTTAAAAGGCTGGGTGGGCCGTGGGGGAAGGAGGCGATTAATCTAACTTCCACAGGCATTATGCCAATTTTTAAAAATAAAAGCTGGGATAACATATTGTGACACATTGTAGGCATTTGATTATCATTTGGTCAATTAATACATATATGAATAAGGTCTGTATGACACAGTGTTAAATGATAAAATACCATCGAAGTGTGATCTAATATTTCACTTCATTATCTATCTTTCCCATTACAATATTATCAGTACAACAAAGAGCTTTAGAGGGCCAGCAATGTCAGAGGACACAAAATCCTTTCAAGACTGGGAACTCCATTCTCTGAAGGACTCAAGATACCTCAGAATGGAGTTGTCCTGTAGGACATGAAACATGAAATGTCATCATATTTGGTCCACTGAATAGAACTCTTCTGTTGTTTTTTTTAAAAAATATATTTTATTGTTTTTTTACAGAGAGGAAGGGAGAGAGATATAGAATCAGAAACATCTATGAGAGAGAAATATTGATCAGCTGCCTCCTGCACAACCCCCACCAAGGATGTGCCCTCAACCAATGTAGATGCCCTTGACCAGAATTGAACCCAGGACTCCTCAGTCCACAAGCCGATGCTCTATCCACTGAGCAAAACTGGTTCCAGCAGAACTCTTTCTGTTTTAAAGGGAATTATGCTAGGGATATTCTCATTCCCCTTACTCTTGCTTTTTGCTCTATTTGCTCTTTTCTAAAGGTTTCTTACATGTAGTTTTACATCATGATTTTAAAATTATAAACCCCAAGATATAATTATAAATTATAAACCCCAGTTCCAGTATCATCTTCTGAAGCTTTTCCAAAATACTGAGACTCTTGATGGAATTCCTTCTTTAACTTCCATGTAATTTGTGCATAGCTTTGTGGTGAAGGATACCAGCTTCACCTGCAGGTCACCTGCATTGTCAAGGGTAAAGGCAACTTGGGATAGAGTGGGTTATAGTTGCTGATAGCTCTGTTATACTTCTACTAGATATTCTTCAGCTGTCAGCCTGGCATCTTCAGACTCAATATCAGACATGGAGGTCATGGCTTTACATAGACTTCTCCATCAGTTTTCACAATTGCACATGATTCTCCATATTAAATTCCTTATTGTAAGTCACTCACAGTTTTTCTGCTTCTGTGACCAAATTCTGACTGATACAGTGTGTCTACAATAAAAATGGAAATGTATACTCATCTGTAAATCCATAAGCACAGAAATTTACTTATTACTGAACCTGACTTTGGATATAATTGCAAGCAGGCAAAATAAAGCCTTATTAATGGAGGTGAATTGTTTATTGGAGTATAGAATCAACTATGTTAATTGTATTATTTTAAAGTAATGATTTTTAAACTTTAGTTTGGATAACAGGCCATTTTGAAACCTGATAAGAAGTTGTGTCTCCTTTCTTTTAAAAAAAGAAAAAAAAGTACAATGCTTTGTGTATCATTTAAGTTGTTCATAGATCTCCTGACGCTTGTCAGTAGACCCCTAAGTCATTGAGGGGCTAGTGACTCCCCGGGTAGAAATTCCCATTTTAGACCAAGGCTCATATTCTGTTTCTTGCCAGTTTAGTCTGCGCCTGGTTAGCTCATTTCTGTAGAACCTGGTTTTAATGTGGATGAGATCACACATTCAACCCACGTATAGTCCAGATGCCTTAGCTCTTCCCACCAACACAGGTCAGATGTCTTTCACATGTGTGCTGTGAGTCACAGGGAGGGTCTATGAGAACATTAGAAGGGCTCAGTGAAAATGTATGCTTACCAGCTGTAATGAACAATGGAAATTCCTGTCAATAGGTAGTTGATGGTACTATCTTGCACTCAAGATAACAAACTCTACATTTATGGTCTGGACAACAGTGTCTTGCTTTTGAAGCCAACGGTTGAAGATAAACAGTTAAATGGTGCCTTGCTTTCTGATAATTTTCTCCTGTTTATGTTTCTGTATGACTACCAGAGTCCAGAAGTCCACAAAGTTTCTCCATTTATCATTGTGGAATAGCAAGCAAACATAGCCAGTGGGGAGGGTTTGCTAATATTTAGCAAAATTCGGCTTATGGCAGATTCACATTGAAACTACTGCTTTTCCAAGCACAAAACCAAATAGATACCAGACATTGATATGGAGGGAAACATGACTAATTAAAGAGTTTCCTGGTAGCTTTACTCTAAAGTAAAATATTCTCATTTATTTTTTTTTAAATCATGAGCAATCCCCTCTGACAAAAAAAAGATGAATGAAATGCATACTCTTTAATTACTTAAAAAGAGACTACATAAAATAAGGCTATGAACCAACTTAATCATTCTAATTTCTACTTTCAAGGTATTTCTAAAGGAATGGATTGTGATAGAGAATGATGGTGAGCCCCTGGAAAATACTGAGATCTTCTAAAGAAGAGTTGCTAACAACTGATTACATAAGCCTGACTGTGCTTTCCCCAAGCTTTTCTCAACCTCAGTGTTCCCACCAGGTTACTTCCCACGCAGTAGCAGATTTAGGGAAACTGGTAGTAAAGAGATTTCCCCTTAAAGGTTTTGGGTTGATTTTTTTTTTCTTTTTCTATCCGGTGGTTACATCAGACATACCAAAAGTTTACTTAAGCCCCAGGATAGTGTGGATTCTGCATATGTCTTATCAATTACCCTTTCTTCTTAAATGCAGAAAATTTAAATCACTTTTTTTTATCCCCATCTGAGGATATTTTTCCATTAATTTTTTAGAGTAGAAGAGAGAGGGAAAGCCAGAAATATTGATGTGAGAGAAATACAGGTACATGCCCTTGACCGGAATCGAACCTGGGACCCTTTAGTTCATAGGCTAACACTCTATTCACTGAGCCAAACTGTCTAGGGTCAAATCACTTTTTTGTTGTTGTTGTTGTCGTTGTTGTCAACTGCTAAGGGATAGGAGAAGGGAAGATGATTCTTAGTGGATACATGTTTTTTTAGCGGGAGAGGTGCTGAAAAGTGCTGGAATTAGAGATGATGGGCATAACCTGTGAATTAATAAAAAACACTTAATTGTGTGCTTTAAATGGTGAATTTTATGCTATGCCAGTTATATCTTGATAAAAACATTAAACAATATGTTCAAGAAAACCATGAAAAAATAGAATTCCCACTCAATGAAACTCAAATTGAGGGGTCTAAGCATCTGCCTGCTCTGCTGCTTCTACCACGTCACATTCCTATCCTACAAACATGATCAGTGAATCCTGTCATGGTGTGACCCATCATCCTGGTTTGCCTGGGGCTGTCAATTTTTGCACTGAGAGTCCTATCTCTTGGGAAATCCCTTGGTTCGGGGGTACACCTGGCCAGTTTGTCACATCGGGTAACAGTCAATCCTTTTCTAATTAGGACCTGTAACTTTTCCTTAGATATTTCCATGATCTGTACAGTGGTACCTCGAGATACGAGTTTAATTCATTCCGTAACCTTGAGGCATGGGTAACTATGAGACGCTCGAGTAGCGGTAAACTGGTGGGTCATGTGCAGTCGGCCGATCTGAGCGATTACTCCTATCTCAAATGTTGCTCGTATTTCAAAGCAAAAATCGCTTGCTCGATGGCTTGTATCTCAAAAATCTCATATGTTAGGGCACTCATATCTCGAGGTACCACTGTATTTCCAAAAAACTGCCCCTCCCCATCTTACCCTTGGAAGGAGCCATAGGAGTTGGTGAGCACCTGGCCTCTTGCTCCTAGATCAGCAGTTTGATCAAAGCCACTGTTCTTTACATTATAGCTTTGGCTTAGAATCACTTCTTTGAAGGTTTGAGCTCTTTTAGCTAACCAATTAAAAAGTAGCATTTGCTAAAAAGATAAGAAATGAGAAATGTCTTCACTTTTTCTTAAAAGAAAATAATCAGAATTTTTTCTCTAGCCACTGGAACTGCCGCTCTTTGTGTGCTTCTGCTCTGGAGATAGAGACAGTGAAACTCTCACTTTACATCTTTCCTGTTGAAACAGATCCTCTCAGGGCCCAAAGCAGACCTGGGTTACAGATGCTCATTCACTTCTCAGTTTGGGTTTCTCATCATCACATAGGCTACAGAGAATGTGATACCTTCTGAAGGATCAGCCCCGGTGGCACTGCATCTCACTTGTGTTTTCCTTTGCTCTGAAAGAATGCAGTTCTAGATTGTCACCTCTGATTTCATCCTCCATCCAAAAATACGTGGAGTCATCCCATTTTCCTGAGACCTTGCATCCTCCTGTTCCAGTTAATTGAGTCAATTATTAACTTTCTAATCATGTCTTCTCTTATGTCAGTATTGGTCAGTCCGTTTCAGAAGATGGAAATGGGATGCAATACATCACAATGACTGTAGCAGGAGTGCTGGAAGCTTTTAATTATCATTTTTAGTCTTCACAATAGCCCCCTGAAGCATGGAATAAATTACTATACTCATAGCAAAAATGAAAGAAAGAAAGAAAGAAAGAAAGAAAGAAAGAAAAGAAAAGAAAAAAGAAAAAAAAAAAGCTCAGAGTGATTAAAATAATATAAGACCAGTTTCCATGCTGTTTTTACTACACTGAACCTGGGCAATGAACTACCTGGCTGGGATTCTTGAAGAATATCTACCACTTTGGTAATGAACCTTGCTTCTCTTTGATTAAAATTCCTCCAATAATGTCTCTTTGTGCAATCCTATCTAATAAAAGAGTAATATGCAAATTGACCATACCTCTGCTACACCCACCAGCCACACCCACCAGCCAATCAGAGCAAGTATGCGAAGTAACCCAACCAAGATGGCTACGGCCACAGAGAGAGCAGGAGGGAGGCTTGGAGGAAGCCCCTAGCAATGGAGGAAGCCAAGCTTTCTACAAACCCTGGCTGGCACTTAAGGCAAAGTTTCAATGGCTGTGAGAGCAGGTTTGGCTCTGCTCCAGGCTACAAAGTTGCAATTGTAGAAGATAAATAAATCCCAGATACCAGGGCTTAGGCATGGGTTGCCCGGGGGGCGTGGTCAGCCTGCAAACCATCACAGGCCCCTCACCCAAGCCACCCACACCCTAAGGGAACACCTATCCTGATCCAGTACACCCTTCAGACCAACTGGCTTCCACCCATGCACCAGACCTCTATCCTATCTAATAAAAGAGTAATAGGCAGATTGACCACCAATCCAACACACAAGATGATTGCCCCCATGTGGTCAAAGATCCTGTCCCCATGTGGACACAAGATGGCCACCACAAGATGGCCAGCAGGGGAGGGCAGTTGGTAGGAACCAGGCTAGCAGGGGAAGGTAGTTGGGAGTGATGAAGCCTGCAGGGGAGGACAGTTAGGAGTGACCAGGCTGGCAGAGGAGAGAAGTTAGGGGTGACCGGGCCTGCAGGGAAGGGCAGTTGGGGGGGGACCCAGGCCTGTAGGGGAGGGCAGTTAGGGGCAAACAGGCTGGCATGGGAGCAGTTAGACATCAATCAGGCTGGCAGGGGAGCAGTGAGGCATCAATCAGGCTGACAGGGGAGTGGTTAGGGGGTGATCAGGCTGGCAGGCAGAAGTGGTTAGGGGCAATCAGGAAGGCAGGCAGGTGAGCAGTTGGGAGCCAGCAGTCCTAGATTGGGAGAGGGATGTCCAACTGCCTGTTTAGGCCTGATGCTTCTTAGACTGGAGAGGGAGCAGGCTGGGCTGAAGGACCCCCTACCCCCCATGCATGAATTTCATGCACCAGGCCTCTAATATCTAAATAAAACACAAAATCTAATCACTTAACCTTCCTAGAAATTATATAGCTTATATGGAGTTGAAAAAACATGGGGGTTTCCTCTCCAGTGTGGCTCAAAACCAGCCCTAGAAAACTCATAACTGATTCTCCATCAATTTCCCTGTTTTATTTTTATCCAAAGTAGTTATCACTTTATTATTATCTCTGCTCTGACAGGATTTTTTTTTTTTCTGTTTAGTTCCTTCTGTCTTCAGGGCCCAAGTGCCTGGCATCCAGTGTTTAATTTTGGGTGAATAAATTAATGAATCCCTCAATGGGACACAAAAGTAAAATATGATGGAGTTGCATCTCATAGGAAATTAATCCCATACAGTGCAGTACGAATGCAGGAGGACATACCACTTCTTACTAAATCCAGCTGATATTTTTCCCCCCAACAGTGAAACAGCTGGACTTGCCTTGTTAAAAGTATGTACTGAAAATGCTTATCTTTAAAAACCGGAAGCACAGTAATCACAGACTTTCTCTAGTTGAGCACAGTTGAATGAACTGCTCCACGAGTATTGTCAGGAGAAATGTCTCTTCTTCCTAAGCCAGCCAGACATCAATACCAGGCAGTAAAATTTCTCTGCCTCTAGCAGGGTGGAATAGAATGACGATCTTTACTAGCCAGCCATGGAATCTGGACTAAATTAACATCTAGCTTTCCATCTAGAGTACCGCATCATGACCCCCTGGGATGGCCTGTAGCTCCAAATGAATTCTGGGCATTGATGGCTGTCTCCTCTTGCATCTTTCAGAGCTGGAAGGGTGGACCTGGCAGGGTATTCGTATTTTAGTCTCTAGGGAATGGCATTGCCCTCACCACTCCCAGTTCATCTAAAGGTCAGGATACATGTGGGAAATTTTAAAAAAGGAGTACCAGCCCCTGGTATTTCGATGCACTTTTGGACTTCTCTTGTGGCTTTTGCTCTCCCGCTGCCAGGTGAGGTTTCCCTGCTGTTTTGGTCTCTCTGCCCCATCAGTGGCCAGCTAGTCCCAATTCACCGTCAAGTTGGGTTGTGTGTATCACACCTGTTTGGATTGGCATCCCGGAGAGACATTCCAAGAATTTCTTGAAGACTTGTTCTCTGCAATTTTATGACATTACAGTGTGCTCAGGTAGAAGATAGCTTTTGGAAAATACAAGGATTTTTTTTTTTTTAATTTGTAATATCACCCACTCACTTGCCACATGGCTAGGGAAAGACACTGAAACATCTATGTCTTACTTTAACAGTACCTGATTTATTCCAGGGGATAATAAACAAAGCAAAGAAATAAACCCCCAGCCTTTTCAGTACCCTTTAAATGAATGTCTATAGTTCTAAATATCTCCAGTGGTTTTAAGTGTGATTAACTATGCCGAAGACCTACCTGAAGCACAGATAGGGAAAGTGGGGAGGAAGTAACACGACAAATGATCCTGGTTTGCCTGAGATTAAAGGTTTTCTCAGGAAGTGAAGCTTCTGGCACTAAAACCTGGGAAAGTCCTGAGCAAATGAGGATGGTGGTTCACCATAGAAGAGGAGGTGAGAAGAAAGGAGAGAAGGTGATGGACATGATCAGAGAGCTACCCACAACCCATTCTCTTCCCTATTCACCCACTGCGCCAGTGTTTTAGGAACATCTGCTATGAGCCCAAGCTCTGTGCTGGGCACGGGGACTACAGTGGTCACTAGGCCTCCCTGTGCATGGAGGTTGTAGATCTACTGGTCTAGGGGAATGTGAGAGGCTACAGCTGAGTAGGAACCTAAATATCTTGTCAAACTGCCCTGCCCTGGTTTATAGATAAGAACTCTAAGACTCAAAGGTTTTGAATGACTGACACTCCTAGAGTGAGTCAGACTCTCAGTTCTCCTAAGAGCTGCTCTATTCACTGCATCAAACTGTTTGCCCCCGCCCCGCTCAGTGCCCCCCCCCGTCTCCATCAGCAGCTGCTTGCATTTCAGACCATGCCAAAATCCCTTATCATATTCCACCTGTGTCTGCTCAACATGTATATTTACATTCTACTCTCTCTCAACTTCTAGATGTCATATTGAATTACTACCTATTACTGAAATGAGAACAATAATTTACAGAGGATTGCTGACTTAGCAATTATAAAAAAAAGCAGGGGTGGGGCAGGGAGAATACTCATAGAAATATATTAATTGAATTTTGTGTGTATGCACTTAGGTTAATCCTGTATATTTTCATCTCTCAAGACACTTGCCACTTTTCACTTTGTATTACAACCATTTGTAGGCATATGCTAGATCTTCTTGAGAGAAGAGTCTTATCCTGGCCATAATTTCACTATAATCTCAGCACTTTCTCTGGTGTGACTTGAACAGAGGAACTTCTCCACAAATGGTTGCCAGAAAATAAACACATGCTTGGAAACCTATTTTCTCAGTCAGTCAATTCAGGCAGCAGCTTTCCTTAACTCAAGGGCAACTGGTTTGACCTTGTCTTGATTTGAAGCAGCCTCATAAAAAAGTCATTTAGTAACAAAATGCCTGCATGTTTTGGGTTTTTTAAAATGGATTTACTCCCACAGGTCTATCAATCTATCTTTTTCCATTCAAGATAGCTATTACTGATGTGGACCAAAATCTAATATCACAGAAAATAAGAGAAGAGCTAGAGGAAACTTATTTGGAAGCTGATGTGCCAAGTAAACTTATATTCCCTGCATCTAATACAGTGCCTAGCAAATTCTAGGTCTAAGATATTCTTAGTGGATGAATAACCTGGTAAGTCAGGTAAATATCACTAATATATGGAACCCATAAAAGGAGGAAGACCCTTTTATGTTTATTCATAGGTATAAGCAACTCAGAGGCTATACAGGTGTTTAATCAAAGGGAAATTAATTTCAAAATGTTGGTAGCACAGGATTTGTGGATATGGCCAATTCCTTTTCAAATTAAAATAAGGGTAGGAATAACTTTCCTCATCTCTAGTGAAGGAATGATTGACCCGATCATATATTTAGATCCTAAGTAACTTTCTGGATTGCTTGCATTAGTTATTGCTCCACCTTGGTCTAATATCAGTTCATCAATTCTTATAAAATTCAAATTTGTTTGAAAAGCATATTTCAAATCACCAACAAGTTATTCTAAAAATCTGGGTAGAGAACTTATTTCTAGACAACCTGGGTTTCAGTCCCATTTATTGCTCTCTGGATCTCAAGTTCACCTTGTAACAAATACTACTTGAGTTCATGATTTCCTCTCTCAGCAGGGACCCCAAGTCCTCCTGTCAGCTGTACTTCAGACCACTCTCAAGGAGTTGTCTCTCCATTTTCTCCACCCCCTGCATCCTCTTTGCTTTTGATGGCTTAAAGATTGAACTCTCCACTGTGTGTTCCTCTGCCTTTGGAGATCTTTCTCCATATAACTCATCCTGGATCCAACGTTTCTTATCTCTTACTTTTTTCAAGTGAAATATCATATGAAAAGTTAGATAGCTCTTGAGACATAGTTAGAACTAAATATATGCTAATTATTATTATTACAAATATTTGGCCCTGTTAGAAGCTAGCAGGTTAGTAGGTAGAGCTGGTCTTCACTTGGACACATGTTTTTGACTTAGGCTTGCTTATACCACACTTAAAATTAATGAACTCTCTCGAAAGACTTGCCAACATTTCCCTGTAATTGTACTGCCAGTGAAATTATTTTCTTTAGTCCTTGAAATTATGTAAGTTAAATTTTTAATGGAGTACCTTACAAAGTTTTATTTATTTCTAAATAAATTGTTATTTTGGAGAATGAATGTTTATTCATAGGTATAAGTAATCTTTCATATCCATTAACTAATAAGAACACTTGATTGTAGTGTTTTATTAATACCACAACAGAAACTGAGTGAGTTATTTCAATCAGAGATGCATATATTTCAGCCATCCAAATTATTCTAAAGTGATTTCCTAGACGTAATGTTTATCTCTATGCTTTCTAAATGCCCTTACATTAAAAAAATTTGAAGGGTTATTCAGGAATAATTTGAGAGTTTTATCACTTTCTTCCTCAAACATTTGCATTATATCTATCTCACTGTTGTAAGAGGCCTTATCAGTGGTTTAGTTTAAAATTATAAATGCTATCGTGGTTATATAAATATCAGTCATGGAATACATAAAAAAGTGGGTGAGAGAAGGCACGTATTCTTCAGTGTAATATTTTGAAGTTTAGAGTGCAATACAAGGTCTCACCCCAAATAACTAGCCTGGAACAAGTGCTTTTTTTTGAGAATGAAGATTAGCACCAAAAGCTATATCTATGTAAGATGGAGAAATAAGCCTGTTTTATAAAAACACTTACATGCACTGATTTTTATTCCAAGTTGTACATAACTTTTTAGTGCTGTGGAACAATGTGAAACACATTGCTCAGGGTTAGGGACATTATTTTTGTAATTAAGTACCCTAAATTTGGACCCCATTCTGTTGCTTATAGATGTGCGTTTGGCAATTTAGCCTCTCTGAGCTCTATTTTCTAGAATACAGTTGTCTCAGAAAATTATTAAAAGGACTAAAATAGATCACTTATTATGGTAGGTCCTTAAAAATTATTATTTTTAAATATGTTTTAATTGATTTTAGAGAGAGAGAGCAAGAGAGAGGGAGAGAGAAATAGAAACATTGATGAGAGAGAAACATCTTTCAACCTTCTGCATGCCTTTACAAGTCTACAACCACAGTATGGCCCTGACTGGGGATCGAACCCATGGCCTCTTGGTGCATGGGATCACAGTCAACCAACTGATCCACACTGGCTGGGTAGCCCCTAAAAGTTATATCTACATTTATTAAAAGATATGAAAATAATATATGGTGAAGTGGTGATCATATTGGCGTATTTCTAGTTCTTGAATTGCCTACGTAATCCTGTTAAAATCTTGATAGTACATGACAGATTGCTTTTATATACTGATAAAAATCTTATAAAAACGTTATTTCAGCTCTATCATCCTGATTTCATTATGATCACAGCTCTAAATCATTTCCCCTGGTACTCTGTTTTGTTTCTTTTGTGTATTTTTAGATAATTTCCACTTCAACATTATATGAACTACATTGCTGAAATCTAATTAGCAGATCACCGGCTCCAGCAGCATGCTCCTTTATCTCATTACTCCTCCCCCGCGAGCCATATGTCTGCTTCCAACATCAATTTTTCTATGTGATTATTGCAGTGAGGAATGTATTTGGTTTTGCAACAACCGTCTCACCTCTTTGCAATGCATTTCTGTACTTAACTTTCCCAAGGTAGATAGCCTGTGCCTGTCTTTCTCAACCCTATGTTGTGTTGTCCAAAGTAATACAGTTTCTCTTTCTATCTTACGTGCTGATTATTTTTTAGTTCACCATTATTAAAAGCTACCATATTGTTATTGTTGGTTTCATTTATTTATACTCTCATGGTCTTTTTTAATTTACAGAAAGAAATTTGTGTCCAAAGGTTGTGATGTGCCTTGATTTGATAGGGCAAAATCAAAAGAGGAGATAGAAAAGACCAAAGAGTGAGTTGAAAACAATGACCAGACTGGATTGTTTAAGTTGGGTAGTATCTGGTTTGAGCACCTAACTTTAGGAAATGTCCTTCAATTATTTTCACATAAATGGGATATTCGTTGTAGCTTTTCTTTTTTTCTTTTTTAAAAAAATATATTTTATTTTTTTTTACAGAGAGGAAGGGAGAAGGACAGAGAGCCAGAAACATAGATGAGAGAGAGACATTGATGGCTGCCTCCTGCACGCCCCTAGGGGATGTGCACGCAACCAAGGTACATGCCCTTGACCAGAATCAAACCTGGGACCTTTCAATCCACAGGCTGATGCTCTATCCACTGAGGCAAACTGGTTTCAGCCATTGTAGCTTTTCATAGGTGCCCTTTATCAAATTGATTTTCCCAATTGACATGGAATATTAATCATAAATAAACATTAAATTTTGTCAAGTGCTTTTTTTCTTCATCTGTTGGGATCCTAACATGGTTTTCTCCTTTAACTTGTTAATATGGTGAATTACAGTGACTTGAAAGTTAAACAAACCTTGAATTTCTGAAACAAACACCACTTGTTTATGATGTATTATCCTTTTTATAAAAAGCTGTGTTTCATGTTTTGGCTTCAGTTCTCCTTGGCTCCACTTATTCTCTTCTCAATTTTTGCTTTCCTAACATCTCTTCACATTTGGAATCACACAGACATAGTGTATCATTTTCTTTCATTTTTTTGTTGTTACTTCAGTGCTGTGTTCCATTGAATTTCTCCTTAAACTCAGGTCTTAGTCACTAATCCCTGTACTTGTCCAACAATGAAAACCAGATCCTTTTCTGACACTTTCTGAATTCCCTGCTTCAGTCCAACTTCTGTCTTCATTAAGACGTTCCTTGTAGCTGGCCCAGCCCCAGTTGCAGATTTTGGTGTTCAGGATACTCCCTACTGCTGGCCCAATTTTCTATTCTGTTGCTTTACAAAAATTTTTATTTTTGTAAAATATATAAAGAATAGATAACCCAGTCATCAGATGTAATATTAAACAATACTGTATGTTAGTCTGAAAATCTTTCTTAGTTTTCTCTTCCATGGAAGGAATCCAGTGCTTATGCTTTTGGATAATAACTTCAGCTGCACTAAAGTTTTAAAATATTTACATTTGATATCTGAATCATGTTTAGATCAGTGTTTTACAAGTGTTTTCCTATCTTTCCTGAGACATACAGTATATATACAAATATATTTACCATTATTACTATGCAATGATATACTCTAAATTTTCTAGCCTGTTCTATGTTATCCCATTCTACTTATCTATAATAATAAAAGCATAATATGCTAATTAGACTGGACAGTTAAATGACCTTCCAGAACGTCCTTCAGGATGAATCTGTGGTGGCGGGGGCCAAGGCAGAGGTGATTAGAGACCATCAAGCAGGCAAGCAGAGTGGTTAGGGGCGATCAGGCAGGCAGGCGAGTGGTTAGAGGCAATCAGGCAGGCAGGCAGAGGTGGTTAGGGGTGAGCAGTTAGGAGCACTCAGGGAGGCAGGCAGGATTGGTTCTAAACCTGCAGCCAAACATCCCCCAAGGGGTCCCAGATTGTGAGAGGGTGCAGGCCGGGCTGAGGGACTTCCCTCCCCCCCCCCATGTACAAATTTTGTGCACCTGGCCTCTAGTTTTAAAATAATGTTTATTGCTACTCACTAATGGGTCATGGATTTTATGTTTTTATTAAACATGTTAGATTACTGGGCTGCATAAAAATGTGGCATTCCTGAAATTTATTTTAAGAGCATTTGCTGACCTTATTAACTTAGTCACAATGATTTTCACTAAGGGAAGTAAAACAACAACAACAACAACAAATGAATGTAAAAAAATATTTTGTACATCATAGATTTATTTATTGATTGTTTTTCTGCTGACTCAGTATTTAGTGTCCCTCTCCTTCTCATGGAACATAATACCTAGTCCTTTTCAGATATTCACTTATGTTAAAAAATTAAAACTCCCAGTTAACCAATTTGAAATGTAGCCATTGAAAGTCAAAGAAAAGGGAGATGTTTTAAAGAGGACAAGAGTAGGTATTTGTCAAAATGGCAATGATTTTCATTAGTTGGTTCCTTTTCATGGTTTTGAACAATGCAGGGTAGAATTATCCCTAATGATGGTATTCTTCAAAGTGTTAAAAGTTAACATTGCAAAAAAAGAATTTCATGATGGTGAAGTTCAGGTTGTACAAAGAGCAGCAAGTGGCAAAATTAGTCTAGGTTTACACAAAAAGATATGTCATCTATGTTGAATGAGTGCTATGGGAGAGAACTAATGTTCATGTACAACTGTTCATATGGACATTCACCTCAGCAAGGTGGTGAACTAGATTAAAGCTGGACAAAGACTGAGAACAGATCCCTGAACATAAAGCCAGATCTCACCAAGTAGGAAAAGAAAAGGGCAAATATAAGGAAGAAGCAAATGAGAAGATGCAGGGTTAAGGTAATCTTATATACAACTTTTATTGAAAACTTAAAATGAAGACCTAGCCAGTTTGGCTCAGTGGGTAGAGGATCAGCCTTCGGACCAAAGGGTCCCAGGTTGGATTCCAGTCAAGGCCACATACCTGGGTTGCAGGCTCCTCCTGAACTCAGGCCCTGGCCTAGGCTCCTGCAGGAGGGCAACTAATGGATGTGTTTCTCGCACATCGAAATTTCTCTCTCTCTTCCATTCTCTCTAAAAATCAATGGAAGAATATCCCCGGGTGAGAATTTAAAAAAACAAACAAAACTTAAAATGAGAAAAAAAAGTTTTATGATTTTAGAATATTCCATTTTAAACAAAGTTACATTTCTAACTAAAGCACTTCTCCAAGTCTGCAATATACTGACATGTCTTCTGAATGTCTGGGTCAGCCTCTCATGGAATACCATCTTCCAAATACAAGTGTAGACACTGTATTGAAAGAGAATACACTAAGCTAGGAGTTGGGAGACTACCTTTCTCATCCCAGCTCCATGTGCTTTCAATGTCTTCATCTGTAAGGTTAAGAAAACAGAATAATAAAGAAGATGTGTTACATATACACAATGGAATACTCCTCAGCCATAAGGAAGGATGAACGAGTGTCATTTGCAGCAACATGGATAGACCTTGAGAACATGATACTAAGTGAATAAGTCCTTAGAAAAAGCTAAGAACTATATGATTTTACTCATTGGTGAAACTCCTGAACACAAACAGTGTGATGATTGCCAGAGGGAAGGGGGTGAGGGGAAAAGGGGGCTCTAATAGAAGGTGACAGGAGAAGATTTGACTTAGAATGGTGGGCACATGTGCAATATAGAAACCCACACTTGAAAGCCATATGTTTATGTTGACCAATGTCACCTTAATTAAATAAATAAAGGAAACAGGGTAAATAATCATGAAAATCTCTTACAGTTTTATTAATCTCAGATATAAAGAATTTGAGAAATTCCCAAGGACAGTGAGAGTGTTGCTGATGAGTTGGACAGGGCTTTCCTTTTAACACTGCCTCAGGAGCCATGCTCCTCACCCTCAGCCACTTTACTCAACAATCACAACTCTGTTCTCTTTGTAATGAAAACTTCGTGTATGGCTTAATTTTCATTTCAAACTCAATGAAACCTTCTACTTACAGTGGTTTGGGGTCAGAGCCACAGACACCTAATTTACAGGCACCCAGCCCTAGTTACAAACTTCAACAGGCTAAAAATATACCCATCCAAGATTTGCAGTTATTTCCACTTTCTTAGCCAAACCCTGAGACTTCAATATCTAAAATTCAAACTAGACATTTCAATGGGAAGATTAGTGATCATTAATGAGCTTTTTTATATATTCTAAGTTGACTTATAAAAGAATAAACTAGTCATTGAAGGAGGAATAGTAAATTCTAGAGGGACTATTTAACTATGTGGGGTAAGTCCTAAAAATTATTCTAGGATCAATTATTTTTATTAACTAAAAATCATAGCTACTCTGAATAATAAATTAAGTACACATGAATTCTCTCGAATCCATAGGAAGATAGAAAAGAGTAAAGCTTGAATTATGTACGTAAGTTGAAGGTTTGAAATTGCTTTCCCATTCCCTTTTCATAAATATTGTGAAATAGTTTCATAATGGTACTTGTAAATATTATTTTAATAAAGATCTAATAAGTCATACAACCAAATTCTGGAACAGATGTCATTTTAGGACAAGAACTTGAGAACATTTAATTTAAGAAACTGTCTCATTTTTCCAGAACATATTTCCAAGATATCTATCCTTCTTTGCTTTAAATCCGTAACATTTATGTTCAGTCTCATTGGTCTCCCTTTGAATAGAATTATTTAGTTAGAAAATTTATATTGACATTTTAAAAAAGTGTTTAATTTTATGACTTAGTGAAATCTTCATTCCTTCTACCTTCCCTTTGCTTGCCTTATACTATTTGCTTATGTGTTTTTTAAAAAATGTTAGCTAAACTTTTTAGTGTTGAATACTTTTAGATTTCAGAAAAGTTGCAAAAATAGTATAGAGAGTGATCATGTGCTCCATCTGATGCTGAAACATTGTTCTTAACTAAATTCTGTACTTTAGTATTCAGATTCATTAGTTTTTACTTAATGTCCCTCCTCTTTTTCTCTCCCTTGTTTTCCCATCCTATCTAAGATACCACATTATATTCATGGCTTCTTAGATTCTTTTTTTTTCCCTGTGGCAACTTTTCAGACTTTCCTTATTTTGTTGACACTATTACAGATGTCCCCCATTTTCCCTCCTTTATCCACCTCCACCCAGCCCCAGCTCCCCCTCCCTCTGCCGTCACCACACTGTTACATACATGTTCTTTGGCTAACCTCTTTGCCTTTTTTCACCCAATCCCCCACCATCTCCCTCCTTTCTGACCTATGTCTGTTCCATGTATCCATGCCTCTGATTCTATTTTGTTCATCAGTTATTTTTATGACCTTGGCACCATTGAGAAGTAAGGTCAGGGATTTTGTAGAATGCTCCTCAATTGAGAATTGTCTGATTTTTTTAATGGTTAGTCTGGGGTCATGGTTTTTTAGAGAAAGGTAACAGAAGTAAAGTAGCATTTTCATCATGTCATCATACAGGGCAAATAATATCAACCTGACTTCCCTGCTGGCATTAACCTTGATCACCTGGCTGAGGTAGTTTTAGTCAGTTTTCTCAACTGTAACGTTCCTCCCCTTTTCTCCTTTTCCAGACTGTAGTCTTTAGAAGAAGTCACATTTTTATCACTCACACTTAATGAGTGATGTTATATAATGGCTTTAAAAACAATATATAAAGATAACATAGAACAAAATGGGTGATATACAGATTTAGATAACCACTTATAGTTTACAAAGTGAATTTATCTATACCTGACCTACTCACTAACCCTAGATGGCCAGGCATGTAAGCAATTATAGTAGTAAATATATTTGATAAAGCATCAGAAAGGTGAAAAAAATGAATATCGTTCTTTTCAGAAAAAATCTACTGAATGGCAGCTGGTTGGCTTCAGGCTTTCATAATATTCCATCACTCCTTGCTCTTAGCCTGTATCTTTCTCAACTGTCACTTAGAAATCATCTTTGAACATCTCACCATCACCCCAAAATTAGTGTTACAAATGAAAGGCCATGTATTATCCACCCTTTCTCTGCTACCACCTCAGCTCCCTCCCCCCCACTTTATCCAGACTTTCCTGGTTCTGCCAAAAGAACTACTCTTTGATCCGTTATGTAGGCTGGATTCTATGAAATCATCTTGAAGTAATTTTTTTTATTTACTTATTCAGACCCAATGGCCAACAATTATCTCCTTCAAAACGGCATCTGTTTCTGTCCTTTTCAATTTGTTATTGAAGCTTAAGTGTTAGTGATCCTATATTCCCGCATACCTGGACTACTACAAAGTTCTTCCAATTGTTCTCTGTTTGTAATAATTCTTTCTTGCAGTTGTCCTAAAATGCCAATTTTATTGCCCCATTCCTTTGCTCAGAAAGATTAGTAACTCTCTGAATTTGAGCACAACATCTCTACATGTCTTCTCAAGTCAACATAGCAGACACAACCCAACTTGCCATGACTATATAACTATCATGCAGAAACTCCAGTGAGGCTGAAACAATAGCTTAAAAATAAGCCTACTGTTACTTGCTCCTGAATGCTCTCCTAATGACCCCTCTTCCTTTCTTTAGACCATAAGCATCCTTCAAGGGTCAGTAACATTCTATCGTTCCATGAAAGTCCTTTTAATAAAATCCCAGGATCAGAGCAAGTAGAGGTCAGTAGATGGCTGGAGTGAAAATAAGCTCTCTTAATCGTTCGTTGTCTTACAATGAGGCAAAGTTTCTGGTTTCTCATTCTTTGGTATTCCCCAAAGCACACAGAGTAATGATGGACGTATCCTAGACTGCACAATAAATGCTTCATGTTGATTGATGATGAAGTTTCTATTTCTCTTTAGGGAAGTGGCCACTGAGCTTGGCTGCTTTCCTCTCTGCCTTTGTCTGCCAGCATTAAACGTTAATTAGGCTATGTATTTCAATTTTCAAATATATCACTTCCTGAAAAAAAAAACAACCCTTCCTAAAGTGTTTTCTCAAATTTTACCTACATTCTGCTGGCTGTTTTCCAAGATTGAGACATTATTTATTTTTTTTCTTTGTGTCTTTTCGTACAAAGTGGATTTTTAAATTTTCTTTTTAAAATCTAGACTCACACAGCAATGAAGGTTTTGTTGACAATATAAAAAACTCTCATAAGAATGAGGAGTTGAATAGAGATCCAATTTTTCTCTACCAAAAATGGGGGAAAAAATGATATTTGGAGAATTTATATTTGTTTCCCTACTGTGGAAAATTTAAAGAATTCTTTTTAAGGTCCTATTAGAAACAGTTCCAAGGGCATGCAGTAAAGGCCTCCCTAGTGAGCTGGAGTGGTTTCCAAATCAATCCCATCAAAATGAGATCTCACTTAGAACAAAACCAAAATGCCCCTGCCCTGTACTTTGTGATGAGAAGGATACAGAACAAATTAGAGAGTGGAAGTGGCTCTGGAGAGTTGTTTGCTAACCATTAAAACAACTCAGGATACGGAACTGAAGGAAGCTATTATTTTTATCATCGAAGTTTGTTTCAGTGCAGGCTTTAAATGGAAGCATAATTGCTTTAGAAAGTGTTTGGGGATGGTCGTGACTGGGCACAGGAGGCCTGGAACAGTAAATTAATTCAGTCAGCAAAAGGAGAGGTACCCAGCCCATATACTCTGTGGGGATTGTCCATTCATGTACAGTGGTACCTCGAGATACGAGTTTAATTCGTTCCGTAACCTTGAGGCGTGGGAAACTATGAGACGCTAGAGTCGCGGTAAACTGGTGGGTTGTGTGCAGCTGGCTGATCCTCGCCATTATTCCTATCTCAAATGTTGCTCGTATTTCAAAGCAAAAATCGCTCGCTCGATGCTCCTATCTCAAAAATCTCATATGTTAGGGCACTTGTATCTTGAGGTACCACTGTATATGTATATGTATATGTATATGTATGTGTAGGTGTAGGTGTAGGTGTAGGTGTAGGTGTATATATATTTGCTTCAGCACAGCTGCAAATCAAAATATCCATGTAGGTTTCCAGAGATTGGTCTAACATAAAAGGCATTGGAAACAGGAAGTTTTGTGTATCTTTTAATCACTGTAGAAAATGAACTTCTTCAAGGCAATTCATTTTCATTGTATCATTACACTGAAAAGTTGTAATAAATCTCCCTCTCTCTCACCAATTATTCTTTTACAAGACTAATAAAGCCATGCTTATTATAGTCAGACATGTTTTCTATCTTTACAAAAATGAAGTTCTAAAAGAGGCAAAAGTAGCCCTGGCCTGTTTGGCTCAGTGGATAGAGTGTTGGCCTGCAGACTCAAGGGTCCCAGGTTCGATTCTGGTCACGGGCATGTACCTTGATTGGGGGCACATCCCCAGTGAGGGGTATACAGAAGGCAGCTGACTGATGCTTCTCTCTCATTGATGTTTCTGGTTCTCTATCCCTTCCCCTTCCTCTCTGTGAAAAATCAATAAAATGTATTAAAAAAATAAAAGAGGCAAAAGTAGATACAAAAATCACTATTAAAATTCAATTTTTCTATCTCACTTTCTCACTACCCTATTCTTTTTCATCCATTATGATTATTTCTTTAAAGATTTTTTGCCTTCCTGTTAGGGAACTGGCCAAATTGAATTAAAGATGCAGGCTTTGTTGGTGAGAGATCTTACTCACTGTTTATCTGCAGCCTGTCATTGGGTGGATGGAACTTGCCTGAGCAAAGGAAAGGACTCAGTGGTTTTACTGTCTCTTGGGAGGTTCCCTGTGTTGCCAGCATTAGAGATAAGTAGAGCAGATTAGGCATTTTTGAGAATTCAAACTTCAAGAATTGCCTTTTCAATTAAGCAGACCTATTTTTTTGTTGTTGTTGAAAATATGTACTTTATAAGTTAGTGAATTTTAAACTTCTGTTTCATTGAAAATCTCTATTTCTCTCTTTTAAGGAAATAAAAATAACAAAATAGTATGATACATTTTTGTAAGTAACCTTTTAAAGGTCATAGTGTGACACATGATTGTTAAATATTCTGGATAAATAAAGTATACCAAATTTGCAATGTAAGAAAAATATGAAAATAAAACACTAAACAGAATAATTACAGAGCATATCAGTCCTAACTAATCTGAATAAGTAACTTTTATTATGTATTGAAAAGTGCTTTCACATGTGTTATCTCAATTATGTTAGTAAATCCTTTCAAAATTTTTCATTTATCACATACAATTGAGCGAAGTGAATAATGAGGCTGACCACTTAAAATAAAAGGAAGTTGGAGAAGTGAGATATTGTTCCCTATTTCTGAAACATTGGGAAAATTTGTTTTCCTTCTTTCTTTCTACTTCCTTTCTTGATATAATTCCTGAAGTCTTATGTCTATGAACAAAGGGAAATTGTTATTTTTCAAGGAAAAATGATTGTCTCTGTAGAAAATTTTACCTTATATATATAAAAAAACTAGCAGAAGCAATTGAGATTTTCAATGTATTATAATACAATACTAATTCAACAAATACAAAATCTATTGTATTTCTATATGTTTGCATAAAAAATTGAAAATGAAATTTAAAAATATTAAAAATAACATTAAAATAAGAAATACTAGAGATACATTTTATGGAAGATGTATAATACGTATATATTACAGAAGCTCTATAATACAGAAATTCATAAAATGCTGCTGACAGAATTGCAGAGAGCTAAAGTAATAAAGAGATATGCTACATTCAAAGATATCATGATTATCCTTTTATAATCATTTAAAATCTAAATAATTAAAATTATAAAAACAATTTTTACTTGATGGGAAATACAAAAAGAGAAGATAGTTCAGGTTTGGCCCCTGTGTCATAATTTGCTGACCCCTGCTGTACAACTCATAACTAATCAGCATATGAACAATAATTCAAGGCTGCTATCTTTATCTAATTAGCATATAGTAGTAAAATGAACAACTGACAGAAAAAAATTAAGATATAGTTTAATATCTTAATATCTACTTTTAAGAATAAGTAACAGGCTGAAATTCTCTTCTGCTTTTTATGCTTAATCTTAGTTGGTGGAAGTATAAGAGTGTATTTATTGTAAGTAAGTGGATTAATGATAAAAGTGATTAATTTTATGTACAAAAACAATTATTAGGAGTTTTACATTATCAATCAGTAAAATATTGATAGCTAGATAACATTTCAAAGCACACATATCTTTTGAACCAAAAATACTGATAACATAAAATTCAAAGCAGAATATTGGAGATCATATTATGTCCTAATTCTAATTTTATAGAATTGTTTGGTGTTTTATGACTAATAATATTAAAATAATCTGTATAAACTGTTCTTAATATTTATTATTCTTTTTCAATTATACCATGAGTCTTTTGAGAAAAAAACTATTATTTTCCCAATTTTTCCATCATTTAAAGATGAATTAGAAGCATAGTGTAGCTCAAAAGAGAAAATAACATTCAATGAAAAATTTCATGTTTAATATCTTTGATCCAAGAATAGGAAAGATTTTAGAGAGTAAAGAAAAAAATGAAGTATTCAAAACAATTTTTTTCATCGAAGAAAGCAGATGTTATAAAAATACTTTAAGGAGATTATTTCCTTGTAATTTTACATATATAGTGGCTAAAATTTATTTTTTATTTTTTATTAATTCTCACTCGAGGATATTTTTCCTTTGATTTTTTTAGAAAACAGTGGAAGAGAGTGTGGGAGACAGAGAGAGAAACATTGACGTGTGAGAGACACATCAATTGGTTACCTTCCGCAGGCCCCAGAACAGGGCTGGAGATGGATGCAACCAAGGTATGTGCCCTTGCACAGAATCAAACCCAGGACCCTTCAGTCGATGGGCTAATGTTCTATCCACTGAGCCAAGACTGCCAGAGCTATCATGGCTAAAATTTAAATGTAACATGTTGAAATAACTATTACAGCTCCCAACCATTTTAACTTAACACGAAGGATTTTTTTTTTTAATCTGTTCATGATATGCAATATAGAAGTTCCATTTGGGAATCTTATTATTGACAAACTTCTTTCTGAATTATATTCTGCTGTAAACTTGAAGATTTTTGATATTAGTAATTTAAGTATTTCTATTTCTTGTACATTCCACAATTTGAACATGTCAAAACAATAGAACATTATCTTTAAATCTGACAGATCAGTGGGTAATGTTGAATTCAATCTTGCTTCTGATTGACTGGTTTGCTGAGCGATTTCTTGGTTTCATATAGCTAACAATATAGTGAGCTCAACTGAAGAAATATTTTTAGAAGGGAAAAATAAGAAAAGTGCCCTGCAATTTTACTGACAATTGAACAAACATGGGGAAGATTTTGAATGATTGGGGCATTACAAGCATATGATGGTTTATTTCCATCCTACAAGTGGAAATAAAATGTTCAGAAAATAATGACAGTACCATGTAATATAATGGAATTGCAATCCACCAACCAGAATGATTTCGGGCCCCTTTTATCATTGTTCATCCACCAGGAACAAACTATATACAAAAGATTTTAGATTAGATTTTTTTCATGTGTTTATGTGTGATGTTTAACTATTAATACAAATTAAACATCTGCTTGGACCAAACTAACTTCTTAATTAGTAATGTACTTTGCGAATAATAATACTGACATAACAGGAATTACAAGAAACAGTCTTTTACTGAGAAAATAGTGCGTTTTCAGAAGCCAGTTGAAGAAGTAACCAAATTCAAGTACTTTCAGAGCGAAAATGTACTTAGATGATATCCGCTGAAATATCCTTGCATTATTCTACTCCAGGGTCCATGTTGAAACTATAGTGAGAGTAAGGAGAGCAGAAAAGCAAATAGAAATTGAGAGATGATTATGTTATCTTGAAAGCCATTTGCTTTGCTCCACTGTCATTTTTCTGAGACAAAATAAAGAGCCCTGTTTGTTTCTCAAGGGATTTTGTAGTAGCAGGTGTGTGAACAAATGTTAGGAAAAACATACTATAAGGAAGTGAGACACCCTTAAAGTTTCCTTGGATAATAATTAGGATGTATTGTCAAGCTTCAATTTATAAGATTATGAGAATATAATTGTGTTATTGTGGCCAACAAAATCTTTCTGTGTAGGAATTAAAGAAGAGATAATAACTTAGGTACTTTTATGATAGGGAGGAAGGCAAAGAACTTCAGGTCAATATTTATTTATTTAGACTTTTTTTCCTGTAAGGAAGAATGATCTCTTCTCCCACATTAATTTACTCATTCAGTTATTTATTTATATGAGTTGAATTGATGGGTATTTCTTTCCTATTTAGATTACAATTCAATACTATCACTCATTGTTTTATCACTTAAGGTGTTCTAACTTTCACCATTGGGAGTTATCTCATGCTAGCACTGTGTATCTTCTCTCTCTCTCTCCCTTTCTCTCTCTCTCTCTCTCTCTCTCTCTCTCTCTCTCTCTCTCTCTCTCTCTCTCATTGTACCCATTAATAAAGGCACTTATGAGTGCTAGAGGCTATGTGGCAAATTACTTGAGTTTATAGAGATAGATGACCATATCTGCAAATAGAGATTAGTTTTATTTCCTCTTTTTAATTTAAGTGCCATCTTTTACTTAACCTGGCTTTGTAGTCGAAGCTGATTAGAATGTTGAATAAATAATGACAGAAGCATGTTGCCTTGCTTTCGAAACTAGTAGGAAAGCATTCAGTGTTTCAGCATTACATATGATTTGTAGACACCCTTTATTAGGTTAAGGAATATCCCTTCTATTCCTAGTTTTAAGGAAGCTTTTATCATAAGTAGATGTTAAATTTTATCTTTTGAGATGATCATGTATATTTTCTCCTTTAGTCAATGTAATGAATTATATCAATTAATTTTTAAATGCTACACCAGCCTTACACTCCTGAAATAAATTACACTTGATTATGACATATTGCCTTTTATATATTCCTGGATCCAATTTATTGATATGTTGTTGAGGATTTTTGTGCCTATACTTGTGAAACATATTAGTCTGTGATTTTATTTTCTAATGTATTTTTTCTGGTTTTAATTTTAGAGTAAAGGTGTTCTCACAAAATTAGTTGAAAAGATTATTTACTTTTGTATTGTGTGAAATAGATTTTATTGAAATGATAGTTCTTTCTTAAATGTTTGATAGAATTAAGCAGTGAAATCATGTTGGCCTAGAGTTTTGATTGTGTATATGTGTTTTGTTTGGAAAGTTTTAAACTCTGAGTTCAATTTCTTTAATAGATAGACATAGGACTATTCATTATCTACTTCTGGGTCATTGTTGTCTTTGGTGATTTGTATCTGTCAGGGAATTGTTCCATTTATTCTTAAGTTTTGCAATATCTATCTGGGCATGAATTTGTTTGTACCATTACTTTATTATTTCTGTAATGGCTGTGGGGTCTGTCAGGATATATTCTAATGCTTTGGGTAAAATGCTCTCTAAACATTAATTAGGTCTAATTGCTGAAGTGTTGCCCTAGCCTTCTATATTCTTATCTATTTTCTGTCTTCATGTTATATTAACTATTGGAAGAGTTTTCTTGGAATTTCTAACTGTAATTGTGGATTTATCAGTTTCTCATTTCATTTGTATCAGATTTTGCCTTATGTATTTGAAGATCTGTTATTAGGTATATACACGTTGAGAAGTCATATCTTTTTAGAGACTTGATTCCTTTGTCATTATGAACTGTTGCTTTTTATATTTGATGATCTTTATTACTCTTAGGTCTACATTGTTTATTATTAATGTAGCTTCTCTGGCTTTCTTTCCATTTATATCCACATGATATTTTTCTTCTTCATTCTTTTACTTTTTTCTTACACATGTTTTTGCATATATAGTTGGTTTCTTGTAGACAGTATATTGTTGAATCTTGCTTTTATCTTCAATATGGTAACCTCTGTCTTCAAATTTAATATAAATATTTATATGATATAATCAGATCTGCTACTTTTCATGGCCTTTAAAAATCTAATTTGGAGAACTACAGAAAATAGATTAAAACAAATAATGAGACCCTAACAAAAGATCAAGCATGCATGTCCTCAGATCCCTGAAAGAGAAAAAAAAGAGAGCAGAGGTGAAAAATACTGGAAGGAATAATGGATAAAAACTTCCCAGTTTTTTAAAGAGATATGTCTATGTATTCAAGAGGCTGAGTAAACCTCGAAACCTGGTAAACTCAAAGAAATCCATATGCAAACATAATATAATTAAACTTCTGATTAAAAAAGACCGAAAAAAATCTTGAAAAAGGCTGAGATAGAAGATGCCATACATTTAGAGGAAAAATCATTTAAGTGACAGAGGATTTCTCATCAGAAACATGGAGATCAGAAGGAACTGACAGAATGTTTTCAAGTGCTAAAGTAAAGAAACTGGCAACCCAGAATCCTATATCCAGAAAAATATCATTAGAAATAAAGAAAAATCAAGGCACTATCAGGTGAAGGAAAATGTAGAGAATTTTATTGCCAGCAAACTTAACTTGACCCTCTCCCCCCGCCCGCCCAAAAAAACCAACAACATACAAACACACACACACACAGAAAAACAAAAGACACAAAGATCTGTGAGCTTTCTAAATAGAAAGGGAACAATAAAAGAAGAAATCTTGGCATATGAGGAAGAAAGAACATAGTAGGCAATATTTGAAGGATTATTGGGCAAAACATGGCACATGATATATGAAATCTTTCTGTATTATGTTTTACAGCTACGTGTCAATCTGTAAGGATCTAGAAATAAAATGTTTTCCTTTCATTGAGAGTGTTTAAGCAAAGTCTGACTTACAATGTATCAGTTATTCAAAAGAAAGGATTCTTAGATTTTTCTATATCTTTTATTGCTATTTTGTATTTTATGCAAATGTTAGTTTTATAATTGCATATGAAAATAAGCATGACATTAATCACAGCCTAATGAGCAACCCAACTAAAAAAATCATGCTGAATAAAAATAAACTTAGTAGCTTGAACACACCCAAATTTCCATAGGCAGTAAGCTTCTTTAAATATCACCAAAACGATGTGCTCTCTACAAGCTAAAAATGTGCACAAGGTTGCTGTGATTTACTTTATCCCTTTGATTTGAGGCACATTAATACCTGTGTGAAATATGCCAAAGTTCAATAGAAATGAATCTCATTAGTATTTAAATACAATAATTAATTTATGTTGTTATTTATTGGTCAATTATATTAGGAATTATAGTGTTTAACAGAAGACAATCATGTTTCCAAGAGCTATAATTTTGCCTGCAGACAGATACAATCAGAGCTCATAGCAATAGCATCAGCATGTTTCCCTACCCTTGTCTAAGTATGTCTCATTTTATAAATAAGTAATGTAGGGCTAACCTACACTATCTCATATTTTTCATTGGAGTTCAGTGATTTAGAGAGTTTTAATTTGTTTCTCACTGTTTTTTTTTACATGTCCCCTTATCTGAGATTATATATACAAAACCTGAGTTCCTTAAAAGGTCTAGATTTTGTTTTAAATATTTTTCATAATGAATTTACAAAACACATTGCACTTTTTACTTTGGGGACTGTATGGGAACAGTTATATAAATTCTTATTCACCACAAAACAAATCTCATAATCTTTAAATATAACACTGCATTATATTTTGATAAAAATTAAATAACAATAATTTCTCAATTGTGTCTCAATCTATAGGAATTTTAATCACTTTTTAATATCCCATGCATAAATTAATTCTTCTAAGAATTCTTCCTTAATTTTTCTAATCAGAAATATCCTCTGCTTAACTTCCATATACAATATTTAGATTTCTTTTAAAGGCTTTATCTTATTCTATTGTTTAGTATGATTGTGAAACCAATCAGAAAATAAGACCCTTCATGATAAAAGACCTACAGTATGTATGTTCTTTCCATTCACCAAGATTGTTGCATATCAGTTAATTTCCTCAACAGTATTTTGGAATAGAACTTATCATCCCTGTGTATAAAGGAGGATATTGAAGCTGGGGAGGTTAAGTAAGTTGGGTGAGATTTCATAGTTTAGAGGTTATTAAAACTGAGCTTTAAATTTTGGTCAGCTTGACCTTTACAATATTGCCTATCAGATTTTGTTTTATTGTCTCCTAGTTTGTTATAATAGTATTAAAAACCAAGTGTATTTCATTCGCCATGTCCATATTTAATTGGGAGTTTGTGCGTATGACTTGGGAAAGAGAAAAGTGGAGGTGGGAAAGGAAAAGTTACAGCCAGGATCTTTTTTATTTATTATCTCCTGTGAACAGGGCATCCTATATAATAAAGATGTAATATGCAAATGGTCATTATGCCGTGAAGCATAATGACAGACCACATAACGATTGGATCACAGATCAGCAGGAGGGTGGGCAGCAAGCTACAAGTGGGAGATGGAGAGCTACAGGAGGGGGCAGGGCAGCAGGCTATAGGGGGATGGGAGGAAGGGAGGGTGAGGGAAGCTACAGAAGGGCGGGGAAGCAGGTGGAGAGCTACTGGTAAGCTACTGGTGCATGCGCAGGGCTACTAGTCAGATATAAGTAGGAACTTTGTCTTTCACTTCTCTGCCATCATCCAGAAATCAGTGCATAGTTGATGAATGGGTAAGTTGATTATATAATGTCTATGAGGCAGCTATCATCATTCATGTTTTGTAGCTGAGAAAACTGAGGTTTAGAGAAGTTAAATAATTTGCCTAAAAATCATACTGCTGGTAAGTGGCAGAAAGGAAATTTGACTCAGATTTATTAAAGCCCAACATTTTGCTGATTAACTATTAGATAGAAGCATTCTTCCCCAAAGCGCCATGGTTTTAGAGACTTCAGATGGACATCAATTTTACAATCAAGGAGAAATAAAAGGACATTTTAAAAGCTGTCTTCCCTGCCCCATCAGTGTAAGACAGTGCTATTCATAGTGCCTGATGAGACCAGTTGTTTTCCAGTTCACACTGGGAGAAGGAGCTTCCACCAGATGGAAAGTAACTGCATCACCAACTACTCTGTTTTAAACAGCTGACATCTTTATAACTAGACTTCCTTTCTGGGGGAATGGTTGTGTTGGTTCAAATTCTGGTACAAGCTCCTGATCTCATTGCCATGGGCTGGGAAGAAAGGTCCAAGGACAGGCCCAGATCCTGGCTCATGCTTTGTGTAGTCCTGAATCATGTGCCCCAACTCAGACCTACTGAACTGGAATCTGAAGATGTTCTGCGTCTGCATGAGCCCCTGAAAAGTACTGGCATAGAGGACAGGTTTAAGTGCACTTTTGCATAAACATGAGGTAGAAGTTACCAAAAGAAGTTTTGTGAATATTTTGTTTTTCATATTTCACATTTGGGTATGATCTTTGAAGATGTACAATAAATAATAATACCTTTAGAGTGTGAATGCTGCTTTAAAATATAGAAGCATTACATATACTACAAAATTCTTTTGATTCTCAAAATGATCCTATTATCATTTCTTTTATACATATGAGGTAATTTTGGCTTAGTGAGATTACTAAGAATTTGTCCCGAATCACAAATTAATAAATTGTATAGTCAGAACGTATTCTCTTCTTTTGTGGGTCCATCTCTCCAATTATTTACTTTGGGATTTTTTTTTTCTGTCTTCTCTCATTAAGAATGGGATAGGAACTGGAGAGCATTATGCTAAGCGAAATACGCCAGTCAGAGAAAGGTAAGTATCACATGATCTCACTCATTTGTGGAATATAATGAACAACATAAACTGATGAACAAAAACAGTTCCAGAGACAGAGAAACCATCAAACCTCGGAGGGAAGGTAGGGGAAGGTGGGAGTAAGGAGGAAAATCAACCAAAGGATTTGTATGCATTGCATATAGGCCTAACCAATTGACACAGACAACAGGGGGATGAGTGGGGGGAATGCGCTAATGGGGGAATAAGGACACATATGTAACACCTTAATCAATAAAGAAATTTAAAAAAAAAAGAATGAGAGTCACCATGGTGGACAGCCAATATAAGTGTGTTTAGGAGGAAATTATAGCTTTCACTTCACAATGTGTCCTGTGAAATATTCATATAATTTTTATGTTTTGAAATGTACACAATTGTATATTCAGATAGTTAGACAATCAGTAGAGGTGCTGTAAACTCAACATTTTAAAGTTAAATCTTTACCCAGAGGGCAGAGAAAAATATGAGTTTAATTATGTTGCAAATGAACATCTTGCAACATATAAACAGCCCAGAGCACATTACATTACAATGCTCTAATAAAAAATAATTAAAACAAGGAAATAAACTATCACAAGTACCAAAATGTACCCAATAAAAAGGAAATAAATGCAATTTCCCAGAGAGGAAGGTGCCATCTTGAGCATTTGCAGGTTATGTTCCTGAATGGTGAAGTCTATAAAAAAGGTACAGTTTGAATGAGAAGTTGGTTTTTATCACAGCATTGAAGGCCATTTGGTGATACCTCCCATGTTCCAGTTTTAGAAAAGCATTTTATGTTGTTTCTCATTCTGTGTATGAAATGAAAATAAACATCTGTATGTCAAAGGATATCAATTATTTATATGAGAAGCAATTCTGAGGACAGTAAATGGGAATTTAAAAAATTCTTATCATTTATCACAAATGTTCACATTGAAATCAAAGAGCACGTGGGAAAGACTCAAAAGCCAAAAAATTTTTTAAAAAATATATTTTATTGATTTTTTACAGAGAGGAAGAGAGAGGGATAGAGAGTTAGAAATATCAATGAGAGAGAAACATCCATCAGCTGCCTCCTGCGCATCTCCTCCTGGGGATGTGCCTGTAACCAAGGTACGTACCCTCGAGCGGAATCGAACCTGGGACCTTTCAGTCCGCAGGCTGGCGCTCTATCCACTGAGCCAAACCAGTTTTGGCAAAAGCCAAAATTTTTATATATGTTCCCCAAACAAGAAAATCCTAACATGATTCTATGGAGATTATACATATATTTTTAAAAAATATATTTTATTGATTTTTTTACAAAGAGGAAGAGAGAGGGATAGAGATTTAGAAACATTGATGAGAGAGAAACATCCATCAGCTGTTCCTTGCACACCTCCCACTGAGGATGTGCCTGCAACCAAGGTACATGCTCTTGACCGGAATCAAACCTGGGACCTTTCAGTCCACAGGCTGATGCCCTATTCACTGAGCCAAACTGGTCAAGGTGAGATTGTACATATTTTTAAGAGCACAATTGACAAACTGAATCTTACAGGTACATGTGAGGCTAAATCTAATTGAGTTAGAGCTGATATTTCCCACTATTAACACTGTGGAATGTGGACACAACAGTATCAGAAATGCAATGAATACAGGTAACAATACCCCGGTGGGTGAATGATCAGAATTAACCTGCGCATGATGATAGTGACATATGTATTGGCTACTTTTTTCTATAAGTCACGGTGATCCAGAGCACACAGCCAGGCTCAGATCCGTGTTCTGGAAGGTTGGTGGCAGTGTGGGATGGCCAGATTATCTTCCTTGAGCATTACTCCTGTTGTCACGGAAGCCCTGGGACCTGAAAAGTAGCAGCATTGAGAAACAGAGGGGTGTGCCCTAGCTTGCCTTTCTCCCCCTTTGTTGTACTGATAACAATGGCAAGAGGTGCAAGTGTCAGATAAGAGGCATCCTATATGCATGTGGAGTTGATTGGCAGTCCTAATCGCCAAAATAAAATTTGTGAGGTTTTACTTAAATTACTATTAATTTTTCACACAGTCTTTGAAGTAGACATTATTTTGGAGATAAGGATGGAACACAGCTTATAGTATCCGCTTGTACACAGAATTGAGATTTCAGCTGCAGGGAGAGGAGTGCGTCTCAAAGTCTGATGGCTTCGATATTACTTTATTTGTCTCTCACTTCTGCGTCAAGACGTGTGACTGAAAACGTATTAATGAACATTGAGCCACTTTGTAGATCTTTGGCTCTGTCGTCTTTGACTTCCCAAACGGATTTGGGAATGAATAACCGAAGTTAAGGTACAGACTGTAGACACAGAGGGGAACAAAGCAAATGAACGCACTCATGCAGACACTGAACGGAAAGCCTTTGCATGGTCTTTGCTCTCCTCCTCCCTGGTGCCTCATTTCGCAGTTTCAAAGCCTGGCCTTCTAGATGACTGCTCCCTTTTCCTCCCATCCAGCCTTTCCCAGTGGATCTATTGCAGGACCATAAGTATCAGTTAGTCTGTTCACTTCTTTCCCCTCCATTTATAAAAAATAAAATAGTGACATTAATCCCTTTCGGGATAATAAAGATAAATGTATTGAAAATTAAAGAGCAAAATGTGTTCTCTATGAGAAAGAGTTTTGGGAGAAAATAGAACAGAGCTATTTCCTTGAACTTGTGTGGAAACAGCATCCACATGGTGCAGATAATTTACATTTGTTGTTGCCTCTGAGCTTTCTTTTAAGCCTTACAGACATATTATGCACATCACCAACTCCCCCCCCCCCCCCCCCCGGTAAAGTTATATTTCTTAATTCTCTTTACTAGACAGGATGGAGCCTATAAAATTGGCACAGGTAATCTTTTTCTGTTCAGGTATGTCATCAATGGGTAAATAGGCTGTAATGACTCATATCCCAGTCTGTCTGCTGGGTTAGTTCATTTGGAGGACTGATCTCTCTTCCATGCCTCTCCTAGCTCCAGTGGTTGCCAGCATGCCTTGGCATTCCCTAACTTATAGCTGTATTACTTTAATCGTTGCCTCCATCATCACATGACCTTCTTCTCCATGTGTCTCTGTGTGTCCTCTCCTCTTATATAAGGGCATCAGCCATTGGCTTTAGGACCGATCCTAATCCAGTATTACCTTATCTTAATTAACTAATTACATCTGCAAAAGCCCTGTTTCCAAATAGTCACATTCCGAGGTACCAAAGAGACCTGACTTTTGGGTGTGGGGGTTGGAGTTGGGGGTTCGGGGTGGGAGAAGGTACTGTTCAACCCACTACATCTCTCTCCTTTTCCCTTTGCTCAACTTGGAATGGAGGAGGGAATCAAGATGAAGGTTGAACTATCTATACTGAGCAAATCAAAGTTGTCTATGAAATTGGAGTAAAACCAGTTCTAGCTTCCTCAGTAAATACAAGATTTTATGAGAAAATGTCATGCTCTGTAGGGTTGGGTACTGAATTTAGAGTTCTGCTTGAAATGTCTGTTTATATTAGACTAGATTTTCTCTTCTAGAATGCAAGATTTGCTTTATAATGTTTGGTTTTGCTGAGACGTGATTTTAAATCTAAAATTTTTTTTCTATGCTGGGCATGGTTTCTAGTTCTTGATTTCTACTTACGCAACATTGTCCTAAGCACAGAGTTTAGGAATGAGACAGAACATATAATCCAGTGAAAACGCATGTTGTATAACAAAAACTTTAAATCTATCTGTGTGTGGCATTTGTAAAAACCAATTTTGTAATTGATCATCTGCTGCCTTCGCTAACTTTCCATGCTTTTGTTTTTGTGCTAATACTATATTCTTTTGCATTTAAATGCTTGGTGGCTCATGAAGTTAGCTAATTACAGAGTTACTAAGACTGCATAGCTCAGTCTACTTAGCAATTATTTGCTGAAAATGTTTTTAATTCTCTTTGATGACATTTTCAAATGTAAGTTCTTTTTCCTAGCATTGCTTCATAATCCCTTATTAGGAATGCTAATCTCAAAATTTAATAACTAGCCTGTGTTTTGGTATTATAATGGCAGCTACTCTGGATAGTTAGACATTATAACTCCAGTCTAGCATTGCTTTTTCTTTAGACACTTACTAAGAGCTGAGAGCTCAATACTCAGATGTCATGAGGGGCATTGGGTAGCTTTCTTCTTGTTGACAAAGCAGCTAGCACAGTTATGCCTGTTTCTAAGTTTTTAATAATGAGTTATTTCTCAGAAAAATAATGTGATCATTATTAGCAGGAAATTTCCATATTTTTTTCTTAAAGTATTTGTGTTCAGATAGGATACAATCATAATAGTTCTAATATTGTATTTAAGAAATAAAAAATGATTAAATATATTTTAATTCATTCATTTCGATTCAATTATCAAGTCAAATTAGGAGGAAGAAAAGTCAAAAGTGTCATTTAAATTTGATGCTTTCAATCAACCGTCAATCAACATAGAATAAACAGTTCCATCAACAAAGATCCCTGATGTTGTTACCCTTTTATAATAACTATACCCACCTCCTCCTCCCACACCCAATCCCTGATAACCACTAACCCAGTCTGTTTCTATAATTATGTCATGTCCAGAGTACTATGTACATAGAATCATGCAGTATGTAACTTTTGCAATTTTTTTTCTTAGCATAATTTTTTTAGGATTTATCTAAGTTGGTGTGTGTAGTAATTTGTAAGTAAAATATCAAGTTATAAATTGTTATGCATAAATTAATTTCATTTTCTATAAAATATAGATTTTCTATCTAAAATGTGTATTATAGAGCTAAATGATAATAGTACATAGGAGTAATGACAGCACATAGAAGTGTTTGTATTCTTTTTATTGTACTCATTTATGATTATGTATATGACTTATACAATGTAAAAATCATACATATAAAATGAGGAGAGCAAGGGGAGTTTCAAGGAGATGTTGAGCTCCATGTGGTTACTGAGTACTTAACACAGGAGGCTTCATTATTTTCTCTTCTAAATAAAAAGAAAAAAAATATTAGTTCTTTTGAAGTGGAAAACATGTCTATGTTAATATAAGGAGTATTACTTATGGCAAAAATAAGGTTCATTGATAACTTTGGATTATTGTTTAACAAATAAATGAGGTCATCACATAAGAGCTCATATAAAGTCTTCCTTAACTAGGTACAAATCTTAGTTTTTTAAAAAAAAAGAAGAAAAAGAGAAAAACAAAAACAAGACCATATGGCTCAACTTTCAGTATTATTCTTCATAATAAGAATGATGTGATTATGTCAGTGTGTGGGTGTGTGATCCAATTATCAGTAATTTAAAATATTCACTAAGGCAAAAATGATTATTAAACAGTTACCTAATTCTTTTGATGTTGCAAAATTGTTATAATTACTTTTTCAAATATTGTTTTGAGTAGATGAAATAGAGCTCTCTATTTGAAATATAAAAACAATAATAAACAGTTCAAGAGATGTTCTTATTTGTGATTAGCGTCAGATAGGATAATTCTGAGTGTCTTAAGAAGTAGTCACAAGAATAGAAGGAGGGGATCGGAACATGGGAGTTGGGATATTTATGGCCTGAGTATATTCAGGATGTAACTTTCATCAAGATCATATATCAAATGACAAATATATAATTTATGAAAAAAAAATTCAATTTAGATAAGAAATGTCAAAAGTTGTCTGTGTCTTTTCTTGAATGTTTGTTTCAAAGGTGAAAATTGGATGGGCCCCCTAGCCAGTTTGGCTCAGTGGATAGAGCATCAGCCTGTGGAACAAAGGATCCTGGGTTCGATTCTGGCCAAGGGCATGTACATTGGTTGCAGGTTCCTTCCTGGTCCAGGCCCTGGTCAGGCTTATGTAGGAGGCAAGCAATTGATGTGTTTCTCTCACATTGATGTTTCTGTTTTTCCCTCTCTCTCCCACTGTCTCTAAAAATCAATGAAAAAAATATCCTTGAGAGAGGATTAACAACAACAACAACAACAAAATTGGATGGAGTTGGACATATTTTTCCCCCCCCACCCAAGTGTTCAAACTATTACATTACTCCTCAGAATCCAGGGTGGTACTTACTGGGGTGTTGAAAGAAGCTGAAGACTGGAGCCAACTACTGCTGCCAGGGTGAAGTGCTTTTATTGGCAGTCTGCTGACAATATAAAAACAATCGAACAGGAAGAAGGAAATTCCTTCTTTTCTCCTCCTACCTTTAATCTCCCCCTGCTGGTGCCAAGTATGGGCAGAACCTATTAAGATGGTTAATTGATAAAAGAAAAATATAACTTATAGAGTCCCAACCAGCTGATAAATATCTAAGAAGTAGGTTCTGGGAGAGAAGAAAAAATCCAAATTTGTAGAACTTGCCTGTATTTATGGTGTAAATACTTTCACCATAGTTGATTTCAAGCTATTCACTTGATCCAACAATATGAAGAAATTATTCAGATATAATGCAGATACAACTGATGTAAATGACTTCAAGGTAGAAAATAGTAAAATATAGTAAAGTAATTAATAGATGATGCATATCAAGTATTCATTTCCTTTATATTTAGAATTATTTATTCAATATTAAGTTAGATAATGACTATTTAACAACCAGCTTTCAAACTTCCTCATAATTTAACAATTGGCTCTTGGGTGCTGATATTTGTTGGCTCTAATACACTTCTGGGTCCCAGCCCAATATCAATCACAGAATAGGGAAGATAAGATTAGATTTGGATCAGAGACAATAACTTAAAAACAGATGCAACTCACCCCTTTACTTATTGAGCTTCATTATTTGAACAACTTCTGTTCTATCTAACAAGAATCAACTACTCTTTATATAAACAACATGCACTCACTCTCATTCCCCGAATTCCAACAGCCTCTGGGCAATGATAGTACCCCTCTTATTTAGTTACAGTTCTAATTGAATATTATAAACTAAAGGATGAATTGTAACATTAATAACCCCCAGAGATCCTTATTTACAATAATAAGAGGAAATAGGGAATAAAAGTGGAATTAATTAATGTATACCAATATGAGTGTATGTCACAAACAAAAAATAATATACTTTTTTTGGAACAGCTGCTATAATCCTTTTTCTATATCTCTTATTCCCCCAGCTCTTCCATTTTCTCTCAGGTGAGCATTTTACATTATCATGATTCTTTAACTGAAGATTTGGAATCTTGAACCTTTTTCCCCCCATTGATTTGCCATTAACTTTTATCATTTTCTCTGGAAGTAATATCTCAAAGAATCCCCAGTGTTTCAGACTAAGGCACTGCATAGAAAAAAACCACTTTATCTTTGATAATCAGGAACAATTAGACCCATTATCCTAATCTTCACCTGTTGCTTCAGTGATGGAAAGAGCCACAAATAACCAGATGACTGTCCCAACTTTGAAATCAGTGGAGCCATTGTTATGTCTCCTGTTAAAAGATTATCTTCGGTGATAATTAAGACCTCCTACTAATATCATCCAAATTTCTTTTTAAAAAATATATTCTTATTGATTTCAGAAGGAAGGGAGAGGGAGAGAGAGATGGAAACATCAATGATGAGAGAGAAACATTGATGGCCGTCTCCTGCACACTCCCTACTGGGCATGTGCCCTTGACTGTAATCAAACCTAGCACCCATCAGTCAGCAGACTGATGCTCTATCCACTGAATCAAACCTGTTAGGGCTCACCCAAATTTTTTGATTAGGAAAAAACATTTCTAAATGGATTATTAGGTGTAATAGCATTTAAAGTCACGTTCACTTCCTGATTCCTGTACCTGTATATTACAGTATAGAATAAACAACACTGTATATAGGTGGCTGATTGACTACATAATCAATATTCTGTAAAATAGCAATATCTCATGGTATTTTTTTCATAAGCTGCACCACAACTGAGTTTCTAAAAGACTGTTTCTTCATTCTCTCAAGCCAGCTCCTTCAGGATGTTGGGTTAAGGGATAAGACCAGTGATTCCATGGGTAAGGATATTGCTGCATCTTTTTTCTTTACGAAGAAGTGAGTTCCTCAGTAATGAGAAACCTTATGTAGAATATGCATATAATAAGGCATTTCACAAATTCACAGATGGTAATGTGAATTTGTGAAATGCCTGTGAATTTATGGTTGCCAGGGAAAGCAAATCATTATCCAAATGCATGGCTATTCCATTGGCCCAGTGAACAGAAAGCTAACATGAAGGGGAGAGTCCCTTCTTTCCTTTTCCTGGCTTCCAGTTTTTCTCTAGTTCTTGCTATTGGCAGGAAACTAGTTTAAAATGAAAACTGTAGTTTGCAGAGTCTAATTCAGCAACAACACAATGCTGACTGTGGAAGAGGAGATTTGAGTTTGAGAAGGTAGCTCAATATCCCACCAAAACATTTCACCTCTTATGCTATTAATCTTTATTGTTGAGATTATTACAGAAGTTCCTCTTTCCTCTCCCTTTGCCCACCTCCACCCAATTCCTGCCCTGGCCCAGGCCTTCACCAGTCCATTGTCTGTGTTCATAGGTAATCCATATAGGCATATAAGATCTTTGTTTAATTTTCCCCACCCTCACCTCCCATTCCCTCTGAGAATCCTCAGTCTGTTTCATTTTCATGCCTCTGATTCTATTTTAGCCATCAGTTTATTCTCTTGACTAGATTTTTTATTTGTTTATTTTGATTTTTAGATTCAGTTGTTGAAAGGTTTGTATTTGCCATTTTGTTGTTCATATTTTTGCTCTTTTTCTTTTTCTTCTTCTTCCTCTTCTTAAAGAATACCCTTCAACATTTCATATAATACTGGTTTACTGGTGATGTACTCCTTTAGCTTAAGAAATTTTAACCTGAGCAAGGACAGGCCATTCATTTGCAAGAGCTGCTGCACACAGCTTGGAGAGGGGTGTAAATTGGATGAGGCGGTATCTTAGGGAATCACCAGGGCGGAGCAAACAGAAATGGCTGCCCTGGGACCAGGGAGGTCCCAGCACAGGAATAATGATTCCTGTGAGCACCTCCATCTGGGAGAAAGCCTCCCCTGAGTTTCTGCCCCAATGCCAGACAATCCAATTCCTCCTCATATCTTTGTGTCTGTGTTCTCCAGATTCTGGCCCTCATGCTAGAGCTCAGAGGAAACAGAACCTTGTAAGTTCAGTTTGTGGGCCTTTAAAGAGGAACAGCTGGGTCTCCAGCAGCCTCTGTGTCACTGAGCCCCAATCCACACTGGTTTTTATAGCCCACAGTTCTTTCTTCTTTTCCCTGCTCTGGGACCCTAGGATGGGGGTCTGGTGTGGGGCTGGGATCCCTTGCTCCTCTGGGGGTAGGGGGACTCTGCAGAGATGATCTCTCTCCCAATTAAAAAAGCAGCACACATGTGTGCTGAACCAGCTTGTTCACGCCTCCACACCTCCTACCAGTCCAGTGTGCTTTCTTCTTTATTTCTCCATTCAGCCAGCTTTCCAGTGGTTCTTGATTATGGTTGTTCTGTATTTTACTTGTAATTTTGATGTGGTTGGGGGAGGCGATGAATACGGGTGTTCACCTACACCGCCATTTTCCACATTTCACCTTTTAGTGACTCAGCATTTATAGCCACTTGTATAGAAAACACCAATTCATTTATCAAATAGCTACTGACTGCCTATTAGATATCAGACTTTGTGCTAGAGGCTAAGGATAAATTGGTGACCAAAAATAAATGTCTAGGCTCTCCTGAAGCTAATTAACTTCCTTGAAAACCAAAGGGTCATCTTGGTTATTTAAAATTGCAAACTAAAAAGAACTTAGATACATAAAAATATTACAAGTAAAAGGTGAAGTGATTAGAGAAGGACTTCCCTGAGGAAGTAGAAGGGAGGCTGTATTGGAAAGTATCACTGAAAATTAAAGGCACAACCTGTGCAAAGGCCTTGTGGTGGGAGTGAAAACTGTGAAGAGCTAACAGGGTCAAGTGTCTGAGCTGCAGAGAGGGGAGGACAAGTGAAGAGAGATGAAGTTTGCCAGGGAGGCAGGTTTAGAAGAGAGTCTTATAGGATTTCATATGCAAAGCAAAAAAACAAACAAATAAAATATATATAAATATATATATATACATATATATATACACACACACATATATATGTCTATTCTAATATATAAAGAGAGAGCCAGGGTCCGTAACATCCAAAATGACTGAATGGACAACCAAACACCAGACTGCATGTGCAGCAGGCTCTGATGGGCGGGGGGACTGGTGAGCCGGCTGAATTGCTGACCTCTTGGTCCCTCCTGGGTCATGGATACCATGATGACCCAACACTAACTGCTGCCACTGCAACTCAGGACTGACTGCTGCTGCCAAGGCAGTTGCAATGAGATTGGTTGGGGGGCCCATATTTGCCCCATAATTGCCCAGGCTACCTGGCCAGTGGTGGTGGGTGGGGCCTCCCTCTATGGGGCAGTCAATAGCAGGGCTCCTGGACTGTGAGAGGGCACAGTCCAGGAGCCTCCCCCACCAGAATGCACAGATTTTGTGCACCGGACCTCTATCTGTCAGCCTTGCCTGCACCCTCTTGAAGTCTGGGAGCCCTTGGGGAATGTCTGACTGCCAGCTTAGACCCGCTCCCACCACTGCCACTACGCTCGCCAGCCATGAGCCATGCTCAGGGATTCTGACTGAGCAGCACTCCTCCTGTGGGATGCACTGACCACCAGGGGGCAGCTCCTGCATTGAGCATCTGTCCCCTGGTGGTCAGTGCGCATCGTAGTGACCAGTCATTTTGCTGTTGGTCAATTTGCATATTAGCCTTTTATTATATAGGATATCCAAGGAAGATATTTTAGTTTTGACAATTTTAAAATAAATGTCCAGTATTTTGTGGGGCTCTGAATTGATAAATAGAACACAGTTAGTATATTTAATGCATAATGAATTACAGTTAAGTCTTCTGTTATTTATAAAAGGAATATTCATTTAAAGGAATAGTTTTGGCCAATATTCACAGCTTGACACATTAAAATTTGGATGTTTGCAGTTGAAAGGCTCCAGCTAAAAGTTATGACTCTGCTCAGGAAATATTGAATTATTTTAATATTAACACATAGAAGAAAAAATACTACATAAAATGTGTTTATTGTTAAAAAATAAAAATAAATTAACATAAGCGCTTCCATCTTTATGATTGCCATTGACTCTCTCCATTAATGGTGATTCTCAAGTGTCTTGTTCCAATGTCCCATGTCTCCCAGGAGCCTGTTCCTATTGTAACCTCTCTTCTTCTCCTGCTCAAGATCACATTCTGAAAATCTAAATAATGTTATTATTATTTAATGTAGAACCACATAAAGTGGGGGGAAAATCAGTATTACCAGAGTCCCTCTCAACCCCCATTCCCTTGAAACAGTTCTCAGCTTTTACCGCATGGTAGCTTGGAGCAAAACTCACAAATAGAATTTGCTATGTGAAACCTGGTCGAAATATTTTAATAAATGCTAATGATTATGGATAAATACTTAACTACTCACATATAGAACAGAGGGAACTATAAATATCATTTTAAATAAAGCAAGATGAGACAGTTTTTAATATTAAGGAACTGGGAGCATATGGTCTGTTTGCAAAAATATGGAAACAGATTTTGTGGTTCAAGGGAAAGAAAGTATAAGAGGCTTAAAAGGCAAGCTTTTCTCTATGAGCCCTTGAATGCCATTTCCTTGTGTTTTTTCCGTTCTTTCTAGTTGGAACCAATAGTTAAATTGTTTAATAACAGTGAAATTTAAGTTTTCTTTAGAGTTATTATGCCTTTTTACCAAATTCTTCTACACCACCTCAGGAAAGATTTCTGGGGAGGAAGGTGGAAATGCTGAGTGGGCTCCTTACACTTAGAATCCTATTTGAATACCTTGGAAGGCTGATTGCATTAAAGACTTGAATTCTTTTCCCTTCCTTTATGTATTCTCTTGGCTTTGTGGCTTCATAATTTCTAGTACTATAAGAAGAATACATATGTGTGACCTTTGACTTTCATATTGGGCCAAGTAATTCATTTCAAGCACTGGGATAAAGTGGAAATGAGAGTGTATCAGGTTCTAGCCAAGATTTAAGCTTGCTGGTGCACTGTTTGGAAACAGCCTAAGTGCCCATCAGCAGATGAGTGGATTAAAAAACGGTGGTCAATCTACACAATGGAATACTACACTGCGGTAAAAAACAAGGAGTTCTTACCATTTGCAACAGCATGAATGGAACTGGAGAGCATTATGCTAAGTGAAATAAGCCAGTCAGAGAAAGGTAAATATCACATGATCTCACTCATTTATGGAATATAATGAACAACATACACTGATGAACAAAAATCAGATCTAGAGACAGAGAAACATTGATCAGACCATAAAACCTCAGGGAAGTTAGGGGAGGGTGGAGGTAGGGGGAGAGATCAACCAAAGGACTTGTATGCATGTATATAAGCCAAACCAATGGACACAGACACAAGGGGGGGGGTGAGGGCATGAATGGGGGAGATAGGGGGGTTATGGGGGAATAAGGACACATGTAACACATTAATCAATAAAGAAATTTAAAAGAAACTGGCAAAACTAAACTAACAACAACAACAAAAAGGTAAAAAGAAAGAAAGCTTGCTGGTTTGTACTCCCTTTTTTGCACTTCCGTCACTGTCTTCAGAACAGGCCTCTCTGAAACTGTTGGTTCCTGGAGGATGAGAGATTCTTAGGGCAGAGCCTCTTCAATTTAGCCCAGTCTAGGGAAGATGAGCAAGCTAAATAGATGCTTATTGAACATTAGGTATTTGTCATGCTGCATTTTTGTGGCAACGGCTAACTAACATAAATTTAATGATAGTTTTAGGTTTAAGTAATTCCACTGGGATATAGTATGAAAGAACAGAAAATAAGAAAGTTTATCTTGATTTAAAAAAAAAATCTCTTTCAAAGAAGATAATACTAAAATCCTCTCCTGGCAAAATAATAATAATAATAATAATAATAAAAATAAAAATTCCAATCCTTTTTCTGGTAACTGTAACTCTTCAGAAGTTCTTCCTTCTAAAGGGGAATCCAATTTGTAATGTTTCCGCTTATGACATCTTACTGCCATTAAGGAATTTTAAATCAAATACAACAAAGCCCTTATTTTAGAAATTATTTTAAGTTGTAGGGAACATCACTTTAACTCAATACAATGAATTTATCTTACTTTCCAGTTTGATGGCACATTCGTTTATTGCTTTATTTTCCCCACCTTTTTTCTATATTGATTTCAGCATTCTTTTGGCTGTAGTTTAGATTTCCTTTGAAATTCTGTCAGGAAGGATTTGGAAAAGAGTCTGACAAATATTTAAAATGAGTAGAATTTGGTTCAGTTTTAACATATTTTGCAACTGGGTAATAAAAACGGTGGATAATTTGTCCAAAAGCCCTGGGAAATTGAGAAAACGAGGAATAATAAGTAGAATGGCGACTTAATGCTTATTTAGAAGGCGCTCATAGGGACGCCCTGAATTAAAGTCCTCTGGCTCTGAGCCCCTAGAAATGAACTGCTGTCTTAGGTCATGAGGCGAAAGCCACATGCTTTGCTTGGCCAAGCAGGAAGGAGCGTCGGTTCTTCTTGCTTTACTACAGCGTTTTCCTGACCTTAAAAGTGCCTTCTCTGACTCTATTTTATGTTTAAAAAAATGTGTAAGTAGCATTTGTCATATGTAGACAAACTAATATTTGAAACCAATTTAACTCTAATGTGATTACTTAGAGTAGCTAATGTAACTGGTAACATTTACAATTCACATCACACCCCTGTCTCTATGCACATGACAAAACAGAAAAGCTTCTATGGGTGCTTAGAAGAAGAATCACGGAAACTAGGTAGGTTGTCTTGAATCCCTAGCACTATTTCAGAGATGTCTTTTCACAGAGAGGTTTCCCCAAACACAGGGTGATCCTGGGCTCCTGATCACAAGCTTCACCATAGAGAGAGAAATGGCCGCACCAGTTTTTCTGTCCTTGATATCAGAAATGTAGAATGCCATGGATTTGATGTGGAAAAAATGACCTCCAGTCATGCCAGTTCTGCCCCTGCTCTGGCTCCCGCACGCCTCCAAGGACATCAGTGAGGTTTCTCTAATTGCTGCCACCTCCTCCTCGTTGCAATCTGTTCTCATTCACCTTTTCCCAGTTTTAAGTTTGTGGTGTTAGTGACATCGTTCTCTCTTTTTAGAGAATGATTTGTCCTCGTGTTTTTTCTTCTCTTTGGACAACTGTTCAACTTACAAGACGGTTGCTCAGAACCAAATTTGATGTCATCTTTCCTCAAAGTGTGAAAGCCAGCATTATTAGTAATATTTCCCTTAGGACTAGTACTGACAAACTTGTACATTAGCAATGTGGTTCACCTTTATTTGTAGTTTTTTTTAGGAAGAATAACAGCATTAGTTGTTTATTTTTATAATACAGGAGTACAAAGAAAGGAAAAAGTGTCACACAAAATGTCTATGTATTCGCACACCACTCTGTAAGTAGAAGAAATGAGAAAGTGTGTTTTTTCTCCGTTCTTTATTCCAAATTTTAGTGGTTGTAACCTCATTTTTACTTCTTGCTGTTCTCCTTAGGGCTTTACATAGTACACTTTAAATTTTGTCTTTTAATCACATTACCTATTGATTTTGCCATTCTAAGGAAAAAGAAGTAAATGTCCCTACTCTATCTTTACTTTTCATTTCCCTTCTTCTGGATGGATGCATTAAATAAAATAATGAAAATAAAGAGTTTATTTCAATGCCTAGCATATATCCCTCAAGAGAAGGTAGCAATTATTGTTTTGGATTAGTATCATCTTTAATTTTAAAATAACACTATTTGGAATTTGACCAGATTTATAGAAAAGCAAGAGATAATTCGGGTTTTTAATTTATTATCATTCAACTATAATTTATTATACAACTACTCTGGGAAACTCTCTATAACTATAAAGTAATTCAGGGTCAAGTATATAACTTTTTAGTTAAATTGATCCATGAAGGTGGCCAAGTCAAATAACCAAGCTCTTAAGTGGACATTTATCTGAATCAAAGGGAATTTATTTAAATAATTTTGGATAACGATAAAGGTGTGACTAGGAAGTTCTATACTTGCACCAATTTTTTACAGAATAGAAATGATAGCAATGTAAATTTAATTATTGTCTTTTTTCTTTCTTTATAAACTGTTGTGTTGACTGATCCGTATAATAGCTGTGTGCACAGCATATCATACTTCTGGGAACTATTCTTTTTATCATGTTAACCAGTAATGATTGGCAGGCAGGAATTAGCAAATTCTACCCAATAGAAATGCTCCATTCTTCTCTTCCCCTAATAAGGATCAGACATGTTCAGAGTTGTCATCTGTCAATACTTTCCCTTTTAGGGTTTTGTTGGTAAATATTTCCAAGAGCAGTCCCCTTCTCAGAATTCCTGTCACTGAGGCAGGACTTTTAGGAGAGGTGGGGTTCCAGGTATTTTTCCTCCCAGTGGAAAGATTGTGGTTAATGTCAGAATTCTTGACAGATGCTTGAGTTCACTCCAAAATAATCAGACCCCGTTGATAATGGTGTAATTGAGATTTATTCCTCTTCAAAATCCCCTCTTTCCACCTGTCAAGCAGCTCATTTAGAAGCACTTCATTTTTACATGGACTATTTTTGACTGAATGCTTTCACCAAGTTGACAAGTCTAGGGTGGCTATTACTTGCTCAAGGAAATCTATCAATGTCAAAATTTTCCAGAATGTTGGCCTAGGAGAGATAAAGTTGGTAGATCATGTTTCTGTTGTCATTTGATATCTGGCAAATCCTCTCCTGAAGATGATAATTTAGACCATCATTTATATGCCAACAAGCTTTTCGTATTTCCCAGATATGTTATTATTTTCTTGGGTTTTCGGTTTTCTCAGACTTCAGACTTTAGGTATTCTCAAAAAACAGGGTCGTATTTTTCTTCTTGGATTCATTTTATTCCTTCCTCTTTATTTATTTATTTTTTGTTTGTTTGGAAAGGTTGGTCTAATAGACATTTTAAACCAGTTGCTCTGGTTACATGATCGTTGTGAAAATGCATTTCTATTGTAGCTAACACTCTTATATATACTAGAATTCTGTAAAAAGCAAGTAACCTTTGATAGTAACCTTTATTTTCTTTTTCTTCCCAATATTAGGAAATTACTACAAATTTCCCTGTGCAGTCAAATATTATACTCCAAAAACCTAGTAGCTAATGACAGTTCTGGTGATCTGACAGAACTATGTGAATAGTTCCCATTAATACTTCAAAACTACAAATGGGAGGAGAGTAATTCTACTTTAAAGTATAAATGAATGGAGTAGTTCTTACTTGATTATAATGAAAAATACATATTTTAATTTTTGCCTTTAGTTGTATTTTATCTGAGGAATCATAGCTAAAACTCAGAAAATAAAATAGAGACTGGTGTTTAAATTAAATATTATTAGTATTTCTTATTAATCCTCACCCGAGGATATTTTTCCATTGGTTTTTAGAGAGAGTGGAGGGAGAAACAGAGAGAAACATTGATGGAGAGAGACACATCGATTGGTTGCCTCCTGTACGCACCCCAACCAGGGCCAGGGAATCTGCAACCAAGGTACCTGCCCTTGACTGGAATAGAACCTGGGACCCTTTGGTCCAAGGGCCTACTCTGTATCTACTGAGCAACACCAGCTCAGGGCTAAATATAATTATTTTTATTTAAAATTTTTGTCCAGGGCTTTTTTCATCAAATTGTGTGTCCTGACACCCAAAGTGGTCCAATAAAAATGTGTCCACAGTGGCACGAAGGTGCTTTAAGGAAGAATAAATGCACACAGGTGTGGGCTGGTGTTATTTACTCATGGAACCCAGCAGGAAAAAAGCCTATCTTACTCAAACCATTGGTTAAATATTCTGTCCCAGAAAGGGAGGTTTATATTCCACATAACTGGCACAAGTCACTTAGAAATGCTGACAATGGCATTTTTTTTGCCCTCCTCTTTCTGCTTGCATTTTGATAGCGTTGCCTAAGCGCAACTTTTAAAGCTGATTTACAACTAAGTATGCAAAAGTTGCCAATAGCAATCTCCCAAGCTGCATAGACAAATACTCTCTTTCTAAAGGATCTTATTTGGTTCTGTATGAACAATAGATTAACTTTTTTAATGCATTATTCAAAGAAACAGAAGATGTAGGTTGGAGTTTTGGAAAAATTTTTTTAAATCACTGACCCCTTTAAAAATATGATGAAAACTCTGGACACTTTATGCTGCAAATGAACTTAAGCACTAAAAAAACACATAAAAAATATTTGGGAAACCATGCACCAATGAATTTTGTTCATGCTCTCTTCTTAAATTCCATGGATATCCCAGGTCAAAAAATGAGCACTTGCTAGGTATGTGACCTTATTTTTTTCATTCACAAATAGACTCACTTTATTCATTTGTAATAGGGCAAATTATTGAGAATATTAACTTTTAAGTATTAACATTCTCTTTTCTGCCATTTAAATTAGCAAATAGGTATGAACTACAGTTTAGAAATACGGATAGATGTACAGTTTGGCTAAATGTAGAAGTAAGTTTAGTCCAGTAGGTTTAAATTCTGTGTTCCAGTTGCCTAGATAGCCTCAGCTTCAAAGGTGTGCGGGTCTCTGGTTTCAATGCAGGTTACTGTAATAGAGTTTTATGTATTTTGAAAGTTTTTTATACTCACAGAAAATGGGCATACCTACCACTGGGGAAATGTTAACAGCCTTCTATTTATAGACGAACATTTGCCATAAAAAGTTAAGTGGGCTGCATTACATTTTTCTCTCATGGAGGACAGAATGAATCTATAAGTAGGTGTCTAATTCCACAGAGTCATCCCACAGATGGAGCATGCATATACTTATGTGATTATAAACTCTAATAGCAATGGAAAATTCCCTTTGGTTTATTGCAAGGGAGATAATATCAGGAGATGATATCTGAGGATTTCATAATGGCTCTGTGCATTTTCAGATAGAAAACAAATATATCATGATGCTCTAATTTTGTCACCAGCCTGATTAATACTAACCATAGAACTGTTTGAACCATCTAATATAATCCAGTTGTAAATAATTTTAGGCTGCCTTTAGATTTTTTTTTTCTCTTAGAAAACAGAGGACATTTGAAGTGGCTAAAATGGCATATATATATATAGCGTGCGCGCGCACACACACACACACCCATGCAGATCTAAATCTTATTAAGTCCAGCTGTTCATCACCTTTCACTTTTCACTTTCTGTTTCTGCGCTTTAATGCTTCATGTTCTATAATGTTTCTTCTGGCTTTTGTTCTGTAAGCACTGTGTGCTCAGCTCTTTAGTGAAGCACAAGAAATAGAGGATGGAAAGAGGATCACAGAGGTTCCCTGTACCAGTGGAGCAGACTAGAAGAAGAGGTCAATGGGGGGGGGGAGGCATAGGGGAAGAAGGGGAGGGAAGGGCATATGTAATACTTTCACCAATAAAGATTTTTAAAACAAAAAAACTGCACAATCTAGTTTCTGAGATCATTCAGGATGGGAAGTGTTATTTTCCTCCTGATAGCTCCCCTGAATTTGAATGCGAACAGCTTCTCATTAAGAAGGCTTCATTAAGTGAGCGGGACTGTTACTTTGTGCGTGGTTATGTCCCTAGCCTGGATGGGCCATGATGGATGCCTTCTATTATATTTCATTAGTATTCATGGTGGTACTGGAGTAGTGCTTAAGCATGAAAGCCTGAGGCCCGGGGAACCTCCAAGAATCTTTAATGCATTAGAGAAAGCTAGCCCTCTTTCCCTTTCCTGTTCCTATTCAGAGTTGACACAAAATTTTGATCTTGAAGCTATTTCAAGAGGGGTAAGCACACATGCACAAACGAAGTAAAATGGAAACAACGAAAAAACCAGATTCAACATAAATAATGTAAACTTAGTAAGAATTTTGTTAGAGAATTTATAATTGCAAGTGATTTTAATGGCCTCAGGCCATTTCTTCATTTCTGCAGGCCAGATCTTTCTACTTACTCCTGGAATGCGTAGTTTTGGCACTCAACATCCTCTCATTTCAGAATGGAAATGAGGAGCTGCAGGTTTTTCCTGTCCTCCGTGAAGAACAGGAGCAACATTTATTGTTTGAATTTCCTTGATTTCTTTTTTTTCATGTCACACACTGCTTAATTATGTATGACTTCTGTCTCATAAGCAATCCTTTCAAAGGATACAGTGGCCCCTGTTAAGGAAGTGATTCATCTTCCTAATGTATCTGAAACTTTGGTTTGCAGCACTATTTTAGACATTGCCTTATAATTCTGTGTTATGCAAAACATCTTTGGAGGCTAACATTAATATAGATAAGAAGCTTATGCAACAGGAAAGATGAACACAGGGCAAAGCAAAATAAAAAAATAAACCCCTCCTCCCTGCCTCTTCTGCAGTCATTGAGACGACTGTACACTTACCATTCTCCTATACTGCCAGACACATCAAGCCTTTTGCGCATCAAAGAAAGGAGATGGGAAAAAAACAAGGAGGTCTGTTCTTTCCTGTTTTTCCTTTCCTGCCTCCTTCTACAAACTCTCTTTCACATGATGTAGGAATTACATAAATCTTAGCAAGATGAAGAAAGAAGAAAGTTATCATGCCCGCTTTCTTCAAACATTAACTTTGACTTTTCTAAGTTCATAATCTCCAGGTCAACAAGAAGAAGACATGAAAAAGTAATCTCAGAAAATTAGAGTCCACTGAATACAGAGTGATGACATATATTTAATGAGTGAATGCGTTAATTTCCTTCACAGAGTCCAAAAAAGATAGAAGGTTGATAGGGGTCCAGAAACTGAAAGGAGATAGTGTTAATGAACACAACATTTTTATTCCTTGTACTAATGAACATAGGCACTGTTTTTCCAAGGAGTAATTCATATCTAAGCAGCAACTATATGTGCGAAGATAATTTTATGAGATGTTTAATATGTAAAAATTGAGTTTCTCTAATTATGTCATCTCACAATATATTTGATTAATATGACAATCACAACCAGAGCATAGCTGAATAATTTTTGTAGCCCCATAATTTGTAGATGCAAGTGGGGAGCTTGACAACAGTTAAAAGGGAAGGTCTGGTAGAAATGGCAGGGAAGAAGATAAACCATATATATTATAGCACCTCTAGGCATAATTTAAAGAAAGGAGGAAAAAGAAGGTAGGGCCTCAAATACTACTTTTCTGAATAAGAGGAATCTCAAAATGATTCCTCACCTTTTAAAAACAAAAGTCACATGTTTACCAGTGAGGTTAATACAAGGTTTTATATCACGTAGAAACATTTAAATATAAAGGAATCTCTGTGCAAAGAGATTCAGCCAGAATAGGAAAGAGAAAGTAAGCAGCAGAAAACAGGAAGATGTTGGATAATGGAAATGTAGCAATAGAACCAATAGGAAGCCAATTTTACAGTCCCTAAATTCTTCAAGGTATGGGAGGGAGGAGCAAGCTTTCTTCACTTTTATTCTCTCCAACTTTTCAAATCCCATCTCTAATAATAACAGAGCTTTTGTTTGTTCATTTATTTGTCTGTTTCTTGTTTTCAAAATACTTTTATTGATCTCATTTATCACAATGCCATTATAAAGTATTTAAAAATAGATGACAGTGCTATTTCACAGATAAGCAAAATAAGGCTTAGACAAGTTTGACTTGACCATATTTACATCTAACAGAGCAATTAATTGGTTCAATGGTAATTATTTCTGCTCTTTGATGACTCACTGATAAATACAAAACATATAACCATAGTGGAAAGTTATTCATCTCTAGAGTATAGAGTGGCTTTGAGAAACTCTTTCAACATTTGTATTTGTATCAACACAACAACATTATTATGTCAAATGTAGAAACCATTTTAAATGGATTTCAATTTAATTTTATTTAAAAAATGTTAATAATGAAATAGTGTTGTTTCCCTTCTCAGTAGTCATATTATCTGAAAATGTTAACATCTTTTATTTCAACTACATATAACAGAACCAGCTTTTATTTTAGGCTAAAGGATGGACAGCTAGCTCATGTCTAGATGACCAGGATATAATTTTTTCACTAGCAAATGTTTGAATGCAGGTTGCCTAAGTGACATTGAGCATGATGGCAGGAAAATTACTTTTGGAAAGTTTATAAGACAGTTATGAAGATAAATTTTAATATTGGTGAGATTTTTGTTCTAGTTAATGGAAAAAAGGAATGCTTCAGACTGACTTTCCCTCTTCAAAGTACATTACAGAAATTTCACATGTAATTGAACACCTAGGGCTGCTTTTAAAATGAATTTGTTGGATCAATGGCTGAAAGACCAGGTCCCCTGAAATATTACTTTAAATAGCACATTTCACACTGCTATTGTGAAACTCAGAAACTCTTAAAAAGTGCTATGTGATCTCTTTAAAATATAATGATAGGTGTACTGAGTTTGTTAGGAAACAAGGAATTTAGAGTTTATTATACCTTGCAGTTCATTACAACAGTTACTTGTTGCTTAAATGCTTTTGTTCCTCTGAATGTAAATATTTTCAAAACTCTGAGATGCTTTTGATGCTTCTATTTATTGCTTAAAGTATCATTTCTCAGACACTCATCAGGATTTACTAGGTTTGTTTCGCTTACAGAAGGCACCATTTAAAGAGAAGTTTGAATCATTATGCTATAGGATACCTATTTTTCTAATCCTATATAATGAAGAGGTAATATGCAAATCGATCATCACTCCAACACACAAGATGGCCACCACATGTGATCAAAGATGGCTGCCCCCATGTGGACACAAGATGGCCACCACAAGATGGCCAGCAGGGGAGGACAGTTGGGGATGACCCGGCCTTCAGGGGAGAACAATTGGGGGAGACCCAAACCTGCAGGGGAGGGCAGTTAGGGGTAACTAGGCTGGCAGGGGAGGGCAGTTAGGGGCAATCAGACTGCAGGGGAGCAGTTAAGCATCAATCAGGCTGGCAGGGGAGTGGTTAGGAAGTTATCAGGCTGGCAGGCAGAAGTGGCAGGGGCAATCAGGCATGCAGACAGGTGAGAGCCAGCAGTCCTGGATTTTGAGAGGGATGTCTGACTGCCCATCCAGTGGGATCAGGCCTAAACAGGCAGTTGGACATCTCTCTAAGAGTCCCAGATTGGAGAGGATGAAGGCTGGGCTGAGAGCCCTGAATTTCATGTACAGGGCCTCTAGTTTTATATAATGAATCAATCAATTAAATAACACTCAATAAATAAATAGAAATTTCTGTCTCTGTAGCACAAGCATACCTATCAATTTAGATACATTATTACAGTTAAGAAATATTTATTGCATACCATGTTTTTTTTTTTTCATACCATGTTTTAATAGGCTCTGTCTTGGGGAGGACTGAAGAGGGATGAAATGATAAGCAAAAATGTATATAGTCCTAACTTTCATGAAGTTTTGTATCTAATTATGGGGGCCCATTTCATTTACTAAACAAATTATAAAATAATAATTTAGTTATAATTGTAGAATGTGTTAGGAACAAATTATGAATATGTCTAATGATACATTATAATAATACTGTGATAGTTATCAAGGCAGCATAACAAATTACTTCAAAATTTACCAGCTTAAAGACACCATTTATTATCTCACAATGAAATTTGAGAGCAACCCAGCTGAGTTGTACTGGTTCAGTTTCTCCTGTGATTACAGTCAATATATCAGTTAGGGATATTGTGGGAAGCTTGACTGGAACTAAGGATCTGCTTTAAAGATGGCTCAAAAGAGGCCTCAGTTCCTTACCACATTGTTATCTCCACAAGGCTGCTAGAATATTCTCCTGACATGGCACCTGGCTTCCCCTAGAGTGAATGATGCAAGAGAGATAGCAATAAGGAAGCCACAATATCTACTATAACCCAGTCTCATAAATTATTCAATATAATTTCCACTATATTCTATTTGTGAGAAAAAAATTGTTCTGTGTAGCCCACATTCAAAGATATAATTGGACTCCACCTTTTGAAAGGAGGGGTATTGTATAATTTGTGGATATAGTTTAATATTACTATATTTACATTTCCTAATCTGGGTCACTAGTATACCCTTTCCTGATAGCATGACATTTTCCTAGAATTGAAGGATGAACAGATTTATCCCAACATAGTAAGTAAAGGTTGAAAGATTAAAATAGTTTCAGACACAGGGAACAAACACAATATCTGAAAGCAGGGGAGATCATGTTTTTTAAAAAGTGAAAGAGGACTGGTGTGGCTATGAAGACAATAGATGAAGGGGAGCTGTGAACTGAGGCAGGAAGAGGTAGAGAGAGAAACTAGGATATACAGACCCTGCAGCTTGGGAGAAGAATTTTACCTTTCACCCTAAGGCAATGGGAAGCCTTTGAAGGGTTTCAGGTAGAAGAGGACATGATCAAGGCCACATTTACAAACAAAATGCAGTAATCTCTTTTGTGGAGAGTGGACTGAAAGGGGCCAGAGTCCATATAGGAAAAGAAGTTAAAAGATTGTGCCTGGGCATTGAGACTTGAATCAGCTGGTGACAGCTGATGTAGAAGGAAGAGGACATATTTTAAATATAATTAGAAAGTAAGGTAGGTAGGACTTGGTAACTAATTGGATGCGGTAGGAAAGCAAGAGGAAGTGGCTTAGTCAATGGGTGGGTAGTGGCAATGCCATCTATAATAATAAAAGGGTAATATGCTAATTAGACCTGACATCTTCCGGATGTCATTCTGGACATTCTTCCTGACGAAGCCGGGCCAGAGATAGGCTAGCCGGGTCCCGGGTGTCTGTGTGTGGTCCTGGGGAAACCAGTCCAGGTCCCAGGTGCCTTCTGGGGGTTGGAGGAGAGAAGCCCAGTGCCAGAGGGAAGGCAGTGCCAGCAGCCGTGGGAAGGAAGGCCTACTCTTCCACGAATTTTTGTGCATTGGGCCTCTAGTTTGCTATAAAAGAAACACTTGAAGAAGCAAAGAGCAAATCACAACTGAGCTAGTTATGATCTAGTGGAGTTGTTAGTAGATCCCATACAATGATGAATGTAGCTTTCCCTCATCACAGAGTCAGTTTATCAGGCGAACTCATATCCTTGGACATTTACACTCATGTAATATTTCCTCATTACGATCACTTTTCTGTTTTATTTCTCTGGAGATAAAGAGTGAGAATTAGTGTAGCTTCTCCTAGTTAGTTCTTTATAAATTTATTTACCCATCTTTTTATTTAAAGATATGTATATGTGTGTGTGTGTGTTTTTGTTGTTGTTAATCCTCACCCGAGGATATTTTTCCATTCATTTTTTTTTTTAAGGAGAGTGGAAGAAAGAGGGAAAGACAGAGAGAAATATTGATATGAGAGAAACACACTGACTGGTTGCCTCCTGCAGGAGTCCCAACCAGGGTTAGGGCTGGGGAGGTGCCCTTGACTGGATTTGAACCTGGGACCCTTTGGTTCTCAGGCTGATACTCTAGCTCAGTGGTTCTCAACCTTCCTAATGCTGGGACCCTTTAATACAGTTCCCCATGTTGTGGTGACCCCCAACCATAAAATTATTTTCTTTTCTACTTCCTAACAGTAATTTTGCTACTGTTGTGAATCGTAATGTAAATATCTGTGTTTTCTGATGGTCTTAGGCAACCCCTATAATGGGGTCGATGGACTCCCAAAGGGGTCGCGACCCATAGGTTGAGAACCGCTGCTCTAGCTACTGAACAAAACTGGCTAGGGCTGTATTTTTGATATGTGTAACTGAAAAATTAAGACTTTCATATGATACTTTCTTAGTACTATGGGGCTGATGTCTGGGTATCATTTAATTTAGATTTATCTTGAAGAGAAAGTAGATAATAAAGATAGATTTAGAGTCAGGTGGGCTAGAAGGGGTTAATGTGGGCAAGGGGGCATATATAATACTTTCAACAATAAAAATTTAAAAAAGATAGATTTTTTTGGTGGGCTACTGGACATAGTCATCTGTCAGTGTTGTTGAAGGGATATTATCGGTGGGACACAGGGTTAAATGGCATTTGAGATTTATATTGACTTTGATGTTGTCAGCTCAGGGCAAATAGAATTAGCTAACGAAGAGCATGGAAGTCAAGAGGAAGAGTTTGTTAACATGTGCTTTAAATAATGAATGAGGAAGATTAATGGGGGAGAATGTCCAGGATGCTTACCCTGCAGGGAGAAGATTGGCTCGGCGAGGTCCTCTGTTACCCTAATCTAGAGGGTATGAGTTTGTTAGACTTGGGATTTGTTAGACCCAGGTTAGATTATGACTTTGTATGGGAGCCAATCCAGGGCAGTAGGTGAGGCCATTTTAGGAATCAGATAAACTCTAGTCTGAGATTGATTGTGCAACTTATCATCTGAGCAACCTTAGATGAACTAATTAACTTGTTTGAATTTCACTTTTTTCCTTGCTAGTGTAGGAAAAATTACCTCACTAATGTCTCTGCTCTTCTGTAGTCTGCTCTGTCTTCCTTCTTCAGGATCCTTCTCTTATCTTGCCTTGTTACTTGTCCTGCCACTTCAAATATTCAGATATTGTTAGAAGGGCCAAGAACTCATGTAGCTACATCAACAAATTGTGGACTAATGTATTAGAGCTTGTAAAGCAAATATTCTCGCAATGTAGCTGCCTCTTGGGAGCAGAGCGCACTTCCTTACTCCATTGACTTTGGCTTTACTGTGTGATTTGCTTTGATGATGGGTATCTGAACAGCTTGATGTTAACAGAGCTTAAGTGTGTCTGCATGCATTAATGCAGCCCTTTTGTAGATTTGCCTTGAGAAAAATATGTTCCAAGTACTGCTGGTTTAAGGAGAATGTGGAGACATATAAAATGATTTGAACCCAACCTGAAGATTTTAAGTCCAGCTGGTTCATAGACTAAATCACAATTGCCCAAGCTGACGCACATACACTAGGTGAGGGGGAAATGCTTATATTTTAAGCTACCGAGTTTTTAAGTGTTTTGTTACGCAGTATTATTGTAGCGATACCTGGCATGCCTTCTGTGAAACAGTGATTTATTGTTACTAAAGCAAGCGTAGGTCTGCACTGTTCATTTCCCTACATAGCCTTAAGTGGAGCCATAAGCCAAGCCCAGACTAGATGAGCCAAAGTAATTGCTATCTGAGTTGGGAGTATTTTTTGTGACAGTCAATGATTGATACACCTACTTTGTGCCAGGCATGGAAAAAAACACAATGTCAGTTCTGCTATGCTGTTTGCATTCTAATGAATGTTTTTGAATAGTGCTAAAGGCAAGCCAAATGCCCTCAGATCATCTGTATATTGCATTGTATGCTCACCTGCCAAAGTCTAGTCTTCATTCCTCACCATATATTTGATCCCCTAGATAGTATCCACCTCCCCCATGCCCTTCCCCTCTGGTAACCTTCATACTGTTGTCTGTGTCTGTGAGTTTGTTTGTTCTGTTTCTATGTTTGTTGCCTTCTGTTTTATATCCCACACGTGAGTGAAATCATATAATTCTTGTCCTTTTATGTCTGACTTACTTCATTTAGCATGATACTTCTAAGACCCATCTATGTGCTCACAAAGAGCAGTATTTCACCCTTCCTTATGGCCAAGTAGTATTCCGTTGAACATATGAACCATATCTTCTTTATCCAGTCATCCATCAAAGGATACTTACATAAAAGGCAGATTTGTCTGCCATGGGCAATAGGGGAAGGAAGATGGAGAAAGCCTCATGTCTAAAACCTAGGCATACGGGCATCTCTTAGACTTAGGAGAAACTAGAACAACAGAAAACACTCATGCTCCCAACATAAGCAGATTACAGGTAACAAGCAACAGGAGACTGCCTCTGGGGAAAGAAAAAGTACATGGAGAGAGGTTATTCTGTAGTGCAGAAAAGAAGGGACAACTGAATAAAAAGGACACTCTCCAGCAATTGAACCTCAACTCCAACCACGGGGCAATGGCAGTCAGCTGCTAGAAGAATTTGAGGCCAATGGGGCACAGCTGTTGATCATAGCAACAATAAGCCCAAATGTAATTCTTGATCAGATTGACTCACTTCCACATACTCATCACCTGACAAAAAGAATACAAATTCCCATATCCATGCATAAATACAGCTTACCTCAGTCCTTCCTGTTTTACATAAGACATCTGACATTTCAGAAATTACAGAACACACACAAAAAAGCATAATATCTTCTAGGTCCATCCATGCTGTTTCAAATGGTAACATTTCATTCCTTTTTTTTATGGCCAAGTAATATTCCATTGCATATACAGCATGTACCACCACTTTTTTTATCCATTCAACATTGATGGGCACTTGGGTTACTTCCATAGCTTGGCTATTGTAAATACTGCCATGAACATAGAGTGCAAATCCTTCCAGATTAAAGTTTTGGGTTTCTTCAGAAAATATACAGGAGTGGAAATGGCCCTAGCCTAAGCTGTCAGTCAGACATCCTTAGCTCTGCTGCAGAGGCGGGAGAGACTCCTGCCACTGCTGCTGCACTTGCCAGCCATGAGCCTGGCTTCTGGCTGAGTGGAGCTCCCCTCTGGGAGTGTACTAACCACCAAGGAGCAGCTCCTGCATTGAGCGTCTGCCCTCTGGTGGTCAGTGAGTGTCATAGTGATGAGTCTTTTCTGCCGTTTGGTCAATTTGCATATCGCCCTTTACTTATATGGGATTCTGTTAATCCTTTTTTCATGCACCCATAGCTTTTATTATTTCCATTATAGTGACATTTTATTAGTTTTTCCACCATTACAGATAACTTAACCATGAAAATTTTGAGATTTTTCAATCTATTGAATTATATGAGGAGACATGGAAGAATAAGAAGGAAGTTTTTTTGTTTTTTAAAAATATATTTTATTGATTTTTCACAGAGAGGAAGGGAGAGGGATAGAAAGTCAGAAACATCGATGAGAGAGAGACATCGATCAGCTGCCTCCTGCACACCCCACACTGGAGATGTGCCCGCCAGCAAGGTACATGCCCCCGACCGGAATTGAACCTGGGACCTTTCAGTCCACAGGCCAACGCTCTATCCACTGAGCCAAACAAGTCTCGGCAGAAGGAAGTTTTTTTTTTTAAGGAGAAGGAGTAAATAGCAATTTGGGTCATGTTGATTTTTAAACAATATATATTTTATTGTTTTTTTACAGAGAAGAAGGGAGAGGAATGGAGAGTTAAAAACATCTCTGAGAGAGAAACCTCGATCAGTTGCCTCCTGCAGACCCCCCACTGGGGATGTGCCCACAACCAAGGTACATGCCCTTGACCAGAATTGAACCTGGGACCCTTCAGTCTGCAGGCCGAAGCTCTACCCACCGAGCCAAAACAGTTAGGGCAGTTATGTTGATTTTTAATTAGATATGCAGTCGGATGGTCAGGTGGGTATTTAATTATTTGGGCCTAAAATTCCAGGGAAAATTAGGACTGAGTCATGTGAAGGCATGGGCTTATTTGCTTACCAGGCCTAGGAAAGGCATGGAGTTCACTGTGCACAGAATGAAACAGAGTGCCTGAGACACTGTAGTAGAGATCCCAGGCTATGTCTACTACCTGCATTCAAATTCTGGCCGTACCACATACTCATTGTGAGGTATTTCCTCATCTATAACTTTGTGGAAGTTATAATATGGAAGTTGTAATGACCTTGTAGGATTGTTGTGAAAATTAAGCTACTCCTTTAAGGCATGTTTTATGAAATATTGCTCATTATATCCTTTAATATGTCTCTCATCACTATTGCTCCTAGTCCAGTGGTTTGCAAACCGCGGCTCGTGAGCCATATGTGGCTCTTTGGCCCTTTGAATGTGGCTCTTCCACAAAATACCACGGCCTGGGTGAGTCTATTTTGAAGAAGTGGCATTAGAAGTTTAAGTTTAAGAAATTTGGCTCTCAAAAGAAATTTCAATCATTGCATTGTTGTTATTGGGCTCTGTTGACTAATGAGTTTGCTGAGCACTGTCCTCGTCCATGCAGCTTCACGGGGCTGGAGAACAAAACCCAAACACGCTGACTCACCTTCCTTTACTTTCATTATCACTAGCCTCAGAGAGGCCTGTGGTGCTGCCCAATCTATATCCCTGGTGCATTTGCTCTGTCCCTCTCCTAGATCTCTATTTTATAACTTATAAAATACATTTAATTTGCTTTTTTCACTGTGAGATAAGTAGGTCCAGGGTGATGGCCTTTCTGATTATTCATGGTTCCCATTACTGTAGACAACTGTTTCTAAAGTCCTCTCTAATCTAAAACCTCCAACTACGAAGTCCTGCCCATCTTTGATCCTAGATGCCTGTACTTACTGTCTTTATTCCCTCTGCTCGTCAACCCATTTCAATCAAGTTTTAGCCTTCTCTGCTGCACTAACATTGCTTTTATAGAGCTTACCAGTTACTTTTATTTAGTTGAAATCAATTATTCATTAGATCTTGTTTTGCTCTAGCTTTCAACAGGGTTTAACATAGTTGTTCATCTTTTCCTTTCTAGACACCCATCTTTTCAGTTCTCATTCTGCCCCACTGGTATTTTCCAACAGTCTCAATGTTTGTTTGTTTTTTTTAAACCATCTTGCTGACTTTTAAATATTGATATGTCCTCAGCTTAGTCCTCACCCTTTTTATATTCTTTAGATATATTTGGTCTCTTGGTGATTTTATGAATTACCATGATATTAAACATTATATACTAGAGGCCCAGTGCACGAAATTCATGCACAGGTAGGGTCCCTAGGCCTGGCCGGCGATCACGGCCAATCAGGGCCTTCCAGCTGTGGCTGGGGCCTTCCTTTGTTCCGCACCGCCCCTGGTGGTCAGTGCACATCATAGCAAGTGGTCGAACTCCCAGTTGTTTGAATTCCCATGCGGGCAATTTGCATATTAGCCTTTTATTATATAGGATACTCTGAAGACTCCCAAATTTATAGCTCTATCATGCAATCATAATAAAATTCATAAAATCACTATATACAGTTTTATGCAATAACTGACATTTGGCTAAATTTGCAGGGTCAGTCTATCCTCTGGTGACACAAGCACTTTTATACATGGTCAATAATGAATGTTAATTCTCTACTATAAAAAGGTTTTTCTGCCTTATAATTAGGGCATAAAAGTTATCCTTAAAATATCCTTTTTGCCAAATAGGATTCTCAGTACATAATTAGATATTTTGTACCTGGGAGTAAAACTGGCAAAATGGCTATGTATTCTATTCTTATAAAGGTACATTGCTCTATTGTTTATCCAGTTACTTTCCCACCACCACAATATTCTGCTCCCCTAATACACAAACACACACAGGTGCATACCCATACACACACCTGCACACACACATACCTGCTGGTCCTGTGGGACTGTGGATCATAGATTTATAGGACAGTTATGGCGGATGGTAGAGCTGAGACACTCTCTGGAAATGATATAGATTAGGGGGATATAGTTTAATCTTCAAAAAGTCAACAGATCCTTATCTTTTTGGCTATTCTTTGCCATCCCTACCAGACATATCAATTTTCTTCTATATTTCACAATGTCAAAACCATCCCTGTATACTTTTGTATCTTTTGTCATTTAATTAATATTCATACCCCTCCCTTTCCTTGCCCAGGACACATTTTCCTTCTTGTTTTCTCATTTTCCCTCTTGTTTTCTCATTTTCTTAAAGAAGTGGGTTGTGATTTAGCCTGACCCATGAAGCTTTCATGGCCTTCAAAGAATGTCTCTCTTTTCTCAGAAAACAGTGTTGCATTTAGGTGCCATAGTTTAGGATGTATTTCAAGTACACCCACCAATGTCTCTATGTAATAACGACTGACACCATGTTTTGTCTTCTGAATTCTCCACAGTAAATATTTGACTTACTGATTAATTCACTAAGTGAAGATGGAATCAATCTTTATAATTTTTATCCGGTTTTAGTATTCTGAAATTACTGATTTTACTGGATATTTTATGCCTCGCTTTTTAAAAAAGGCATTTTCTTCTTTTGAGCCTGCCAATTTCTTTTTCTAAATAATTACTTCTTTTCACACTCAGAATTACTCTAGATTTAGCTGAGAAAAGCTTGATTTTTAAAATATATCTATGGTTTGGGTTTTACGTTTTAGTCTAATAGTTTCTAAATAAGGCCAATATTGTTTAAATAGAATAATTAACAAGTACCTAATTTAATATTCATATAGAATTTCATCCTATGGGAGAAAACTAATTGGATAGACTGTAATAGACTACAGTCCTAAAAGTGTCATCTTTACCTAAAACCTACATTTTAAAATGATCTATAATTGTGACTTCTACAGGGATTTTCCAGAGGTATGCCCTGAGATTTGCATATAATATATATGTTTTTAGTGTCACTGAAATTTAGCTGTAGGCATTGTCCTCATTAAAGTTTTGTTGCAGCTCTTCTCAAGATCATTTTTATTTTTTTATTATTTTTCAAGTCTATTTAGAATAATTGGTCTAAATATACTAAGCAGTGATTCTCAAATTTACGAGTTTATTATCTCTACTGATTGAGGTACTATTGCTGCACTGGCTCATTATCACATTGAATGAGAGACAGGGAGAGAAAGGTTTTTTCATTTACACTCCATTTAGCAACTCCGACATAGTGCCTGGATGGTACTTGATAACTGTGGAGTGAATGAATGAATGAATGAATGAATGAGGAACTCATTTGGAGGATGACTGACTTTATGAGTGAAGCAATATGGCATATCAGAAAGAGTTTGAATTTTGAACTAAGATATATTAGATTCAAATGTCAACCCTGCCACTTAATAGCTATTGTATTAAATTATTTTAGGCAAAGATTCATTCATTTTTTCTTTTTTTGAAGTCCTCATCTGAGGATATATTTATTGATTTGAGAGAGAGAGAGAGAGAGAGAGAGAGAGAGAGAGAGAGAAGAGAAGAGAAGAGAAGAGAAGAGAAGAGAAGAGAGAGAAATGGACTGGTTGCCTCCCACAGGAGTCCAGACCAGGTATTGAACCCACAACCTAGGTATGTGCCCTGACTGAGAATTGAACCCCTCAAGCCTCTGGTGTATGGGACAACCTACTGAGCCACCAGGTTAGAGCTCATTCCTTATTTTTTCCCAAGGGGATAAATGTATTGTCATCTATTTTTTCTTTCTTTAAATTAATTTTTCTATTAATGAATAGCCATTCTTCCCAGGGATAACATATTTTCTTCTGTAAAAGGGGTCTTCTGTGATTTTATGTCCTAAGGGAAAGATGAAGCTTCCATTTCACACTTACTCAGCACCTTTCCCTTGGAAAGTTATTATTTCTAACCTCTCCCACTCCTAGATAGCTCAATGAAAACAATTGAAGTCAAGATTGAAGAGTTTTGCAATGTTCCTGAAAACAATATTTGTTCGAAGAAGGGGAACAAGTAAACTGGCTGGTATACTTTGCCCACAAAATTGTCTTCTGGCTAAATTTAACAACTTTCAGAATAGTTAGTACTTACTAAAAATGAAGTCTAGCCCCACCAGTGTGGCTCAGTGGTTGAACATCAATCTATGAACCAGGAAGTATGGTTCAATTCCGGGTCAGGACACATGCTTGGGTTGTGGGCTTGATCTCCAGTTGGGGGTATACATACAGGAGGCAGTAGATCAATGATTCTCTCATCATTGATGTTTCTATATTTCTCTTCCTTTTTTGAAATAAAAACATATGAAAAAATAAAGTCTATTCTAATTACATTCTCTCAATTGTTTATTTTGCCAAACTGCAAAATTTGGGCCCACTTAAAAATTGGTCCAGAGTGTTTGAGGCAATGCTTAAAACCGTTGAAGTCACTGATGAAAGCAGAGCTGGAGGATTAGAATGGGTAAGAGATCTCTGAGGAGAGAGCCACAATTGCTATTCTGCTCCCACAGGGGATTGGTCTCCTTTGCTTATACATCATATTTATTTTACAAGACTCTGTTTATACCAAAGATGGAAACTTGGAAGGTAGTTGAGGGTCTGAAAGCAAGACTATAGTGTGTGACAGAGAAAGAGTTCTCTTGGAGTCACACAGCCTCGGGCAGAGATATAATGACAAGTATCAACTGTGTGCAATATTTTCTTGAACTTTACTTAGCACATCTGACTTCTCTTCTCCCGATGCCCCAAACTCACTGAATGAACTGAGAGGAAACCTGACCAGCTCTGCCTCTAGCCAGCTAACCCTTCTGCATTGTAAATGAAGAATCAAGCCGTGACAACTGTCCAACTGTGGGGATTAGTGGTAGGGGATTGGCCACGTGTCCCTTTGAACCCTTTGAAATTAACAGGCAGATATGAGGTACATATGTGAAACTGATAAAAGTGTTATTTTTTTGCTCTAAGAATTAAAAGTTCTTTCTGAGCCGAACTGGTTTGGCTCAGTGGATAGAGCATCGGCCTGCGGACTGAAAGGTCCCAGGTTCGATTCCGGTCAAGGGCATGTACCTTGGTTGCGGGCACATCTCCAGTGTGGGGTGTGCAGGAGGCAGCTGATCGATGTCTCTCTCTCACCAGTGTTTCTAGCTCTCTGTCCCTCTCCCTTCCTCTCTGTAAAAAAATCAATAAAATATATTTTTTTAAAAAAAGTTCTTTCTGAAACAGTAATGCAAAACTTTACTTCAGCAATCTGCTTGTGATTCAAATTCAGAGGTGTGAATTTCCTTCTGATTCCTAATACATAATGTGCAGATGGAGGAGTATGAAGATATTCTAAAGGATATTTTTTTTCTTCCCTTCATACAGTTATATTTGTTTACTATTATGTAGTTAGTAAAACACTGTTTTCGTGGAGGAGGATAAAAAAATCCTTGTATGATATTTAACTACATAATTTCAGATGCCATGTGCTTGAGCACAGCTGAGCAATTAACTGACCATCATGATCTAAAATTATAGCTCCAATCAAAACAAAAGTGTTGGTCGTAGCATTTATTAATCCTTAGGCTTACATCTTGGAAAAAGAAATGTTTTCAAGATTGTATATGATTCTCTTTCTTCTTAGAGTATTAAGTGGATTAGCCTTTAAAGCTCATTTTATTTCTATTGTTTTCCCTCCCCTCTGATTCTCCCTCATTATTTACGTTTTTGTCTCCTAACTTCTAGGCCATTAATGAACCAGGTCTGGCAATTCCCACTTGGTGCAAAGCTCCAAGGGTTGATTATGTTATTGGGACATGTGATATATCTTCAAATTGCCATAATATGTGTTGTGTGAGTGTTATTCATGGCCTTCAACAACAGGATTGGCTTTTTTTTTTTTAATGTGCAGTCATTTAGTGAGGAAATGGCAAAATATCCTCTAAGAGTGTGACATTTTCGTGATTTAGCCTGGGATCCATTGCACATTCGTCCTGTTAAACAGGACACCTTTATCTTTTATCTTTACTCTTTTTCATTAGTGGTGATTCCTTTAAGTAGCCTTGCAAGAAGGGGAAACAAATGTCACCTTTATTTAATTTAGTGTTTTATCTGACTATTCCCAACAAAAACCCTAATGTATTTGAGTCTTTGGAGTTAAAAAATAAATCACTCATGGCAAAGAACCAATTATTTTGCCCCATAAAGTTTCTTATCTTCAATCAGTGAAAAAAAATTATACAAAATTTAACTTCAATAATAAAAATATTTTAAGTGAATTTTTACCACTTTCTGGAAAGTTAATTTTCACTGCTAAATTAAATGGAATATATGGCATCACAGAAATGAATGTGCATGATGAGTATCACCTTATATGTTGTTGAATGCCATAAAATACAGAAAGCATTTCACGGAAATTCCTACTTCTCTTGAGTTCAGAGTGGTTCTGTTGGTAGGGTCACGGAAATGGAATTCATTGTCATTTGTGGGTTGTATTTTAGAAATGCTTTGTACATCAGTAGAAAATAGAAGGCTTTTGACTTCTTTTAACTGTTAACCAACACAAAATCCAACCTTTAGTCACTATATGAAAACTATATATAAGGATTAAAAGCAATTGTCTTAATGTGTTTTTTTTTTCCATGAACCAAAAGTGTAAGAAGCATGGGTACATGATAATTGGCATTGCTTCTTCTGAAATTGCAGATTTCATTTAAATAGAAAGCTATGCCACATGTGTCTTCAAGTAGAGCCCTATAACTCAATACTGTAGAGTGGATACACTCATCTCAAAAACTGGAGAAAAGCACTTGATAGTTTCTGTTTATGAATATAATATTTTATTTTAAGAGAACTGTAAACTATTTGAATGCAGGGTTTCTCTGAAGGCAAATGATCATACTAGTTGTTAGGGGAGTTCTGGAATCTACCAGAGTCCATAAGAAGGGAAAAAAAAAGCACTAGGAGAGCAGTCTTAGTGCATTAGCAATGAAGACTACTGATGTTAGAAACCTTGTATATTTAAGAGCTGCAGGCAAGTTTTAATACTAATTAATTGTTAAAATTTCAACACAAGATTGATTTTCATAGTGATTTAAAATTCATAACTTGTTCTTTTTAATTATAATGTAATTATTATTTGCCTTAAGGATTCCCATAAACTAGTAAAAATATCTAGAATAGTTATTCAAGAACAACCTGTTATATAAGGCTTCATTTTCCATAAGATCTTCAGAAATTTTAATTTTTATCCTTCAAAAAAGATATACATGCTAAAATCTTTTTAGTGTCATGTAATCCTATCTAATAAAAGAGTAATATGCAAATTGACCATATCTCTGCTACACCCACAAACCATGCCCACCAGCCAGTCAGGAGTGAGTATACAAATTAACCCAACCAAGATGGCTGCATCCATGGAGCGAGTAGGAAGCTTGGGTTTCCTTGGCCATAGAGGAAGCCAAGCTTTCTGCACACCCTGGCTAGCACAGGCCTCTGCTCAAGGCTACAAAGTTTCAATTATAGAAGGTAAATAAATCCCAACAAAAATGGCAGCAGACACGGAGCTGGAGAGAGCAGGAGGCTTGAGTTGCCCCCAGCAATAGAGGAAGCCAAGCTTCTGCAGCCCTGGCCTGTCTTGACCTCTGCTCAAGGCTACAAAGTTTTAATTATAGAAGATAAATAAATCCCCACAAAAAATGGCTGTGGCCATGGAGCAAGCCAGAGGCTTGGCTCCACTCAAGATGACAAAATTTCAGTTATAGAACATAAATAAATCTCAGATACCAGGGCCTCTGCTTGGGTCACCAGGGGGCATGTCCAGCCTGTAAACCACCACAGGCCCCTCGCCTAGGCCGCCCCATGCCCCAAGGGAACCCTTATCCTGATCTGAGACACCCTTCTGGGCAAACCAGCCGGCTCCCACCTGAGCACTAGGCCTCTATCCTATCTAATAAAAGAGAAATATGCAAATTGACCATCACTCCAACACATAAGATGGCTGCCCCCATGTGGTCAAAAATGGCTGCCCATGTGGACACAAATTGCCACCAGAAGATGACCAGTAGGGGAGGACAGTTGGCAGGGACCAGGCCTGCAAGGGAGGGCAGTTGGGGATGATCAAGCCTGCTGCAGAGGGCAGTTAGGGGTGACCAGACTGGCAGAGGAGGGAAACTGGGGCCAACTGGGCCTGCAGAGAAGGGCAGTTTGGGGGAGGGGGACCTAGGCCTATAGGGGAGAGCAGTTGGGGGTAACCAGGCCTGCAGGGAAGGGAAGTTAGGGGTGGCCAGGCCTGCAGGGGAGGGCAGTTAGGGGCAAACAGGTTGGCAGGGGAACAGTTAGGCATCAATCAGGCTGGCAGGGGAGTGGTTAGGGGGTGATCAGGCTGGCATGCAGAAGCGATTAGGGATAATCACTCAGGCAGGCAGGTGAGCAGTTGGGAGCCAGCAGTCCTGGATTGTGAGAAAGATGTCCAACCGCCTACAGGGATCGGGCCTAAATGGGCAATTGGACATCTCTCGAGGGGTCCTAGATTGGAGAGGGTGCAGGCTGGGCTGAGGGACACACCCCCCTATGCATGAATTTTGTGCACTGGGCCTCTATTATATAATAAAAGCATCATATGCTAATTAGACTGGATAGCCTTACAACCTTCTGGATGACTTTCCAGATGAAGCTGGGGTTGCGGGGACCTAGGCAAGCCACCATTGACTGCGATGGCCGAGCCCCTTGCATGAATTTCATGCACCAGGCCTCTAGTGTAATATAAGAGAAAACAAACAGGATATCTCTCTACAGATGGTATCATTGTTGTGTCATCCCATCCTCAAACATCTCTGGTATGTGATGTATGACACCTAGTGAGAATCCTATTGTACATGTTTGCTTAGATACTTGCCATTTTCTGCCAAAGAACTGAGAGCACTGTTATTTCGGTAGGGTTCTTGAGGTATAATTATTTTCATTTAAATATAAAATATATGCATGTTAGAAAATGCATTCCTTAGCCCAGCTGGCATCGCTCAGTGATTGAGTAATGACCTATGAACCACGGAGGGCATGGTTTGATTCTCAGTCAGGGCACATGCCTGGTTTTGTTTCAGGCTCAATCCTCAGTGTGGGGTGTTCAAGATGCAGTTAATTAATGATTCACTCTCATTTTTGATGTTTCTATCACTCTCTCCCTCTCACTTTATTTTATTTCACTCTGAAATAAAAATATATTTTAAAAAAGAAAATGCAATCCTTTTATAGCTGTTTTTGTAGAAGATAATTTGAAATCTAAATAAATCTACCCATGAAGAGTGGGCTTCTTTACACATCTCTGTCAACTTTTTACTTGATATTGGAAGTGATGGACAGTCCTTTGGTGCTTCTCTGTGAGGTTTTCCTGCATGTAAAGTGAAGAGAACAGCTGGTACTCACTCATTCCAAACAGGAGTGATTTATAAAAAATTATGTATGTAAAGACCTTGCACAGTGCAGAAAAGTGATAGCTCAGCGGAAGTTATTTAGGAATGAAGGTTAATCTTCATGTCTATCTCCATAATAGCCACCTGCTCTGTTTGCATGTGTATTGAGTTCTCTATCACTTTATACCCTTGCTAGAGAAATCACATATGTTTACTGAAGAATCTTAAAGTGAGAATAGTAATTTGTGAATAGATTGTTTTATAACAGAAACTAGATAAGCATGTATCTATTAAGTCAGATATCTAAATAAAGTGTTCAGGGAAAATATTAGTGACAGATTTTCTTACTGTCATTGAAGAGTGAGACTTCTAAATTCTTAAACTACATGTTTATGTTTTTGTTTTTCAGAAGACACTATTTGGCGTGTCTCCTTTCTTAGGGCATACTTTGATTTTATTTGCAATAAGATTAATTTTAAGACAAAGGAAATCACTATATCCTGAGAAATGGTTTCAAGTACATTATCTCTAATGGTTTTCTTTCACATAGAAACACAAAGAATTACCTTGGTCAAAGTACATATTTTCCTTACTAAAGCCTTGGACAGTTCTAGTGAAGCCTGAAGAATCAGGGACCCAAGGGTAAACTTATGCCAAATAAATGTGTGCTCAAAAGGAAGACATACTTTCTTCCTTGTAGTAGTTTTTTGAAGGGTTAGAGTTCAACTTTATTGATATAATAAAAATGACATAAAGCAAGACACTCATTTGGAAAATATGACTATTAAGGAAATTGGATTAGTTTTTGTTTCATGAAACAATCCATTTTTATTTCAAGAAGACCATTTATATAAACTAATATGTCTTCAGCATAGAAAAATTAGAAAAAAAACAAAAACAAAAAAGAAAGATAAAAATTAAGATTCCCCAGAATCCTACTCAGAATTAATCACTGTTAACATTTTGGTAGTTGTATTTCTGGTCTTTGATATATGTATCTATACTATATGTATTCACAGAGTTGAATTAATATAGTAGATATGACTACATTGTCAATATTTTTAACATTGCCTTTTTATGAGCTTTAGCTCTTGCTATTTTCATATTTGGGTAAACATCCTTCTTGATAGATGCATACTTCTGTGTCATCTGGATGGATCCTCAAGTTTGAAGAATACTTATTTTCTCAACTTATTGAATGCCAACTTCCAGGCCAAGAAAATAAGGTTGCAAGCTTGGAGTGCTACCAAATTCTTTCAACCTGAACTAGAGTGAATATAGTCTTCTGCTGGCATTAATATATTGTGTGTTTTTGAAAAAGATGATCAGAGTCTCTATTTCAGTTACCTCACCCATAAAATGAGGAACATATTTTCCATTTGACCTCATGGAGATGTTTTGTGGATAAAATGGATCATCAGAAACTATGAGAGAGGAAGAGAGAGATAGAAATATCAATGATGAGAGAGAATCATCGATCAGCTGCCTACTGCATGCCCTACACTGGGGATTGATATAGCCAGGGCATGAGTTCTGACCTTCTGGTTCATAGGTCAGTGCTCAACCGCTGAATTATGCTGGCTGGGCGGAAGAGATCCTTAAGTCATATATAATATAAATATAATGGAGGACATCTCAACAGGAATTATGCTTTTAAAAATTTTTAAATCCTCAGCATTAAAATAATGTTTTGTACTTGGTGGCTATTAACAAATATATGTTAGCAAAAGCAATACAAGTATATACAAACATATTTTATACATATTTAGGGCTTGCAACGTGGAAAAATTTACTTAAAGTAGATTATAAACAATGTGAGGGCAGGGATTATATATATTTTAGTCATCATTTTTATGAACTTCTAATCAGTCCTCATTATATACATTTTAATCAATTAATTGAGAAAAAAATTAATTTATGTGAATACCACAGTAACCTCACAAAGTATACCTGGAGACTGTTAATACTCACTATTTACAGATGAAGAAACTGATGATCAAATGGCTAAATTATTTACTAAAAGTCCTTAAAAACTTTAGCTATCATTGACCTTTTCAATCCCTTAACTTCTATGTAACCTTTTTTTTGTGCAACACACAATTTAGCATTTAAGAAATATTCTCTTGTATTTTTAAATGTTGTTTCAGAAGTTGAAGGTGGAGAAAATTTTATTCACCACATTTCTACTGAGGAAAAAATGTATTCTTTTCATAGAAATATTTTGATAAGTAATTTAGAGTAGAGGTTAAAATTTGATGGTATGGATGTCTAGCTGAATTGCTACAAATGAGAAAATAAGAATTCATATCATTTTTGAAAAATCAGGAGATGGAAAGAGGAAGAAAGAAAAGACAGAGACCATAGAAGAATTAATTAGAGATAGTAGAAAGTCACATAGTATGTGATGTGAATTATCAGAAATGTATTTAAAACCACCAAAATGTGTGATGGGATTACAAGTAGATG